>CAWUFW010009743.1:0-600000 GCA_963921515.1 Calotriton arnoldi | reverse complement strand
ATGGATAACTTTCAGTGTTTGAAAGGACTGCTGAAGGTGTTAAGTGCATCTAAATAATGCACTTCATACCAGCAGGGGAGCAGACAGCATTGCAAATAGTCGCCTGCTCCAGAAGTCACACTTTCCCGCTTCCAGCAGTCCCCATCAAAGCTGTTATGGAAGAGCAAGAGTACTACTACTCCTAGAACAGCCCGCACCAATATAAAGCTTCCTTTAGTGCTAATGATTTAAAAAGCTTGGGAAGTCTTTCTCTTGATGCACACTCCAGCAGAGGCCCTGAGCACCTGTAAATAGTTGGGTGCACACTGGCAGCCTACAGGAAACATAGCAGTCTTGTAGGTTTTGTTGATAGGGCAGGGCTACAAGTGGACTACACTCACCATGTATCCCATTTCACTTGCTTACCCACACCCCATCATCCTTTGCCCCATTATGCCCCCATTCAATTAACTTTTCACTCTCACTCCGTTGTCATTTCCCCTGTCGTTCCATCATTCTTGCCTTCCCCCCTGGTCATTCCCCGCCATTTCTTCCTGCTGCATCGTCCTTTTGCTCTGACTCCTTGTCTTAGCACCTGGCTTGTTCTCTTATTCATTCCCAACTTTGCCCACACCACCTTATCGCCATCCTCACCCAATCCCCTCATTCATGCTCTCCAGTGGCAAAAGCCTTTAACATGGAACAGGAACAAACTAGAGAGCAGTTCTTTATGTAGCATGCAGTAAGTTTGTACGAATGGCACTATTAATTAATTTATTAATTCATTCATTCAAGCCATATAAAACAAGAAACATCATTTGATTTGCAAAAAATGGATATGCTAATTTATATTTAGAGGCTGCAACGTGTCTATGATTTGGCATGCTGAATTTAACAGTTCAGTTGAGATATAGTGTCATTATTCCTTTCTGCTTCCAATAAAAGGAGACATTTAGAGACATCTGGCCTGTTCCTAATTCTCTGGTATCCTGAGATTCAAGTGGCAGAAGACATTTTGAAAAGGTTTTAGGTACTGTATCTTGCTACAGCAATGACTCATGTGTCTGACTGGAGTCACTTCCAGAACAGGGTAAAGGTACTGAAGCTTGGATCGGAAGATCTGCAGTTTTTCAAGGGCATGTGATGTGTTCTTCAAATAAAAGCGAGAGATGCTGGCTTTGCCAATGCTTCTCATTATGAATCACTTGTAGGTTCTCCTATTTGTGTGATTCGGTCTGTAAAATGAGTCTTTCAAGTGATTTAAATTTTTCTGATGTGATCATCTAAATGTGGTTATGCAATGCTGGGCCCATATTACAGAAAGGGTGCATTGTCCCTGTTTGCGCCTCGGCGCACCTATAGACAGGGATGGTGTGACCTAATGCAATTACAGCGCTGCCCTCAGGGCAGCTTCAAACCCATGCCTCCTGGGGGCAGCACATTCAAAAGAGGGGACAGACTAAATTCCCAAAAAAAGACCGGCTACGGTCTAATGTTAGCGAGGGGAGCCCTTCATGTCCAAGGCCTGTGTTGTCCCTCTTAAGAGCCAACAGGCAGACGGAGCATCAATAAGTGCGCCTGAAAGACCAAAATCAAGTGAATCAATGTAACAAACATTTGCAATGCAACAGGTCTCGCATCAGTTAGACTTAGAGTTATTGGGGTTGTAATTACAATGTTGCTTAATGGTTTTGTTTGGAGTGTAGTGTATGTATTTTACACATAAGTAGTGGTATGTATGTGGGTAGTAAGTATGTGGATGTATAACTTATGTTGCAGCTAGTGTTGGCGGCAAGAGGAGAAAGTAGCAGTAGTGTGCAGTGTCTGAGCACTGCAATGAATAGTTGCTGGGTTGGTTAAAGCATATGTAGCATTAGCTAGGGTAGTAATAATGTGAATGACAGTTGTGTTAGAGTATCAGTTGTAGTTTGTGTAGTGGTGTAACAAGTAGTTATGTGTTTGTGTATAGCAGTATATAGTGTAGTATATGTTTTTGTGTGTTGTAGGCATGAGGTGTTTGTATATTAACAGATGCAGTACAATTGTTGGTGTTTTAATACTTGTTTATTAGACATTTTATTTATGTTGCGCATAAAGAATTTGCAGCAAATAGTTAGTGAATTATGTCTAGATACAGTTTTATAGCATTTGTGTTACATTAAAGCTGCTCAATTATTTCTGTGATACATCCATTTGAAAATTGTACATTTAAAGTAATTGGCAAGTGTGGCATTAAAGCGTCACCATCACACAATGGAGGGAGGAGGGACCGGACGGGGGGAGGGAGGGAGCGAGCGAGGGGCGAACGGTAATACGTGTCTCAAGGCACTACAAATTAGCCTCTGAGATAGTAAAAAAAGTGCTGGAGGGCATGTGGCTGGCCCGTGGAAAGTATGTAGGGCAAAATTATTTCTTAAGGGCAAAATTAAAGGTGCAGAAGCCTATTAGCAAATGGGTAGTACGCTACCCCATGGGGTAATGCTCTGTTAGAAGATCATTATCGTAGCACTGCGGCTAGGCATAAGATGGCTGCTTGTGCAGTGACAGTACGCGTGCTATGTACATTAATTTATTGTTTTGTCTGATTGAGTGGGTCTGTATGGAATCCACTCAAGAGGACTTTGCTCTTCAATATGGAGTAGAAGAAAGTGAAAGCGTACCATGCAATGTGCTGAAACGCCGTGATCAAATGTGTGTGGCCCGTGGAAAGTATGTAAGGCAAAACTATTTATTAAGGGCAAAATTGAAAGTGCAGAAGCCTATTAGCAAATGGGTAGTACGCTACCCCGTGGGATAATGCTCCGTTACAAGATCATTATGGTAGCACTGTGGCTAGGCGCAGTAACAGAACGCGTGCTATGTGCATTAATCTATTGTTTTTGGCAGCGGCTTGAAACCCGTACAGCGTCTGTCTATAGCCACGCCGGGCTCTAACGAGCACCATCACACAATGGAGGGAGGAGGGACCGGACGGGGGGAGGGAGGGAGCGAGCGAGGGGCGAAGGGGAATATGTGTTTTAAGGCGCTACAAATTAGCCTCTGAGATAGTAAAAAAAGTGCTGGAGGGCATGTGGCTGGCCCCTGGAAAGTATGTAGGGCAAAATTATTTCTTACGGGCAAAATTAAAGGTGCAGAAGCCTATTAGCAAATGGGTAGTACGCTACCCCGTGGGATAATGCTCCGTTACAAGATCATTATGGTAGCACTATGGCTAGGCGCAGTAACAGAACGCGTGCTATGTACATTAATCTATTGTTTTTGGCAGCGGCTTGAAACCCATACAGCGTCTGTCCATAGCCACGCCGGACTCTAACGAGCACCATCACACAATGGAGGGAGGAGGGACCGGACGGAGGGAGGGAGCGAGTGAGGGCCGAACGGTAATACGTGTCTTAAGGCGCTACAAATTACCCTCTGAGATAGTAAAAAAAAGTGCTGGAGGGCATGTGGCTGGCCGGTGGAAAGTATGTAGGGCAAAATTATTTCTTAAGGGCAAAATTAAAGGCGCAGAAGCCTATTAGCAAATGGGTAGTACGCTACCCCGTGGGGTAATGCTCTGTTACAAGATCATTATGGTAGCACTGTGGCTAGTCGCAGTAACAGAACGCGTGCTATGTACATTAATCTATTGTTTTTGGCAGCGGCTTGAAACCTGTACAGCCTCTGATAATGCTCCGTTACAAGATCATTATCGTAGCACTGCGGCTAGGCATAAGATGGCTGCTTGTGCAGTGACAGAACGCGTGCTATGTACATTAATTTATTGTTTTGTCTGATTGAGTGGGTCTGTATGGAATCCACTCAAGAGGACTTTGCTCTTCAATATTGAGTAGAAGAAAGTGAAAGCGCGCCATGCGTGCGCTGTGCTGAAACGCCGTGATCAAAAGGACGCCCGCTGTATGGAATGTATGGAATCAACTCAAGAGGACTTTGCTCTTTAATATGGAGTAAAAGAAAGTGAAAGCGCGCCATGCGCGCGCTGTGCTGAAACGCCGTGATCAAAAGAGACGCCCGCGAGAAGAAAGTGGAAGCGCGCCATGCGCACGCACCATACGCGTGCACATCTCCTGTCCGGGCAGGCATGGCAAACAGGAGACAGGGAGGGTACAAACATCCCTCCCTTCCAATTAAAAGCGCGCATTTTTGACGCGCGCCAATCAGAAGCATGGGTGGAGCTTCCACCCCGCTTCCGAAGCAAAACCGACGACAGTAGTCTCGCAAGCGAGCAGCGGATGCGCTGCGTCGCTAGGCAAGACCTAAAAAGTCGAAACAGTACCCAGGCCTTAGACATGTGGTTACCCTCGTTCACATTAGACCGTGGTTGTTCTTTTCAGTGGAATTGATCCCATTATCGCCTTCTAAGTGACTTCAATGGCTGTACCCTTAGATCTGCACTGGCGCACTGACACTGAGGGACTAACTGCTAAAAGGGTTTGATTAAGGCTATTTCATATTCATAGTAAGGTCAACAAGCAATCTGTGAAAGTCCACTGGGAATGATCACTTTTGGACTCTAAATGAAAATGTATATATATGTAATGTCTGCACGTTTTAGTATATTACTCACCTTGAAGTCCCACCTACGTTCACACGACATGCCTTTTTAATTTTATGAATTCAAAGTTATGCACACAGGTGTACAACATGATGTGTTTCAGGTAAAGTCTGACCTACCCCTGGAAAGGCCTCTGACAATCGGCACCTATGCATATAATGTATTTGTAGGTTGTCCCGCCAGTTTCATCTGTGGCCCAATGTGTGTCATCCCTAAAAGTTACTTTTGGAAACACCACTGGTGTCAAGGCTGCATGAGCAAAGTGCAGTTCTTTGGCAGGCGCAGACACATTTCCTGTCATTGAGGGGTCAGAAGTAAAGAGCTAGTTTTTGTTGAGCAGAAACCAAGCTTAACTAAAGACATCAGGTACTCTGCATTCTACAATGAAGCTCGTTATGATTTTCTTTGCTAAGTTTGAATCAGAATATGAGGTGATAGTACATACATTTTCTGTACATCTCTACAAATGTTGTTATAAGTTTGACTTTTTTTTTTTAAACAAAGTAATTTTGTCCAAATGATTGTATGTGCTTCACTGCGGTGCTGAAAATATTGTCCTCCATACTGGGCCAAACAAATGCAAACGTGTACATCTCCTTGTAGGTCACTGAAATGCCTTCATGCTGATTCTTACAATTTATAAACTTTGCCTTAAGCTTTTGACTTCAGAGTTGGAATATCCCCTTTTCCAGGGGCGCAGCTTTGGGGAGGGGGTGTTTGGGGTGTTACACTCCCCTAGTAAATGTATTTTCTGGTAAATAGTTGAGTACAGTTGCTTTCAGTCGGGTATGGTGAGGTGTCTGTCAGATTTCACCAGTAATTGTTCCATACACACAAACACAAATGCACACACCCTCTCTGTTTTAACAGTCTTAAAAAATGTGGGTTATTTTACAAAATATTGTGATTTCTCTCACTTCGCACCCCTACTAAACCGCATTCAACTCGCTTCTCAGTGCCCCTTTAGCCCTTCTCATGCACCCTACTTGTCGTATAATGTATTTTAATATTAACGCCAGTGTGAGCGTTGGAAAATCTGAATCCCCCCAACCAATCTTAGAGCCTGATTTAGATTTCGGCAGGTGGGTTACTCTGTCACAACGGTGCCGGATATCACTCCTGTTTCGGCAGACGGGATATCCGTCACTGTTGTGACGGAGTAACTCATCTGCCGAAATACAAATCAGGCTCCAACTGTCCAAGCTACGCCCTTTGCACAGAATAATAGCAGATGAGCAGACTAAAAGTGTGGTTTGGCTCACACAAGCTGTTACATATTTTTTTCTTTTTTGTGTTCATAATAAAGGGGAAAGTTTAAAACGTTCAGAACCCTATCAGCAGTGCTCTAATCCTGCTCTGTTTATAGTGGGGATGTGTCAGGTTCACAGTGTGACGGTGTAAACCTCTGACTTGGTGTTCCGGTCGTCACATCCTATTTGGGGCCAGAAAACTCGTTCACATTTCCTGCCCATGTTCACCATGTGATGCTTGGTAGATGTGGGTAGGGAAGATCCTGAATGGGCACCATGTTCAGGAGGAAACTGCCCGTTCCCCAGGCCAATTATTTTTTCTTCAGAGAAAACAATCTCGCAATTTCAGAGAAAACAAATTCTCGTTTTGGGAGTTTGTTTTCTATGAACAATAATATTTGATGCCACGTGGCTGTCTTCACTGCAGGGAGTAACCTGACAAGATTGTGTGGATCTCCAAATAGGGCGGATGGCCCTCTGCCAGGGTCTAGTTAAGGCCCTCAATGTTACTTTTCACATATAAATCAATGTTTTTAGGTCAGTGTTAGCAAATTTGAATAAATAGACCTGTACATCACAAATATGAAAACTAAGCTGCCTCAAAATGCTTCTGGCGTAGAAAAGTAGGAGGATGAGAATTCAGAAAAGGTTAATTTTGTGGTATATTTCTTTAGGGGAGGTGGTAGATGGTGGTGTGATAAGTCACAAAAAGCACGGTTCATAGATGTCTTCATGTGACTGCAAAGAGTCTGCCTTCTTTTGAGAAGCAACATGTTTAGCAGATTAAAAGTAAATTTTACTTTTGAATTGTGTCCATGCATTGTGTTTTTAGAAAATTGATACATAGTGAGTGCTGTGCTACTTCTTAGTAAATACCCTAAAACACAGAAACCATTTTAAATATTCATCCCTCAGCCTTCTCAGAAATCTGTTCAGCCCAAATGAGATACAATTTAATATAGTACATTCTGAAGACAGTCACTGCCAGGGATATGCATCTAAGCGGACATCACGCTAAAGGATGAAGATTTATCCTACTTTCACGTTTTGCAAAACATCATAAGCTGTGGGAGCTTTTGGACACTAGAAGGTGGTGTTGGGGGGGAGGGGTGTCCATAGCTTGAATTAGAGGGAGATAGTCAGATTAAGGGAGGTAGAAACAATATAAGTAAAAATCAATATAGAGAATTAGTGCCTGGCAAATTGTCAAGGTTGTTGTGGCTTGTCCAATCTAGTTCACAGCCAGCCTCTTGTTCCCGCTGTTTAATTTTGGCTTTCCATCCGGTTCCCCCAAGTTCTCACTTTGCCCTAGATTAGGATTCTGAGAAAACGCCCCTTTTTGAGTGGCCATCCCCATTTTTTTCTGAATCTTATTGTTGGTTTTTAGCACATTGGAGTAGTGCTGTCCAGTGCCCAGTGTAAGTGCTTTGGTGCCTAAAACATGTAAAAACTGACTGACATATCTAAATCTTCTACAGGGTCATAGTATATGGTGTAGAAACTACACCCATGACATGGAAAGTTAAATGTCACTTGTGGACTTCAGCACTTATTGTGCCATCCTCTAGTGTGACAAAGAAAAACATGGCTGCAGGTCATCTATTGATGCCTGACCGTTGCAGTTTAAACCTGCAGCTTGACCTGTTAAAATAACCATTTTGACAGGAGAGAAAAACTCCCTTTTAAATGTTAATAAGTCACCCCTAAGTAGGCCTAGTAGTCCAAAAGGTAGGGTGTATGGTATTTAAAAGGAGGACAGGTAGACATGCAATGTCACCATGTCCTTACTGTGACAAGCCCCCAAAAGCTATTTTCACTGTGGAACGTTGGCTGGTCAATGAGGAAAACTAGAGTGCAGATTAACATATTAATTCTGCTTTCTTGGGTTTGGGACATGCTAGAGAAATTGTTCAATATTTATTAAAATCCAATTAAATTGTGCAGTTAGAGTTTTAATAAACATTTAGGAAAAGTCACCTTTAGAAAGTTACCTTTGCCCTACCTGAAACCCCTGAAAGCTTATTTGCATTAGCCTGACAGCAGCTGCCCTGCCAGTGCTTGACCATAATGAGGTGTGAAAACTGCCCCCAGACCATAGACAATGGCTTAGGCTTGGTGAGAGGAGGGGCCGGGTGTGGGGCATGTTATCCCTATCAGCTCATGAAGGACAGCTGGGGAGTTTTCAAGAACTTCATTAACTTGAAAGGGACAGAGGTGAAGCCTGCTGATTCATAGCTTAGTGTAAGGGGAGACCAAAGGAGGGGGAAGCCATTGTTCTTTAGGCCCAAGGTAGCCAACTTGACACGAGCCCAGTGGGAAGGGGAGCTAGCCCCAGAATCAGGTTGGTGTAGCTTAGGCAGAGGGGACGACTCATTTATCTAAACCCACCCCTGTTTGGAACACAATCTCTCCAAGGCATGTGCCATCTCGAATTCACCCTACAATAGTGCATTCTGGGCACATTTTCAGTAAAACACACAAGATGTGCTGCAAACAACGGTAGGCTTACTCCCGGAAACTTTCCCCCCCATTGGGTAGGTAGTGTTCAGAAGTCGCTAACATCCACTGGCTGATGAAATGTACAAAAATGTACCTCACCACCAGCTCCTTAGAACACTTTCTGAACTTATGGAGAAACAGATGAAAGACTGCACCTGCTGTTTGAAACTTGTGAGGAGATGTGAAGAGCTGAACCTGTTCCCACTTTTACCCAGGACAAAGAAGTGGATGCTAAGGGTCAGTTGGCTGACATCCTGTGTGGCTACAGGGATAGAATAAGCTGCAAAGGGCCTTTTTCTACCTCACCAGTTGCAACTGGAACTGGACAAGATCCTGCCTCTACTTGAGTAAGTTCTCACCCCTAAGTGCTGGCCCTCAGGTCATGGGACACTTGGCTGTGTCTAGCTGGACTTCTCCATCAATCTCTAAAACGCTGAGACTCCCTGCAGGACCGGAACTAAACACCCAAGTCATTCTGCCGAAGGCGTGACCTCAGTGGGCAACAAAATCAAGTCAGTCCAGATTGTAGCATTTTGTCATTCAAAAACACCTGTTAAGCAGACCCTTGCAGCAAGCCTATCTAACTTTGGTTTGACCTTCCCGAAGCAGCCTGCAGCTTTGCCCCGGTAGAGGATTCTGATTTTAAAAAATAGACCAAGTCTGAACAGAGAAATATTGACGGGGCAAAGTAAGCCAAAAGTATCGGACCATTGAGAGGGCTTCCCTGGGCGTGAAAGTATAAGTTTCCAGCTCAGAGCTTATCCCGCTAAAACCAACTTCTTCAGCAGGGCTTCATTTAACAGCTATCCGGCCTTGAGAGGACTTCCTCGAGCACAATATGCAATTTTGCCCCACTGAAGGATGTTGACTTCTATATCAAACACTAAGACCTAAAGTAAAATCAGTGACTGATATGAACCTGCTTTGCATGTCCATCTCGCTCTCCAACACGGCTAGTCTAAAATTGCATCCAGGTCCCAGTCAGACACACACAAGGAGCACTGATTGATGCTTTCCTTTTTCTTGCGGAGATATACTAAGTTGAAACGCTTCTGCATGTTAAACAAATGCACTTTTTTGGATTTTTGTAGAGACTTTCACATTAGCATCTTTCGGAATATTAGTGCTCCCTCGAGTAAATAATAGTTTACTCGAGGTAGCACTAATATTCCGAAAGATGAAAATTAAAGCGACAAGAATTTATTTCAACTAAACTAACTTATTAACTAAAGTAAAAGAAAAGAAGTAAAAGTGTCCTGCACCACTTAAATTTAGGAACACATTCATTTTTAAAGAAATCTTGCAACAAACTTGAACAGAATGTGAAAGTCTCTACAAAAATCCAAAAAGGTGCATTTGTTTAACATGCAGAAGCGTTTCAACTTAGTATATCAGTGCATTGAGAAGTATTTTTAAGTGATAGTTTGCAAACATGAATTTAGAAACATTTATGTTTTTCCCAACCCTGGCAACAATGTAAATAGTGAACCAAGAGGTTAGACAGTTGTTTTGTTAACCGTTTGAGTGGTCTGGGTTGCTGTTATACATGGACAACACGTGCCACCCTGATGGCATCAATGCGGCCCTCGGTCACACGACAGGCCAAACTTTTTGGCCCTCTTGAAAAGGTTTGTGAGTACCTATGGTCTACACTCTTGGGTTTATCCTGACAGTGACCTCCTACAGCATGCCTCTTACATTTTGTCATAAATGTCCACATATTACATACATTCGAATGGCCTGTGTGTTTGCGCCTTTCCTTAGATTCAGTGTATCAGTGCTCCAACAATTGAAACAGAGGAGCAGAATGTGGAGAGTATTGGAGTAACATGACTAGTTGCCATGTGACTAATATTGGCAAAGGTGTTGCTATGTGTACACAGTTGTTAACATTGTTTCACTTGAGGTAGTGACAGGAGTACAAACATTAGCATGAAAAAGCGCATTGGTTGCAATCTATGTTTGCCTGAGTTCAAATCCTTTTGATAATGTTTTACATGTCACACACTGAAAATGTCCATTTGAAAAGTCAACACGATTTCTTTACCATTCGCAAAAAGGGTGATACAAGGAAAGTGAAATGGAAGTCGGTGGTCGCACTTAATCAGCTGAACAGATATTTTCCCGAATTGATCGTGTGACTTGCAAGATTTAGCTGCTTTCTTCACAAATGTTTTCAAGTGTGAATCCCCAATGAGCAATGTTTTTGTAACCCTCTATTTCTCTGTGTTTTCCAATACATTCAGATCACTGTAGGCTTGATCATTATTTTTTTTCTCAGTATATTTTTGAAATTGTGTCTCTTCTATTTGATGTAAACAAAACTCAGGGCGCGCTTCACCTTTGTTGGAGCTCAGCAAAGGAGCACATCAGTTCCTACGTGCTGATTTATACGTAGTTTTCCAATTACAGTGAGAAGTGTCAAAACACCTGTGAGTTTTGAAACCGAGAGTTTAAGTAACAAAAACGGCATTACAAATCTGAGTCACATCCTGCGAAACCTCGTTTAGAGCAAAAGAAACTTAATGTAACAGTAATTGAGTGTAACATTAATAAAACAAGGCTTGACAATTCCACTACCATAATTATGTATGAACTAATCCAAGCGTTAAATAAAGAGAAGCCAAGATTTCCTCAGCACCCAATGGTATTCCTGGAGGTATGCCAGTTACTCATTCCATCCAGCGGTAGAGAATTACAGTGGGGTGAAACACTGCCAGTGATATGTATGTGGATATATATATATATATGTGTATGTGTGGTTTTGTAAAGCTCATAGCTACCCTAGCCGGGTTTCCTAAAGCTAAACTGAAGCCAGAACATAGAGAATTAAAAAAGCCAGTTCTTCAAGATTTTGCGAAAAACACAAAAGGATTTACAAGATCTCATGGGGCAGGTAGCGAATCCCATAATCTGGGACCCAGATAGGAGAAGGACCGACCGCCCTGTCGGGCCCTCCTGAATCTGGGGAATGTAGAGACATTACAATTGCTTGAGCAAAGGGATCCGTTCAGACAGTAAGGCCACCAGGAATCTGAGGTAGAGTAGGCTGAGTTCGACAAAGCCCAGGGCATAGCACAGAGCTTTAAATTGAAATCACTTCTCAATCAGGAGTCAGTGAAGGTCTCGCAAATGATTGAAGGAGAAAGAGTGCTTGGGAAGATGGAACAGCAGTCGGGCAGCTGAATTCTGGACTACCTAAATGAGCCTAAAAGAAGCCTTAGGAGCCCCCAGATAGAGAATATTACCGTAGTCCAGCCTAGAAATGATTAATGGCTGTATTACCATTCTTAAGGCAGAAACAGGGAGCAGCCAAAGTATTTTTCTTATTCACCTTAGGATGACAAAACAGATGGAGGCTACCTTGGTGATTTGATGATTAATCAGAAGTTTATCATCCGATCAAAACCCCCAGTGTTAACAACAGATAATTATCGCAAGGTGGTAAGAAAAATAATTCAGCCGGTGAAATACAGTAAATTTGCTATGATTTGGTACAAATACAGCTGTTCAAAAATATTTTAATTTCACGATTAATGATAGGGTATATCTGGGTCAAGCTAATCTTGCATCATTATTTGAGTTTCAGTGGCCACACATCACCATCGCTTCACATTGCAGAATCTGGTTAAAGTTTATGTTTTTTGATACCTGTTTAGAGATGCTCCTATTTTGAGTGGCTAATTCAATTTTTGGGGCAGTTTAATTTCCTGTAATCGGGGTTACCAGTAATAATGTGGTTATCGCTTTTCAATGAGACAGTAATTTCACCCAACAATAACCTTGCATCCAATGCTGTAATAGGTAGAATTTGCCACTGACGATAATATAGTAATCTTATGGATTGCCATCCGCTGTATCCACACCACACTTCCTGTAATTAACCCAATATACATAGTTTAAGCATATATTGGTTAACCTCACAATTACAATGTAGGCCTAAAAGTAAGGCAAATACAGTTCAGTGTAGTTTCCGTGGTGCTATAAAATTATTTTTTGCTGCAATATATACATTATGGGGACAAAGAAATACTTGGCACCTCAAGTTCAACTAGCTCCAGGTCAGGATTTTCAGCAAAAAATTTGACCTCAGCGTGAGCAATGTTATGCAGGCCAATTAATGTGAGACAAACAAGGATGAATCTTTGCCTTCTTCACAATGTCCCAATGGGCACTAATCAAAAGTCTTCGAGCCAGCTGAGAACAGCTTTTGTAAGAAAAAGATGTGAGGCTGGGCTATGTGTTATGTCTATCACTTAGTTGGCATTTTCACCCATAAATGCAACATAGAAGGCCACATGCTACGTCAACCAAAGGATGAAACAAATACTCTTTTACGCGATGGCAAGGTCATTCTAGACTGTATACATGAAGTGTTTGAAGCGCGACCTACACACTGAATTTACTGTCACCACCAAAATTCTATCAATGAGGCAACTATTTGAGTGATGTTACAAATTGGGTTTCTGGTTGATGGAGGTATGCACATTGTCCAAGCAGGAACCACAATCTTAGTCAGGGTAAGTGTAGTACACACTAAAGGTTTACCTCTGGTAGCTTGGCACAGAGCAGCCAGGCTAAACTAAAGAGGCAATGTGGAAAGCATGAGTGCACAACCATCTGAGTAAAACGAGACCAAAACGATAAAAATCTAACAATATGAGTCAAGATACAAATTTTGCAAGACAAATCAAAATGCAATGCTTCGAAATCAATAGCTCCACCTAGGGCTATCTGCTCACGCTCAACTGGGACAAATCCAAAAATTCAGTCCGACTGCGATGGAGCACGGGTCGGATACAGGAGTCAAGCAGACCCGCTGAAAGTCTCGTGGATGCATAGAAGATCGTAGGCGATGTGTTGAGCAAAGGAGGGGATGTGTTGCTGTCGCAGGTGAGGAGTAATTTCCGAAGTCGGAGCAACATCGTGGATGCGTCGATGTCAAGAAGTGATGTGCATCGGACCGATGGGTCGATGTCGAATTGCAGGGTTGCGTTGGGTTCCAGTGCCCTGCAGACATCGGCGATGCGGTGTCCGGGGCATGGGCAGCAGCGGTGATGAGGAGGGACTGCGCTGGCAAAGTTGGGGCTGCGTTGTAAGTCGCAGGCGTTGCGTTGCAATCAGCAAGCAATGTCCTCGGCTCCTGTGCAGGCAGCAGAGATGCGTTGAGTTTGTAGGGAAATACTCCGGCTCCGATTGATGCTTTGGGGTCAATGCGTTGGTTTCTAGGGTTGCAGAATCAAACACTCACTTCCAAGAGCCCTAGACTGGATTTGGCACCACGTGGCTGAGCAGGACTCACAGCAGAGGGGCCCAGGTGCTGGCAGCAAGATGCAAAATTCATATCTTCAGTTTCCCTTTATGGATTTTTGTCTTTTTGGTGTCATTTTCTTTATAAAATTTTACTATAGTTTTATAAATTGGAGTGGGATTTTTATTGTGCCGTTGTTTTGACTGTTTAACTGTTTTGGTACTTCTAAATGCTTTACATATTTTCTCTAAGATACGCTTGACTGCTCTGTGCCGTAGCTAACAGTGGTTGAGGTCAGGTTTACATTATTGAACTCTTGTGTTGGACCTAATGAGTTGTTCACATTATTACTTGTGGTGGACTACCGCCATTCCAATTAATAATTCACTTTCTCACAAGGACACTTACCTTTTGCTTCTACAGCTCCTGGCCATCTTGGTTCTCCAGTCTTTTCAGATGGTGGGTCTGATTTCTTATCATCCTGAACATTTGTTTCCACATTCGCAACCACAAAGGCTAGCAAGTCTTCATGCATTATATGTATTGGCTTAAAACGGAAACCACCAACAAGAAGCTGCTGTGTTTAGTGCCTGTTTCTCTCCTCCATTGCACATTTTACCTTCGCTTCTTCTCCCAGAGTTGTGGTATCATGGACCTGTGGTAAGGGTTCAGGGAACAACTGAGGTTCGCTATGCATTGCTCTACATTCTTAGATTTATCCTAACAGTGACTTCCTAGTCCGTCATTGATCGGGTCTCCCGATGCGGTGAAGAAAGTTTACAAATAAATTGATTTGTTTCCACCCCGCCACCGCCCTCAGGAATCCGAAGGGGGTGGCATGTTGTACATCTGACTTTTGCTTTGTGACGAACATAAGCAATTTGAAAGCCGTCACGACACTACTATAGATTGCTGGAGGCCATTCTGCACTCTTTTTCTGTGATTTATCTTCACATGTCCTGTATATATGGTTATATCCATTTTTTGCTCCAGGGTCTTCACTCCACATATGAACATTTCGTACAGAAGATGGTCTTATAGACGTTAGCACAAGACAAGACCGAAACGTCGACAAACCTACCCATTTTCATTTGTGAATGTCCGTTTGGAATTGTTCATTGTATCTTCAATGAGGGTTTCCTCATTTGAAAATATTTGAAATGGGCTACAACAAAAGTGCCTATGAGAAAACAGTTGCTGTGAGAAAAATTTATCTCAGTCCCTTTTGTATTTATGTGTATTATATTTTGTACCCCTTTTTTGTAATAGAATCTTTTACGTAAATTTGTATACCAAAAGTATACACCCGGTTTACATTGTTTGCATTTTTGCTGTTTTTCCTCATTTGTTGTGGATAAATCCGTCTTGAATTAATATAATTAATTTTGTTAATTCACTTGTCATAAGCCACTAACTAGGGCTTTATAAATTAATTGTTTTTGATTCTAGAAGATTTTTGTTTTTTAAAAAAAACCCTTGTAGGCACTCTCACCAATTACTGATTTCAATTTACCCAAGCCTCCAAGGGTCTACTGGGTTGCCCAATTTTTTTGCCAGTAGCTTGCTAAAAGTGGCATTTTCAGACCTGCAATTTAAAAACTACCCTCACTAAAAGATGTATTTTTAAATTGCGAGTCCAGAGACACCAAACTTACTCTTCCTATCTTTTCCCAATTGGAAGTTACAAGGAAGTGTTACAAGGCAGCTCCAATGTTAATCTATGGGAAAGATAGGCCGTACAGCACTGAAATACAAATTTAAGAGTAGTTCACAACCAGGACATCTAAAACTCAAAAGTAAATTTAAGTACACTGCACCCTGCCCATGGGTTGTCCAGGGCCAACTCTAGGGGTGACCCATGCGTAATAAAAAGAAAGGTTTGGGCCTGACAAGTAGGTTAACTTGTCAAGTTGGGATGGCAGTTTGAACTACACACACAGGCTAAAGTGGCAGTGGCAGGCTTGAGACATGTTTGAAGGGCTACTCATGTGGGTGGCATAATCAGTGCTGCAGGCCCACTAGTAGCATTTGATTTACAGGCCCTGGGCACATGTGCACTGTACTAGGGGCTTATCAGTAAATCAGATATGCCCATCATGAAGAAATCAAATGTCATTACATTTTAGACACAGAGCACAAGCACTTTAGCAGTGACCAGAATTGAAAAAGTCCTAAAGCCAGCAAAAACGACGTACAGCACTCAGTCAAAACAGGAGGTCAGAAAGCAAAAAGTCAGGGGAAACCACGCCAAAAGATGCCAGGTCTAACAAGTGACAAAGAGTCTCAAACAATGGATGTCTCCACAGGTATTTCTGAATTAAAATACGTGGACAAAACGAGGAGTACTGATCATGACAGCAGGTAATGGACCTGATTCCTGAGAACTTCTGAGAAAATAGGAACATTAGATGATTAAACCATGCTGAATGAAACCCAAACATCAATGAACGGTGTTAAGTCAAATGAGGAGCCATAGGCAGATCCACGTGAAATGCTGGTAAACCAACCCTGGAAATTACAGGTGCCCAATGCTATACCAAAATCCCCAACAATAAAATGGATATTCCACTTACCAGCAGGACAGCAGTCTTTCAGCATAGTGTCTTACAAAGTCTTCTGGCAATTCTCAGTATGAGTAGAGAGAAATCACAAAAAGAATACATTTTTTCAAATTCCAAGGTTGATCAGTGCATGCTCTCTTTTGCACAGCAATGGCTTCTCACCTGTATGGTGAGCCAAAGATATCCATTATCACCTTGGAAGTCATGCATGTGTCTTTCAAATCAGCCACGCACCCATAGCGACAATCTTTCAAGCATGTACGTGGAACTCACCTCACAACCATCTGTGGGCTCCAGAAACATAGCTGAAATTTAGGCAGGAACCGAAGACTGAAAACTAAGTTATTTATCTATATTTCCTTTCCCTGCCCATCAGAGGGTGCAGCAGACACACACTGGGATAATGCACCCTATTACTGTGAATACACTGGTGACAGTGCAGGGACAAACTTCTGTCTGCACTCTGAACAGTTAAGCAGTGATGGCGGAATGGCTATTTAGGCTGCAAGTCTCCTTTTCACTGCAGGCAGAGATCCAATCTTGCTTTGAACGGAGGTAGGGATCCGCCTGTAGGCTGATGCCATGAGTGACTGCAGCTACCTGCAAGGGCAATGCATGGTGGTTTCTGGGGCCCACGTTAACCCTCATAAGATTCGCCATCATAGTGGTGTACTTACTGACTGTGGCACACAATAACTATGCCTCGTGAAAGCTCCTTTGCCATTACAAACATTCTTGTAATATGCCATAGGCATTATGAAAAGGGTTCCCTTGGTTGCACTAGGGTTCCCTTGGTTACATAGGTCACACCCCTATGTAAATGAGGGACTGACCTTTGTGATTGCGGTGCAACACATCTTGTGCTGGCATGATCAATATTAAAGAGGGGGCTGGGCAAGTGTCTTCTGCCTCTTCTGTAATGCCAAAGTGAACTGTGTATGCAGACAACAAGCACACGCCTGTTAAGCCTCCAAGGCACTTTTTTATAATGCGGCCCAGGGTAACCACTTTTCATTACTTAAGTATTCAATGCCATGATGTCTTATGGGTGAATGTGCAATTTACCAAATTTATCACATAACACAACTTAACAAAGCTAGATGTGCAAGTGTTCAGGAGACCTAATACACATCCACACATGATCGATAGTCCACAACACAATTTTCAGGCACTGCTACCTTATTACCTGTTAGCGACTCCAGCTCTGGAATTGGCTCCAGAGCCTGGCAGAGAGTTCAGGCACCTCTAAACTGATGGTGGCAACACTGCCAGACCCGGCAGAACCCCTCACTTCCAGGAAACCTCAGTTGCCTTACACCAGAACAGTCACTTCTACAAAGGTTGTCTTGACAATAGGGTTTGGCAATGTTCTTGATTACACCATTTATGAAATATGCGAGTTTCTTCCTCTTTTTTTGAAAAACAAATGCAAGTTAAATATTCGACACACTACAAATTTACCTCGCTAAATTCATGATAACTAAAGCTGTGGACAAAATTGGTTAGATAAAGGTATGGGCAGAAAAAACGCTTAACGAAATATAGTTTTATGAAGAAAACATCAGCATTAATTCAACTAGTAAAAGAGTTTGGTTCATGTATGTGATGTAGCTTGACACTTCATTCAACACACACTAGTAACAATTTCACCACGCCCGTAGTGTTGGTGGTTCTCTGCTGTTGAGTGATGGCTTAGTCTCACCTGGACCCCTGACTCTCAGTTCTTTTGTTGCAGGATTAACAGTATTTGTTTTTGTGCTTGGTTTCTTGTTTTCAGTTGCCTGAATACACATGATTGCTTGTTTTTTGGAAGCATTTTACTTAGCCATGGTGTTTAGGAGCCTGCGGTATGACTTGAGAAAAAGAAAGTATCCCTAAAAGTAGTGAAAGATTATCTGAGGATGTTGGACTGTTGTGATACAGCAGATCTGATGAAGTCCTTGTGAGCAAAGGCGGTCAACCAAATGGAATGAAGGACTGGTGTATAGCATACAACCAATCAGACCAGTCACTGTTTTGATGCCACCTTGCCAGAAAACCTATCCGTGGAATAGCTGCAAGACCCTCACCTCAAAGGAGATCCTAGAAGAAGGCATTGGTAATCTCTGTTTTTATACCTAGTGTTTTTATAGCACAGGTCTTCCATTGGTATGGCATATAATCACAGGGCTGGGGGTCATCCTGAGGGTTAATTTCCACAAGGATGTTTGGTATTTTATCCTAATGCACAGCTGGGCCAGTTCTGCGTGCTGCTGTGACAGTCTTGCTTCTCTTTAATCATGACTGTTCTCAGAGTCTGTTGTCTTCTTGCCCACTGTATCATAGGGTCTGTCAATCCCTATTCTTGCATTTCCCACTCCAGGTGTCTTGTTGTATCTGGGTCCCAGTGAGATTTCTTCATGAAACAAAATCAAGTGAAATGAGAAAAAAATTAATCTTATTTCATTTTAAATTGTCTGGGGAATCCTGTTATGATTAAAACTAGTTGGGAGACAATGTGAGGAGAAGGACATGAATAATTAGATGTCCTTTATATCCTAGCAGTGATCGTAAGACATTATGGAAAATTAAGCATATTGTCCTGGGAATGACATATTTGAAGATGCAATGAATAGCAATGTTGTGAGCCTGGTATGAGTGTGAGGTCTAGTTCTGTGAACTGATCTGTTCTTATGAGCTCATTTTTCAAAGTGTTCTTGGAAATCATAGTTCACTTAAGCAATAAAGACTGGAATATGGCTGAAGAGTACAGCTTTATGTAAAACAACATGATGGATGGGCAGTGACGGTCTGTCAGGATGTTGGTTAGACAGAGAAGGAGAACAGGAATAAAGAATTATCAGCAATGAGAGGTAGGAGAAACCCTGTAAGGAATCAAGAAGGATATTTTGTTGCAATGGGATGTTGTCTGATAAACGCTGGGTCCTTTGGGGCAGATGGGAAGAGTAGTGCAGGCAAAGCACCAGTACTACGACGACAAGGATAGAAAAAGTAGAAATAGAGTGCACATGGCAGGCATCATGTGTATGTGATGCCAGTGGGGTTCTAGTAGGGGATAGTCCTAGCATTCTTCAGGTGTGAACATTCCAATTTCCTTTCTCTTTTACTGGTTTTAAATAAGGCTGGGCGTAGTTCGCGAAGTAATGCTTCGCGAAGCTACGCAAAGTGCAGTTCGCACTACGCAAGCTTCGCGTAGCACTACGCGAACTGCGTAGCGCACTGTTCGCAATGATTGCACAGTGCCGGATGCTTGTCCGCACTGTGCAATCATTGAAACGGCAACTTGCACAGTGCGAGCTGTCTTTACTGCCGCTCGAGTAGATTTTTACTCGAGCGGCAGCTTTCTCAACGCGGACTGGTAGTTTCTCATCGCGAGCGGTCGCGAGCATACGCGACCACTCGCAATGAGAAACCTGACCTCCCGCGTTGAGAATCTCGCCGGGAGGTTTATTTTCCACGCTCGCGATCGGCAACTTGATGTTGCTGATCGCGAACGAGGAAAAAGTCTCGCCGGGATGTCATTTTGCTTGCTCGCGGTCGCCAACTTGACGTTGAGGACCGCGAGCAAGCAAAAAATGACCGCGGCACTACGCTACGCGTGTTTGCGCTGTGCTACGTGCAATTCGCGTTGTGCGAAGTAGCGCCAACTTCGCAAACTACGCGAGCGTAGCGTAGCACTTCGCCCAGGGTTAGTTTTAAAGTTTAAATTCTACATCTGTTAACGTTATTTTGGATTGCCTCTTTTGATTTATTTATATTAGTGCTAGATTGTGAGGTAGCACTTTTTATGTTTCACAATAACAATGCATACTGTGTGTGTTTCTATATATTACACAACTCAGTATGTTGGCGTCTTTTCTATATTTTTCATAGAATAAATTCTGTGATATTCTATGAAATGAAAACTGTAACAACTTGTCTGTGACTAATCAGATTATTATTTGGTACATGTTTCAGCACCAGTGTTTTTCATGGAGGAAGTCTTGTACAGAATATTCCGAATATATTCATATCTAAGAGATCCATGCCAATGGAGGCTGCACTGCCCATGCAAAATTCCCAACCATCTCCAAGATCTGATGATGCTGGAAGTGGAATTCAATGCACAATAAATCTCAGGATGACAAGAGAGATGGTTTAAGTGAAGAGAATGCTGATTGTGAGAGGATGATTAGGAAAAGGATTCAGACGATGTCACCTCATGTGAGCCAGTAGATAGAACAACAAATTATGCTCTGTCTAGATAAAAAAAATCAATTATTGTAAAGATATCACACTATCATCAACATATTCCTAGCATCTCTTACCTTATTAAAATGATCTGGCATATAGTTCGTAAAATGTTGCCAACATTTTATGTTCTATCTTCTTCAAACCTGCCATTTGCTAACTGTTAGTGAGCCTAACGTCCAATAATGATAGTCTTCAATACTCCTAAAGACATCTTAAGAGAAATCCTGAGAGTTACTAGAAATTCCTTTTACATACCATACACATATCAGTTCTTTGTTCCTATTGCCGGGGCCATAGTATGGTTAATTGTTGTCTGGTCTTGGCTGCACTTAGTACCTGTCGTTCTGGTGACGCTTGACTCTGTTCCTTAGCAACAGTTGAATTTATTCAGCTACTTGTATAACAGGAGCATTACTATTGGCTAGGTATTCTCAAAACAGCCTTTATCCATAGCCTCAGGGGATCACAGTTACTACAGTCATCATTACCCTAAGGTCAACCTAGAGATGGTGAAAATATTTAGATATCTTTTTCATCATCTGCAACAAAAGAATGCCCATCTCCATTGTAGGAAAGGTAATGCACTCTTAATGCAACTTTATCACCCTCATGTACTTCATTTAGTATATTTTTCTGGGATTCTCTCATGCCACCAGCAGTGCCAGCAAAGCGAGTATTTTTACCCATGAATAGATGATGCTGTGGGTACAGAACTTTATACGTCTTCACTGCTGGTGTTGAGTACACCAATACATCATGACATCTTGATACATTTTTAAAGGTTTGCCTCTAAATGTGGCCCAGTAGACTTTCCTTGGGCCCCAGGCAAACACAGGTTTGAACCAACTTACCAGCTTAAGCAGAAAAGACAGACAGACTGTAACCCATGCATCTTGCATCACTTACCTGGAGATAATGCATCCTGGGTAACTATCAATCCTGCCAGAGACTCTTAGGAATACATTTTCTTCAATGTGGGTTACTGGAACACCTTCCCTCGAAGGCTGCACACATACAAGAAACCCACACTAATATTTTATCAATATGTAAAAACCCTAATTTATTGCAGATGATATGAATAAGTGTAAGTGCAGATATACATCTTTTGGAGAGTAAAATAAAGGCAATACATGTAAAAATAAGAAAAGAAATCCCAACATATTTGCAAAATAGATAGAAATGCGTGATTGAGTCCCTTCTTTCTAGATCTGGCTAATGTTACATTAGCACCGAAATATTTCCAAGCATAGCATTATAAGTATCCTAAAAGGGCCTGTAATACCTGCACATCAAAATTGCCTGGAGTAATACAATGTTTTTCTGGTGTGACGCCCTGCTGCGATGAACAATGTCTGTCTTTGTTTATGTTATGTCACTGATCTTTCAGGAAGAAGATAGCTATCACAAGAAAGCCCCAGTGTGCCAAGTGTGGGGCCTTGACACAGACGACTGGCATCGGAGGCTGTGTCTGTAATGCCTGAAGCTTCACTCTCAAGAGGCTCTCCCCTCGGACCTTATATACAATTTATCATCATTATTATGAGTAAAGCAAGCTTTGTGCTTTCTGGTGTAAGGTGAGAACATAAACATGTGAATTCTTTCGCACATTTGTCTAGAACTACTGTGTTTCTTTCTTTCTAAATATCATAATACATGAATGTATGACATATTGTAGCATTATTGACCACTATGGTGACATTGTTAAATTGTGAATATATGTAAATGAAATAATGAACAGAAGCATGCATCATAAAAAAATATACATAAATGATAATAAGAACACAAATAAAGGTATGATGTTGAGTGGCTCGAAAGCAGAAATGGGGCAAGGCACATGACAACCTTTTACTTATCCAAAATATTTCAGTGGCTTTGACCCCAGGGGTTGCACATTAGTTATTTTCTTGGCAGGGCCACTGTACTGGCAGCTTTATTTTTTTTAGATCTCACGTTTAGCTGAGTATATTCTACTTCTTAGAATGGTATGTGCTTTTTAAATTTTTGAATAGCGGCTGCAAAATGTTTTGTGAGTGATACTGGGGCCAACAGTTGGAATTCGGGCATGAGATGTGTCACATTTTGCACCTAAATTCTAGAGCGCATGATGCTGTTTTCCTATTGGCAGACCAGGGTGCACGGACACTCCTATATGCAGATCGACATTGCCTCCCTTTTACTTGCAACTTACTTTTCTTAATAAAATAGCCATCATGTCATATTGGCTTTTCTTAAGGCCTGCATCGTGAGCTACCTGCTTCCAAGGAAAGTGGAACACTGTAATCACTACAATACAAAGTAAGCCTAGGTAGGTAAATATAGAGTTACGTATATGAAATATATACGTACCATGACGATGTAATGCAGAGGCGCAACTAGAGCTACATTTGGGGGGGGCTACTAAAAATTTCGGGGGGGGGCTAATTCTTCCAGAGATAGTCAGAGTGGAGATGCATGGGCTCTAAGAAGGGGTGAAAAAACAACAAAGCCTCGTTAGCAAGTAAATGGTCTTTTAAAGACCTGTGAAGTACTCAGGTGCGGCTGTGTGTGTGCCCGGGAAGCTGTCTCAACCCGGGCTGACCCACACGACGGGGGGAGGGGGGCTGAAGCCCTTTCAGCCCAATGAGCGTTGCGCGCCTGATGTAATGGATGCAATAAATTGGAAGGCTGATATTATCAACAACTGTGATTGGGACGTGCACTGGAGTTTTTTCAAATAGCCCACTCCTTGCTCTCCATGCAAGGAGTGGGCACTACCCTGCCCTTTTTCCAGAAACAAGGTTATATTCTGTTGTTACCTCAACATGACATATGGCATTCCTTTGAAGGAAACAACAGTTTTTGTGAAATTATTTAACTTCTAAGGTCCTTAATGATAGATGTGCAAACACTGAGTACTTGTAGTTGACTGCTGCCCACACTGGAGGCCTGTTGCAATATCATCAACACATTGGTCAAGCATCCTACATGAGGATACATTCATGGAAAATGTTAAGATTTTCTTTTTTTTTTTAAACTGAACATGCATAACCAGAATGGCAGACTTACGGTGCTATTCACATAGGTGACTTAGACTTGTGAGCAATTTACAAGTGCTATTTACTCTTACATGTCTCCATTCTCTGAGAAAAGGGGTAGTGACAAATTTATGACTGTAAGTTACTACTGCCAAAAAGAAACATTTGTAAGTGCAGTACCACAATAGCCAATCACCGATACTGCAAAACCATCCCATAGAAAATAATGGAGACAGGAACTTAAAATAAAAGTCAATATGAAACAAGGGTACATTAAATTGAATTATTTAAAATAGCTAAAAATATATGTATAAGTTAATGTTAAAAAAATCTAAAAAGAAAACATTATTTAATTATAAAATGTTTTAACACATTTTATATTAAGAAATTAATGGGACATTAATTTTTTATTGATAAAGATATTTATAATTTATTTACATCATTTTAATATATATTAATGCAGAATAAAATATGTTTTAATTTTCGTAGGACATTATGTTTTAATTTAAACTTCAGAAATTTTAATTTAACATGATATATTTAAAGATTTAATTCAAATTTAGGTTAAAAGTGCAAAAACTTTTTTCTTTTTCTCTACATTTAAAATAAATATAGACAATGAATTTACAATAATTGTAAACATAAAAATATTTTTGCACCAATTGTAAAAGCTGCGGTCACACAGGAGTAATGAGGATGTAGTAATAAGAAGCTTTATCAATAGGGTTGACAATATGTCTCAACATGGCATAGCAGCGCTTACCCCCTAGAATCAAGGAAATTACATCAACAAAAACTTTCCTAGTGATTAAGCATGGATTGGAACTTAGCTTTAAATATAATATGAAAAAGCAATAACTGTGTCTGCGGTCATCATGTTCTAAAAAATACATACATTTTGTGGAAATAACTTTTTTGTCCCCCAAACAGTGACTTCAGAGTCAGAACAAACTTTATTCGGTTAATTGGAACCATAAAAGCAAACACAAAAAATTTAAAATTCAATATCTTATAACATTCTAAAAAGTCTTCAATAATACAATTAAATTACATTAAAATTGCATTAGGAAATGATGATGATAAATACCCCTGTCGCAGATCCATATCACAATCAATTAGTATTAGCCCACTACTTGAACTAATCGCCTCTTTCTAATTCTGAGAGCACCCACTAGAAAACTAGCGACATTAAAACACTCTACTATTTGGAGGTAAGGTAGGGCCGGTCTCACTTGCAAAAAGCCTTGCCCTTTTAAGAAAGGCAATATAAAACGTTGTTGTAATGAACAATAATAGTCACAGACCATCACAAAATGCATGGTGCCTTGCGGGGAGAAGGTGTCACAGGTATAGTGGTCCAAGTCATCCACTTTATGCCGCCCCTTTGGTACCGATAGTAACCAATGCAGAAGGTTTAGCCTGAACCTTGTGAAAAGAAAGCGATGGTGAGGTATTGTAACCACCACTAAGTACGGCTCAACTAAGGGGCAAGATTATAACAAAATGTAGGCTCTCACTGATGGTTTGGTGAGCTCTCTCGTTTCTCTCTCTGAATACATAATAGAGAGTAAATAGCTCAGTTCAGATCTCTCCTTGTGATACCTTTAGGGACATAAATAATTTAGGACTTAATGTAATTAAGCCATGGAATGCTGTTCGCCCTCTCCAGAGACAGACAGTCTGTTAAAATTGACTGATTCAACTTCAGATCTGGGTTGATCCAAATCCTGATCCATCTTAACAATGGCGAGAGAGCCAACAAGACAGAAATGTAACGCATTCCCAGCTCTTCTTGCCCTTCCCGACTGTGAGGGTATGGTGGCTGCAAAAAATGGAAATGAACCCATCCACATAAAAAGAATTATCTATATCCCAGGTTTCTTGTAAGTCCACTATGTGCTGGCCAAATAGGGTGTTAAGCCACCTTTCATATTCTCTTTTACTGCTTAATCCTGCGATATTCCAGTTTACTACTTTCAGCTGAGGACTATTTCGACCAAGGTGGAGAACCCTGTCAGGCTCCCGGTTATCCCCTGCCTGCATAGGGCTTGTGGGCAAGGGGCTCAGTAAGTCACTAATATCTAAAAGGCTCAATGGCGGAATCTATTTAGACAGCTGAATGGGGGCTCCCTGGTCCCCTCTCGTCGGGTCTATGAGCCCCCTAAACAGGAGTCTAACGTCTCTAGATCGACGTGAGCTCAGAGGGGAATAGAAAAAACCTAGCGGCAATGCTCTGATTCCCAAAGTGTGAGTGGAGGCACTAGGCGTATACTGAAAAAGCCTTCCTGGATATTAGGGTGATCAAAATTAAGAACAATACAATCCCCCTCTTTTGATTTGCCCCTCGTCTCTACCCAACCCACTCATCTGGCCATAATAATATGTGAGGGTGCATACTGGCTGTCCCCCAATAGATTGTTACACCAGTGTTTGACCTAACGAATAAGGTCAGGCCTGATTTCTATTGCTCTTGCTCTCAATGGTAGCACACCCACCAATACAGATACCAGTGGAGTGGATTCAGCGGGGAGCTGCAGTCTGACTCTCTTGCCCACAGACTCTCCCTGTTTGGGAGGGGGCGGATCAAGGATCTCTGTGTCTTCCTATTATTATGGGGAGGGTCAACCCCACGAGGCAACAAAGTCCGGGAGAGTGAAGGCTCCGCTCCCTCTCCCTCTATGGATTTAATTTGTAAATGAGGTGGATCCATGAACAGGTCCCTGCTCCCTTGATGATTCTCCATAGTCTCAGTGGGTGTGGGGCCACCTGGCTGATTAGTGGAAATACACGGCAAGGGCCTAGTGTTTACAACATGGGCGTAATGACCCCCTTGAGGACCAACAGATGGATGTCTGGTCACTCTACTCAGTGACCAGACATCCATCTACTCTACTCAGATTCCTGGATATCGATACATTCAAATCAGCAACAGAGGCTTCTATTGCACCCAGCTTCACTTTCAGTCCCTCTAATGTATTTTGTACTAGTTTCACTATATTATCATATAGAGCCTTAAGCAGAGGCTCATTTATGCTTGAATGTGTTCACCCAATGCTTTTCACTGGAAAATGATACTCGCCATAGAGCACAACGCTATTCATATTGTAGCCCTTTATTGTATGAGCACTACATTTCTGTTTCAGGTCATAGCTCACCTGTGTCAGGCTGTGTGGTTTTTTTTGTTCATAATATTCACTGTCACACTTTTCTACTACTAATAAAAACATTGGATGGGAATTCAAACCTTCCAATAATGCCCTAGAGAGGAAAATTTGATAATGGCCTTACTCAACATTTGTTCTCCTTCTGATCACTACAAACATTTCCAGCAGTTAGTAGGAGCTGAGTGGTAATACTATGAGCTTTCTAGTAATAAAGGACAACTCCCAAAAATGTCTGTGTCACTTTTTTGACAGATTACACCTTAGGAAATGACAATCAGAAATGATATTTCCCAGTTAATTCCAAGTATCTTCAGATATGTTCAAAATGTTGTGGAGTTTAATGCTGATGACGTTAATCAGAAACTAGCAAACGCTGCAATATTTTCTTGACATGTTCTATATGGGGACCTTACTATTTTCCAGAGCTTTTGTACATTGAAATTAAGCGTAATTAATTACCTGTCTTACATAGTATCTGAATTCCAAACCTCTGCCACTTTCTGTAGTAAACCTTGATTGCTTGACCCACTGCCTTTGGTGAGTCACATTTACAAGGGAGCAATTTAGTTATCCAATTGGCGTGCAATTGTTTCTGAGGCCCTTAGACACCAATGATAAATAAAAGTTCCCTTAAGTCACTAACTGCGCCATGGCCCCTGAGAAATCATCTACCAGAGATGTAGACCATACTTGTCACAGGATGCCTAGAAAAGATGCTCTATGAGTCATTTGTGGAACACTGAAGCTGTCTTCCTCACTTCTCGAATGTACAGAAAGAATATTGCAGAAGTGAGCATTCAGTGTAAGAAAACCTTGTGCCAAATCTTTTTTTTATTTCTATATTGATTGTAGGTGTATTCTGACTGACTGCCTTAAGTTGTAACATTAATTTTTGGCCTTTTCTTTCATTACTGCCACCCTGCCTTCTTCCACTGTTGTTGATGTTGGCACTGTTGGGTATTCTACAAAGCCTTAGCTGAGCATCCTCCTACTCAGGTATGCAAATTTGCACCTTAGAGATATTTGGTATCTTATTATTCTAGGAGAAATTTACGGGTGAGTTGCAGGCCCTCTGCCTGGTCAAGAAGAGCTTAAAGGCTTGTCCCTTATGAGCCCCAAGACACCCTCCATTCTACCAGGTCACCTCACAAGTACAATTCTGAATGATAAATATATGTTAAATTATTTTCAATTATTTAATTGTAATAACATTGAGAACTTAGGGCCAAATGTACTATTCACTGCTCACAAAATACTGGTTGAAATTTGTGACCAGTATTTCTGAGACCATTAAATAATTTCAGATTCAGCTTGGGTAGTAATCTGACCTATCGCATTAATATTCATAAGGTAAGTCGCAAATTGCGACTCACTCGATTGGAGGCCATCACAGTGATGTTGGCCTGCTAGGATCAGCAGATCACCATGTCCGTGACCTCCTTTCAATAAAGTAGCCTTCTTTTATATATTTAGCCTGTTTTCTTTAACAGAAACAAGACTGTTTAAAAATAAAAGTCTCCTTTTTTAAAGGTATATATAAGAATTTGCAGTGGTCCCTTGGACCACTGGCTACTCCCAAATATTTTTTTTACCATTCACAAAAGGGAAGACGTCCCAGGGGACCCCTTTCCTTTTGCAAACAGGTTACCCCCCAAATTGGGGTTTGGTAACTTTTCAATGCTTTACTACCTCTATTTCAGTCCTATAGCACATCTTTTCTAAACAGAAATTGATTTTTCATTTCTAAACCCAGTTTAGCAGTTGGAAAAAAAATTCGGACTCTTAAAATGGGTTTAACACATTGCAAAAAGCCTTTTTGCAATCGCTAACTCAGAATGGGGGTGTTAGCGGCCACCAAAAATGCTTTGTACATCCGGCCATATATCACTTAATTCTGTGTGACTGAACTTCCATTTGAAGACAGTTCTGGAAGCTCAGGGGACTAAGGCATCAAAGTTTCACAATGATCACAGGTTGAAATCCTGGAGGGTCCACTTAGACTTCCATCCTGACGAGAACAATATACTGAGGACCTTTGACCAGGGTACCATTAAACATGCCTTATCTGCCAGTAGAATCAGGAGTGCTCCATTTCGCTCTACTAAAGTGTTACCCTGAATTTTTTCTAGCTAAATATCAGACAGGAAGCAAGTATTCATGAGTCTGCTGTGCAGACTCCACAATATCCCATACAGCATAATGAAAATACCAATGTCACAGATAAAACATAATAATTCACAATAACATATACCTTAAGATATACCATTACTATGCTGAACCTGATAGTTTATCTATAGTAGTGTCCATTCCCACTGAAAAAGAGACATCTTTAACAGATACAAATAAAATGAGAGTAGTTTACCCCTAAAAAGCATCACACTAAGAACATCTATGAATATTTCTTTGTTTTGAGAATTCTAAAAATGTAGCCTTCCATCATACTTCAGTGCTATGAACTAACGTGCCTCTGTTGCACTTTTAGTTTGGATCATACATTTAAAAATATGTGCAGAAACCAGAAATATATGATTTTTTTTTTTAGATCTGTCTGCTTTAATGAAACGTTGACCTAATTTTCACATTTTAACCTCTGTTGTACCCTCATGTCAGTCAGTTGAAGTTAAAAACATACACACGTTGCAAAAAGGCAAACATAAAACAAGAGCTGTGTGTTCAAAATAAATAGGAGTATTTTCCTAAACAAATATGTTCCATAGTGTCTGTTTAATTACAACAGACGATTGTGTGGTGTAGAACAGATACACAGAGTTCAAAAACCCGGCATGGTGTCTCAATCTTCTTTTGATCTTTTTTCCAGGATACGAGGGGTGCTGCAGCACTCTCCCCCCCCCCTCCCCACCCCTACTTCCAGCATCTTTGGAAGTCCCTTCGCAATGCAGCCAAGTGCGAGCGCCTTGGGCCTACCTTTGTGCTCTTTCAATTGATACTATCCCTACATCTTTCGTATCCAGAACTTGACCGAATAGATCCTGAACTTAAGCAACAATGTCCGTTCCCTCCCATTCTGCTTTTTCTTTTACATTGTGAACCCTTATGTTGTCCCTCCTTGTAGTATTTTCCAGATCTTCACACTTTAATTGTAGTGTGCTCACCGGCAGTTCCAGGTTTGTTATCTTCGCAGAACATTCTGTGGACACTCCTGGGACTTCCTCTAGGGTAGCTTCCATCTCTACCAACCTTGAGCCAATTTGATCAATATTTTGTCTGACTGAAACTACTGCTTTGGTTTTGCTTTTGTCTATGCTATTTATCTCTTGGTGGAGGTCCTCCTTCCATTCTTTACGCAATTCTTGTAGGAATGCTTTGATGGCCTCTTTAGTTAGACTTAAGCCTTTACTCCTCGTTGCCATGATGGGGTTCAGTTGCAGGGAACTGGATTTCCATGCACTATCTGTCGGTGTTCTTCCAGAGTGTGTCTATTCCTATGAGACTCTTTTCACTTGCTTGAGTAGCATCCAGGCTCCCTGTCCCCATCCATCCTTGATTCCTTCACTCTCAAATCTGTCGTGGTACTTGAGTGTCTAGATATGATGACCCGACTTGAGTCTCCTGTGTCTTCCAAATGGTTGGAGTGCTCACAGCATTTGGGCATAACTACCATGCATTTCCCTTAATGGATGTCACCCGCTCATCACAACCACCTGTATCCTTTGGTTTCTGAGGTTCCCATTGCCTTGGGCCACAATCAAATTGTCCTCAGTTGCCTCCATGATATTTGAGCAGAATATCGGCATGCTGTGGGTGCTTTCCCACTGCTGTAACGTCTGTATCAATCTGTGAAACATAGTGTATATGTGACTGAGGTGGCGCTATAGCGCCTCACCCTTAGTGATGTTTACTTTCTGTTGATGGATAGTCCATCATGGGCTTGGGTGTTACCTTATCGCCTCCTTGTTCCTGCATGCTCACCTCCCTCTTGTGCCAGGTTTACAGTCACCTTCGCAGGTTCCCACTGTAATTTTCCCTGGAGCAAGGGGGTGGAGACAGCACAGCAGCTGGTACTCACATGGACTCTTCAGTGGTCAGTTGGCATGCACTGCATCCCCTTCAACCAGCTCTCTAATTCAACATGTTGCGCAATCATGAGCATCGGGAAGCTGGTCCCTTTCCCTTGCATTGCTGCTGTTCACCAGCATCAGCTACTCAGAGAGGGCTCTTGCCAGCTAGGTTTATACTGACCTTTTATTCCATTTCACGTTTCCCCGGTAACCTGGAGCCCTTGGAGGCTGATTTTGTAATTCAGAGAGTAGTCACTGGTTCCTCTGTCACTTACACAAGCTCTCTGAGGTTAATTGCAGCATGTATAAGGGGTTTGAAAGAGAGGGCGTGAGAAGAAGAGAAAGATCCGAGAGGGAAAGAGAGAGAGAGGAGGTCGGGAGAGAGAGAATAGATTGACAGGAAAAATTAGAGACAGCGTAAGAAGAGGAAGTTTATGGGCCTGATTTGAGTATTTTTGCCAGGGTTGCTTCTGGTTCCCCAGTCCGACCGGGTGTCCAGCCTCCTAGAGAGTTCTGGGGCCCTTCAGAGTGTAAGGCTCCACTGAACTTCTCCATCGCACTGAACCGATGCCGGCACCCGAGAGCTCAGAGAGTCACATCCGCTATGTTGAGGCACTGAACACAGCTCGGGCCCTTGGATTTAGTTGCAGATGTTAGTTGTCAGACTATGTTGTAAGTGACAATCAGTTGTTTTAGAAATCAGATTTTATGCCCTGTGTATATTCTTGCTCTGTTCGTTTGTAGTTCTCTTAGGAAATACTGTATAAAAGCATTAATGCAGGTTGCTTTTTTCTTTTGCACTTAGTGTTTTAATTGTAAGTTTTATGCATCATATTTCACAAACGTGCATTTGTAGTATGTAAAGTAGTACTACTTACTACAAAATGCAATTCACAAATGTTCGAGTGGAAACCTCCACCTCTCCTGTCTTTTCTATGGGGAGATCCTCACACATGTAAATTTACTTCTTTGGCCTTCATTACAAATTTGTAGGAATAGGGTGTGGTGGTGAATTCCATTACCACCGGGGGAAGCATTTGCCATGTTTGGTAAATAACTCCTATTCCAAGCTTTCAACAAGAAGAGGAGACATAACCTGCAGATCGGTTTTTAACACACCAAATTCTGCATGCTTTGCCTGTTTTTCTGGGCCTTTTCCCCCTAATGAATTTCAGAATTTATCAGGGGAAAACTTTGAGGTTGTTGATCATTATCACACAACTCGTAATTACGATCCCTGTGTAAACAAGGGTATGCAAAGGGATTGGAATTTAGCCCTGAACTCTTACTGAGGGCTTTAGCAATAGAAGTGGGAACGACCAGGTGTAGGGGCTGGAAAATATGGAGAACTTACTTTACAGAGGGCTAAGAAGGGGTTTAGGTTGAGGCAGACACCCCCACCCCCACCCCCAAATGATTAAGCTCATTGCTATTCACAAGCTTCACTTCTAAAGTTACTACAGCCAAAAAAGACCAAAACAGTCATAAATATACTCCAGCTCAGACCTGCAGTAAGTCTAGTGCCCCACATGACCAACCAATGGTACTGCAACACCCTTCCATAATTTTGAATTAAATATTTAATTAATTTAAATATATTGAATTTGATTAAAAAATATTTGTTTAAAGATTTATTTATTTTTAAAAACACCTGAAGTAAAGTATTTATATTTACTTATATATTAAAAATTACAAAAAGTTATGGATAGCATTAATTTAAATTCATGTATTTCTTTTAAATGTTACAGTCATTTTTAAATGAAAAAAGACTAAAATATTTTTATCATAAAATATTCATTTTTATTTATACATACTCTTTCAACATTAAATGTGAATATATATATTTAAAAACTCAAAATAGATTAATTTATTATAACATTATCTCCTATGGGATTCCATTTTAAGTCCCTGCCTCCATTATTTTCTGTGGGAGGGTGTTGCAGTACCATTGGTTGGCCATGAGTGGCAAGTCAGAGCTGGAGTACATTTAATACTGTTTTGGGTCCTTTTTGGTTGTAGTAACTTTACAATTGTGGAGTTAGCTCCACTCTCTATTTCAGGGGGTGGAGACATATAAGTCTACACTTTGTAGTAAATTTACACTCTGAAACAGTGAATAGCCAAAAATAGTAAATTTACTGCAGAGTGTAAAAGTACATTTACTTGTGTAAATGTGCCATTGTGAATTTCCGCACAGTGCTTAGCTGCCACGAGCTACGGTTTTTATTTTGAATGATTTTGACTTCTTTTTCCAGTTGTATTTGGAGTTAGTCACTGATGTCAGGCAGGAGGGTGAGGACTCCTGGCTGTTGTGCTTGCTGGTGGACTGACTTTTAAGTCATCTCCAGGATAGTTAGAGCCTATGCCCCTTTCTGTATTCAGTTCTGCTGCTGTGTTTTTTTTTTCATCAGAAGGATGGATGTGAGCTGAGCCGGTGTGGTGGAGGGTCGGAATGACCCACAAGCCAGCATTGGGTAGAAAGAGCCTGGATCTGTACGTGTATTTAGTTTGAGTGTGACATATGTTGTAGTGCTCCAGTTTCTTTTTTATCAGGAAGGAGTATTAGAGCACCATGCTGTTATTGCTACATGTAGTAATGATCCACAGATCCCCTGCAGGGTAGAAGGACCCTGCAGCTGTACTTGATATTGTGTTGTGAGACAGGTACTGAGAAGGGTCTCCACGCTAGCAATGGCTGAAGGCTAAAGAGTTTACAGGCCAGTTGCTTGCAATCTCACAGATTGTTGTTCTGTCGTGACATAATTCAAGGCCCTGCATACCTGAACAAGCACATCCACTTTCACAAACCTTCCAGGCACCCTGAGTAAACTCAAGTTCAAAGGCTTTGCACATATGTCGCTCACATGGTATGCTTTTGCAAGACTTGGTTGCAGAAGAAATGTTTCATGAGCATAGAAAAATAGGAGGTGTGCCACATTATTTCAATATTGACAATTCTTGAAAACGAAACACATTTTATTGTGACTGACATAACACATGGAAACCTTGTGTACCTGGTATAATTTCTGTCGTTTTTGCAAAATCACCAATAATACTTGAGATAAAAACTGCATGACTTCACAACCCCCTATTATTTACTTTAATGTAAGCATGGCATTTGTAAGATGAAGGCTGGACCGTCCTCTGTGGGCAGCATTCAATTTCCGATTTCTTCCTGCTCTTCCTTTGTTTTTGGACCTGTCTGGTAGGAGTTCACATAATGTCTTACCAGAACAGCCTCTGGGAAGTGTGCCTTAGGCCTCTGCAAGTAGACAAAGACCCCATCAGTGCCCTAGCAGAATATGGGTTACCTTGACTCATAAGAGAGGAAGGAAAGACTAGCCTGCGTGGCAGGGCATTTGAATTGTAGATGCACTCAACACTGATTTGCAGAAAGCACCTGCCCGACTACTCGACTGGGTGGATATAAATGTGCTGTGCAACTCACTGACCATCTTTTGAACATGGAAGTGTGTTAACCCTGTGTTTTCAGTGTATCAGAAGCATGGACCTGTGGGCTGCCACTTCTTCCTGGCTAGGACTATGCATGAAGGACTTATTGAAGCTCCACTGGACAGCCTTACCCCTCCTTTGCCTGCATGGAAATCACAAGTCAGCCCAAGGAGACCAACGAACCAACCCATGCTTTGAAGCCTACTATACCCTTCACAAGGCCAGAGGAGGTCTGCTGAAGAACTAACCTTGATGACAACAGATGTTCACATTCATCTGATGATCCCCTAAACCTCTCACAAGAGATGTGGAAGGGATGCATCAGATATCAGCTGCTACATGTGCAGGCAAGATGGTGGGGACTCCTTTGCCTTGCATACATCTCCCCACACCGACTCTGTTACATCCCTGACTGGTCAAGTGAAGTGATCAGCACCCAGTTCACTATCCAGCTAGCTAGATCTAGATCTTTCTTGTAGTGTGTTCTGAATTCTGTGTGCTCTTTAGCTTGCTCTTCTCGACACCCAAGGTAACTATGCCACCCAGGTGTCCATAAACATCACACATGAACTCCAAGATTATGACTTCTTTCTTTGCAAGAACCATTGGTAGTGTGGTTTCTATTTATCTTGCTTTGCACTGTGCTTTTTAGATGTTCACAAAGCTTCACAGGCAATAACCATAACGATAACCAACACAGAAAAATAAAACTGTTTTGGAAGATTGTAATCCTCCATTTTACCTAGAATGTCTGTATCAAAGATTCACAAACCTAGTCGTTGGCAAGCCTTATTTTTCTAAAATAATATAGTAGAGCACAGATTCTGAGTGTTTTGGTTAAAGGTGCGTTCCAAGCTTTGTAAACCTTAGGGCCTTACAACTTTGTGAATAGCAGACCTTCATGAACATTCTAAATAGTGTTTAGCTAGAGGACATGATATTATTACTTATAAGTATGTTATTATCTGTTTTACTTAGTTACCGGTTTTCACATGGGATTCACTTCTTTTCATTAGATGGCTGTTACACTGTATCCTTATTGTGTTACATTTGTGTATTGGGTTTTGTGAGGTTAAGATATATATATATACATTTTTTCCTAACTGGCAAATTTACCAAGGTGCACCTGATCGTGGTTGGCGCTCAGAAGACAGGCATGATTTACTCCATGAAAAAGGTTGAAATTCAGCCAAAACGCGTTGGTCATCTGTTTTACGTGCATGGTACCATTACTGCAATAAAGCATTAGAAAAACAACTCATCAAGTTCCAGCTTTCCTTTGCAAGAGTATCTGGTGGAAAGAATTTGTGGTTAGGTGTTAGACTTGGCATCTTTTTGCTTTCTGACCTCCCGGTTTTGCCTCTGTTTTTGCTGGCGTAGTGTTTCTGCGCACTTTTCTCACTGCTGATCAGTGGTAAAGTGCAAGTGCTCCTGTGGTAAAATGTGTTATGGATTGGTGTTTCCATGATTGGCCTATTTGATTTATGTGTCAGTCCCTAGTAAAGTGCACTGCGTGTGCCAGGGCCTGTAAATCAAATGCTGTTGGTGGGCTGCAGCACTGGATTGTGCCACCCACACAAACAGCCCGTAAATGTGACTCTGGCCTGCCATTGCAGAGCCTGTGTGCAGTCTGGGACTGCCATGTCGACTTGGCATGTGCAACCACTTGCCAAGCCCTAACCTTCCCTTTTCTTACATGTCAGCCACCCCTAAGGTAGGCCCAAGGTACCCCTGTGGGCAGGGTGCAGTGTATGTGAAAGGTAGGACATGCCCTGGTGTGTGTGGCATGTCCTGATAGTGAATTACTGCCAATTTCGTTTTTCACTATTGCAAGGCTACCTATTCCCCATAGGACGGAATGGGGACTTTGTTTATAACATCTTATAAACATAACTGGCCCGGGGAATAAGGTAGGAAAATAAAGTTTAGTATGTCTGAACTCAGAATCTAAAGATGCATCTTTTAGTGAAGGTGATTTTTACATTCTGTGTTTGAAAATACTACTTTTAGAAAGTAGGTATTTTCTTGCCCAGTCATCCAGTGTGCCTCTGCTAGAATGTGGATTGACTGTCTGGATTTTGGATGACAGAGGGCTGGGGAGCAGGAGTGGCTCCGGATAGTCTAGGTGGGTCAGGAAAGGGCTGAATAGACATGGGCTGCATTTAGAGTAGGGGGAGGAGATTTCCTTGCACCTGAATGGGCCCGGTCTGCCTCTGACAATGCCGTCTCCACCTCCTGCCAGGAAGCCACACCAGAGGAGGCAGAACTGGTTCTGGCTGGGCACAGACACTCTCTGCCTAAGAGATCAAAGGATTTTGGGATATAAATATTGGGGCCCAGACCCCTGAACTTTAGAACTCTTTTGGACCAAGAAGAAGAGCTGGAGAAGCTGTGAGGAGGAACTACCACATTGCTGTGTGCTTTGCTGTGTTGGCCTGCAGTGGCTGCTTCTGTCTTGGGCAGTGAAAGGACTGGACTGAACTTTCTGCAATCTACTTTTGTGAGTTTCTCCAAGGGCTTGAGGTAGAGCTTGCCCCCTGTTCAAGAAGTCTCAGGAACAGCAAAGACTTCAAGCTCTTCTGCCCTCAGCACTGGGGACTGTGTGTTTTGTGCTGCAACAGAAGAAGAAGCAACCAGACGACGTCGACGACGCCGCTGCCAACTCCGTGTCCTGAAGGAACCGCAGAGGGCACCGCCGCACCGCGACCTTGGTCTCACCGACGACGCCTGCTGACACCGCCACCGAGCCGCTGCTCGCACCGTGACCTGTGGGCACTGCACTCCGCACCGCCTCGCTTCACGCCGACGCCTTGGTATCCCCGACAACGCCGTCCACGCCAAAATCTACACTGCTGCTTGCACCGTGGTTCGAGGGCACCGCTCGTAAAGTTACATGACGCACCCCCCTCATCCCGCAGCCTTGGCCTACCGACGCCGGCGCCATCGACTCCCATTCGTCAGCCGACGACAGCGCTTCAGCAACGACGACGCTGCTTGCACCGCGACCTGCCAGCACCGCGACGAGCACCGCATTCACTTCGCACCGCGACCCTGGTCACATCGACGACGCCATCTGATGCCGCCACCGAGCCGCTGCTCGCACCGCGACCCGAGGGCACCGCACGCCGCACCGCTGCACTTCGCACCGCAGCACCCGACACCTACTGACGCCAGCGTTCCTGACTTCAACGGAGAGGAGTTCGATCTGCAACGCGTGTGACTTTGAGGGCCCCGACGACTCCTGCACCGACCTCTGGAACCGTCGCCTGCGGATGCCGTGCTTTCGGAAGCTCAACGAGAGGTCGCCCACGCCCTGCATTTCTAAAAGGTACTCTTTGCGGGTCTTCCCGACACCGTAGCTGGCCCGCGATGCTGCGATGCCGCGGTCAGCCAGAACTGTTTGGATTTGTTTGTTCACGACGCCGTGATAGCCCCGGACGGAGCTATCGACATCAAGGAACTGTTTTTCAAGCATATTTTGATAACTGAAGATTTTTAAGTACTGTATTGTGGATTTTTATCGTTTTTGGTCTTGTCTTAAGTATATAAAAATATTGGATATTTTTCTAAACTGGTGTGGTGTCCTTTTGTAGTGCTTACACTGTATTACTGTTGGTTATGTGCAAATGCTTTACACACTGCCTCTAAGATAAGCCTGACTGCTCGTGTCAAGCTACCAAGGGGGTGAGCAGGGGTTATTTTAGGAGTGTAACTCCCTTATCCTGACTAGAGTGGTGGCTTCTGCCTGGCCTTGGCACATGCCCTAGCCTACAACACAAACAGAATGGGGGAGGGTCCAAGGGAATTAATTTAGAGACCAGCGAGGAGAGTTTCCCCTAAACTTAAATAATAATAACACCAAACAACCTCGGGTCTATGTTAGCACACAAAAAAATTACATCAGACAATGTACAAAAAAGGTTAGAAGGACTGGAGTCACTCATAATCTCCCCTATAAAAAAGGGGGAAATCCCTTTAAGGACGAAAACCCTCACCCACCATAGGTGGCATGCTTCATCATATGGGTTTCTCCTCCCAGTAGGAAACCTAGTCCTACTGAGGGCTACAACTCCCTCATTGTGAGGTAGGAGCTCAGGGATGTTTTGTTAAGATGGTCAAGAACTATCTAGGATGCTAAAATCCCATATATAAATGATGGATGTGGTGAGAGTGCAGCGCAATAAAACGTGATGGTGAATGTGTATGATGGTGGGATAAAACTACCTAATGAATGCACAAAGAAATCTTTATTGACTTGCTATCACTGGTAGGATTAAAAAGCAATGCAAAGAGTAGTATTGATTTAAAACTACTCAATGAATATAGGTCGACATGTTTCAGCCTTCGAATGATCAATATAATGTATCCAGGCTTTCTTCAGGACCAAGATGAATCAAAAATTGCGGCTGCTAAGACAAAGTGATAAAAATAATGAAAAAGATAATACAACACCAGTAATCCTATATGTTGATGTCAGGTATTACTGGGGATATCTGTAAAGGTGAGAAAAACAAAACAAAATACAACAAGTCAAACACCAATCCTTCATTTTCCATGTTGTGCATATAGTGCTATAAGGTAAAACTTTAAACCTTAGATAGCAACTTCTCTTGCATTGTATTAGAGAAAATACACTTACCCATATAATTAGGATAAGTAGCCTCACCTCTACCTGGCAGCAGCTCAGGAAAGGGGCCCCGCTCTGTAAAGAACAGAATCACGTGTCACACTTCTCATCTATACATGTGGACACTGATCTCAGTTTTACTGTGCGTGTGCAGAACAACAGACCATACAGGACAACAAGTGTAGGGAAGTTCTAGGCCTTTAAAAACATATCTATAGCTATTTATCTGGCTGCTAGCTCCAAAAGATAAAAGCTCATAACTAACCATAAGAGTTATTCATGTCTGTACAGATGGCACTATTTGCAATACATGCCAAATTTAGCCAGCAGTAAAAACGCTGCTTTACCACATACCAGCTATATCTTAGATCTTGGGTCAAACTAATTCGGCCATCCTATTCAAATAGAAGCCATAAATACATGGCCATAAGAGGCCTGAATAAGTCAGTAACATAACTACGTCAAGATTCTCTAGTGAGCCAGCAAAGTGAATACATATCGCTTTCATAGACAACTCGTCAACAAGTGACGGTGTCAATTAACAGAGGCGAACAGTATCAGTTAAAATAGAGGCAAAAACTGCGGGTATCGAAGCAAGCAAATATGTTGAAAAGCCACTTTTAAACACCCACAACACATGCCACTTCTTAAACCAACACGGATAGATTGCAATCCCCACTCACCTCTCCGTCGGTACCCCGTCGCGGTACAGAAGCTGCGACCGGAGGTACCGACCGGAGGGGAAGCCTGCCTTTAAATAGTGATAGCGTTAGTCTAACAACATTGCTCGGTACTGAAGGACCCGTAGGTGTCCAACCAACATGACCGGACCCATAGGTGTCCAACCAACATGCCTGGGCACCACCGTAAAAAAGTACGCCCTGCGCATGCGTCGAAATCAGAAGACTATACCAAGAAAGAAGTATACGTCACTAACGTTCTGCGCATGAGCGCTGGGAGGAATGTTAGTTCCATTCACGAGTATTTTTGAATGGAATAACTTTATCGAGTCACACGCTGATGTTATAATACTGGATCAATAGTAAAGTGTAAGTTAATCAAGGGCACAATCGCCACATAATGTACTAAAATACCTTGGTGTGAAAAGGCATACTGCCCAAAGATTAATAATACGCAGATGTACAACAGATGGAACTATCAACGCGCATTCATTTTACCATCCAGAGATCAAATCTTAGAGATCACCATATATTGTTAAGACAACCTATATAACAAAAGATGGTAAACTGAAAGTAAATGAACAAAAGGCAGGTAAAGTTATGTGTAAGTGTTTATAGGAAACAAAAAGCCTATTATCTCAAACGGGATTGCAGGACAAAGGACAAAACCATGCCTTGATCGTAGAATGGGACACACCAGTGTCTCCAGAAATGTACTACATAATCATTAAATGTTGTTATAGAGCCAACCAGGGAATGTCATCATTCAATCCTGTGGAGTCACTCTTTATTCTAAACACCCAGCGTTGTTCTCGTCTAAAAAGGAATTTAGATATATCAGTTATGTGCACCGGAATCCATGGTTGTTCTAAAACTACCCAACGGAGGTCATCGGCAGAGTGATTCATATCAAGAAAGTGGTTTGTCAACTTAGTTGACCTCTTCTTACACCGAATGGTACTCTTGTGTTCCAGTATCCTTATCCTGATTTTGCGAGTAGTCATGCCCACGTAGCGAAGACCACATGGGCACCAGATCAGGTAGATCAATCTTTCACTGTTGCAATTTGTGTGTTTCAATAATGACCAAGGTCTGTCTGTGCCAATATCAATTTCTGTTGTTTTCTCAGTTTGTGGGCAAACAGCACAAATACCGCAAGGAAAATGACCCTTAACAGGAGGTAAACCCCACAGGGCTTCTTGTCCATCAGTCTTTTTCTGTCTCGGACGGGTATGTACTATTTGGTCTTTGATATTAGCACTCCTCTTAAACGCAAACATGGGAACAGGCAATGTTTCTTTTCCAATGTTCAATATTTTCCAATGGTTAATGATACTCTTTTTGATCTGGTTAGAATAACCACAAAACGTATTAACGAATGTCAACCTTGAATTCGCTTCTTTTGGTTGGTGGATTTCAATCAGAGCCTCTCTGTTATTATTAGCCGCTCTCTTCCTGGATTTTCGTATCGTGGTCACCGGATACTTCTTCTCTTTCAGATGGTTTGTAAGAGTACTGGCATGCTCTTTATATTTCTCAATAGAGGAACAGTTTCTCCTAATCCTGAGAAATTGCCCGAAGGGCAAATTCTCACGGAGAGCTTTGGGATGATAACTTTGATATGAAAGTAATGAATTACACGCCATTGGCTTTTATATAGTTCAGTGCCTAAACCACCACCCTCAGGAAAGATCCGAACATCAAGGAAGGATAAACTGTCCTTGGAGAATTCAAAAGTGAATCGTAGGAAGTAATTTCTCTCATTGAGCCATAAATGGAAAGATTTAATGGTTTCAGGAGGGCCTCTCCATATAACGAAAACGTCATCAATGTAACGTTTCCAGACTCGAATGTGTCTGTTGAAGGGATTGTGTTCTTGTAAAACCACAGTCTGTTCGAATTGATGGACATAGAGGTTGGCCAGACTTGGGGCAAAAACGCTGCCCATAGAAGTGCCCGATGTTTGCAAATATAGATCATCCTCGAACTTGAAGAAATTTTCTTTCATGGCTATACGGGCACATGACATGATAAATTGTACAGGTGTAATGCTGTCAACAGGGTGAGATTCAAGCAAAAGCTGTATGGTGGTTAGGGTCTCATCCTGAGGTATGCAAGTATGCAAAGACTCTACGTCAAATGAGACAAGATAGTCTTGGTCTATATCAAACGATGTCTCAGCCAAAAGGCGTAACAAGTCCTTTGTATCTTGTAGGAAGGTGGGCATCTTAAGTACCAATGGCCGTAGAAAATAGTCAACGAAGGTTGACAAGGGCTCGAGTATAGATCCTATGCCCGAAATTATGGGCCTCCCTGGTGGTTGTCGCTTCTCCTTATGTATTTTGGGCAATACATAGAAATACGGAATAGTGGGAAAATGTCTCCAGATAGGATGCTTCATGATTTGTAATCCAGCCGTTTTCTTTAGCCCCGTCTACCATCTTCTTGATCTCACCAGAGAGACGTTTGGTAGGGTCCATTTTAAGCGGTCTATACGATCTCCTGTCCCCAAGTTGACGTAGGCACTCTGCTCTATACGCCGAGGTATCCATAATAACTATGGCACCCCCCTTGTCGGCGGGTTTCACCACAATAGAATCATCCTGAGACAGTTGCTGCAATGCGGATCTCTCAGAATTGGAAAGATTCTGGTAATGTCGAGTGTTCTGTTCGAACAGACTGTTCACATCATGTAAAACCGCTTCCTCAAAAGTAACAACTTGTGCAGGAACCAAATGTACAGGAGGATTAAAAGTAGAACGGGGTCTCAGGCTCGTGTTCTTCGTTTCCTCTCCAGAGTCACTCATGGGTTGGTGTTTAAAAAAGGCATTAAGGCGGATCTTGCGAAAAAGCTAGCCAACTCTTGTCTGATTTGAAAGGCATCGCCTTTGTAAGTTGGCACAAAACCGAGACCCTTCTCTAGGATCGATGTTTCACTTTCTGTGAGTATTCGTGTACTCAGATTAACAATCAAGTCAGCTCGCGGCTGCTCCCCGGTTGTACTGGGGGCTTGGTCATGCTGCGTGTAGTTGTAGACGCCAGCGGTGTATTCCAACGCACTGTTGTTTGTAAATTTCTTCTTCGGCCCCGTGTTCGTCCTAGACCATGCCCTAAAAAAGGCTGGTTGGGAACCATGTTGTTGTAGGGCTGAAACGGAAACATCTGTGGTTGAAAAGGAGGTTGCGAGTATCCAAAGGGTGCAGGGGGCCACCATTGCATCGGGCCCTGGCCAAATTGGCCACCTCTCCTTTGTCCTCTTCCTCTTCTGTTAGGTCCTTGCCAACCTCTTCCATCATTTAGTGAAGAATCAGAATCGGTGGAACCTTCCTCACTTGCAGAAGTAGAATAGTTTGAACCATACCTTCTACCTCTTTGATTAAACTGGGGAGGTACATAAGTATCACTGGTGTACGGATACACTCTTTCAAAAGAGAATTTATCAAGATCTTTCCTGAATTTGGTGATTTTGGTGGCAAGAACTGAGTCTTTAAACTCTTTATTACTTTTGTTGGTTTCATCAGCCTGTTTTTTGTAAACTGAAGTCACCAATACTGACTTAATCTGAGCTTCCAAAGTCTGTATTTCCACCAAAATGGTGTAAGTGATTCGTTTAGCTGTAGTAATGATCAAAATTAACCAGTCCCTGGTACAGCGCCAAGCTATGAGGGACCAGTCTTTTAAAAATGTTTTGTCTTCTAGAAACAGACGTGGTGCGTTCGTTACAATCAAGCCAGTCGGTGCGCAATTTGCCCTCAAATATTCAGTCCTAATTGCTCCGTGTATATATGTGCGAGAATGGGATCGTTTCAGCACAAGCAATTTTGCCCAGTCGTCTCCAGATGTGGAGCTCAAACTAGGGGCGTTCTCAAGAATGCTTGGTGTTGTAAGAATGTTGCGGGCCATATCTTCGTCAAAAGCTAAACCCAGCATTTCTGCCATTGTAATATGTCAAATAGTGACTAAGACCTAAACCCCTACACTTAGTACAAAACAGTAAGAAACTGCAACACACACAGACTCAAAAAATGATCCACTAACTAGTTAGACCACGGTGAACACGGACCCGCGGCCGCACTTAATACTACAACACAAACAGAATGGGGGAAGGTCCAAGGGAACACCCTTTGGATACTCGCAACCTCCTTTTCAACCACAGATGTTTCCGTTTCAGCCCTACAACAACATGGTTCCCAACCAGCCTTTTTTAGGGCATGGTCTAGGACGAACACGGGCCGAAGAAGAAATTTACAAACAACAGTGCGTTGGAATACACCGCTGGCGTCTACAGCAACACGCAGCATGACCAAGCCCCCAGTACAACCGGGGAGCAGCCATGAGCTGACTTGATTGTTAATCTGAGTACACGAATACTCACAGAAAGTGAAACATCGATCCTAGAGAAGGGTCTCGGTTTTGTGCCAACTTACAAAGGCGATGCCTTTCAAATCAGACAAGAGTTGGCTGGCTTTTTTCGCAAGATCCGCCTTAATGCCTTTTTTAAACACCAACCCATGAGTGACTCTGGAGAGGAAACGAAGAACACGGGCCTGAGACCCCATTCTACTTTTAATCCTCCTGTACATTTGGTTCCTGCACAAGTTGTTACTTTTGAGGAAGCGGTTTTACATGATGTGAACAGTCTGTTCGAACAGAACACTCGACATTACCAGAATCTTTCCAATTCTGAGAGATCCGCATTGCAGCAACTGTCTCAGGATGATTCTATTGTGGTGAAACCTGCCGACAAGGGGGGTGCCATAGTTATTATGGATACCTCGGCGTATAGAGCAGAGTGCCTACGTCAACTTGGGGACAGGAGATCGTATAGACCGCTTAAAATGGACCCTACCAAACGTCTCTCTGGTGAGATCAAGAAGATGGTAGACGAGGCTAAAGAAAACAGCTGGATTACAAATCATGAAGCATCCTATCTGGAGACATCTTTTCCCACTATTCCGTATTTCTATGTATTGCCCAAAATACATAAGGAGAAGCGACCACCACCAGGGAGGCCCATAATTTCGGGCATAGGATCTATACTCGAGCCCTTGTCAACCTTCGTTGACTATTTTCTACGGCCATTGGTACTTAAGATGCCCACCTTCCTACAAGATACAAAGGACTTGTTACGCCTTTTGGCTGAGAAATCGTTTGATATAGACCAAGACTATCTTGTCTCATTTGACGTAGAGTCTTTGTATACGTGCATACCTCAGGATGAGACCCTAACCACCATACAGCTTTTGCTTGAATCTCACCCTGTTGACAGCATTACACCTGTACAATTTATCATGTCATGTGCCCGTATAGCCATAAAAGAAAATTTCTTCAAGTTCGAGGATGATCTATATTTGCAAACATCGGGCACTTCTATGGGCAGCGTTTTTGCCCCAAGTCTGGCCAACCTCTATGTCCATCAATTCGAACAGACTGTGGTTTTACAAGAACACAATCCCTTCAACAGACACATTCGAGTCTGGAAACGTTACATTGATGATGTTTTCGTTATATGGAGAGGCCCTCCTGAAACCATTAAATCTTTCCATTTATGGCTCAATGAGAGAAATGACTTCCTACGATTCACTTTTGAATTCTCCAAGGACAGTTTATCCTTCCTTGATGTTCGGATCTTTCCTGAGGGTGGTGGTTTAGGCACTGAACTATATAAAAAGCCAATGGCGTGTAATTCATTACTTTCATATCAAAGTTATCATCCCAAAGCTCTCCGGGAGAATTTGCCCTTCGGGCAATTTCTCAGGATTAGGAGAAACTGTTCCTCTATTGAGAAATATAAAGAGCATGCCAGTACTCTTACAAACCATCTGAAAGAGAAGAAGTATCCGGTGACCACGATACGAAAATCCAGGAAGAGAGCGGCTAATAATAACAGAGAGGCTCTGATTGAAATCCACCAACCAAAAGAAGCGAATTCAAGGTTGACATTCGTTAATACGTTTTGTGGTTATTCTAACCAGATCAAAAAGAGTATCATTAACCATTGGAAAATATTGAACATTGGAAAAGAAACATTGCCTGTTACCATGTTTGCGTTTAAGAGGAGTGCTAATATCAAAGACCAAATAGTACATACCTGTCCGAGACAGAAAAAGACTGATGGACAAGAAGCCCTGTGGGGTTTACCTCCTGTTAAGGGTCATTTTCCTTGCGGTACTTGTGCTGTTTGCCCACAAACTGAGAAAACAACAGAAATTGATATTGGCACAGACAGACCTTGGTCATTATTGAAACACACAAATTGCAACAGTGAAAGATTGATCTACCTGATCTGGTGCCCATGTGGTCTGCGCTACGTGGGCATGACTACTCGCAAAATCAGGATAAGGATACTGGAACACAAGAGTACCATTCGGTGTAAGAAGAGGTCAACTAAGTTGACAAACCACTTTCTTGATATGAATCACTCTGCCGATGACCTCCGTTGGGTAGTTTTAGAACAACCATGGATTCCGGTGCACATAACTGATATATCTAAATTCCTTTTTAGACGAGAACAACGCTGGGTGTTTAGAATAAAGAGTGACTCCACAGGATTGAATGATGACATTCCCTGGTTGGCTCTATAACAACATTTAATGATTATGTAGTACATTTCTGGAGACACTGGTGTGGCCCATTCTACGATCAAGGCATGGTTTTGTCCTTTGTCCTGCAATCCCTTTTGAGATAATATGCTTTTTGTTTCCTATAAACACTTACACAGAACTTTACCTGCCTTTTGTTCATTTACATTCAGTTTACCATCTTTTGTTATATAGGTTGTCTTAACAATATATGGTGATCTCTAAGATTTGATCTCTGGATGGTAAAATTACTGCGCGTTGATAGTTCCATCTGTTGTACATCTGCGTATTATTAATCTTTGGGCAGTATGCCTTTTCACACCAAGGTATTTTAGTACATTATGTGGCGATTGTGCCCTTGATTAACTTACACTTTACTATTGATCCAGTATTATAACATCAGCGTGTGACTCGATAAAGTTATTCCATTCAAAAATACTCGTGAATGGAACTAACATTCCTCCCAGCACTCATGCGCAGAACGTTAGTGAAGTATACTTCTTACTTGGTATAGTCTTCTGATTTCGACGCATGCGCAGGGCGTACTTTTTTACGGTGGTGCCCAGGCATGTTGGTTGGACATCTATGGGTCTGGTCATGTTGGTTGGACACCTACGGGTCCTTCAGTACCGAGCAATGTTGTTAGACTAACGCTATCACTATTTAAAGGCAGGCTTCCCCTCCGGTCGGTTCCTCCGGTCGCAGCTTCTGTACCGCGACGGGGTACCGACGGAGAGGTGAGTGGGGATTGCAATCTATCCGTGTTGGTTTAAGAAGTGGCATGTGTTGTGGGTGTTTAAAAGTGGCTTTTCAACATATTTGCTTGCTTCGATACCCGCAGTTTTTTGCCTCTATTTTAACTGATACTGTTCGCCTCTGTTAATTGACACCGTCACTTGTTGACGGTTGTCTATGAAAGCGATATGTATTCACTTTGCGGGCTCACTAGAGAATCTTGACGTAGTTATGTTACTGACTTATTCAGGCCTCTTATGGCCATGTATTTATGGCTTCTATTTGAATAGGATGGCCGAATTAGTTTGACCCAAGATCTAAGATATAGCTGGTATGTGGTAAAGCAGCGTTTTACTGCTGGCTAAATTTGGCATGTATTGCAAATAGTGCCATCTGTACAGACATGAATAACTCTTATGGTTAGTTATGAGCTTTTATCTTTTGGAGCTAGCAGCCAGATAAATAGCTATAGATATGTTTTTAAAGGCCTAGAACTTCCCTACACTTGTTGTCCTGTATGGTCTGTTGTTCTGCACACGCACAGTAAAACTGAGATCAGTGTCCACATGTATAGATGAGAAGTGTGACACGTGATTCTGTTCTTTACAGAGCGGGGCCCCTTTCCCTGAGCTGCTGCCAGGTAGAGGTGAGGCTACTTATCCTAATTATATGGGTAAGTGTATTTTCTCTAATACAATGCAAGAGAAGTTGCTATCTAAGGTTTAAAGTTTTACCTTATAGCACTATATGCACAACATGGAAAATGAAGGATTGGTGTTTGACTTGTTGTATTTTGTTTTGTTTTTTCTCACCTTTACAGATATCCCCAGTAATACCTGACATCAACATATAGGATTACTGGTGTTGTATTATCTTTTTCATTATTTTTATCACTTTGTCTTAGCAGCCGCAATTTTTGATTCATCTTGGTCCTGAAGAAAGCCTGGATACATTATATTGATCATTCGAAGGCTGAAACATGTCGACCTATATTCATTGAGTAGTTTTAAATCAATACTACTCTTTGCATTGCTTTTTTAATCCTACCAGTGATAGCAAGTCAATAAAGATTTCTTTGTGCATTCATTAGGTAGTTTTATCCCACCATCATACACATTCACCATCACGTTTTATTGCGCTGCACACTCATCACATCCATCATTTATATATGGGATTTTAGCATCCTAGATAGTTCTTGACCATCTTAACAAAACATCCCTGAGCTCCTACCTCACAATGAGGGAGTTGTAGCCCTCAGTAGGACTAGGTTTCCTACTGGGAGGAGAAACCCATATGATGAAGCATGCCACCGATGGTGGGTGAGGGTTTTCGTCCTTAAAGGGATTTCCCCCTTTTTTATAGGGGAGATTATGAGTGACTCCAGTCCTTCTAACATTTTTTGTACATTGTCTGATGTAAGTTTTTTGTGTGCTAACATAGACCCGAGGTTGTTTGGTGTTATTATTACATGCCCTAGCCTACCAAAAATCCCATTTCTAACATTAGGAGATATAGATATATATATTTATATGTTGTGAGGACTGTGGTGTATTATATGGGGTGGTTGTGTGACCTCACTGTGTAATGTACTCACAAACTATCTTGGGTCCAGTCAGGCTCATTTGTAAAACCTCTAGCTAAACCCTGTGTAACTGTGACACTGTCACTGTAGGACAATCTGTGCTGGAGGCAACAGGGGTTCTCCACTTGCTGAAAGGGAGGTGTATAACACATTGTGCTGTTCAGCAGAGCAGGCTCTTCCACTGATAGCCTCCGTTGCTGTCTGTTCTTCGTGGGAGATCTGTTCATGCCACTTACATGTGGCTGCAGTTCAGGGTCATACTCTTTTGACTTGCTGTGCTTTCCTTCAATATGTTTCCATGGGGGAAACGCCCAGTAAGAGGTGCGGCAGCGCTTCTGTTTATAGGCCCCAGCTGTCTTCCCTGAAACTGCAGGCTGTGCAGCTCTTACATGCAGAGAGGAGAGGCTACCCTCGCTTCTGCGGGCATTCCAAAAGATACGGGGGCACCGTGGGCTATTTTCTGATTCACGCTGGGGGACTTTACCTTTGCACACTTAATGGCCTGAGTCACTTACTTGGGCTATTGTGGTTTACTGAGCTACCGGGAGATAGCACTACAGACACGTTGCTGGTGCTAAATTAGCTTCACTGGTTCTCCAGTCCATAACTTTCTTTGCATATTTTGTTTATTGTTTTTTTAAATGCGGCAGGGCCTTGTGCAGTGCAGGCACTTTTCCCGGGGTTGCGGCGGCTTCCTTGCTACCTTAGGCTGATCCACGCTCCTCTTCTCGGCAGGCGGGCCTCAGCAGGCATCCGAACGCATCTCGCAGGTCAGCCGCACCGTTCCTGTCCCAGTCCAACGTGGTGGGTGCAGAGCGATACCAGGCTTCACAGGGCTGACAATGTTCAGTGGGGAGGGCATGTATGACCTGTGCGGGTGGGGCATCGGCTTTAGTGCTGCTTGTATTTTACATAAAGTTTGCCCAGTCGGGCCACTTCCCATTAGTTGCACCCATCCCGGGGTGCGCTGCAGTGGGCTAACACCAGTGGGTGCTGCAGCCGCCTAGCACACTCTTCTCCCTGCTGCGCCGGTCTCTCTGGGATCACAGGCCGCATGGGGTGCTGCAACCACCACCTTATGTAACAGTGGCCTGGTGTCAGGTGCGGTGTGGCAGAGTGACCGCTGGCTGGCGCTTCAGGCACTGCTTGAGGCTGCGGCAACCTTCCACCTGCTGCTGGCCACGTTGCTTCTCTGGGGGCTGCTCCTCACTAGGCACACGGTCTGTAGAAATGCTGGGGTAGCAAGTCCATTTTGCCGTGAGCTTGCACAGTTGAGGTGTCACTCTGGGCGTGTCTCTCGTTGGGGCACTGCTATTGCGGCGTAGGAGGCAGGCCAGTCTCATGTATGGTTGCAGTAGCAGCAGGGAGGCAGCACGGGCGTGCTTCTCTAATGCTGTGGCTCCTGACCCTCTCCATTCCCTCTTTACCATGGGACAACAGCGGGCAGCGCTGGGCTGAGAAGGCTGGTGCGGTCTTCCCTTAATGCTGATGCAGATTTATCCTGGGCGCGCTGTGGGAAGGTGAAGTGTGGCAGGGCCAAATCTCTCCTCACCTGGGCACTTGGGCTGTCAGAGAATGGGCACAGTCTTCTCGCCCAACATGGGCAATACTGGTGCAGGGTGGTGCTGATCATAAAGCAAGCGTGTACCTCGAGCCCGGTGCTGGCTTCAGCACTCCACCCCCTTCCATGGATCTCTCGCTGCTGGGCGTGCCAGTGCGTCAGGGGCTGCAGCAGCTCAGCATGCGGGTGGATACAGGGGCAATACCGATGGACACGTGACCAGGCGTGCCACGGCCCGAAGCTCTGGTTGCTTCAGCAGCAGGTGCGGGGGTGCTTTAGGTACATGCTACGCCCCCCCCCACGACTCACTGGGAGACTGCTGCCATGGTATACGCGGGGATCAACCCCGTTGTCATCATTGTAAAGCAGTGGGCTCTAGACTCACATACTTGCAAATAAGAAACCACACACAGTAGTATGGTACTAGATAACTGACCCAGGGAACATGCACCCGGCCCCTTTTATTAGCAGGCTCACCTGACCGGTGACGCCTGTGATGGGTGGGTGTAAAGTGTAGAACATCCCACTCCTGAACACTAGACCGTGTCCAGCAGGACGCTACAGACATGATGAGCTACTCAAGCATAGAGGTGGGCAGGCCACTAAAGGCTCCAGCCAGGCTTAAACCCTCGAGGCCAAAACGAGACGAACTTCCATAATGAGAATATGGGCCCCACATAGGGTGCACATGTCAACTGCCTTGCCGCATAGTTTACAAGTGGCATCGTTGTCAATACAGGGGAGGGGGCTTGAATGTTTCTGTTATGTGAATAACGGAGAATTGTAGTGATATGTCTTTAATAGATTTTAGAGTTTAGAATGTTTCTGTTGTTCTTTATTCTGAATGTGTAATTTAGAAGGGATTAGATTCAGATGCGGTGTAGCTGTGGACGTGCTAACACCTACATAGTGGGACTTTTTCACCTGAAAGGAAAAAAAGGCTTTTAATGTACTGTCTGGGTCCAGAAGGTCTTCGTGTTTTTGGACAGTTGCAGCAAAAAGAAAGAGCCGGTGATATTGACGTGTTTAAAGCTGCCTTATTGGATTTAGATGAACATTATTCACCCACGGTGTGTGTTGCTGTTATGCGCCACGCTTTCTTCCAAAGAAAACAGGAAAAACATGAATCCATTGAGGATTATGTAGCTGCCTTACGTAAACTTTCTATCACATGTAAATTTGGTAATTTTAATGAGGAACTCATAAGAGACCAAATAGTTATGTATGCAAAGAATAAGGCCATCCAAGATAGATTGTGGGTAGAGGGTGATTCAAGCTTAAAAGAAATTATTACTATTGTTAAAAAGCGGAGTTATCAGAGCGTTGCGCAAAAGTTACACTATCATCTGATAAAAAGAAAGTAGCGACTCTGTTAACAAGATTTCAGAAGGTTTTAACAAACTTTCTCAGACACACCAAAAAAAAGTTGATAAGAATGATATGAAAAAAAATGATAATTCTTTTAAAAATAAGCAGCAGCATTATTCTTGTTACCGCTGTGGTAGCACTTCACATTCTGCGCAGTATTACAAGTGCCCAGCACGTACTGCCAAATGTTTAGAGTGCGGATTGATTGGTCATTTTGCCAAAGCCTGCAGGCGTAAAACATACAAGAAAAATAAGAAAGTTGCATGTGTGAGAGAGAGTGATAGTGAGGAATCTTCCTCAGACGATAGCGACGATGAAGTCAAAGTCAAGTGTGATAAAAAAAAGAAAGTTGTCCTGAAAATCTCAGGTGAGATGGGCGACAGTAAACCTTTGTGTTGGGTTTCCTTTGGGGGTGTGTCCTTACAGGTCGCAGCAGATTCTGGCTCGCCCTATACAATTATTGCCGAGAATGTGTGGGTACACCATTTTTGTTCCACCATTGGAAACCATTTGGAATCACCGGATATCAATCCGGAAAGCTACACAGGTGAGAAAATTGACATTATTGGCTTCAGACAGTTGGTTTTCAGATTCAAAGGCAGATCTGCCTTGTGCAAATTATATGTAGCCAAGGATGGACCATCCGTCCTTGGATGGAAAGATCAACGCAAATTGAATATTATCTTGAATCCCAATAGTCCTGAACAAGTCTTAGTAGCTTGTGAATCTGAAGACACTAAGAAATGGGTGTTGGAAGAATTTCCCAATGTTTTCAACGGCAAAGTGGGAAAGTTAAAAGGTTTTTCCCATTACATTAAATTGAAACAAAATGCTATCCCCAAAATTCACAAAACACGGAATATTCCATTTATTGTGCGAGACGAAGTAAAACAAGAATTGGATAAACTTTTAAGTTCACATATCATTGAACCTATAGAATCATCCGAAAGGATATCTCCGTTGGTCGTCGCGAGACATGCCAACGGCAAAGTCCGATTATGTGTGGACTTAAGAGGGCTGAACAACAGTATTATTGTTGATCAATTTCCGTTACCTCGCATTGATGAAATGTTATCCTTAACCAGGGATGCAAAGTGGTTTTCCACATTAGATTTGTCATCGGCGTATCACCAAATCATGTTAGATCCTGATTGCAAACACTTGACAGCTTTTTGTACACCTTTTGGTTGTTTTCAATTCCGCCGAATGCCGTTTGGATTGGCATCAGCGGCAGCTGTGTTTCAAAGGCTCATGACACAGTTATTGGGTAACATCCAAGATGTGGTATTTTTTCAGGACGATATATTAATCATGGGTAAATCAAAAAAACACCATGATGAGATTTTAAGGAAAGTTCTACAAGTGCTTGACAAAAAGGGTCTAACGGGCGAGATTAACAAATGCAAATTTTCAGAATCCAACGTGACTTATTTGGGTCATGTGATATGTCGAGATGGCATTAAACCTAAAGACAAACTCATTGAGGCAATATCCAAAGCTCCCCACCATGTAACAAAGATGAACTTCGCTCATTTTTAGGTTTAGCGGAATATTATTCAAAGTTTGTGGAAAAGTTTACGGACAAAACACATGATATGCGTTCTCTACTTAAGAATAAGAGTAAATTTGAGTGGTCAGACAAATGTCAGTCTTCTTTTTAAGTATTAAATCTGCTATTGTTAAACCTCCCACACTAAAAGGATTTAACCCTTCTGCTTCTACCTTCATAACTACAGATGCCAGTGGGAAGGGTTTGGGTGCAGTTCTTACCCAAAGCAATGAGAAGGGGAGTGAGGTTGTCATAGCCTTTGCTTCTAGATCTTTATCTCCCACTGAGGAGAAATACTCGGTTATAGAAAGGGAGACCTTAGCATGTTTATGGGCCCTTGAGCACTTTAGGAAGTTCATTTGGGGAAGAGAATTCACAGTGAGAACGGATCATAAACCGTTGACCAAAGTATTAACAACAGAAGGATTATCAAGAGCCTCAGCCAGAATCGCCAGACTTTCCATGCGATTACAAGATTTTATTTACATTGTGCAGTACGTCCCTGGCAGAATGAATGTCACTGCTGATTTTCTAAGTAGAATGTCATTACCCCTTACAGAAATCGATTCCAGTCCTTGGAATGATGTATGCGTAGCTGGTATTTTTGTGGATGAAAAGTGTCAGGGATTGCAAGAAAAAGAATGGATTGAGGCACAAGCGAAAGACACTAATTTAGAAAAAGTAAAAGATTGTGTGGAACATGGTTGGGAAGGATGTAACAAACCTGACCTTGTTGGCGAACTCAAAGCATTTTGGGAAGTAAGAAATGAGCTAGGCATTGAAGGTATATTTTTAGCAAGAGGAGAAAAAAATCATTCCACCTTCTGCTTTAAGAAACAAAATAATTGCTCTTTGTCATGAAGGTCATCCAGGTATTGCCCGTACCAAACGGAGTATTAAGTCACTGTATTGGTGGCCCAAAGTTGACATTGAAACAGAACGTTTTGTTAGATCATGTGTGGAGTGTATGTCAGCTGATAAGTCTCAGAAAACCTTGAATCCTCCTTTAAGTCCTTTAGCTTGTCCTGATTTACCGTGGGAAGATGTAGCACTAGATATAATGGGGCCTGTAGTATGGACTGATGGATCTCAAAAATATATCATCGTTTTAATGGATCTGTTTTCAAAATGGCTTTAACTTGAAATAGTTACTAAAATAGACACTTGTTCAGTTATCAAATTCTTTGAAAATATTTTCTTGAGAGAAGGTTTTCCAAAATCCTTACTTACGGACAATGGTGTTCAGTTTAAATCTTTAGAAATGAGAATGTTTATGGAATATGCGGTTATTGAGCAAAGGTTCACTGCACTATACCATCCTAGGGGAAATGCTGTTGTTGAGAGGATAAACAGAGTTATTAAAGGTATTTTACAGCTGGCCATGAGGAATAAGAAAGATCTAAAAGTGGAATTTATGAAAATGATGCGGAGTCATAGAGTCACTGTACATGATTCTATTGGTAATAGTCCTTTTGCCATTATGAGAGGCAGGGTTCCCCATTCCAAAGTAAATCCAGGTTGGATGAACAAAGGTTGTAAAATTGATTGGGACGTCAGTGACATTAAAGAATGCATGACTAAATCTCAACAGAAGAACAAAATATATTTTGACAGTAAATATGGAGTCAAGGACGTCAAGATTCATGTAGGACAATGGGTAAAAGTGAAATCCAGTAGAAAAGTTGTGAAAGGTGAAAATAGATATAGCGAACCAAAAAAATTGTCAAAGTAAATAAAAACACTGTGCAACTAGAAGATGGATCTATTTACCATAGGAGCAAATTAGCCATAGTTAAAACTTGTGATGTTAAGGAAAAACTCAGGGTACTAAGGCTGACTCCCAAATTGACAAGTATTGGTGGATTACCATTGACCACGCTAACACTGTTAATGTACCTGTCCCTTATGAAGAAGTACCTGTATCCACTGACATTGAATCCAATCATACATTGGATTCATGTGAGGAAAATACAATTTCCAACTTACCAGCAAACCAAAATTCTTCTTCTTGCTCTGACAAAGATAGCGGTATTGGCAGGAAGATTATTAAACCCAAAAAACTTGAAGATTATGTTTGTACCACTTATATTTGAATATTTTTTTTATTTTATTTTTGGTTTCTTTATATATGGAGAGGATAAGAGTATTGTTGAAATAAAGAAGAGGGATGTGTAGTGATATGTCTTTAATAGATTTTAGAGTTTAGAATGTTTCTGTTGTTCTTTATTCTGAATGTGTAATTTAGAAGGGATTAGATTCAGATGCGGTGTAGCTGTGGACGTGCTAACACCTACATGCCTGTGCTGTCCCGAGGTTGTCAATAAAGCATTAAGGAATACTTTTACTGGAACGTGTATTCATTACAAGAATCCAACCATTTCAAGTGGTTTTGTAGAATAGAGTCTATCCACAAGTTACAAAGTTATGAAGTCAGCACAGGGGCCACTCCAACAGCATCTCCCATCCTCAGCAACCCAGGATCTCCAACTGACCCAACCTGGAGCTTCAAGAACCCTAAACATTCCAGTTTCCCAGGCAACCACATACTAGTGAAGATGTAAAATACACTTGAGCCTAATGTGGCAACCTGTGAGGACAAATGACTAAAAAAGAAAGGATAAATAATACATAAGAACATAACAGTTTCCTAGTTCAAACTATATCCACTTCTAGTGAACGCCCCTGAATACAATGATATAATCTGATGTACTGAAGTGAAACGCTTCTGCAAGTTAAACAAATGCACTTTTTTTAATTTTGACGACGCAATCATATTTTTACATGCTTGCTGCAAGAATTACATGTGAAAAACATGTGGCTCGACTCGTGCACTGGCACTTCGTGCTAAACCGGGCTCGAATCTCCTTGTGAATTTGTTGGCGTGCCCACTTGTACACAGGCATGGATTTATCGCGGCATTACAAACGTAGTTTGTTTGCTTTCAAATAACACAGTTTAACGAGAACGGTGTTTTTAACACTGTTCAATGGATTTTGACAATCAAAAACCTAGATGAACTTGAACTACAAATATCAGAAGGTCACTCTAGTCTGAAGGATATTATTGTTAATTTTGTCCACCTTCTATGTCTATCATTAGGTCTCACGTCGATGCAAAGACATTATATCAGACAGGCTGGACTCCGATATAAGGTTTACTTCCTGTGCATTCTCAAACTGCAACGAGGAATTGTGCGTAAAACAAACTGGTACAGGCTTGAATTACTGAGGATGTTTACTACAATTATCGGGAATACGTACATTTACATTCGTATTTTTCCTTTCATGTCCTGAACGGGATTACTACGCGTACGCTCTTGGTAAATTAGTCAATTCCCGCATCTTCGTGGTTTAGCGCTGCGATATTATTTTATAAGGTAAATAATCCCAAACACAGGTGATTTTCCTTAAAGCAATCGCTGCCAACCAGGTTCAGCAATGTGACTGTCAATTTCATGTCAATTTGTGTCTTCACAGCTAATAGGCTGAGTTACAGCAACGCTGAAATGACCTCTGTGATTGGTTCCCTAGTTTTTCAATGTTTCTATGGATGGCTGGTGGAGCAGTCGGGAGGCGGTACCTTGCCAGGGACCGGGATTGGTCCTCGACCACCCTGCCCTGAGCCGGTGAAGGTGAAAGTCTCCTTCTCCTGCAGGGCAGCTGTCACCCCCACAGACTTTCAATGGCTGCTTCGTCTATCTTCAGCTCCGTGCCCCAGGCGGCACCCGTTGCTGTTTTCAAACTCACGGCTGATTTCAGAGAGGACAGTGACCCGCGCAAGGTCAACCTAGGAGTGGGAGGTGAGTAGCGAAGCGTGAGCTGTGGACCCCCGGGATATAAAGCCACCTCTAACTACCCCTGTCCCAGTGGTCAGAGATCCGCCGCTTGATAAAGTGTCCCCGAAGAAACAAGTGTTTGTCTTGAACCTCAGTGCAGCCTTCTTCCCATGAACAAACCCCTAGGGTTTCTATCTTTAAGAGTTTAAAATACAAGCCAATTAGCTATATGTAATATTTTGGAAGGGCCGTGCCCTTGTACCCAGCGAACAAGTATAAAATGCTCTTTGACCTTTGTTACCGGGGCAGTTATGCCTCTGTTTGCTAATACTCATTCATTATTGACCTGGACAGCTCCAAACTACATAAGTGATTTCGTTTTGCATTTTTTGTTTTAAGATTATCTTTTTAAGGATGAAAAATACAGTATTTTACAAATGTTCTACTGGCACTCATATAAAAAGTACTGGCCAGGCTGGTGAAATACTGCCCATGGGGCTCACGAGGTTCAAACGCATAGTTCTAGCTGTGTTACACAGCAAAGGATACATTACTTTGTACTGTACACATTGTTCTTGAGTAAATTGCTTTTCTCACTAATTGTGAGCACACGACTGTTCTCATGGGTGCGTTCCACCACCCCTGACCTTTATAATCGATGCAAGTGTTACTGTTGCTCAATGGTCTTGTACTACTTTATAATGTCAGTGGGTCACGGGCAACATGAGAATAAAGATGGCAAGGACAACTATGATGGTGACAGAAGAGCAGGTGTTGTGATCAGCGGTATAGCAATTTTTTAAAGGTTGATAGTGCTAATTTTTGGGCCCAAAATGCTAAGTTCTCATTTTCTTAGTTTTCATTTTTCTCCTCAGCTTCTCATTTTTACCAATTTCTCCTATATACTGCTGCAGTGCATGGAGGGATTCTGTCTTCGTCATCAGATGCAGGGGATAACCACTGTTATTCCAAGGATACTCACAACCATTTCAAGGATACTCACAATATGTCATGGGTACCTTTTTTTTTTTTTTTTTTTTTTTTTAATAAAGAAAAAGACTACATAATACTATGCATGCCCTCAGTATACCAAGGATGGCTGGTATTGTGCCAAGTTTCAACACCATAATGTCGTGTGCCCACAATTTACCAAGAATGACCACCTTAACTGGATCACCAGTAAACCAGTTATGTCCGCAGTAATGCCAAGGACGCCCACAATATTTTAGGTGTGGCCATCATTATGCCACAACTGAGCACCTGCATCCCAAGAAATGCCACTTTTTTCTGCACAAACATTATGCCAAGGGCAAGTTCTATAATACCAACAATGTCAACAGTTGGCAAGAAAGGCTTCAATTTTTTCCAGGAACTGACCGCATTATGCTAGATTGCCCGCAACAGACCAAGGCAAGGGTGGCCAGTATTAAGGTAAGAGTGGTGACTACCATGTCATTCCAGACCTCTGCGATACTCACGCAAAATCATGCAAATAATCGACTTCTCAAATAAAGTAAATAAGGCCTGGATTTTGCAGAAGACTGTACCGTGCTCCAACAACATTTCTTCCTGGGTCCCACATCACCAAAGATAGTTTTTAGAAGCAGTAGTTGGCTCCATGTGCACACATACCAGTCACATTTCTGCCATTCTGTTTGAATTAGCTAATGATCTGACTCAACGAGCTGTGCTTCAGCTCCAGAAATCGGGTTACTTTCTAGTCGAACATTACTGGTGCAGAGGTATAGAGACGAGTAGTATATATGTGAACCTAAGTCTGACTGTCTGCCTTTTCATTGTCTTCGTGCCGCTCAAATAGTTGCTTCCAATTTGGCGAAATGGAACAAAGGCACTGGGAGGAAGTGATTTCCCAAAGAACACAAATTTCGTCAGATGGAGGAGCTAAGATTAGATCTCGAGTCTCCTGGCTCCACAGTTGTTTTTAGACTTTACTTAGTGGCGACGTCTCAGTACTCCTAATAAATCACATAACAAGCAAAAAAAGAACTAGCCACAAGGTTTTATTGAACGTATGCACCAATTGTCGCCATAGTGCTGCACAATGGAAGTACAAAGAACTGAATGTTCACAGACCTCTATTGTGCACACACATCCTTCGACTTAAGGGCTACTTAACACTGGTATTAAAGACATGAAATAAAATACTAGATCTCACGGCAGCTCAGAATAATGTAAACCGGTGCATGTGCACTATTGATGGTGAAAATATTCATGAGCAACCTATAATTAACAACAATTGCTATTTATATAAGACAGTAATATACTGACATTAACCAGTTGACATACATGAGCAAAATTGTAAGTTTGATCCAGTGGCATTGTTCTTCACTAAAATGACTTTTGTTGAAAGGAAGACATATGCCCAAAAGTAGAAAGGTTTTAGCAAAGTTGATTTGATTGAAGCATTCAAATCATCATACAAATCCAGGCCTGGTACTTTTTTTTTTTTTTGGCCAGTTTTGCTTATTGCCCATGCAATTAATTAAACATGCATGACCTGGCTCACACGTGAAGTCCTCCAGTATGTCCCTTATCAGTCCTTGTTTAGAGGTTTCAGGCAGGGCACAAGTCCTAAAAAAAGAAGTGGGGGGGACTAACCTAGTTAGGCAGTATACGCGCGACTGACGTCACCCATGACGTCACCCATGACGTCACCCATGACGTCACCCATGACGTCACCCTAGAAAGTGGCATCACAAGCCACGACTTTACAGGAAGTGGCATTACAAGAAGTGACATCAGATCTAAAGCCCTCACATATATGTTTAGCAGGTCTATCATGTGTACGTTTGAGCACATTGCGAGGATAATAGCACAGTGAGCTATGGAAGATGATATGTGACGTCTACACCTTGCAATCCCTCAGTTTTATGCCACACATCCTGTACATTCATTTACAAACTTAAATGATTTATTGTACATGTAATATGCATGTGTTGATGTAAAGCGCTCTGACACCCTGTATTGGGATGAGTAGGGCTATACAAGAAAAAATAGTGGTACTTAAATTATTTCAATGCCTCCTCAGGGGAAGTAAGCTCTATGTAAATGCAATTTGCTTTGTGTAAATACTGGGAAAGACCAACACATCTGACATTCTTACAGTGCATGCATATCTGGTAAACAGGGAATGACCAAAGTGGAAAAACTGCCTCTCTTGTATGTGTGAAGTGCTAACAAGGTGTGAGCCTTTGTTTCCCCTCTGCTTCATTTGCATCAGATGTGAGGCTCCTGACTGCTCCCAGCCAAGAGACTCGAACAAAAGGCGGCCTGTTGACCCCTCAAATTCGGCCTTTGTTATGGACCCAGCAGGAGTCTTAAATAAGAAAGCCCTGTCCCCGCCTGCACGTTGTTGCTTGTTGCAAATGGAAAGCGGACAACGTGCAGGCGCTGCTGAAAGTGTCCCGGTGTTTGGAAATTACACCGGGACGAGTTCAGCACATTATTCAGTGGGGCCCAACTTCTTGGCAGGGTGGACTGCGTTCACCCTGTGAAAATAGTGGGTGAACGCCGTCCACCCGCGTGTACCCCTGACTCGTGCCCTGGTTTCAGGGCAATCAGGGGCTAGTGGGACACAACCATGGTGGTTGGAGCTGTTTGCCTCTGGGGTCCATCCTACTGCAAACTGGGCAAGTACCTCCCTTTCCGCAGTTTAGTCTCAGGCTAGCGAGGGCAATCATTCAAAGGCACCTAAGGGAAGAAGTGTGGGATGTGGAAACTCAATTCAAAAGTCTCCCGGAACGCACAATAATTTACAGTCCATCCCAGTGTTTGTCTTAATAAAAAGAGGAGCACTTTTAATAATGCAACAAATTGAAATGCTACACACTGTAATTGGGGTTCAGCTACAGGGTTCTATAATGTATACTATGGAGTCGTAGCCCAGTTCTACATTTCTCTCACCAGTTACAGGGATCTAGTAGCAATGAAACTATCATTGGCATGAAACCGGCACAGGTGTGAGCTAACTATTAGGCTTGGGGGAGCAGCGAATCTGCTTAGGACATGTAGGTCAGTTTATCTATCATGAGCAAATGTGCAGACTATCATTTAATGCTCAGTAACATACAGGATTATCTTTCCGAGTCCAAGACAGTAGCTCACTTCAGGTCTTTTGTTAACTGTTTGCTGAGATGTTCTGCACAGATATTGATGGTATGCCCTTCATGGTGGCACAGTCAGTTCTTCAACCAGAAGGTACAGGTTTGCAGGCAGTGGCTCCGCCTCTTGCATCTTGTTGCTTGGCAAGATCAGCACAGTAGGCCCCAGCAGCGGTCACACAGCTTTGGCAGCTGAAACCCCACTGTCAGAGGGGTGTCCTTCACTACTGCGGTGTTGTTGGGCTTTGCAGGACTCTCTGCACATCTGTGGCAGCGGCAGAACAGGTCCCTCTGGTCACATCATTGTGATACTGGACGGTGCCCTGACTCTTGGGGATTGTTGATACTTCACGCAATTCACCACATGAATAATGCAGGGAGGCCAGGTGACCCCTCACAGTTCATGCCGGGTCTCTTCTGGGTGTTGCGCACTACGGGAACACAGGTGGGCTTCTCCTCTTGGGCAGTCTCCCTTCCGACAGGGCCAGGCAATCCCTTCCCTCTCTGAGCAGACTTCCACGTACAGGGTAGACACACAGATCTCCAGCAAGCTCTGCTGCCTTCAGGTGATATTCCCTCACCACTGGGAGACTGGCTGTCAGACTTCCACCCTAGATCACAGCAGTTCTCACAATACTCTGCACTTACTTCCTTGTTCAAAAATAACTTGGAAATGGAAAAAAGTGGAATGACTTGGGTCCTGCTTGTATACTAATTGTCCAGATCTGGGGCAGGGAGCGAGGAGGAGGTGTTAATCAATATTCTATAGTCCATGACCTAGTTTGGGGTGGTTTCTTTTCAAATTTCATTTTCTGGCTGCAGTGCAGATACAGTCTTTGTGCAAGATCTCACAGTAGGTAGTGATGATGACTACTCCCAGCAGGAGTGTCCAAACGTGAGCACAATGGAATGTGAGTACTCTGCATCCGGTTGCCGTCAGCCTTCTTGAAGTAGCAAAGGGATAGACCCCGTTAGAAACTTCCCATTCTCAAACAACACGATCTGCTCATTCGCTACCCCTCCTCACCATCAACCAGATAACAGTGCTTAGGAAGTACTAATTGTTATATCCAGCTAAAAGGTACTCATAGAATTTCTAAGGGTAGCCATGTCTCCATACTCCCTCTTATCAGGTCTGGGGTTCTCTCCTCAAGCTCCAGGAATGCAAGCAAATACACATCCACTGTCTGTGGAAGCTGTACTCCATCTTACATTTTGTGCTTTGTCAGACAAGGAGGAATCCAAAAAGGGCCATGGTGATCCCAGCCACCATACTCTCAGAACAACACTGAGTCTTACTACCAATCGTACCACACACACTCTCTCAACGTACACATGGGTTGTCAGTGCAAGGGTCTGGGTGTTGCATATAAGTGGAACTGGTAGACACCACAAGCCGCCTGAACTAGGAAAAAGATCTGTTCAGTACTTTAATCCACAAAAACAGTGTGCTGCCACCACCATATGTGGGTATGAATGAATGCGTTTACTGTACGATTAATTAAAATCATTAAAAAAAGATAAAAATAATGGTAGTAACCTTACCTAAAATCAGCAGATGTCAAAATACATTTCAGATCACGTAAATAAATCGGTCATCTAAAACATTTTAAAAACAGTCAAAAGATATTTAAGAAAACAGCCAGTTACCTGTAGGTTAAGTTAAACAAGCTAAAATTGCTTACTGACTTTTTATTCAGTTTTATGAAAATTGGTCCGAGCCAGATTCTTCTTAAATAGATCTGTCACATGAGAAAGTATGTGTTTGAGTTTCATTTGCTGTGCCGGAAAAGCGACAAGTGCAGTCAATGTCTTTGTTGACTCTGCCATAGTGATGACCCCGCATTGGGATTAAACCAAGCCTGAATCTTATCAAATCCCTCTTCTGTTTTATGGATCGAGGTGAATCCAAATCTATTTATTTTATCTGCATTTCATCATATATTTTTTTTCAACCATCCAAATATGGCTCCTTGCTTCAACGCTTAGCCTGTTACAAAAAGATGGTAGTTTTGTTTATTTAAAAAAAAAAAAAAAAAAATTTTTTTCCTGTGACATTTTGCCAGGTCTTTTCTCCCCGCAGCAAAGTACTCCAGGGGCCACCTTATTGGTTTTCCACAATTATTCCTTTCATGGAGTTTGGCGGTACGTTTGTAATTTCACACAGTAGATCACAAATGCGGCTTGTAGCACATATGTCAAATTAAATTCCAGTCACACTTATGCCTGAACTCTTCTATCAGGAAGATGGAACAGTAATCTACATGCTCAACATTGCATGGAATCAAGCCATTTGAGTTGCTCCCAGGAAAAGCTATCAGATCATAAGTAAGGGTGGGCATTCATTTTTCGGCAAAAACCTGCAACATTGCTCTTATATTCGGCCCAGCCATCTTATTACATAGGTGAATAAAGGTACTGTTAAGTGCCAGAGATGTCATCTTTAGTGCCACCTTGTGGATCTCAGAGCTCCCTGTTCGTTAAACCATACCTTTACCTGTTAACCCTATCCAGAGTCTTTCCCTCCAGAAGCCTTTTTTGTTAACCTTACAACCAAAAATTACAACCTTAGTTTTACTTTTGTTTATCCTCAAGCTGTTTTCCTGGCAGTACAAGTTCAGTGCCATTAAAGATCTCTGTAGCCCATTGTTAGACCTGGCATCCCTTAGTGTGGTTCGCCTGTCTTTTTGCCTCTACCTCCTGTATTTGTGACTGTGTGCTGGATTTCGTTTTTGCTGGTGTAGGTACTCTGGGCACTTTGCTACTGCTGATCATTGCCAAAGTGCAAGTGTTCCCTGTGTAAATTGTGATTATGATTGGTTGTCCATGATTGGCATATTTGATTTACTGATAAGTCCCTAGTAAAGTGCACTGTGTGCGACCAAGATCTGTAAATCAAATGCTATGAGTGGGCCTGCAGCACTGATTGTGTCACCCGCACCAGTAGCCTTTCAAATGTGTTTCAGACCTGCCACTGCAGTGTCTGTGCACACAGTTAACTGTCATGTCAACCTGGCAAGTGCACCCACTTGCCAGGCCCTAACTTCTCCTTATCTTACATGTAAGGCACTCCTAAGGTAGGCCCAATGTACTCCCTTGGGCAGGTTGCAGTGTATGTGAAAAGTAGGACGTCTACTGGTGTGTTTTAAATGTCCTGATAGTGAAAAACAAAAAACACACAGTATTTCACTATTTCAAGGACTAGCTCTCCCATAGTCTATCATTGGAGCTGCCTTGTAACATTTTACAAGTGTAACTTTCAATTGGAAGCAGCTAGAGATTTGGAGTTTGGGCTCTCTGAACTCCGTATGTAATGACCCTCCTTTTAGTAAAGGTGGTTTTTAAATTGTGTGCTTGAAAATGCCACTTTTAGAAAGTGTACAAAAGGTGGAGTGGTCCCAGTGGGACAGCTTCAAAGCACACAGATTAAATTGCGCAAGCACGCACTCAATTCTTTACACTATGAATTTCTGTTCAGTATTATTTCATAATGAACATCCTCAAGATGTTCAAAATCCAGCACACATCTGGAAAGCATGTATAGCAAACAGATTAAGAGTGCCCCAAATAGGAAAAAAGGGGAAAGGGATTTGTATGTGCAAGTGGTGAGGGAAAGGAAGGTAGTGACAATATATACATCAAATACTATTTACAAAGAAAAGGCTTGTTCAGCCTGCCAATTAGATATATACAATTCGACTGCCATTATATGTGACGAAAGGACACAGTGAACCACACTGTTGCCCACATTGGCATAGGAAACATTGTCGATGTTTCGACCTCAAAATGAATTCGTAGGTGACTTTGGTCCTTACAACTGGGGTCTTCCTCAGGACTGTGTATGGGGCACCTGGGGGTTTAACAAATGGAAAAAGGGGGAAAAAACCTTAAAAAGCTATTTTGATTTCGTTAACGTCACAACGTGTTTCAAATGAATAACTAAATTACCATGTGCCACCAACGACTGGGTGGTGATATCTGTAAAGGTGGGCCTAAGGGCTCCTAGGGCAGACGGATGGCAACCTGAAAGGACAAGGTTGAGCGCCGTCAATCTTATGACCAAAACAAAATCAGAGTTACACCACTCGTAATGGCTCATTAATGGGTACATTTCCATTCAGTTAGACTCACTTGGTTAAGATTATTCTCCACTCATTTTCTAAATTGTAGTTCCTTAATGCGGGCCAGAATAAATCAAGAGGTTCCAAATTCTATATAAGTAAACAAGAAAAAACGGACCGTAAATGTACTACCACTCGTGATGTTAAATTCAAATGAGGACGTGACTGCTGAAAGGTGGATTGTTTACCTTGCACGGTTTAACCGCGTGTTAGTAGACAAACGAATGGCCTCAGCACACGCTGCTTCAAAAAGGAAAGAAAGGCTAAAATGTAAGATTGCCCATGAGAATCCACAACCCTGTAATGGAACGGGGAACGGGGGGAGAAAGTCTTCTTACCTCGACTTCAATTGCATCCGCTTCACCGCATCGTAAGCGGAGCACTGGGAGAAGAATCATTTAAATACTAAATCACCATGACGCGCACGTACTGGCCGCGTCGTGGCAGTCGCTAGATGCTGACTAGCGATGCCCGTGTGGTTTACGGAGAGAGAGACCTCAATTGGAAGAAAGACTAGGAAGCCTAAGTGGGCTACACCGGGCTTGTGATAGAATTATAAATAATCACGGTCTCTTGGATAATAATGCCCAGAGAGTTTAAAACAGTGTAACAGATTCATTGTACAGAGTGCTCGACCCCCACCAAGGATGTCGGTTGTTTTACATATTAAGGGTCACGGTGTTTACTTAGAGAATAGTAAATATTAGATACATTGCACACATCGCATATGATTCCGCTTACAAGGTGTTAGATATGGGTAATGGTAATTGGGTAATACCTGGGCATTATCATCCAAGAGACCGTGATTATTTATAATTCTATCACAAGCCCGGTGTAGCCCACTTAGGCTTCCTAGTCTTTCTTCCAATTGAGGTCTCTCTCTCCGTAAACCACATGGGCATCGCTAGTCAGCATCTAGCGACTGCCATGACGCGGCCAGTACGTGCGCGTCGTGGTTACTTATGTTTTTTTTCCCTTTTTCCATTTGTTAAACCCCCAGGTGCCCCATACACATTCCTGAGGAAGACCCCAGTTGTAAGGACCAAAGTCGCCTACGAATTCATTTTGGGGTCGAAACGTCGACAATGTTTCCTATGCCAATGTGGGCAACAGTGTGGTTCACTGTGTCCTTTCGTCACATATAATGGCAGTCGACTTGTATATATCTAATTGGCAGGCTGAACAAGCCTTTTCTTTGTAAATAGTATTTCTGATGTATATATTGTCACTACCTTCCTTTCCCTCACCACTTGCACATACAAATCCCTTTTCCCTTTTTTCCTATTTGGGGCACTCTTAATCTGTTTGCTATACATGCTTTCCAGATGTGTGCTGGATTTTGAACATCTTGAGAATGTTCATTATGAAATAAATAATACTGAACAGAAATTCATAGTGTAAAGAATTGAGTGCGTTTGCGCGGTTTAATCTGTGTGCTTTGAAGTTGTCCCACTGGGACCACTCCCCCCTTTTGTACTGTTAAATACCCAGGTCCTGGTGGCTTTGTCTGGGTCATACCCTTCTCTCATAATCACTTTTAGAAAGTGGGCATTTTTTTGTTTAACCATCCTATGTGCCTCTGCCTGCCTGTGGATTCACTGTCTATTTTAGACTGACAGGGGCTGTTTGTGCATTCACTCCAGACACCACACAGAGGAAGTTGAGGTGTGCCCTGCTTATGCTGATGGACCATCCTGGGCCTGAGGGGTGGGGAAGTTGTAACTAGCACCTGAATAGGCTGTGGCTGCTCTGCACCATGCTGTCTCCACCTCCTGTTGTTAAACTGGACCAGGGAGGACAGAACTGGTTTTACTGAGCAAGAGAGACTTTCTGAACAAAGACTTCAAAGAGAACAAGCATTGGCATAGCCAATAGGTCTCGCCTTTGGGGCCTTATAAGTGTTTAGCCAGAGCTATTGACTTTGCCAATGTCTTCAAGCTGTGCTGTAGAGAAGTGTGGCTGCTGTGCGGCATGCTGAAAAGTTATAATAAAGTGTCAGAAGCATTTTTGTTACTTTATATATGACCAAGAAGGCATTATGTAAAACTGAACGACCATATTAAAAAAAGTATTTACAATAAAAAATTTCCTCAGTTTTCTTTTGTTCTTGCAATGCTGGCAACTTGTTTCTGCCTATTGCAATGGTTGTTTGTTAAAGCTTTTTTTTTGAGGGGGCATAAACAATCAGAGGGTGAAGGTTGGGAACTAGTACCTGTATTATAACACTAGCAGCGGCCAGACGCTAGGGGAGAATCAACAGATGCCAGATTCCGAGAGCAGGCTGAGGTGGTGCTGAGTGATGCTGAGGTGGTAGTGGTGGTGGTGGTGACTGTTGCAGAGACTATGCTGAGGTGATGCTGAATGATACTCTGGTGTTGCTGAGTGATGCTGTGGTGGTGCTGAGTGATATTGTCTTGGCGCTGAGTGATGCTGTGGTGGTGCTGAGTGATATTGTCGTGGCGGCGCTGAGCGATGCTGTGGCGGCGCTGAGTCATCCTGTGGTGGTGTTGAGTGATGCTGTGATGGCGTTGAGTGATGTTGTGCTGGCTCTGATTGATGCTGTGGTTGCGCTGAGTGATGCTGTGGTGTTGCCGAGTGAGAGATAGAGTGAAGATATAATGCCCAATTAGAGAGGGTGGTGAGAGAGAAAGAGAGAGAAAGGGTGTACATAGAATAAAGAGTGGAGCGGGATAGAGAGAGAGAAAGAAGGGGAGAGAGAGAATGAAGGAGTTTGAAAGAGAAACAGATAAAGGGGTGAGAGAATGAAAGGCTAAAAAAGATAGAGAGGGGAGAGTTAATTAAGTAGAGAGAGAATTAGAGAGGGGAGAGAGAGAGAAGGAGAGAATAAGAGTGGGGGGTGGGGAGTTTAAATAGAGTGAAGTGACGCGGAAATAGTAACCTTTAATATAGCTTTGTGCTTTGCGCGAATAAATATTTTTAAAAAACAGTGAGAGACAAAAATACTGCTAATTAGGCTGTGACTCCCAATATAAAACAAATAGCGATATAAGGTGAAATCAACCCACTGAAGCAATATTTCTAACTAGACAAAAAAAAGCTTGCATTTCAATGCTAATCGCTGTTGTTTTTCATGTGACTGTAGTCCAGGGCCCTCAGTTGGTAATGTGAGCTGCTGCATCAGTCCAGAGAGTTAATGAGCCATGACGAGGAAATGAGGAAGAGATAGGAAACCCAGATGCCAGCTGCGCGTGCACGCCATCGTGAACTCAAGCTGGTCGCCAGCCGAAAGCCAGTGTTTGCACTTCCAAAACCCACTTACTAAAACTCTCGGCCAGACCAGCGCAAGCGCTGGTGCAGGCCGAGACCTAAAAAACACGCTCCCCGGACAGTCAGCACGATCAGGCATCTTTTTAAACTATCCACACAACAATGCAGAGAAATTACCACTCTAAGAGGCTCAGCTTCACCTGAGTGAGCCTGTCTGTTCACATACGCTGCCACCAGTCGCTCCATGTCACCAGAGCACACAGCACACGTCACATGTGTGCTCGCGCAGAGCCCTACGTGCCAGGCGAAGGACTGATACCAAGCGTGTCAGTGACATCACAGCCTGCGAGAGAGGCGCGTGAGTCAAATCTTCCTCATCCCTTCACTGGGTTTCTGTGTACCTGCCTTCGGAACTTCAGAAAGTGGTTGATTTCCAAAAACAGACGTCTTAGTTTCATGACAAATCATAAGCAACAGTGATTTAGGCGAAGGTTCTGACAGAGCAAACGTTCACAAATACATTCTGCACGAGATTTTATTGGGCGTATCTGCATGCTTTGTGGTACGCAAAGGAACACTGAAGCGGGCCAAGGTAGTGCTATTTTAATACCACTAACATATCCATACAGTGCCACGAGACATGTGTAACCGCTGCTGCCAATAAAGGCCACCTACGCGCTTCTAAGCTACATTCACTCAGAGCGATCCACATATGAAGATAAAGTGAATTATCCAAAGTGAAGAATCGGAGTTTGAAAGCAGTGTTTTGTTTAGCTAATGAAAGCTCTTACCATCAAAGCTCACCACTTATTCCTTTACTGCTCACCATCTCTATGTACAGGTGCACTAATATAAAAAGATAACGCGGGGTGCATTGCATTTTTCAGCACCGAGTGACACATGGGCGCTTCCAAGCACTCTAGAACACTATATCCAGAGTTTGCCTTTGAACAAAGAGGGCCCTGGACGAAACTAAATCGGGCTCAACGCCGGCAGTTCTAACAAGCCCATGACGAGTGATCTTCACATTTGTACCTATGTGTGTTCTGCCCATTTTTCTTGTACACTGTAAGCCATGGGCGGGCAGGTGTTTAATGTGACCCATTCACACATTGCGCAGCGGGGAAGAAAACCATACCGCCGAAGACAAAATGAAACGAGAGGAGCGGGGGCGAGCGAGCGCAACAGCCTGCAGAGCTGACCAGACGCTCGTGCGTCGTGGCCTTTTGCCTGCGATTACGCGCGCGGCAGACATGTGTTTCCAATTATCGCGCCCGCGTCTGGGCACGATAATGGGAAACATGTCGGCCCTGCGCGCGTAACCGCAGGAAAAAGGCCATGACGCACGAGCGTCTGGTCAGCTTTTGAAACCCCCTAACAATAAGTCTCGCGCTGCGCGAGCAGTGCTTCGCACTGCAACACTAGGCGCGAGACCTAAAAAGGAGGTATTAGTATTAGACCTAAAACCCCAGAACTTTAGATTGCTTCTGGACTAAGAGGACCCTGCCAAGTAGAAGAGCTGCCAGGAGGTGTGCTGCCCCCTTTGCTGTGTGTTGCTCTGCTGTGTGGACCTGCAGTTGCTGCTTCTGTCTGTGAGCAGTGGAAGGGACTGAACTTTTGTCCTGTTGATGTATCCTGCTTAAAGAAGATCTCCAAGGGTTTGATGTAGAGCTTGCCTCCGTTAAGAAGTCTCAGGGATACAAAGACTTCACCTGCAGCTTCCTTGAACTCCACTGCTGGGAGTTGTGACCTGCCATGTGGTGCCAAACCCAGTTCTGGGCCCTTGAAGGTTGTTCTTACTGCAAAGTACTGTCAAGAACTGAAGAAACCTACACAATAAATACTTTACACATTGCCTCTAAATTGAGCCTGACTTCTTCTTGCCAAGCGACCAGAGGGTTAAGCACATGTTTATTTAGTGACTTTTGTGCTTCATGCTTACAAATTGTATTATTTGAGTGGGGCTCTAACCCCCTGATAACTTAATTTCTTACACCCTGCAAACACGTTGAGGTTAAAATCACCAGTTCAAATTCACATGATATTACTATGTACAGCCAGTGGGAAACTTAGGATGGTGGATTTGGCTTCTGCTATTTCTTTTTATTTTATAAGTCGGTTTGATATATAGATTAGCAATGATAAAACTTTTACTGTTCTGAGACTCCTTTGATTTAAAAGACAATTTGACTAGATGCAGGAAATACTTTCCCAAGAAAACATTTTTCAGCCCTGTAAGAGATGCCATTGTACATTTAGGTTGCTTGTCCTCAGGAAGCAAGGCCTGCTTGATCAATTTTTGCAGGTTGCTTAACGTATCCACAATAATTAGACATCTGGAATGTAATCAAGGCCCATATTTCTTGAAGGAACATGTCGTATCCTTCAATGTTTTCATATTTCGAAGTTAGAGGTTATTTTCTGAAGTCCACTTATTGTCCAGGAGTAGATGGTTAGGGAGTCACTATGTGGCATTGTACTCCTCTCAGATTTGCCGTTTATGGGACAGTATGAAGCCACGACCAGCCTTCACCATCTTCACCTTTGCTTTTACAAACTCTTCTGCCTTTTTTTTTTTTTTTTTTAAATTAAATTTTGCTGTCAACTGGAGGTCTTGTGTAATGGTCAATCCCTTAGTGCCCCTCACACCACTTTAAACTGCCTTACTTCCTTTTGACGTTTTATATTGCTCATATAGGGCAGATTGCAAGAACAGCTTATTTTCAATTAAACTGACTTCCAACATATGTAGATGGGTCTCTTTGCTTTGTGGGTGTTTTTTACTGTAATACCCCATCTCAGCAATTGCTTATTCTGCTCCTTCATTAATCTTCTGGGATCTTCGTTAGTGAAAATCCCCTCCGTAAATGTGTTCTTTTAACTCCAACACTGCTTTAAAGGTGATGGCAGATATATCCTTTGATTCTGGGTGTTGCAAATTTAAAAGTGCTTTAAATACTTTGATCTGGTTGCCTCTATTTAATTTGTTGCCTTCTGCCCTATGCCTCCTGAGATTGATAGTCTGGGTGGAAGATAAGTTTAATAGTTGCCTCAGATTGTTTGGAATTGTCCCTTTCATCCCGCATCAATGTAGGATCTTCCTCACATATTCAGGCTGCACTGTCACCCCGGCCTCTATGTTGCAGGAACCGGCCACCTGTCTGGTGGATACTTGGAGAGGCATGCCTGTAAATTGTATGAGGGTACTTTGCTGACATTGAGACATTCGCCTGAACAGCACTGCACTGTGTTTCAATTCTAGGCTGTCTTGAGGCATGAGTTTAGTTGATCCACTTTAGGCCATTGCTGTAGCAGTTAAACATCGCCAGGGCTGTTCACACACTTTTTTTTTTTGTTATTTTTATTTCCATTTGCCTAATGAGCACAATGCATTGCAGCAACATATGTATTGTCTATGTGAAAGCATACTCACACACTTATCGTCCGTGTCTCAATATTGATTTTTTTGCAATGTTTCCTTGTGTTTGTGGGGGTACCAAGTTGGTAACTACATTGTTAACTTTTTAAGTAGTTGTATTTTCAGTAAACGCATTATCAAGGGTGGTCTCAGATTCAGTGTCTTCCTTTTCTTTTTGAATGCTCCTGGGCAGGCATAACTGTCTCTTCCACTTCTGCTTTTTGAATTTATATTATTTCCTTTCAGTGGCGGCTCGCGTGGGGAGGGGTAGGGTGGGGGGGGTAGTTAACTCGGACATACGACGGAACGGAGGAAAGTAATTATTACGTTCCTCCGTTCCGTCGTATGTCCGAGTTTACTACCCCCACACCCTGCCCCTCCCCCGCCCCACCCCGCAGCACGCCCTATGCGAGCCGCCACTGTTTCCTTTACTTCATTCGCAGGGTCAGTGTTACTAGCTTTTTTGCAAGTATCAAGATGGGGCCATTTTTTAAAGCTTCCAGATAGTTCCACCTTGCTGCATATTTAGTTCTTTTGTTTTCTTTTTTAGTTTTGTTCATTATTTTTCATTCTTTGATGATGATTTGGTAATAATGTAGTGGCAGCCTGGGATTTATGACTAGAAGTTGAGTTTTCAAATACTGGTACTATATCTGAGCAACGTTGATGCCTTCATGGCCATATGTTTTGCCCTCTGACCATTTCATACTTATTTGGCTACACTAGTTTTCTAGTCCCAGGCCCTCTATTGGGCAAGCTGGGTTCTTTTCATACTTATTTTTTGTGTGTTTTGTGTGACTTGCCTCTAAGGGTCTCGAACCTTCTTAGTCTCTATCTTTAGGGTTTGAATAAGGGACTTCTTAGTTTCCGGTAGGCTTATTAACTTGTCAAGTCATGAGGCGCATGCGCAAGCCTTATCAGCTCTTTTAACTTCACCTTGTGCCCAAAGAACGAGCTCATTGACCTGGTTTAATTGGGTGTCAATCGATGTCCTATATGTGGCCATCATCTGAAATGTATTAACTTGCACACCCAGCTTATCTGTGTGGATCTACACGGCCATCACTATTGCCCCATATGAACTATTCATGGCTCCCCACCATACCTGTCATTCCCTTTTGGTTATGCTGTTAATTTATCAATGGAAGTGTCCATCAGCTGAGAGATGGAAATACTGTTTTCCGAGATTTTGTTCCAGGTGAGTTTGAAGAACCTTGATTTATTAAAGAAATCTGGTGTGCATGAGTACAATTTCATGGAGATCAAGCACTTTTGCTTAAGACAGTTTTTTAAAGAAGGGGACTATACAAGCTTTAATGGTACATATGTCGTCTCCTGTGCAGTCGCTCGTGATTATTAATAGTTTGTACCGGTGATAAAAGTGGGACGTGCCATTTGGCTGTGGATAGAGAACTAAGTCACTGGACTGAAGTATCTGCTCCTCATATATAGATCATCGCTTTGAGTAGGTAGATGTGAAGTAGGTACCTCTTCTAAGCTTTCTACTTCCTGTGTCTTAGGCATTACCTGACCCGTTTTGATTTTAATGGGCATAAAAAATTCTGAAAGCTGCCCCTTATTAGCCTGCTGCTTTGCCTTACTTACTGCTTCACTTTTATTTTTGAGGCACGCTTCATCAGGGGGCCTTCTTTGGTTTATGGGTTCTGTATTGTGCTTATTGCAATGAAGAGCTACATGTCCGCATGTTTCCCTGTTGCTGTATCTACGAGAGAATACTCAAGAATGCTTGAGGGCACTGGGGATGGACCTCCCTCTAACTAGTCTAAGATGGTTACTGTTAAAAAAATAAATAAACTACAATGATAAGCCCACTTTCATCATATCATTCAGGTAGATAGAAGCCCCGTGGCAGGCCATTGCTTGACTCAACTTCAACCCCTCCAAGGCACCAGATGCTGCCCGTTGACTGCCTTAGAGTCCCTGGGGATCCCATGATCACCTCCTCTCAGTGCTCTCCGGCGTAATGTTTTGTTGCTTCTAAGCTTGCGCTCTCTCTCTCTCACTCTCTCACTCACTCACTCTCTCTACAGGGCACTCTGTGCACCCTCCCGACCCTCAAGGGAGACTAAACCGCAATAGAGCGCCACCAAGAACAAAGTCAATAGTGGCCTGGGCAGGGGGCGAGGTGGTTGGCACAGGGAGCAGTTCTACTCCACTTACCACGAGTCGCTTGCCACTTTTGGTCCTTCACCCTTCTGATGAAGCAATCTTCGGTGTTGATATTGGTGTCCACTTCTTTAAAGACTACAGAGCTGCTGAGTTGGCCAGTGAGGAGGAGCGGCGTGAAGAATCGAGCATGTGGGGGAGGCAGAAAACTTGAAGTCTGCAGCCACGGGCAGGAACATGATCTTTAAAATACAGAAAATTCACCTCATGAAAAACATGCAAACCCAATTCTAAAATCACTCACTCTCTGGCTAATCCCAAACCCAACTCTATTCCAGACACCTTACAATGTGGCACCTTCCGTGATGGCTGTTTGCTGTTTGTACAAGGAAAGAAATAGCTCAATCGGAGAGAGAGGACTGTGTTGTGATCCCCAGCTGGTCTGACAGATTGATTGCTTCTGCATCCAAAAAAGAGTCAACTATGCATGTTTGATGGGAACTTGGCTAAAAAGTTGTTCAGTTTTCTACAAGCACCTCCTGTCATTCAAAAAGGATAATGCTGCGCTGCATCTCCTCCCTCCCAGTGTACACAGGTTCATGGCGCCCACGTTCCTGTCCAACCGGTACTAAGCTAAAATGAGTTGTCTCACTTGACCCTGACCTGCTGCATGCATGACTGAAGTGTCTGCTAAACTGAGAAATACCTTGTCAAAGGGAGACCCTCTTCATGGTGGACAAAACCTGACCACCACAAAGAAGTATCAAGTGCAGGTGAACTATCTGCTTCCCTGTACCACTTGACCCCAAACAAGAAGCTGGAGGGCATAATAGTCAGTCAGTCACTCGTTGTGACAGCAAGGATTGCGGTGGATTAACCATCATTCACAAAGATCTGTGCTTAACACCTTTCCACAGCACCAAATACCCTACGTTTTGAATATTTAGGAGTTCAGCTCTCCTCTAAAGGCCCAACCCCATCAAATTGCATGTCATCTATCGCCCTCCAGGTGAAAAGCAACACTTCCTTGAAGACTTAACAGACCTAATAATGCTAAACTCCCTAAAAGGCAGCACAGACGTTATTCTAGGAGACCTAAACCTGCACCTGAATAAGGCCGAAGACCCCATAGTACAAGCCCTGTCCACCCTCCTAGAAGCGAACAATCTCCCACAACACTGCAATATACATTCTTACGATAAGGACTCTACCTTTGACGCAATCATCTTTAAGCATGGCACCGTATCCCTCCACTCTATCCTGCCTACGTACTGGACCGATCACCACCTAATTCTTTTCGATGTCGGTGCCATCCAACCAAAGGCTTACTCCCAAACTATCCGTCCCAAGCACTGGGCGAGGAATATACATTGAATCCCCCAGGTGGAGTTATAAGGATTAGTCAGTTCCCAAATTGCACCTCCATCCGACCCCACCCCTGCCAATGACCTCACTACAAACCAAAAATGGCAGAACTCCTTAACACAGTCGCTCCTTTGAAACTCAAGAAATATCCCTTCCAGATCCGGGTTTAATATAGATCTTAATAAAGAGCGGTAACAACTCGATTGGCTGAAACAAACTGGAGACAACAGCCCTGGTTAACCAATCTCTCGATCCTTCGATCTGAGCGCCTAAAATACAAAAAACATATCTTCAGTGAAAAATCCTCCTTCTTCTGAGCCCAACTTGACCAGTCTAGCCTAAAGACCTTTTTCAACGTCCTCGAATAGCAAACATCCTCTCTCCGTCAACACCCAATTAGTGAGGCTACTAAGTGCTGCGATGAATTCACAACTTTCTTCTCCTGCAGCGTAAGTGTTCATTCGCTCCCGATTGGGCCGGTTGCTATGACAGTCCTGTTTTGGGTCCCACAGTGTCCTCACTTCTCCAATGAGGTACATCAAGTTGCAGTCCTTGATGCTTCTGGTGACCCCCTCCGACACACAGGGTCATCATTGCTCACTGTCCATGGGGTCCGACCCGGTCAAATCACCGAAGTTCTCTGCACTGGCTCTTCTTGGCATTCAGGGCTGCAGTACCGCTACCGCTCAAGGCTTCGTCCCTTACCGAATGGCAGTCTTTACCACGGCGGCCCCTCCTGGCATTAAGGGTTGGAAAGCCACTACCGTACAAAGCTTCAACCCTTCCAGCATGGCAGTCTTTACCGCCATTATCTTCACAGCTGTCCTCTCCTGGACTACAAGGTCGCCGACTCAGTCCTGCACATGGGCAACATCCTGATCAATACATCAGCCGTTTCCTCACACCTTGCATACGGAGTCCACTCAACATGGCTCCCCACTGGACCTCGCTCCCTCCCCATGCTCTTCTCTTTCGTACAGGGCACACTCTGGGCCAGACTGGCCGTAGCTGGCACCGGGTGTTTTCCCGGTGGGCCAGAATGGTGGGGCCCAGCTTTGGAGCACTGGGGGCCGTTTTTTTGTTACTGGGGGCTGATTTTACAGCAGTGCTGCAATATCTCCCCCCTGTAACAAAAGTAACCAAAGCAGCTGGAGTGTTTCCCACCAGCACCCCCAAGGCACCCCCCCTACTTAATTGCTTGGGCTGGTTTGAGTTCTCAGTCTGTCATGGGCACACTGGTCTTGGCAAGCTGGCAGGCGCTGGTGCTCCAGGGCAGGAGTGGTATTGGATTCCTCCGAGGATGTCCCCTCCCTTACTGGGTAGAGATACTAATAGGCCTTGGCCCCAGTCCTAGTCAAAGGCAGAAGTTTTGCAGAGCTTCCCGTTGTCTGCTTGGCAGATGAGTTTTTGGTGTCTCAACCTCCCCTTCATATAGTCCATTTCCAGACACCAAGGACCGTATTATGGAATGTGTTGCGCCCGGCGCATACAAATGTGAGCTGTCATCTTCGCTGCGCCCCTTTGAATGTTTGTTTATGTGCCATATTATGTTGCTGCAGATGAATTCCAGATGAATACCTTCTTCAGAGAATGTCTTCGCTGGCGCAGATGCAGAGTTAGTACGCCGGTGGTAATGAGGCGTAGCGCATGTCCGTGTAAAGGTATTTTTGTAACTGAGCGAAAGGCTTGTTTTCACTCCTTTGTTTTGGAACTTAGTGTGCTTTGCAGGCGATCGTTTTTTTTTTTTTTTTTCGAAATGTAAGTGGTTGCATGATAAATGAAGCAGTCTTTCGTATTTGCTTTTGGACTAGTAAGTCTGCTATGTAAATTACATGTTCATATGAAATGTGTTTTTTTTTTTTTTTAACTGCAAAGAGTGCGCAATGTATTAATTTGTACGGTTCACGGTTGATGCGAGTGTGGGTGCACTGCATTTTTATGTGCTCAGATTAGTGCGTGGAAAACAATTGCATTGTTGGCGCTTTTACTGTTATATGTACTATGTGCTTTGTAAATATAATTACTAATTGTAATACAATAGTGCGTCGGCTTTTATGCAGTGCGGACTATCAGCTTACAATGATAAAACAAGACATGTAGGCCATATTTATATTATTTCTAGTAGTCGCCTGCCTTGGGAAAGGCAGATAGTCTGCTACAATCAGCTGGTTTTGTCTTCCATTAATGTGCTGATCTCAGAACAGGCACAGCTGTACGCCTGTATTGGAGGGCACCGCTTTTAGTATGCTGGGGGACACCGTCCCATGCTGCACCCTGTGCACCCAGTTAAAGCTGCACTGTTGCACAGACCAGGGCAATACACCCATTTAGTAATATGTACCCTGGCCTTCTGCTGAGTAAGGCGCTGTTCCGTGTGCACCTGTATTGAAACAGTGCAGTTGTTGTGAAAGGGCACACTCTCCCAGTATGTGCCTGGTGCACCCAGTCCAAGTTGTGTTGTGCCGCATAGATGCGCAGTGCGCCTTGTGCATTGCATGATATTATGCACAGTATGTTGCATATATGGAAAAACGTGTATTGTACAGCTAATGACTTACCGGGTTTGGTGGTTTAGTGGACTAATGTGTCCACTGTACGGGCTTGTGTTCGACATCCTTGTCACAGGTTCAAATCCCGGCGGCTCCACTCAGCCTTTCATCCTTTTGAGGCAGATAAAATGGGTACCATTCAGTTGGGTACAAACATACCTCAAAATACGGACTGCAAATATCAGTCGACACAGTTGCCAACTTAGTACTGGAGAAAAACGTGACAAATCCAAATTCTTCAAATGTCAGCCACTCTCCTCAGACTGCCTTTCTGAAAATGGCCGCCACCACAGCTGCTTCACACATTCTTAACCACGCCCATCACGTGTACTACTTCACTGACACAAGGAAAGGAATGCAGAGAGCTTCCTTTTCATAATTGCTGAACCCAAAAACTCCTCCACAAAACTGGAACGTCATTCACACACAGACCTATCCACCGCCTACAAAAAGAGAAGAAGCGGAAAACGTTCTGCAAAAAAACCCTAGGTATTACACAGGTGTATTAGAAAATGAAAAACCTGCACCCCACAGTGTAAATATTCATATGTACATTACTCAACATATAAAAAGCCCAATATGCCAACACAATTGGGCAACACAGCCACAAATCACACACAAATACGTAACTGAACATTCAGCATATTCTAAAATATAATACCTCCGCTACAGCAGTTACGTAGTAATACGCTACCCAAAAATTCGCCTGCCCCCCAACAGAGGTAGGGACAACACATAAGGGGAGTGAAGTTCACTCACCAAAAAGTGGTCTGGGAAATCAAGAGCCAAACAATGATTACTTCTCAAAGCAACCTCACAAACTCCAAAGAAAAGAAGTGACCTATACATAAACTTCAAGCTACAATACAAACGCAAAGGACACAGATGGGGGCAACCTTCTCGAGCATTATAGAGAGCACACAAATAAAGCACTCAATTTTTCCCATGTCGATCCATCAGCTGCTCATCCAGGGAAGGTTTACATTCAGAATTCTGGGATTTGTAGTCCTGAATTGATGATAATCATTAAATAAACTATAGATACCATGCAGCAAAACCAATATCAAACTCAAATAAAAATCCACACATGGATATGGACAAATGCAGTACTCAGTGCAAACAGCTGCACAAGAAAAACAAGCATTAAAAATGCAATAGGTCTCGCCTTTCATTAAGTTAAAGCCATTTGCTTTGCTATACAATACCATTAGCAAAGCAAATGGCTTTAACTTAATCAAAGGCGAGACCTATTGCATTTTCAATGCTTGTTTTTCTGAAGGGGCAGAAATCAGTCAGAAGGTGTTTAGACGGCGCTGTTTGGACATATTGTCATGATGTTGGTTTCCAGATTACCCCAGAGAGGCCCACCTTATGACTCTGTAAAGTACACATTAATATGGTTCTTTAATCACTGCCACATTATAGCAGCCATTCTCCTGCCCCCCCCCCCCCCTATCCGAACATGCACCAAAGACACATTTGCCTGTTTTGTACTAGGTTTCCAACCCAGGAGGCTTACCAGAACTTAGCCCTGCACCAGCTCAGAAACTCCACTGAGTTACATGATCACACAGAGACACGTACTTGCTTGAACATGTATCGCATATCTAAGCAGGTGTGTACACACGCCCAGAGAGGCACCCTCTAGAACCTACATTACACCTCCTTACTCAGTCTCTTGCCTAACCATGTAGAAGTCCCCAGTGACTCGTGTCTGCTCACATCCATCTTTGAACAAAGCGCATCTAGATGGCCTTCAAAACGCCTATGCGAGCAAGCACCTACAAGCACGCACCCACAAGCACGCACCCACACAAGCACTTCAATAACTGGTAGTAGTAGTGGAATTTTTTATTTTTACTCTCCCAATACTGACATTTCAGGGAAAATTTTCCAACCCGCCGCGCCTCCCTTCATATTGCAGAATTATGCAGAAATTATTTGCCAGCAGGACCTTTTAGCTTGCTAGTAATTTGAACAGGAAATAGCATAGATGGGAAGCATTTGTCTAGTGTGAACTAGCATATTTGGTTCTGCAAACATCCTCCATGGGGGTTGCCCAGCATGGGAACTCCAACACAACAATCGAACAGCCCCATGAAACTTGGAATGCATTAGTTCACCTACCTTACACAAGATTTTAAAGGTTAATAACTAATTAGAAAGCATGGGGAACTATTTCTTTTAATAAGTCCTCCGAGCCCCACTGTGTTAATCCCAAATTCTTTGTAGCTTGTCCCTTTGCTTCCCATTTAATGTCTGATCCATTATCTGGAGGTGAACCTGGGCCTGGAAGCTACTCTCTCTGGAGATCTATTAATAACCTCTCAGCTCGTTAATTGCCTCTGTATGCCGTCCAAGCTGGCATTCTCGAATATTTGACAATGGTGGGATTTGAACCCTTGCATGAGAGAGACCTCGGGCACCACATGCACACTACCTTGCCTCTGAGCTATAGCTCGTGTGATGTTGCAGGGAAAATGGTTCCCTTTAGCAACCCCACAAGTCCTGGGTTTCACACACTAAACCAATACACCGCTCCGAACGAGTCGACCTTCTGGCAATGTATATATTAAGATGGAGAGGCTGCCCAAGAAATATTCTGCAGCTTATATTGCGCCAACTCGACCCATAAGTATTGCAGCCCTTTACATGAGCACCTGTTACGGTGTACACAGATACATTCATTTTTGGTAGGCATGGAGAGACTAAGTGATTTGCCGTGCCCAGAGTCACACGATGCTGAGGCTACGCCGAGACTTGAACTTGGGAAGGCTTTGCCCGGGCTCCAGGAAAAAGGATTAGCATGGCGGCCCCAGCTGTGAGCTAAAGGTATTGGGGGTTACTTTGCACCTGATCACCAGTCTTTGGGCACAGGGAGATGACGTGATTAGTGCATAATCACAGGATGGGGCCCTGACGCAGAGACTCAAACTTCTGTCTTTGGAGGCAGCTCCACACACACTTTTCCCCCCCGACACGTCGGACAAGCCAAACAAAGCAGGAAAGTGAAACCTTCCCACCACAGCGGGTGCCCAGAAAACGCCCAACATTTAACTTTTTGACCAATGCCATGCCTCGTATATCACACATTTACTGCTGAAGGTCCAGCAGTCAATTAACTCAGAAACATGAACACATGACTGGAACTAGCAGGATTCGGACTCCTGGACTACAGTTCACTCCGACAGTGCCTGGCCATCCCGCCAGCTACGCAAAGCTGTGTCCCGCAGCACACCGCCCTCCGGTGTGCCCGCTTTTGCAAGCATGCTCCACCTGCCCGCCAGCCCCAAGGGCTCTGCTCACGGCAAGCCGATTATGGTCTCGAAACCACAATGTGCCGCCGCTCTGTTACCCCTATTTAAATATGGAGCCCTTACCATTGAGCGGGGTAGAGAGTCATCGTGGGCTGATGTCGCGTGATTCTTTGGTCTGCGGTTGCTGCTGGGCTCTACGTGTCTCTCTCTTGTCAGCGCGGAAAGCTCTTAACAAATCCCTAATTGGCATAACGAATGCAACATTACATAATCCCGACAAACCTAACTAAACTTCCAAGCGGCCCGCGCTCAAAATGAAAGCGCCGCCAGTGTGAACAAGCTGTCGCCGTGAGAGTGAAAGCCGCAACCTACAAGAGACGCCGTGAGCGTGCACATCGGCTGTCCGGGACCAAGCTGATAGACACGCCGTGAGCATGCACATCGGCTGTCTGGGAAAGTGCACATCTCCTGTCCCCCTTCCAAACTGAAGTCGACGACAATAGATCTCGCTAGCGAGCAGCTTCGCTGCGTCGCTAGGCGAGACCTAAAAACAGAAGTCGTATAACGCCAATTTTTTGAGAGAATCTACAGAGAAAAGCACAGGCATGGCGACACACAGGATAACCGACACAATCGATTTAAACGGAAGCAAGAAAGCAAATTAACACACAAAGCAGCATCCGAACGGAATTGCAAGGAACCATGTGTATACTTAAAGTACACTAGCACGTGCAGTAACGAATCGAAATGAAACTCAATTAAGCAGGTGTAATTAATCTTCAACAAATAATGGATTTAATAATAACCGTGCCATACCACAGAGGGACAATAAGAATCAGAACATTGGTACAATAAAAACACACACAGTTGCATACCTAAAAGATATATCCCATACATTTCTAAACAGCCCATATCCAAACGTTCTGTCCAGTCTCACTGTCTATTCTACTCTGTCTCCTCTTTCCCTGTATCTCTATTTATAGCCTATATCTTTGTGTGTCTGCCATACAACCATTTACTGACGTATTCATTAAAAAAAAAAAAGTGCACATTTCAAGCAAAATATGCACCACATACAAGGCGGTGCAAACATTGTGGCACAGTGCCCATGTTCAAATATGCGCAAAAACGATCTATAATATGAAACCATTTCTGTGCCCACACGCACTGGAATGTTTCAGCCAAAAATATGTGCACCAGTGCTAATACAATATGCGCAGTCACACACGCACATAAACACAGAGCGCAGAGTCTGTGCCAACATCACAGCACATTACCAAACGATCCTCCATAATGCCAATGGGCGCACACTCTGGCGCACATCCACAACTAGCGCTGGTGCAGCCATGTGTAATACGGGCCCAAATGTCATTTAGGGCCTGAGACTTTGAAGTTTTGTGTTGGGGTTCTGCTTTTTTGAAGTGCATACTCCTCTCCTCCCTCTCCCTCTTGAAAAGCAGTCTGTCACAGCAGGGATGTCTCCGAAGTTGACAATCCCACAATACAGGCAATCAGGGTGACTAGAGTTCACACTGGATGCCTGCCACAATTATATGTGCATCAAAAGGCTACCTGAGGGCACCCAGCCCTACTCTTTATGAATCTCTTATCAGCCCAATCTCCTTTCTGAGATGTGGCCAGGCCCCTTCCTTTGGACCTGTCATTGAATCAAAGAGCACCCTTTGAAATGTAATACGGAGGCCTGGTCCTCCGCTCCCTAGTGTGTGTCCCACCCAGCTTCCAGGAATGCAACAATACACATCTGTCTTGGATCTTTTTACCTCCACTCCATGTTTCACCATGCAGGCCTGGGTCTCCCAAAATGGAACTCAGAGCCCTCCGTATATTGTACAATCCACAAACCCATATACACCAAGTGCATGTATACAGCGTACACGCAATGTACTGTAATGTATCCTCAATGTACTGCGCCACTCTTGGATACACCTACATCCAGTATGCACACACTGCCCAGCACTGTATCCTTTATGTATTGTACCGCTTATAGGTATTCATACACCCAGCACATGTGCTTATCCTGCATGCACTGCATTCTTCATGTAATGTACCACTCGCAAGTAAATATACACCCAGTACATGCACTTTTTCCTGCACGCACTACACAGCCGTACATTCTTCAGGTACTGTACCACTCTCGGGCACATGCACCTCCAGCACATGCATACACCATGCACACACTACTCAGTACTGCATTGTCCATGTATGACAGCCTCTCCAGGCACAAATGCACCCATTGCAAGTACACCTTCTGCGCGGCACAGCACTTCACACCATTCTGATGTAGCCAAGGGTGAGTTAAACACACATCAGCGGAACTATTAAAAGTGAGTGAGCCTGTCGATCTCACTCCAGTGACCTCTGTTCACTCCTACTGATCACTACACGGTTTGGGGCCACCACTGCGCTCGTGCTGCTGAACTCTTCGTGAATGGAAAAACAACAGTGATGAATGGAATTCTTGAATTCATCTCCGCCACTTCAGTTACTCTGGCCGCATCCCAGTCCATCATTTTTTGCCCACTATGTTACCTCAGTTTGGACCCAGCCATATGCAAATCAGTCTTGACCCTGTTCCTCATGGGAACAGTCCAGCCTGAACTGCCAGGCCAGCTCTTCCCTGAATCATAACACAAGCCACCTAGAATCTGTTATGTCCTAGTTAGGGCTCTTCAGCCAGGTATAGCTTGGTTCCAGTGGCAAAGTGAGCGTGGGACCCATGTCAGGGCATACCATTGCGCACTTAGGGCATCAAATGCAAAAACAAGGTGATGAATGGAATGCTTGAATTAATTTATGCCACTGGCAATCGCTCTGGGACGTTTTTTGCCCACTATTCCACCTGATGGGAACAGTCCAGCCGGAACTGCTAGCCAGGTCTTTCCCTGAAACCGGTCCTGGATTGCTTAAGTTACACTTCGGGGAGAACCCGGCTTAGCAGTTTGGGCCGGACTGTTCCTTTTGGAGCAGGGTCAAGACTGATTTGGATATAGGTGGATCCGAACTGAGGCGGCATGGTGGGTTATATGACGTTACAACGCAAACTATTACAACGCATACTTTTACAACGTGTTTTTTACAACGCAACTTCCATTACAACGCAACTTCCATTACAACGCATGTACCATTACAACATAAATTACTATTCTAAACACTGCCGGGTGCTTTCCTCAGGGAAGGTGGTGGTCAGTGAGGCATATGCGTTGTAATAGCATGTGTTGTAATGGAACTTGCGTTGTAAAGGCATTGCGTTGTAATGCCTGCGTTGTAATGGATGTTTCCTGGCATGGTGTGCAAAATAGCGATGGAATTGCATGCGGCCCGAGTGATTACCAGTGGCTGAGATTAATTCAAGCATTCCATCCATCACTGTTTTGTATACTTATTACCACTTGGTAAAGGCAGTAGGCTTCCTCTACCGAGGGTAGCCCTTTGGGCGCGTGTCCCGGTCTAACAAGACCGCAGTCCGTGAGATAGGCCTATGTCATGGAGCACATCCATGATCCATGTTTGCCTATGACAACAAAAATCCGCCTTAGGGATCCAGACATCAGTATAGTTGGGCACTCGGGACATGGGTGCACGTCATTGCCATTAAGAGGACTTTTCCATCCCACTAGCCAAATACCCTTTCTGAAGCTTTTCTTTCTTTTCGCATATTTAAAGTGTACATGGTGTAACATGCTCTTTCAAGCTGGTGCCTTTTGATGTTTGCTCCATCCGTGTATTCAGAAGGCTGGACTGTCCAAATGTTAGGAGCAGCTCTCTTCTCCGTGCTGAAGAAGCTCAAAGTTCAGAATGCTGCACATGAGAAATCTCTGCAGTAAATCATTTAGTAAAGGAATGGCTTAGAACTGGATCTGGTTATGAACTGCAGATGACCTGGTCATAGATTGAGGAGTTGAGACTGTAATACTGGGCTTTGTAGATGGGTGTAGTAGTTGGAAATTCCTGCACATTTTGTGAACCGGTATTTCTTGGAGATATTCTCTTCCCGCCATCTTCGGGTTTGCCCACATTTTCAGGCCTATGCAATTATATATTTAATTTGCATGTCTGTTGGGACTTGCTATCGACGTGCAGACCCTGCAGACAAGAGACACTAGAAGGTTGGCTCTGCCTGTGTAGATAAAGAGGAGAGCGGGTGTGTGAGAGACAAGAGATTGACAAGCATGCTTTGGGATGGGTGAAATGATGCACAGCTCCTGCTAAGAAAGGTGTGCAATATGCTGCAGGGTGTGGTGTTCTTCTGAGTTCTTGCGCTTACAAGCTTGTAGTACCCCCGTCTTTTTCACAACATTTATATAATCACACGTGCCTACTTCAGAGTAGTTTTTAAAGTAAATCGTGTCAAGAGCGAATCAAATATGCGGCCACATGGCATATTGGGTAAACAGAAGAAATGTCCCCAGCACACGTAAGCAGTAATGCAATAGTTAAATGCACGTTGTGAGCATAAATATACACAAGTGAGTTGATTCTTGTAGTTTTCTTTCTTTTATTCTCTGGTTCCTCAGACAGCCGACACGTGTTTCGTCGCAAACAGGGTAATACTCCCGCGACTTTATCAAGGCTATGTCCTCCTTGTAGTCAAATTTATTTTGTGGTGATAATTCCAACGCACAAAAGGGGGTTCCGTAGCTTGCGACGTCTCACTCTGTAGTTCATCCGTTGAAGGGATCCAATTACGTCCCAAACTCCTAAAAGTCTCAAATTCGGTATATCGTGTATCAAATTTCAAGACGTCGCTCAGCGTGCCATTCCGAGTACAGGTGTCCTTTTGGGAGTTTGGGACATAATTGGATCCCTTCAATGGATGAACTACAGAGTGAGACGTCGCAAGCTACGGAACCCCCTTTTGTGGGTTGGAATTATCACCACAAAATAAATTTGACTACAAGGAGGACATAGCCTTGATAAAGTCGTGGGAGTATTACCCTGTTTGCGACGAAACACGTGTCGGCTGTCTGAGGAACCAGAGAATAAAAGAAAGAAAATTACAAGAATCAACTCACTTGTGTATATTTATGCTCACAACGTGCATTTTCACTATTGCATTACTGCTTACGTGTGCTGGGGACATTTCTTCTGTTTACCCAATTGGCACAGGCCGATAGCTTGGGGAGACTGGTGGTGCTCCTCACCTTTCAGCACCGTCACCGATATAGACAACCCTATACTGATTTGGATGGTATTCTCCTGAGTGGCGCCATTATTCCTATACTCTAAACCACTGCCCTTTTATTTCGCACATGGCATATTGTTCATGCACACGCCTGCTCTGCCCGTTGTGGGATTGGCTAGAACTGTGTAGTTGGCAAGTATTTGCGACACGGGCGCTCAAAGGTCGGGCCAGATAAGCCTGATGACATCTGTAGCTGGTAAACATTCTTGATAACACAATCTGTGCTGATGTTGATATTGAAACCAGATCAACTGAGGAACGCAAGCTGGAATATGCGAAGAATGAATGTTGGCCTTTGTAATGGGATTTAGGGCAAGTAAAAATCGCAATTGTACTAGGTTTCCAAATATCTGGGCAGTTAGTTCTTTGCTGTTGTGCCATCATTTTGAATAATTTGGCTAACAGTTTTCTTCAGTATTGCTTAGTGGTATTCCAAGTCTTTTGTGAGTAGCGTGAAATTACGTGGTTTTAAAATCTGTTGGTGTGCAGGTGCATATTTCCGGAACATGGGTCTTCAGTGAGTTAGGATCATGTTCATAGAGGAACGGGAGCTGGATTAGTATCATTTTTAAATTTTTCCGTTGATTTATGTTGCACACTGATCTTTCTAATGCAAACAATATGTTCTATTGGTCTCAAAAGAAGCAGGGCTGCAACCTCTCCACCTTTGCATGCAAAAAATATTCTCTCTCTCTCCACATGAAAGCCAACTGATATGCCGTTTTACTGATAAAAGTAGATATGGTACAAATGATGTTTGAAATCGGGTTTCTGCAAATATTTATCATTTGCACTTCAAGTAAGGTGTTTTTATTTGTTTTAATACTATTAAAATCTTTGTTTCCATCACACTTCTGAATTACAAAAAATTTGCTTTTTTAATTGCCGATACATTTTTAAATATTTGTACTGTTCATTTTCAAGCTATTTAAATGCTGGGTGCTCGAAAAAAACTGACATCCTACTGCCTTTTGGTTCACAACAGTTGACAAACACTTCACTTAACCAAATCCTCCAACTGCAGTCTGAGAAAGGAAAGTACAGGGCCAGGATAAAAAAGCAGCAGTTTGTAAAAAGACATATTCTGATATTTGACCTGTGTTTTTGAACAGGCAGCAAATATGTCAAGGTAAAGACCAAATTTAGAGCATCTTTCTTGCTCATTCACTTTCTGAATAAACAGAACACCTTTTATTTCCCAGCACAAGCTCACTCGCCAGAAGGGACCAGTACGCCCTAAAGATAGATCGCCCTCATAAAATCTGACTTGCGATACCGAGTGGGCGAGTAGATTTTCCGAGGCCTGGATTGCCCAACTTCCGATTTTCATCCTCTCTCATGCAACATGATTGCAAACCTCCGCCCATTTTTGTCACTCCATTTACAGCTCCCCAAGCGATTTTAAAGACCAGGAGGTTTCCTCCCCGTTTACCTCCCTATACTCCGTTTTAACGTTCATCTTTAACACTTGTCGCTAGTGGATGGAAGAAAAAGGTTTTTAAACCGTTTTAAAGCAAATCAAACTTGGACCCTGGGGCAGAATCTAACTATATTCTCATCTTATTTTTATCTAAAATTGGTGAGCAGTTCTGGCTCACCGGCTTTCGGAACACCTTGAAGTGCACCAGTTAGTAAATGCTAGCCAGTTGAATTTAAGGCCAGGTCTAGGAACCAAGTCTGCCTCTGTGGCTGAATTGAATGGTGTCAGACAAGATTACAGTGACCTGCTTCGTCCTGCTGTTGTAGGTGTCTCTCTGTTAACGCAAAATGAGGTTCTTGAAGAAAAACTTTCTTTTTATTCCATGCCACGTGAAAGCTTGTGTTAATGCTACCATCATTTGTACATTGAACTGTGCCAAGCTTGCTATGTTGGTCTTTCAGAGTCCGCTATGTACAAGCTTCAAGGTGTTCAGATTATTGCAGTGTAACCAGTCAGGAAATTTAATAGGTTTCTCTGAGCCTCATCGTAGCTGCACTCGTTACCAGTTTCTAGAAGGATCCATAAAGCATTCTACTTTGCCCACAGAGCCCATTATGAAACGGACCCCATGCTGCTTATGTGATTGCTCCTAAGTCAAAGTGATCCCTTTATTTGGCTCTTCCCTCCTTGCCATCAGACCACCAATATAGAAAGACTTGGTGGGCGGAGTGCCTTCTCTATTGATGCTTTCTATATTTGGGAATGCACCTTTCTTGGCCCATGCAAAGCAGAATTGTTCTACGTTTAGAAAGGCTGTCCAAATGAATGTTTTTATTGATTATTTTCCTATCTTTTCTGATGGTGATGTTGTTTAGTTCATCTTTAAGACATTTGTTGCTCTTTATAAGTAACAACTCAACTCATATCTTGAATGTATTGGTTTTCATTTTTTTAGCGCATGCCCTCAAGCATTTAAACGCAGAGGGCACCCCTTCTACCCGATCCCCTTTGCATGCCGATAGTATTGCTCCTGAAATACCGCCCTCCTGCCCTCTAACGCCTCCCTCTTACTTAGATATCGAAACCCTGCACTCATGAGCTGCCAAATTAACCCAGAGCATCCATATCTCCATTCTGGATCTAATGAACCTCCTTCACCTCGCTGAACTCTCCTTAGCCAACCTCAAACCCCAGCGGAACTCCACCCCTCGTCACACCACAGAGCCCCCCATGCACCCACTGCCGCTATCCCAGAGACACCTTCGCCCTCGCAAGCAACTATTCCACATCTCCGAGGAAGAAACCCTAGCTCTCGTCCTCTCTTACAACTCCACACTCGACACCCCAAGTCCGCTAGACCTCTCTGAAGAGGAAATCCTTGCCATCCTCCGCGACCACAACTCTACCCCAGCTACCCTTTGTCCGCCAGACTCGAGTGACGAACATGCCATCTGCACGGTCACTATTAACCCCAACAGATCGGCTACCCTCCGCAACAGAAGTGTGGTCAAAAGCAATCTAGCGCCAGTTCTCCTGTCCGCCCTGACTCCCAACACTCCCTCTGATCGCTCTCTATCTGGTCTCCTAATCAATTGCCGATCGGCCATTAAACACGCCGCCGATATTGCTGATCTCATCCTGAACAAAAACCTCGACTTAGCAATTCTAACAGAATCTTGGCTCAACGATTCCTCATCTCCATGCCTGGACCTCTTAGTCCCTCCCAATTATAACATTGCAAGACTGGACAGGCAATCTAGCAAAAAAGGAGGAGGCATCGCATGCATCTATCGCTCTAACCTCCTTGTCACTGAACTCCTGGCTGATTCCACTGACTCCTGCGAATACCTCGCCCTTGCAGCAACTCCACCCAACTGTGCAATTTGCACATCTTTTACCACCCCCCCAGGCATGAACGATTCCTTCACTGACCATCTCATGGAACTCATCACAGCTAAGATCTCCTCCAACGCTAAAGATATTTTCCTGGGTGATTTCAACCTTCACTGGAACGACCCCAAGGATCCTCATGTCAATGCCATCAAAGACCTCTTGGATGATCAAGCCCTGACCCAAGCCTGCTCACTCCCAACACATACGAAAGGGGCCACCCTTGACTGGATCATCTCTAAGGAATCAACAGTCAAGCTTATCTCTATAGACCCTTGCGACTGGTCTGATCACCACGCCATTGCCTTCCTACTACCTAGCACCCACAAGACAAGGGCACCGCAACCAGTGATTCCTAAACGCTGGGTCAGACACTAGAAACCTGGACCACATGGAACTGGAAGCTCGCTGCAAATCAGACCTCCCCCCCCTCATAATCACAACGGTCAGTGACCTCAACGATCACTACTCTACAACTATTTCGAACATTCTGGATGACCTAGCCCCACTAAAACTAAAGGGAACCCAAATCAAAGATCGGAACCCCTGGTTCACTGGATCCCTCAACAATGAGAGGAGAGCCCTCCGACAATCCGAAAGAATCTGGAGACAGCACCCCTCTGTAGCACATATAAAAATTCTCCGCCAGGCCAGAAATGCCTACAACAGGAACATCATCAACTCAAAAAAAGAATTCTTCAGATCTGAACTGGGGAACGCCAAGAATAGACCCCGCAAGCTCTTCGAATTGGTCAAACACCAATCCAACAAACTGGCCAAAACCGCGAAAGAAACCCCCCCCAAGTCCTTAATATCATCCGAGGAATTCTCCTCCTTTTTCGCTGACAAAGCCACAGCCTTAGGAAAAGAACTTAGTGCCGCCACATACTCTCTATTCCCTCCAGACCTGCCTCCTCCTCCGGCGCTGCCCCCACAGACTTCACCTAAAAATCAAGCACGCTGGACCGACTTCAAACCCTATCATGAAGACTCCGTCGCTAAAATCCTATCGACCTTAAACCCGAACAACCATTTTAATGACCCTCTCCCCCCAACTGCCTAGTGGCCGCCGCCCAGTCCATTATTCCAAGCTGGACTGCAATAATTAACGCCTCTCTGCGGCAGGGATCCATTCCTGACTCTCTGAAAGCAGGCCAAGTCCTCCCCATTTTGAAAAAGCCGCTGCTGGACCCAGCTTCCCCGACAACTTCAGACCTATCTCTAACATCCCTCTCTTAGCCAAAGTGTTGGAGAAATGTGTACAACAGCAACTAAGTCAACACATCAACAACTTCCACCTACTTGATGACTTCCAATCTGGATTCAGACCCGGGCACAGTACCGAAACGACCATGCTCCACATCGTTGACGATGCCGTCCAAGCCCTTGACCAAGGGAAAACCTGCCTCCTAATCCTCCTTGATCTATCCTCGGCCTTCGACACGGTCAACCATGTAAAACTACTCGAACGCCTCAAACTCAGGATGGGATTGGATGGCACCGTTCTAAAATGGTTTAGGTCCTTCCTCCAAAACCGATCACAGAGATTCCTAATCAACGGCAACCTATCGGCTCCCTCTCCGGTCACGGTTGGAGTCCCTCAAGGATCAACCCTGTCCCCTTCCCTCTTCAACCTTTACCTTGAACCTCTTGCCGAAGTTCTACGCACAGCGAATATCTCCTACCATATGTACGCTGACGACACTCAGATCTACATCAAGACCTCATCCCTCGAGGAGATTCTCTCCCTGAATGAGGCCCTGAAAGAGACTGTCCAATGGCTCGCCTCCAATCAACTCAAACTCAACGCAAAGAAAACAGAATTTCTCTTAATTTCCCCCTCAAAAACCAATCCCAAGATGCAGACATGGATTAAGGCAATCACAGCCTTAGATTGCCCACCGACCATCGTGGACTCGGCCAAATCTCTGGGAATTACCCTGGACAGAAACTTGAACATGCGGGACCACATCAACGCGATGGCCAAATCAGCCAGATTCCACCTGAGCTACCTTAGGAAACTGAAACCCTTCCTCGACACTGCCGATCTAAAAATGGCAGTCCAAGCACTCGTCATCTCCAGACTGGAATATGGCTGCTCTACCCTCTCGGGTTTACCAAAGATCTCCCTGGCACCTTTAAAAGCCTGCCTCAACACTGCCGCCAGACTTCTTACCAGCTCAAGAAAATTCGACCACATTTCTCCACACCTGAAAGCTTTGAACTGGCTTCCTCTTGAGGCTAGAATACAGCTTAAACTGGCCTGTATCACACACAAGGCCTTATACTCAAACTCCCCTGCTTATCTTGCACAGAAACTTGTGGTATCCGGAGGAACCAGAAACTCCCGATCCGCCAGAGACCTCCTGCTACAACCTGCACGCTTCCGGAAGAAAAAACGTACAATCGGGCTTTCTCTGGGGCCGCTCCAAGAATATGGAACTCTCTCCCGCCCACCATCAGAAGAATCCCTTCACTGACACGCTTCAAAAAGGAGGCCAAAACCTTCCTTATGGGTAAATTCCTCGTTTAAATGTTGCCTCCAACCAGCACAGAGACTCTGATTAACTCCTGACTAGCGCCTCCCTCGGATTACCTAGTCCCCTCTCCTAGAAACCTGGGGACTTGTTTCGAGCAACTATAAAATGCAAACTGTACACTCGTGTCCACTATCCTTCATGTATCCTGCACCCTGCCCTCTTTTACCTTTTGTATACTATTGTGATTCCAAGCCTATTGTACATTTCTATGTTTCCTGTAAAGCGCTCTGATACCCTAACGGGTCAAGTTCGCGCTCTATAAAACACAAAAATAAAATAAATAAAAAAGGTGATGGCAATTTTTGAAGAAATCAAGCAGAAATTATGGTGCTGAAGCATTGTCACCTGAGGGATAGCTCAGGTGCCTGATGCCTAACCTATGGGTAGACGGAGCTAGCTCAGCTATGTGGATCCGTAGCATATAACTTATGTCTAACCAGAAACCTACATCTGCTGCCTAAAGGAAACGTCTCCATCATCAGTTTCTCAGAGTCCATTGTAAGGCAGATGTAGAATTTGCTTCAACATATGCCTTGTGTGGATTTTTTCTTTGACGGTATGTATGAAAAGGCAGCACACCAGCCCTCCCCCTGTGTAGGCATTGCATTGCTGTACCCTGCCTCTTTAAAAGGATACAGTTTGACAGCAAACTGCTTGTAAAACCTTATTCTGCTGCCAAACTAAGCCTGAGCCTGTCAAAAGCAGCATAACTCTGATATTGTGTATAATAGGTTACCAAGGCAAAAACTTAGCACAGGGAAAACGCTACTTTGTGCACTACTTGTTTTAGTGTTACGATGACCAACTGGTAGCCAGCCATGTTATCTTTCTGGTGTCTCTTGTGCCTCATTCAAGGTTATCCCTGATGATTAGTATAGACCTTTAGATGAAGATGGTCATTCTTCTCAAAGAAATTTTGGAGAAATTTGTTCGACATGTTTCATTTTATAATGCACATTGACCTTGCAGGATTAAAAACATTAATATTTTCTTAGATCTGACATTTTATCTACTGACTGCTTCAGAACAGAATTTAAAGCATGGTTATTGCTTTAAAAGTACGGGGAGGGTCTCCTTTATCCGCAAGTTCTCTATTCAGCAAGAGCGAGTGTTCTGCTAATGTATTGGGCCACCTCCTGACTGGAGATGACCCTCAAAACTAAGAAGAGAAATCAGCAGTGAGGGATTCAAGGTGCAGACATTTAAAGTTATAACTGTAAAATACAGATCAAAATGCAATTTTTGAGTAGTTACAAATAACAAGAGCTGGATCAGTTGTAGTGTTGAAGTATTAAGGAATTTGTTGGACTATCTCATAAGGGTATGGGTTAGAAATCATAGTTTAAGTTCACAGGTAAAACGGGTAATATCCTAAACAATTTTGACTAGTTTGAATTGAATGTATATCTTGTCATAAATACATTGCCTTCCATTGAGCGTCATGGCGGGCCAGTCGGAGCTCAACCAACACATGCTTTGCCCCACGTAATGCTCGCAGGCCTGGGGGTTTTCAAGGCTCTGGGGGTCATTTTGTGATTGTTAAGGTTATGTAGAGGCCAGTCAGTCCTGATTGATATCTATTGTTTTATAGATGCTAATACTGAGGGCTCCTGTTATAGCGTATTCTATTAAAATGCACTATCCCTGTTGGCATAACCTCTTTGCAGGACATTGCCTATTAGCCATACATGCTATATGTTCTGGAGCTTAAAGGAATACTTGTGTTCTTTGCATGCTAGAACACCATTTGCTGCAAAGTTATTTCAAGGCATCCTTTTTTGCCAGTTCTTTAAGCCTGGTGGATGTAGCTCTGTCATCTCATATGAAAACTGCTCAATATGGGGTGCTAACAACAACTATTCATTTTGATTTAGAATAGCACAGATTCCTGGCAGAATAGTTAACGGGTGGTAATACTGCCATCCTATTGGCACTCACTTATTTAAACCCAGAAGAAATGTAAGATGCATTAGGAAGCAAACACGAGACTTACCAGCCACGCATCCCAATATCTGCTTTGTTAAGCCACTAAGCACAATATTCTGAGACCTGTACAAGTGTGTGACCCCACACAAGCATTTATTGCAAAATCTCGATTAGCAGACTGAAAATGTACCTTTGATCAACAGTCAGACAGAAGTGTCTTTCTCAAGATGGAATTGAAAATATTTGACACTTGCCATTTCACAGAAGGAATTTTCAGAGATTTGGCAAAAAGGGCCATCGTCTTGTAACAACATAGCAAAAACTGGTTCCAAAGTTGTTTTGTATTGAAATATGGAGAAGCTACATTTTAGCAGTCATATCACTCATTGCCTTTTTAAAGATCTCGTTCAGAAGCGGGTACGCTAATTGTGTTCAGACAAAAGTCTAAATAACAACCATATGTTGTGTTAAAGCATTTTGTTGAAAGTTAGTTACTAAATGTCAGCCAGACTTTTTGCTGGGAGAGACATACTTCCTTTGTCACCATTGGTTCTATAAGCAATGGAATGGAAAGGAAAGCTAGGTTTGTGGTGACCTGAACAAGGTTAATAAGGTGTTAAGTAAATGGAAAGCGCGGCTAAAGGAACCGCATGTTAGCAGCAATCTGGCTGCAAGATTGTTTGTGCCATTTCAAATAATCGAGGTAAGGAAGAGGGCGGACCGTTTGCTCCAATGACTATCAAAATAAAGTATAGTAGCTAAAATAGAGGGCAAGCGATACATGAAGTCTGTCTAAAACTTCAATTGAAAGCTAAATCTGTTCACAGCTGTGAACAAGAAATGAATAAGTCCAGATCAGTGTTTTGTCATATTTAAATGGGACTTTTTGCTACTTTTTTCTTTCTAATTTGCTCTTTTTTTATTTAGTCCTGTGAAGCAGTTGTCCGACACCACAAGTTGCGTGACATCCCTGCTAGTAAGAAGGGGTACTCCAGCATTCTTGCACATCATAATATTAGTCTTTTTTTTACAATGCCATTGAAGCCGTAGTTTTACTGCTTCTAAGTGCTGTAAATGGCAAGCGTTGCTACTACCCAGTGTAAGGGCATTGCCTACAGGAAAGTTGGAAGAGTTTAACCACGACAGTGAGTAAGGATCCACAGAGCAAAGTAGATTGCTTTAAAAAGGTTAGTCAGCATGCATGCATTGATCCCAAACGCCTCAACACCCATGTCTTAGGTCGAGCCTGAGCCAGCGAGCAAACGCTGCTCTGGGGATGATCTGTGGTAGTTCAGTATGGGAGAGAAGCCCCGCCCACTCCCCCACCCATATTTTTCATTGGCTTGTGTCTGTCTTTCCTAAATGCTGGCCTCTGATTCCTTAATAGGCTTGTTAGTCCCTCCTTAGTACAGCCATGTCTTCATTTGGAACCTCCCATGGCTACTGGCCCCTTTACTTGGTTGTTACACGGTGCGTGTACTACTTATTTATGGAGTTTTTCCTGCGTTAGGCATGAGCTATCTAATCTGCTATTGATTGACTACTCTTTGAGAGTTTGTTGTGTCTTACTTTTAGATGTATAAAGCTGCAGCAGGCGTAGGTAACTGTTTACTCAGTCATATATCGAACGTAGACTAGGGGTCGCATTGCCAGGGCAAGCTATCCCAGTTCTACAGTACTAATAATAATGCCTTTCCGGAGCCAGCGTGTAATCTCTGCTGGGCAATTAAATCCTTGCATCACAAATCCGCAAAGCCCAGGGATAAACCCGGAAGTTAGAAATAAACCGAATTTGGATGTGTTCCATGCAGACATCAGATCTTTCTTCGTCTTTCAGGGGGAATATAAACAAGCATTTGCAATGCAATAGGTCTCACATTTGCGTGTGTTTCAGCTATTGGCATTATAAATGACTGCCTTTTATGTGTTGGTTTTTAAAACTGATAAATTAAAAGCATTGTCATTTACAATGCCAATAGCTTAAACTCTCAAAAATGCGAGACCTGTTGCATTGCAAATGCTTGTTTTTAACAAGCGGTGGTCCTTAACATCCTGTTTCCTGTTCAGTTCCCAGACTTTGGCTTATGCTATGCTCCAAGCACCAGGAGCAGAAACACAGGTGAAACTAAGGAGCTTGTTTTGAGTATGGCTGACCAGGAGCACCACCATAACTCTACTGTGATTCTGTTTAGAAAAAAAAACTCTGCTCTTCTGCTCTATTTAGAGTTGGCAGAAGGACCATGCTTACAGCGAGGGAAGCCTCTCCTAGCTCTGCTGGTGATCTGCCAGGAGCGTGCCAAGTCATAATGATGCTTGTCATACGCTATTGAGGGCGGGGTTACCATCACTCCGCTACCATCACTCCGTTTCTCTGACCAAGGCATGGTGGATGCAAGCAGAGAAAGTAGAATGGCTCCCCTCCCTGCACATCGGGCCATCTGTGTTTGACATTGAGACAACAAACTCCCACTTCGAGGGTTTATTTTCTCAATACAGAGAAGTTTTCTGAGTGGATGCTTTAAAAATGGTGCCCGCTCAGCAAGCTTCCAGTGCTGTGAAGGGGGTGCCACCATTGCGGCTGTCCTCACAGCACATAAATCTCAGCCAGGCTGGTGAGAATCTCTAAATGGGGTATAGATCCTTTGTCTGATAGACCGGCACCGTGGGCTTATCCCTCCTGGCAGATCTGGTGACTGTCCAACAGGTTCTAAATATCTCCTTAAGCATGGTCTAAAAGATTATTGTAGGCAGGGCATTTGAATTATCAGGCGATTCTGGAGGGCTTTGTGTATAATCAATATGTATGCATGATCTTGATTATCTATTTAGCTATCTTCTATGATGATGATATCATAGTGCAAGAGCTAAGACAGAGCTGGTGACTATAGGAAAATGGACAGGATAAATGAGTCTCTTCAGTCACCCCACACTCTCAAAAACCCAAAACAGTGTATCTCTTTTGATTGTATGGAACAGAGAATTCTGCTCCCCACAATTCCCAATCGGGGGCCCACGTCTTTTATGGGCACCTGGCAAGTGGGCTGATTAGGCAGAGATAGAGCAACAACATGAGACACGAGAACCAATAAAAAAAAAAAACAAAGCCTCTCTACCTGAAACTAGCTTTTGATGAACCACCCTATCTTATACTGTGTGTAATACAATTTTAAATTAGCGTCTTGCATATTCTTATTGCTTTCAATTGCATTCTGGGACTTCGAAGCACTATAAACACATGCCACTGTTCCCCAGTGCACATACCAGGATTCAGTTTGGCAACTGTCTGGTTACACACATACACTGACATCTGCAGTAATCACATAGCTTACTGAGCTTTCATAGCATGACAATGTACTTCCCATCAATTACTTTGGCTCACATTTACTTTTAATTTAAGGTGTGTGCACTACATTTCATATGTATTTTCCTAAAGGTGAAAGTCCCACAAAATAGTTGCAAAATATTTTTTTCTCTTTTAGGCTCAACCCCACTACTCTCAGGATCACAGTTCCCATTTTTTTTTATGCACTTCAATCTCTGGATGGCCTGCAAAATACTTAGTAGGAGGCTATCAGTGAGGCCTCGCCTGGAGTGCAGCCCAGCACAAGTCCGCTACAGAACTGTGTCTGTCCTGGAAGCTGCAGCAAACCCGGGCTAAGACACTTCCCCCCCAAACTCCCAAGTGAAGTTGAACTCTTACATGGGTGTAGATCTCATCAAGGAATGTCTACCATTTCAGCTACATGTCACATTTTCTTTTTTATAAGTGCTAAACTCACTACAGTGACTGTAGGCCCACAAGGATGTTTGACACATGACGGGGCTAGTATGTCATAAGAGATAAAAAAGACTATGCCAGTGCAAGAGCACACCATCCATGTTTTGCTTCTTCACCATAAACCTACTGGCCCCAATGCCTTAGGCCCTTTCTCTTCACACCTAAGGGGGTATCGGCCAAGTGGGGGCCCCTGTCTGTGTGGGGATTGTCACCTGGTGATACAAGAGGCCCTCTGGTCATTGTATGTACTGCTGTATCCACTTCTTTTTACATCATACTATTGGGAATTTATTAAAGCACAATTTATTTTGAAAGGAACAAAAAGGTCGTGATGTCTAATTTGACTGACTATTTTCTTACTCATTCGAGAAGCCAGGGGCCCTGGGCAATCCTAGGGTGCCACATCATCACTGCATCCCTGTCCCAACCCTCCTACACAGCATTCTTGGACATTCTAATATAGCGACTTCAAGTTGTCTGAAGAAAAAGCTTTCTTGAAAGCCTCAGGTCTGCCCCTAACTGATGCAGCTGCTTGATACCTTCCCATCAAAGCCATTTGTGTTGGTTTCAGAAGACTGCCCTCTGGCTTGCTTTGTGTGGCCCTGTGCTGTCCCAGTCCAGGTGCAGTGTGACAAGCTAATTAACAGATACAGATTTCCTAACCACCCCTTCCTTTTTCAGGACCTGGGTCAAGCACTCGTAATGGCCCTATTGTGTGAAGAGGCATTTGATTTGCCTGCTGGAGAGCAGAGTAATTAATTTGCCCCAGTACAGGGGGACAAAGGTCAGGGATTTGATAATGAGGGGAGCCAGGAAAATGTGACCATTTTTTATGTGCTAAAAGGATTGTAGATATGTCAGCGACTGTAATTCTACACCCAGGGGTGAATGCTTATCCCTAAATTGATACCTAGCTGGACCCTGTAGACTCAAGTGGGTTGAAACTGTGCAGATTTTGCATATAATGGGTAACGCAGTATAAGCACTGCAAGCCTTCAGTAAGGACGTTTGATCTACACTATGGATGCCCACTCACATTATAAGGCCTACCACAGGTCAGTACCACCCCTTGAAGAGTTTCTTCTGCGACACTCGACCTGTGCACATATACTGGGATGTGCCAGACAGTAGTCTCCCATGCACAGTCCGCACATCTGCGTGCACACATGTTCACATATATTCACTGTGTACCCTAGCTGTATAGCAGTGACCTTCTCTTAAAAGGCAGAGATTGATGGTTATCACTCTCACTCCCTTTACTGTGAATTGACTGTGAGTGAGACTTGCTCACCTAAAAAGTCCAAATCCCTCTGGATTTTTTGGATTGACAACATGTAGTCCATTAAAAAAAAAAAAAACAGAGGGATTAAATAAGCTGAACCAATTTGCCACAGTAACATTAAAAAAAAAATACATACAGAGGCTTTCCCACACAGTTAAAGATGCATTTTTTGCATAAGTCCACTGTCCACCTCAATAATTTCAATATAAGCTTGCAATATCTCATTGTTTCTATAGGGCCTAAAAGACTGGGGCCTGTGAAGCACAATATATGAAGAAGTAAAAGGGCAACGTTATAATGTGATACTGAGGGTGCGGGACAGTATTTAATTTAATCCCTTTTAGCAGGTGTAACTACATTATTATTCTGTTTTGAACTCTCAGATAATGTATCTCCCGATGCCATGAACTTTCTAACTTAGACTGTTTTTTTCTCCTTCTGTTAATCAATGCTAACTGGACTGGTTTATATACTTCTTTGCAGGAAAGTTTAACAGAAAGTATATAATTAAATGTTCATCATTGGGTAGGCCACAATCTTGATTAACTTCTTACTCCACTATCTTGGGTAATAGTAGTGTCTAGGCCCCGGTTGTCAACTTTCTCGAATGATCAATTTGAGACCTATCGGTTTCTAACTGTTCAAGTTCTTTTAATGTCACTAAATCCGTTATCAATATGAAACTGGGTTGTACATGCAAGTCCGACTTAATTGTTTTCTGTAGTATCATACAGACTATTTGTGACAGATTCTAGGAAAATTTAAATTATTAAATCTGCTTATCTAGTACAGTCATATTTTTACTAAGTGAAAATGGCAAGTCTTGTCCTAAATGTTCTTTGGTAGTGGTTAGAATTTTTCTGACAGATTTAATCAGTTTCTATTTGTTTTGATTGTGCTTCAGTCGGTGTTTCCTGTACTGATGTTCAAAGTCTATAGGACCTTGATTTCTTTCTTTTCTCCTCTCTGTTTTCAAGGACCATGACTCCTCCCACTGATGCTTTATCCATGGCTTTAACTCCTGCCCCCAGTCTGTTTTTTTTATTTTTTTTATCACTTCTTGTTTTTTTAAACAAAAATATTAATATCTCCATTATCTGATGACTCTCTAGGAGAAGACCTAGGGTTGTATTTTTTCCACCACACTTAAATTACTCGTATCTCTCTTTACCCAAATTATTTATTTTTTTAAATGAAAGAGTAGATGCATCCAGAATCTTAATATTTTGGCATCAGTTTCCTCAGTTTTCAATCGCTGACATGAATCTGAAGTGATTGAAAGTGTTAAGTGGTACTTTTTCTAAATGCTGTAAAACCGCCGTACTTCTTTAGAACTCCTTGAACACATTCTGTTGATCTTTCTTGGCTTGGTTTTGTTGGGGCCATGTTTTAAGTGTACTTTGTTCGTTTGTAGCCTACCGGACAAATGACTGCCAGCCCTGGGTCCTCCCTGTAGTGAAGAAGGCAGAACAGAAAATTGCCAACGATGCTTCTTTGAATCATGAGTATCTGCCTATCCTAGGACTCCCGGAATTTAGAGCCAGTGCCTCCAGAATTGCCCTGGGCGAGGACAGCCCTGCAATCAAAGAGAACAGGGTAAGCTGACCAGTACTGCAGAAGGAGGAGTGCGGCTGCAAGTGTGTTCGTATTGTAGATGCAGTAGTTGAGTTTGAATCTAGCGGATATCTGGAAGTGTTGTTTATGAGTAACTCAACCAATGATAAAATAATTGTTCTCTTTAAGGACAGAATTGAAATGTTTCACTAGTATTCCCTGGACTCCCGGAAAATCTCTGGGTGCAACTTAACCTGTTTCCCTACTACCAAATCTGGAAGTCGAAAAAATATTTTGCTGCTGTGTTTCAAATGTACCACTGTTGTGTTCTATGTAAATCTGTTGCCACTGTGACCAGGTTCATGCGCTTTACATATCAAAAGATGAATAATTAAACCATTGGTACTAAAAGAAAAGGGTAAGGCCGAAGATCTTTATTCTGTGCCCAAGCATGTGATCATTGAAGTGGAAGGCACAGGCATTTCCACTGTATAGTTGCAGGTGAACACTACAGATGCTCACCACCAAGTTATTGGCTTTTTGCTTCTTTTCCTATATTTTTCAGGTGGGAGGCGTCCAGTCGTTGGGAGGCACTGGAGCGCTACGCATTGGTGCTGAATTCCTAAGACGCTGGTACAATGGGAACAACAACACATCTACTCCTATTTATATCTCTGGTCCATCCTGGGGTAAGAACTCTTAACTTGTTGGCAGTTTCAGACTTTGGTCTTGTGGCTTGGTGGGTGGATGCATATATGGGGGCTACCTAGTGCAGTCCGTTTAGGATAAGGATGTTCCTATTTAAAGGAGGCGTGAGGATTTGAAATGGCACTACGCCAAATGTTTGAGGACCCTTCAAGTAAAGAAATCTTCTTTAATTGAGTCCCAAAAAGTAATCTACTTTTACGACCTTTTCCTTGGTTACAAGTTTGGCTTGCGTTGGCCTAAGGATTCTTCTGTGGAAAAGAACAGGCCGTTCAGTCCTGCTGTGTTATAGTGCTACTTCTGTGTTGCTGTTATTAAAGTGCCTGTTGCTGAGACAGTTCTTTAAATAACAGAGGATTTTTTCTAGTTAAATGTAGTCTTTTGTTTCAAAAAGTAAGTTTTAGCCAAATTGTGCTTTACATACTGAGCATCCAGCCTCTCTCAGGATTTCTCAAGTGGATCTCCTGCAGTGTCATGCCAATCTGCTTCTTTATTTTAGTGTAGCGTTTCCACAGCACTTTCAGAAAAAGTGCCTTACATCATTGATTAAATGGTACGATTAATTAATGACTGCAGAAACAGAATCGGTCATTCAGATGAGAATGGGTACTAGCAGAAAGCCCACGGTGACCAGAGAGGACCCAAGGTGGATGAACCATGCTTAAGATAAACATGAAACCGTTGTAATGCACTGCATCAAATGTTTGCAGAAAAGCTTAGTCATCTGATCACTCATTCCTTCAGCCCCAACTCCTCAGCCAGCACAAACCAACGAGGCACCGACTCAAGACCCACGTCGTTCAAGACCCAGTCGGCAATAGTGTGGTGCAAGTTATTCCAGCAGCAGTGACCCGTAGGTGCACACACTTGTATGAAGTGACATCTTTCCTACAATATTCTTTTTCCATCAGTAATGCAGATTACTATATTTCCAAGTCTGATCTCACTCCCGTCTTTGCTCCCCATTGGTCCGTCGATAATCGGTGAACAAATAACTCCTCTCCAGGGCTTGAATTTGGAAATTTCTAGTAAGAGAATGTTTTTTACTTCAACTTCCTCCGAGCTGCGCTAGATACATTCAGACAATAAGTCACACCACTGCGTTGACATTCCAGCGTAGATAATTCTACTAGCCAGACTCTGCCAAAAATGTGCACACATTATTTTGGTGTTTCTAAAGTTTGCATCCCCACTGTTTTGTTCAGCTTAGTGCCTCGACTGTAGCTCCTTTACATGCGCTTGTTTCCATACTATAGTTTCCTAACCTGTTGGTACTGTTCTGCGGCTCCACTTTGCTTTGCCTCTTGAAACCTTGTGGCTTTATAAATATTGTGTAAGATATTGTTATATTCTTGCTGCATGCCTTTTGATTGCTTTTAATGTCTTACAGAAAACCATAATGCTGTGTTTATGGATGCCGGTTTCAAGGACATAAGGGCGTACCGCTACTGGGATGCTGCCAATCGAGGTCTGGATCTTCAGGGCCTGCTGCAGGATATGGAGGTGAATTCATGCAACTAAAAGAAAACACCTGTTGCCTTTAAACCACAAATGAAACTCAAATCCTACTTGTTGTTGTTCACCAAAAGCCAGAGATCTAATGCAGGGAGAAATTCTCAACTTTGTTTTGTTTCCGGATGAATGACACCTCGGAATGTATTGACATAATTAAAGTATGTTGTGATGTGTATCTGAACTAGTTGACTGACAACTTTGAGTGCTTCTAGTTTTAGGGAATTTTTTTTTTTTTAGGGAAAATTAATAAACTATTACTATATAATAGCTCTAGTACCGTAATAATGACTACGAATTGTATTTATAGAAAAGGTATATTTGTGCAGTAGTTGTGGTTTGATGTGTAATGGCGGTTGCACCTTTCATGATGAACCTGTGGATTCTGTACATACTGTAATGGGCTTTGGTTCAGCCTCCTTCAGCCATTGGCTTCTTTGGCTCAGAAATCTCTATCCATTGGCTTTAGATATTGTCAGTCACATCCAGAATTAGACGACAAAAGTATTTTGTCTTATTTTCTTTCTGTAGAATGTTTTGTTGCATTCTTCAGCTTCTTTTGGTCTACATGGTGGACTATTTTAGCTCACTGCACTTAAAATTCTCTCATTCATCCATTGTATACAGCATGCAATCAATTTTTAAAAAGGCTCTGCATTGCCGCAGAATTTTTTTGTTTTTGTAAGCGATCATGTCCAAGCAGCAATCCTTTTAGCTGTATGAATGCTTCTTACTGCTTTGTCTGCTTCATCATTTCAACCTATGTGTAGCCATCTAGTACAATGTTTGCTTGTTTTTTTTCCTCTCGGCTGTGTGATATTATCTTTTCTTCTGCATTATTTATTCTGTCACACATTCTGTTTTTAGGTCTCAGCTAGACAGCACATGCGCTGTCTCTTCTAGACATGTTGATTACAGTTAGTGGGCTACAGCCTGCCCACAGGCTTACCATTTCTTAGCTGCAACTTTGCTCTCTCATCCTTCGTTGCAGTTTGCTGTGGCATGCAAGGGGCATGCCTCTTTTTGTGTTTGGCCCTCCCTTTAGAGCATTGACCAAGTACTTGTGTCCATCCACTGCTCCCTTTTTTTGGAACTACTTTTTAAATTGTGTTTACGCACTCCATAAGAGTGCTTGTGTTGTCACACTCCATACGAGTGCTTGTGTTTTCACTTGCTCCTTTCCCCATTCGTGTTGTTTCTTTTCTGTCTGAATGAATGAATGATGCAACTTATAAAGTGCTCGAATGCCTGGAGGCGTCTTGGCGCTATGCGGAGCAAAGAAGAGCCGACTATGTCCTGACTAGTATTGTAGGAAATCACGGATTAAATAGCCAGGTTTTGAGTTGCTTCCTAAAGACAAGGAGTGAGGTAGATGTTTTTAGTTCAAGTGACAGACGGTTCCAGTGAAGAGCTGTGTTAGAACTGGGGGTCTCTAGTTGGCAATGGTATACACCTTTGACCAAATAGGGACCCTTGCTTCTAGTCAGGGTAAGGGGGATACACTACTAAAATAACCCCTGCTCACCCCCTTGGTAGCTTGGCACGAGCAGACAGGCTTATCTCGGAGGCAGTGTGTTAAGCATTTGTGAACACATACAGTAATACAGTGAAAACACTACAGATGGACACCACACAGGTTTTATAAAAATAAGTATACTTTATATAAATTTATCACAAGACCACAAACGACAAAAATCCACAATACTGTAATCAATAATACTTCAAGATGGTAGAAATGGTTTATAGATAGGTTCTTCACTTAAAAGCAGTCTTTAGCAACAAATAACCCCAACTGGAGTTATCACGACGTCGAGGTCAAAGAAATCCCAAAGTACGGCGCCGACCGCGAGGTGCGCAGCGTCGGGCCCGGAGTCAAAACAGACCCACAAAGAACAGTACCTTGGAATAGCGAAAACAAAGACAGCTCACGGCGTCGGGGAGGTGCGGCGTCGGTTCCTTGCTTCGCGGGAGATGATGCGTTGGGACCTGGATGCTTGCGCAGGCAGGGGAGGCGTTGGTTCCTGACCGGAGAGGAGGTGACGTCACGATGGCGCCGAAGCCACGGTTCCGTACGATGTCACGATGTCGATGAATTCTTGACCACCCACGTCGACGATCGGCTCCGTGATGATGTCGGCCTCGGAGTCGATGCGGCACAGCAGCAGGCGTCGGGCCAGCGTCGTAAGTCGGAGCAGCGCTCACGGCTATGGCAGGCTTACGATGTCGCTCGCTGACGTCAATGTGGCATGGCGGTCGGCGTCGGGTCTTCGTTGCAAGTCGGAGCAGCGCTCACGGCTTCGATGCAGGAGACGGCGTCGCTCGCCGGCGTCGGTGTTGCAAATTCCTTCTGTAGCACCAGAACAGCAAGTTCTAGATGCAGGCAAACGGAAGGGGGTGAAGTCTGGTATCCCTGAGACTTCGGTCAGGAGGCAAGCTCAAATCAAGCCCTTGGATTAATATTCTGCAAGATGATGAAAGTACACACAAAGTTCCTTTCTCCTCTACTTGGCACTGAAGACACCACTGTAGGCCAACACAGCACACTGGCAGGGGGGGCAGTCCAACTCCTACAGCTTCCTTTGGTTCTTCTCCTTGGCAGAGGTTCGTCTTGTTGTTCCAGAAGTGATCTAAAGTTCTGGGGTCAGGGCCCCAATATTTATACCCCTAAATCCTTTGTCCTCTGAAGGCAGAGGGGCCTGTACCTAGTCCAAACCAGTTCTTGTCAGTCCTGGAGCACTTTGTTGACAAGACTCCTTCTTTCCTTTCACAGTGTAGGCCAGGGACATCAGATGCACCACAGGAGGTGGAGCCAGCATTGTGGAGGGAAGGCACAGCCCTATTCAGGTCCCAGGTGCATCTCCTCCCACCCATCTACATGCAGATCTCTCTATTCAGCCCTGTGCTGACTCACCCTGTCTCCTGGAATCCCCCAGCCACTCACAAAACCAGACACACAATACACAACCTAGCAGAGGCAGGCTTGGACAGTTAGGCAGGAAAATACCTACTTTCTAAAAGTGGTATTTTCAAACACAGAATGTTAAAACCAACTTTACTAAAAGATGTATTTTATCATTCTGAGTTCAGGCATACTAAACTCAATTTCTTCCATGTTCCCTGGGTCAGTTAGGATTATAAGATGTTAAAATCTAACTGCCCATTCTGGCCTATGGGGAACAGGTAGCCTTGCAATAGTGAAAAACGAAAATGGCTGTAATTCACTATCAGGACATGCCACACACACCAGGGCATGTCCTACCTTATACTTACAATGCACCCTGCCCTTGGGCCTACCTTAGGGGTGTCTGATATGAAGATAAGGGAGGTTTAGGGACTGGCAAGTGGGTGCACTTGCCAAGTCGACATGGCAGTCACAAACTGCACACAGGCTCTGCAATGGCAGGCCTGAGGCACACTTTACAAGCTGCTTCTGTGGGTGGCACAACCAGTGCTGCAAGCCCACCAGTAGCATTTGATTTACAGGCCCTGGGCACCCCTGGTGCACTATACTAGGGTCTGACAAGTAAATCAAATGATCCAATCATGGAGTCACTAATCAATACATCAATTTACAATAGGGAGAGCATATGCACTTTAGCACTGATCAGCAGTGGTAAAGTGCCCAGAGTCATAAAACCAACAAACAGGTCAGAGAAAATACAGGAGGAAGGCAAAAAGTTCAGGGATGACCCTGCAAAAAGGGCCAAGTCCAACAAGCTGTGATTCTTAAAAAAGCTTTTCTCATTTCCCAAATCCGAGGACTACCAGTTAGAGGACCAGAAGGACGGATTATTGCCGAACTGAATGACTTCTGTTTTTCTAGGCTTCAAGCAATTGCTATCCATCTACTCACTGCACTCATACATTTAATGACCGTGCTACCGGAGTAATGTTCACTTTTCGTAAGTGAGAGTATTGTTTGTGTGTCATCGGCTTATGACACCAGAGACGAGCTAAAGGATTTAATCAAGGAGGCAAGCGGTGTAACATAGATTAAACCGGGCAGGGGACAGGGAAGAGCCCTGAGGAACCCCACAAGGGAAGAAGTATGGATCTGAGTTAAATGTACCAAGTGATACCACTTGTCAGCGTCCTGAAAGAAACGACTTTAGCAAGGCCAGTGCTGTGTCTCCAATCCCCAAATCCTGCATACGGGCAACCAGTATCTCATGGTTGACCATATCCAAGGCTGCTGACAGATCCAGGAGGATCAAGATTGCATTGCCCCCTCTATCAACGGATGTTCTGATTTCCTCCGTGGCTGTGATCAGAGCTGGTTTGGTACTATGATTTTCTGTAAAACTGAACTGCGTATCATCTAAAAGATGATTAACCTCAATAAAAGAGGAAAGTTGGAGATTCATGATTTTTTCTGCTAAGGGAAGCCGAGCTATGGGTCGATAGTTGTTGGGATCTAGAATGTTAAGATTAGGTTTCTTTACAAGAGGAAGCACTCGGGCTGCTTTCCAGGAAGCGGGGAAAATCTCTGTATTAAACATGGTGGAGAAGATACCAGATGGATGACTTGCTATGACTTCTGGAACCAGGTTAATATTCTTAGGGGGGCATGGGTCATAGGGAGATCCAGCTTTAATCTTTGGAATAAGTTCAGCAATCTGTGCCCCTGAGGTGGTCGTAAAGTGTCCGAAGCTGAATAACTTAGGGTTTGATTTTGTAGATATATTAGTGGAGCAACTGCTGGAGAAATTTTTATAGATAGAACGTTTTCCTGAAAGGAACAGGCTAGAGAATTGCAGAATTCTTGATTACTGATTTCTGTATCAGATACCGTGGGGTCCAGTTTTTTTATAGTTTGAAAAATGGTTTTGGATATATTTGTGGCTATTTTTATTTGTAATGTGAAATATTTAGATTTGGCAGCCAAGATTGCTTTTCTTATAACTACCTAGGCAAGATTTATACTTTTCCCTCTTCCTTATATTCTGAGCGCCATTTGCGCTCTTGTCTTTGGCATTCCTGTTTGATGGTTCTAAGTGAATCATGAACCCAGGGTTGAGACATCTTTGTATTATCCTTTTTCGGACCCCTAAAGAAAATAATATTGAAAGCTAAGCAGATCCAATTATAGTAGTCTTCTGTCATCTAATCTGAATTGGTCTCATTAATAGAAAATGATTGTCCCACTCCCTTCCCGCCCCGTCTGTTTTTTGTTTACCTCCCCCACACCTCCGCTCTTTGTGTTGAAGCACTGCATAGGAGTACTTGCCACTTAGGCTCCATTGCTATTTCATTAACAATAACAACCAAGCAAATGCCTCCGTATTCCATGTTGCTTCCCCCCACACCCTCCTTCTCAATAGCTGTTGTTGCTTCCCCTTCACACTTGGAAGCAGGAGAAGCTGCAATGTTTTGCAGGCGGAACTTGAGCTACAGCAAAATCGTACAGTATATAAAGCCCTAATCTGAAAAGATTATAAAGTGAGATTGATTTTGAAAACTGGGGCTCACTGTCCATGCACTCTGCTCTGTCTACTGGCAACTTTCAAACATATTGCTGGTGTCTAAAAGACCATTAAAAAAGAGGATGCAGCTTAAATCGTCAATTGGAACCCTGGAACGGGCATCTCGGCGTTGCGGACTAATAAGAAATAAAGCTGATATGTAGTGTAACAATTTGTTGGTATTACAGATCTTTGCCTTGATCAACACAAATTTTATGCAAAGGCCACAAATTCCACAAAATGAATGTTTTTTATTTACAAAATGCCTACATTTAAAACTGCTCCAAAGCATGTGAAACTGGATAGTTGAGTTGTTCTTCGTGTACCTGCAATGGGATAAATATGTCCTGGGCTGGAGAAATCTTTTTTTCACTTTCCAAAACAATTTGCCTAAATAGCTATTGATAATAAAGAGAAATGTGCACTTCATCGTTGTAATGCCCCCACTTACCCCAGCAAGGAGTAAGACGCTGCTTGGATTTATTATTTTTGTGCTATATACTTACTTTCAGTTTGTGAAAACATAGGTATAATGCCTTTGGAAATCCCAGAGTGTTATAGGTAGACAGTCAGCCATAAACTTTATTTCGATCGACCAAGGATCATAAAAGTACAAATACACATATATTAAAACAGTCCTATCGGTAGCCATGTCATAGAAAACTAGAATTCTCAGTACGAGCATTGTACATTTTGAACCACAAGATTTCATAAAAGGCATCATACAGGTTTCCCTAACCCTGCTTAATTATACAGTGGCTCAGTTTGAAACACATAAAAACAAACGTGGCAGTGTACCTAGGGGCTAGGTGGTCCATCCATCCATCTAAAACGGTAATGTAATGTGGGGTTGGGGTTTCATATGTGCAACCTATATTGCTGGACCGAGACTCAACTATACACAGTACAGACTGCTCAAATAAAGTGCAAGTGCTTCTCATGCCCGAATGGGTCCCCAGCATATTTAACCTTTTAGTGCCGAAAGGGTGTGCAAAATAGCAGCAGGCCACTAGGTAATAAAGTGCAATATTCCTTTCAGGCTCTTCATCAGACATATGGCCCAGTACCACTACATTTGAGTTAAAACCTGATTAAAAAGTTTAAAATTTTAAACAAATGTTTAAAAATACAGTCGCAAAATCAGGAGTAGTGCAAAAGGTTAAAGTACATAAAAGATTATCTAAAAAATAATGCAGCAGTATTAGATATGAAAGGAAGAAGGCTCGCCCACAGCCTCCCACGTGATTATTATGGCAGATCCTGTTCACTTGCTCGTATACACTTTGAAGGCCAGATCCAGGCAGTCAAGAGGTATCTTGCTACCGTGAATACCACCAGCCTGGAACTGTCCGTCCTCAACGTCCTAAAAGCTTGTAAGTGCCTCTAGTTCCCAGATTCCTGCTCAGGGGCAATAACCATCTTTTCTTCTGGCGGGCATAAGCGGGACAAAAAAAAATGAATTGTGGGGTATGGTCTCCGGAGACCCTCTGCACGCTGGACACTCATCTCCCACATATTGTACATTAGCCCACTTAGAACAGAAGGCTCTAGTGGGGAGTGACTGATACCTAAATTGTAACCGTTTCCTAGCCACAAGGACCCTCATCATTCGTCTTTTCATACACAGGGAGCATTTTGAAGTTGATAAATTCTGTAGTTGGCGTACCTCTACAGTTAAGAATAATTTCTACAGATACATACTCCCAGTAGGCCAATTTAAAGTCCCTTTTAGATATGGAGTTTGATTCCTTCGGCCTTGCCTAAATCTTCTCCAATCCCAGCTTCTTCAGAGTAGTTCTGATCTGCATCAGCCATGGGATTTTGAGGGCACCAGGTGTGGCCAAAAGATCCCTTAGGGGTTCCCTATATACTTTCAAAGCAGACGAGGTCCAAAATCTATGCCAGTAAAGCAAAGGCCTATACTCTGTTTTCCGTGAGACTGCCATGTCGAGATGCAATGGGGTCAAAGGCGACCTCTTCGGAAGAGCGAAAAGGGACCTAATGAAATTTTCTGCTAGTGTTCACATGTTACAGTTGGCATGACCCCAAATCTCGGAGCCATACAAGACGGCTCCCAGTACCTTTGCATTGTAGATCTCAATGGCAGGGGCAGGTGTCTTTGAGCTAGTTTTATTGTGAATCTTTAGCAATGATGTCGAGTAGTGAAGCAAAGAGCAGTGAGATTTTTGTACTTGCTTTGGCCAATCCAGGTTTGGTGTTTGATTTTTATCGCTAGATAAGGTGGAAACCTGTTCAATAGGGTAATTGTTGGCATACAACTTACATTTGATGTTTTTACTTTTTGCAGGGTTAAATATCATACATTTCGTATTGGAGCTATTAAGCTCTAACCCACGCTCTTTACAAAAGTTATTAAAATCATTCAGGAGCTGCTGTAGACCTTTGAGTGATTTAGAAATCAGGAGAGTGTCGTCAGCAAAAAGTATAACATGCACTCTCCCACCTGCCACTTTGGGGGCATCAAAACCATATCTATCCAGCCATTCCACTACGTCATTTATGTGTAATGAGAACAATGATGGGGCCAAAACACAACCCTGCCTGACCTCCCGCAGAATTCTTATAGGGTCAGTGAGTTGCCCTTGCTCCCCCCCACTTGACCCTTGTGGTGTTGTCTTCGTGAAGCCGGACAAGGATTGCTAGTAGGAATGCCCACCAGAGAGTTGCCCTAAGGCATAGGCCGATAGCTTCACGAAAGACGACAAACGTGACAAAATCTACCCGTTGACTGCTTCAGCCTTCCAGAATATGCAGTTGAATCGGAAAATCTTATCTACTGTGCTAACACCACTTCTGAACCCCACCTGTATTTCAGATGATGCATTATTCTGCTCAATCCAGTCCAGAAGGTGTGCTAAAACCTGCTTACAGAATATCTTCTGTGAAACCTATATTAAACTAATCGGGCGATAGTTACTCTGCACACTGTGTTGGCCCTTCTTATAGATTGGAATAATCTTGCCAGAAAGCCAGGGTGTGGGGGATCTTCATACCCTTTAGAATAGTGATTGAGAGGTGATTCATATAGGGGCCCCAAACTTCCAGATGGGAATTGAAAGGCTTGTTTGTGATCTGGTCGGGCCTGGTTCTTTTGCTAAAGCCCTAGACATAATTGCCTATCTTTTCCCTATAGTCAAATTCCATGGTGTTTTGATCTTTTAGCTTGGCTGCCAACAAAGAATCGATATCCACCCATAATAGATCCTCACTACAGGAATACAGATTGCTAAAGTGGGACACCCAATCCTGAGGTTGCACGGAAAATTCTACTGCCTTCCTGCCACCATTTTCTCTCAATGCCAGAGTGAACCAGAGCCTTACATTGTCCTTAATACTCAAGGCAGAGGGCAGCTTGTCCCAGAGTGCGTTTTCCCAGTCCCTATTTGCATGTGCCAGTTCCTTTTTAAAAATTGCCCTACACAGCACAAGCTGGGGCCTGTTTTTAGTTTTAGCTGCTAACAGAAGCCCTTTTTTTTAGTCACCCTACAAGTTTTGATGTACCCAGGGGCTTCCTTCTGAGTCGTCGGTCCGCGCTGATCATCCTGCGCCAAAAGGTCTCTTATGTTAGCAAAGAGCACTTAATTGGTCTTTTCCATAGTCGAGCCTTTCTCCGATGAGGACAGGCTATCTAATATCTCTACCTGCTCCTAAGCCATGTTATCCATTAACACCAGGACCTCTGAGTGCTTTTTAACCCATCCCTACCTAATGGCTTTCCCATTGTTTGAGAACGTAACATCCCCAACTTGGGCAAAACTTTGGGGACGAGGGATATTGGCTAGGGCTCCCAGCAGCAACAGACTAAGGGCATTATGGTCACTATCCGCCCTTTCAATGAACACCATGTCGTACATGAATGCCCATCCTTTCAAGCTGATTAAGAACTAGTCAATACTACTAGTGTGGCCTGGTCTGTTGAATGTATGTCTGCCCTCAGTTTCTGACACAGTTCTCCTGTTTGCTGCTCTAAGGTTGAATTTTAGAGTTCAAGCAAGTAGCTCTGCTGCCCTCAGTGTCCACTTCACTATGGGGGGGTGGATTCTCCATTTTGAATCCTGCTCAGCTGTTTGGTTTAAGTCGGAAGACACAAGAGGTTCAAAGTGGGAGTTTAGAGCGCCAGCAACTATAACCTCCTCTTTTGCCTGGTATTCTGTAAGGAAATCCCCTACAATGCTTATAGCTTTAGTTTCCTCGTTTCGCCCCCCAACCCAGTTATACACATTAAAGCGGACCAGGCAATGGCCACTATGGAAATCCACCCTTACTGCCAATACATCTGGGCATTTGACTGGTAAGGCTCTTATTGAACCTTGCAATTCTGTCCTTACCCATATCGCCAAGCCCCCAGAGGGTCTTCCCCTAAATGACTGGGTTGCCTTAGCGCAAAATGAAGGGTACCCATTGCTAGTGACTGGGGAGGTGCCCCACGTCTCCTGGAGGAGACAGATGTCATACTCTCCTATAAACTGCCCCCAGTCTGTATCACCCAGCTTGGGGCCTATCCCAGCCACATTCCAAGACATTTCGATTAACTTTGTAGTGCAATCTTGGGATGCTATCTGGCTGCTGGGAGTAAGTACCCCCTCCAGTGAACACGGTCTGGTTGGCCTATCAAGGTCCGCAGGGGACTGAAGCTGCCACTGTACTCCAGGGTGCTAATTGCTCTTGGTCTAGATGCTCTCTGCCCCTTTCCAACCACCCAAGGGCTCACTCTTTCCAGGGCCTCTGATACTATAACTCCCAACACCCTGGATTGGCTATCAGCTGGCTCTTTTGGACTAGCTGGTTTACTCAGTCAATCAACAGGTCCCAGCCTGCTGTGCCAGTTTGATCCCTGGGCTATTAGTCATATCATATTGGGCTTCTAGGCCGTCCCTATATTACATCTGGATCTGGGTATTAGCACTCCCTATTCTGCGAGCATCTATGAACAGAAGACCGTAAACCAATACCTGGTCCTTCAAAACCACTCTCACTAGGTCCCAGGAATTGCCCGGTGTCTCAATCTGCTCAGCTCTCATAATACCGCTCCTAATGATTGAATAACACTTCTTTACATTCAGAAACCAATAGGTGGCTTTATTGGTTAGGGAACCCTAGTCTTCCCTATGACCCTGAGTTACTTTGGGAACTTGGGACAGGAAAATCTTGCCCCAGTTCGAGAACGATGGCACTAGCCCTCCCCTTGAATGGGAAGGTTTGTCATGTTTGTTGCATTCCTCATTTAGAGCTCCACTAGGTGTATCCGACTTCCCAGGGTTACCCCGGCTTGGGCCATAGCTGTCTGTCCAACATCCGACCCCCCCCCCCCTTTCAGTCGGGGAAACTGCATGTAGGAGAGAGGAGTTGGCCTAACGGCTAGGGCGGTCGACCTCGAATCTGGGGAACTGGGTTCGAGTCTCGGCAATGACGCTGAACATCCTGTGATTCTGGGCAAATCACTTAATCTCCCCGTGCCTAACAAAAAAAAATGAATGTGTCCTCATGTAATACAACTGGTGCTATGTAAGGCGCTCTGATACCAGATTCGGGTCAAGTTCGCGCTATATAAAACTCTGTAAAACAAAATTTTAAAAAATGTATGGTGTCTCTATTGTTCTAGCGTTGGGGTAGGGTTGGGCGGGCCAGGGAACACTAGGCTGGAGGAAGAGTATGGGGTCTACGGGGCATTACCACCTGTGCTAGAAGAGGCAAATAGGGTTTTGGGATCTTATTCTCCCCAGGGACCTTAACAGATGGAACGATCTTGGTAGCACTCATCAGTATCATGACCTTGTAAATTTTCCCTTCCAAAGTTTTTCAACCAATTTCACGTCTGGTACCCCGTCCCTCAGCCCCTCAATTACCTCCAATAGTTTGTCAATGTTTACGGGTATTCTGGTATGTGCGGCAGCGTCACCAATTAACCTGTGTTCCCTTTCGAGCTCGCTATCCCCCTGAGTAGAGAGCGTGCCAAACCTATTTCATATGGTATATCTGGATTGGCCAGTCCCAGACCGCTGTCCCCTGTGCTCTGATCAGCAGTGCTTGAGTTCTGTGATGATCGTGGAGAAGTTGCGATGGGAGATGGGTTTGGAGTCTTCATCTTGGTAAAACATGTCTGGAATGCTCTTCTTTTGCCTTTTCTTCTTAGAGGAAGATTTTAAATTTGGGCAAACCCTTCGGTCGACGAGAATTTAATATCTCTTCTACTTCCTCCAACAGGCCATCAATTGTGTCCATAACGCAGTTCCCTCCTGCTAATTTAGAGCCTTTCTTTGCAGAAGGGGGGGGCCCTTGGCCACATCAGCAGCCTTCCTCTTTCTTATTTAATCTTACACGATGAGGTTTGATCGAATCAAGAAAATAGGACAACAGCAAGCACTCTCCTGTGCTGCTATATGGCCTGTTATAGCACAGAAAGTGCAAAATAACACGAGGGAGGAACAATTAAAATAAGCACTAAAACTATCAGTACCTTTTTGGGCAAGATGTTAAGAGGTGTGGCCCAGCCCAGCCTCCCCCAGGCTTTGCCTGGGAGCGGCGCGCAAGCGTCCCATGCAGTAGGATTGAAAGGAGTGCTTTGAGCGCGGTTGTGCAGGCAGCCCTGCCCACTTCCTCACGCTCATTGTTGGCTCCTCCAGGCGTGGAGATCTATGGATCATGTTGTCACCTTGTGGAAATGCTGGTGCTCTTGAAGGGGCTTGGGACCCCCTTGTCTGCTGTAAATCAATATCCCGCAGCAGGATTGCCAGATGCGCTTTGAGCGTGTTTCTGAGGCAGCCTCCTCCCCTTCCTCCTGGTCATCCGCTCGTTGTTGGCGCCTCTGGGCGCGGTGAGCTACGGAGCATGGAGTCCCCTTGTGGAAATGCTGGTGCTCTCGGTGAAGCTTGGGACCCCCTTGTCTGCTGCAAATCAAGATAGAAAGCTGAAAAGTAGACAATAGTCTGAAATCAGCAAGGGTGTAATTTGTTTAGTTTTATCAAGGCTTTCCCAAACAAATGAAATGTTGAAATAAAAAATAATTGGTACATGTAGGGGAAAAAGAAAGGGGTAACACGAACTTTGTGCACAGAATGTCGTTTCGCAAACCTAATATATCATTACGTCGTTCAGGCTCTTCCAGTCGCCGAAATCTACAGTGTCTGAAATCCAGATCCAACACTGTGGCCCTAAATCCAATGTTTATTTCCACTGTGTACTGAACATGTGTACTTAAAAATGAAAAATCTAATTCATGCAAATAGGGTAAATTGTGGGTCTGTATTTTTTTTTAAATGTACCCAAGATTCTGAGTTCAGAGATGGTGGTCATTTGTACCACTCCAAAATCTGTATTACATATAATGCCAGATTATGAGGACGTTTTTTCAAAAAGAGTTCTTTTTGTGTACACAGACTTAAGAAATTCAGTAGCAAATGCCCTACTGTCTTGCATTCCAAGACTTCTTACAATGAAAACTGTACCCTATAACTGTTTGTAGACCTATTATGTGAGACAGGCGAGGCTCAAGGTCACGACCATGGAAAGCACAAGAAAGAAACTGAGAATTTGGTTTATTTTTGGGGTGTGGTTAGCTGTGGTATATGGGCCCTGGGTTGGCCGGCCCAAGGAAATGTACATACCCCAGACATTTCTAAAAACTTGACACCTGGAGTGGGGGAGTGGTGGGTTTGGAAGTGGTGTAACTTAATTGGCTGTCACTACTTCTTTTTACCCAGTATGTTCTGCAAATGTATACTTTTATTCATTTAAAAAAAAAAAACTGATTTTCCTCACATTTCTGTGACTGGCGTTGCTAAATTTGTGGGGAACAGCTAAACTCTCAACAACCAGTGTTTAAAGACTAATGCAGCTAATAAAAAAAGTTTCACACATATGGCTGGGCTTACCATAATGCACAGTAGCAGGGCAGGCCTAAACTGTGACTTTGTGAAGTTAATGTAGTGTCAGTATAGTTAATGTTTATGCCTAATCCTGTCATATGCAGTAGGCCCACCCACACAAGGGTATCTTTTTATTAGGTGAAGTGTGAAAACATTGAATAATCGGACTGTTGCTGGATATTATAGTTTTTTTGCTACAATACAGAGAGCGTGAGCTAATTAGACCGGTTGCGTTCTCGCGGCGGACAGAGAGGACACTCCAGGTATTCCTGTGGTGCTGCTTCTTTGACGAATGTGTGACTAAAAGAAAGCACCACCCTCCAGAACCGCATGACTCGTGTAACACCAGGACAGAGAGAAATCCTCAAAGAACGAAAACAAGACGGGTGAGAGCCTTAGGCCTCACGAGTGTGCATGCATAGAAAGGCAGGGACACATTCACTCAGCCCTGACGAAGGCCCCAGACCTGAATGGGCTCTTAGAGCTAGCCGAAACATGTTGGCACAAATATAGGAGATTTAATTGAATGATTGTGTTCAATAAGAAACCTCAACATACGTTTTTTTAATCTATAACCCAGGTACTCGATGAGTAAAGGAAACCGTTGGGTATACCTGTAGGTATTTTTAACTGTAAATTTTCACCTGGATCCCTGCTTATCCAGTTTGATTTAATAACTCCCATTCTATCTTTGATTGAGTATGCCCTGGTGGTACCATCCTAGCAGGGTGTGGATAGGCGCCAATGATGAAGCATATCACGATAAGTGAGTGAGGCGTCTACTCCAATATCTTTGGATATCCAAGAGGTTAACAGAGGGGCGCTTTTGATAAATAGTCAAGAGGTGTTCATACCCCAGAACTCTTTAAATATTCCAGTTGCTCTTTGTTTGTGACTATTCTAGAGTTCTCTGTCACAGAAAAGTGAAGAAATTGTGAATTTTTATTTTAACACGTACTTTGCACGTTGTACGGGATAATACAACATGCTGATATCCATGCAAGCCACATCACCATGGATTCCCCTGGGTGTCTAGTTGTCAGAAATGTCCATGATTTCTAGGTTTTCGTGGATACTGAACCTGGGCCCAGATATTGCAGTCATCCCAATGGAAGCTCTCCCCATTGCCCTTGTGTCTAGAGAATGGATCCCTGCTCAAACGCATTGGAATCCACACGTCTTGTATACCCAAACTCAGGGGAACACAGATGTGTGCCTAGCCCTGGTTATATCTGTTTTTGCGAAAGGAAGGCTAGCAAACATTTTGCGGAAATTTGTTCAAAATTTACAAACATCATGTGCAACGCTTTGTTCTGACACAGAGTGATGGAAACCTTAGGAATGTAAGTATTGAAAATATGGTTGGCATATGACCCAGGAGTGATGCCTTCAAACAAAAAGAACAGGTACCCTAAATCAGCATTTCACTTCAGTTGCTTCTGAACTTTCCCGAATACATTGCATTTAGTTTATAGCCTGTTGGCACCCCAGAGCTTTTGAAAACCCACTCCTATCTAATACCCCCACACAGGGGAGATCAGGGGAACTGGATATGGATCCATTTTTGGCAGGGATATGTACCTCGATGGAAGTACCAGGTTTATGGAATAAATGTATTAAAAAATAAGACTAATCATGGCAAAGGTCCTCTGGCTTGCACTCGTACATGCCCTCGGTTGCACAGATTGGAAAATGAAGTTGTATGTATATATATATATGTGTATGTATATATATATGTATATATATGTATATATATATATGATATATATATATATATATATATATATATATATATATATATATATATATATACTTTCTATGCAGTCCTAGGATTGATCCAATGAACAGAGCACCAGAAGCACGGTTTCTGCCACAATTCAGTTATCTGCTCTAACATTACGTAATTGATTATGCAGACTACTGCCCCTAAGACCCGGCGGTATCTGGTTCTTCTAGGCTATGGAACTCCAGGGCAGTATTTTCATTGGTTCGTGTTGGGTGATTTATGTTTATTTACTTGAGAAATGCAAGAAAATAGTATGATTTTTTTGTGGGCAAAAATGACAAAAAAATCCACCTTTTTATTTAGATCTTCAGGGTGCGAAGAAATATTGATGTGGACTCACTGAGATTCATAATAGTGAATGTGCTGAAAAAGATGCATACATGGGAGCGCAAAAAGAGGTTTGGTACACATTTTTGAACAACCGAATACTGATCTTTTTTTCTATTTAGAAAAAAAAGCTGTGACACACGGGTGCAGTTAAAGGGCCAGTGTCCACAAGTGGTGTTTTGCACGATTACCTTTTCGAGCGGTAAAACGAGATCCCTAAAGCACAGTTGCTGTTGCGACCAGCAGCCACCAGGAGGAACTATTGTTCCATAGACTGTAAATTAAAAAATAATGCGATGTGCACACCTTGCCATTCAGCTGCAGTTTATGTAGTGTTTACAGAAGCAACTTTCCGTTTCTGTTGTTGCGTTTCCCAGAAGAATATCTCGAGTCAGTTACAGGTTCTCAATATCCTCATGTTGGCAGGGCCGTAACGCAAGCCCTTATGTGCTTGGGAGCCCGCAGCCATTCAAAGGGACCCAACCCTTCCGGGGGTCCCTGTTCACCACAAGGCCAATTGACATCTGTGAGACTGAGGGGCCTCATAGTCTCCTATTGTGCTGGATGGGGGAGGAAGGGTCATTTTGCGTTACGCTCCTGACTGTAGGAATTGCACTTTCTCGCTACTGAGTGGCTTTCGATGCTTCCAGCATGTTCAGCTTGCAATGAAGCACTGCCATGAACTAGGCTTTCGGAACATATCTGACTGAAAGTCAGTTGTATGTGTAACAGAGTGATGGCATCGATCATTCTGTACTTTAACACTGGTTAAAAACAAAAAACGGAACATGAGATTTCTGTGCGTAGAGGCGAACGCTGGTCATATGTTTCGCCGCTGGGGAAGAAGAATAGTTTTGACACGTGTTCTAGTCTATTATTTATATATTTTACATTTTTATAGAGTGCGGCTGTACTATGTTATGCCATTTCTGTACCGCACAGTCCTACATTGGTGTGGTCGCCTTGCACTTCCAGGTATTCAGGCAGTCTTTCCAATCGAGAAGGCTTGTATTGGCCGCCAAGTGAGAGTGATGGAATTAATTTAATAGATGTTCATTAGAAAACAAAGCAAACATTGGCAGTGCCAGTAGGTCTGACCTTGGTTAATTTTTCTTTAATTTATCAGTGTATCTGTTATGTTTACATAAATACGAAACGGACATTAAAGGTAAAGCAAAACGTGACCCATGAAAAAGAAAAAGTAAAAAGCATGAAATGGAAGGAGAGTTGGTTAAAAGTCCCGGCACTGAAGTAGAATACTTTTTAGACGATTATGCCAAGCAAGATGTTACAATGAATAGCGCCAAGGGCTGAAGTCGGCTGACCCATTGCCCTGTGAATGTCTCTTGAATCCGAGCTTAATTTGTGCAGATGGGTTCCGGTGCTCGGCACTGGCACTTAATTGCCAATACTGGCACTTATGGCAGTCTGCCACACGGTGGCACTGTTTGTTTTATTTAGAGATGAGCACAGCAGTTGTTTATTAATTTAATATACATTAAAAATGACAAATACCTGCATTCTTCTAGCTTTGTGGCCTGGAATGGTCTGAAGTGCCACACTTGTGGCATTGAGTGGCCCAAGCTGCAGTGGCCTCCTGACGAGGGCCCTGGCACCTATGTTTTTTATTTTTTTATTTTACAAATTAAGCATGGTTTTGAATAGACCAATGGAAGAAGGCGGCTTACTGAGGTTTTTTAATTTTTTTAATTTGTATTATATTGTAATTATATAGTGCTTACTACCCCTGACGAGGCGTTATAGATGCACAGAGTGTAATATGCTATTTATTATTACTGTGGAAACCTCGAGTAAGATATGATGCCCTCCCCTTCCTTAATATTTGTAATACATAGCATATTGCACTCTGCATATATGGTTTAGGCCATGGCATTTTCTTATGTAGATTTATTTTTAAAAAAGATGTTTAACTCAAACCAGGATGCGGAGGGGTGGGAGGGGGAGTAAAGTTATGCATTAATATAAAATCACATTGAAAAACCTGATAACCATTAGGAGGGTTATTTCGGTGTTAAAGTAATTGTAGTATGCAATCTGTGAGGCAGTAAAATTTTGCTGTACCGTGTTACTAATTTGGGATTTGACCTTTGCACTGTACTAATGTGCATTTATTAGAATACTTTTTCTGAATAATCTGTTATTGAGCTACAGTCATTTTTACTGCCACTGCATCCATATATTAAACTGGAGGATTAAAACCATTGTCCATTTCAATCAAAATTGTTTCTTTAAACCATTTACATGCACATAATATTCCATGTTCTTTGACCAGCGAGCCCACTCTCGTATGGTTTGGCCCTTAAAAAAATAAATGTGTAGTTGGGAGGGAGCGGCTCCCTGCTGGAGCCCTTCTCATGGAATTTGTGATGCCTGCAACAATTTATGTAGAAAACATCTAACACATAACCTAGAAACCGCCTGAAGATTGCAAGACTCGGTTAATCGGCGAAGATAGCCTTCATTGTTCAGTGCCTCCAATTAAGAGAAAGAGGTTGGGAGGATAGTTCGAGCCCTGTGGAAGAATTTGATCACAGATATCCCGACAATCAAAAAGGCATGAACTCGGGGAATTAATCTGGAATAAAGTTTCCACCTGGCTGAGAGAGAGTGAGCCAAGGATGAGCGCTGTGGTGATTTGCAAACACTGAACAAATGTCTTGACCATGGAGCAGTACTTCAAAAATAGACGTATTGTGGTTGAGGTCAGGAAAGGCAACCTCCCCACAATATTATCCTCTGGTTTGGAAGCAAAGCCTTCCTCTAAAATCTCCTGATCTTGCAGCTAATTCTGGATTTACACAAGCATCCAGTCAAGAGCTCTGTTCCCCAGCAAGGCAAGAGGCTACAAACCATCTTCTATCATCCGGTGAGGTGGCTCACAGCATGAGGCTGCACCAATCAAAAACAGTATCGTAAATGTGTTAACTCGTACTAGTTCTCATTTTTCTACTTTCGCTAGTTCAACATTTGTTTCCTCAGTCTTATCTAGGTAGGTCGAGAGAGAGAGAAAAAAAAATATGTATGTACGTGTGTGTGTGTGGAACCAGGACCAGCTCTCTCTACGGGCTGAATTGCTCCCAAAGCCCCTGGCTGGCCTCAAGTCCCACAGCTAATTTCAGGTGGAATCCTTTTTGCTCCCTTGGATTCCAAAGGACAGGGAGGGGGCTGCAAGCAAGCCCCTTGAGAGCACTGGGGCACCAAAGCAGAAACGAAGCAGCAGGCCAGCACATCAGGATCCTTAGCAGGTCAGAACAACTAAGTAAAGTCCCATGGCGGTTCCTTCTGGCAGCATAAAGTTCCCCCTGGCAGTGTGCCGTCTGTAGAGCCAGCAGTGGCTGGTGACCAGTCCACGCAGTGTCTAAAAACGTGGGGTCAGAGCCTCTGTACTTCTACTCCACTGAAACGCATATCGGGGAATTCCCAATGCAAACCAATGAGAGGAGCAGCCTCACAGCAGTAAGAAACAAAATAGGCTGTGTCACTACCAGGACATGCCACACAACAAGGGCACATGTCCTACCTTTTACCTACACAGCACCCTTCCCATAGGGCTACCTAGGGCCTATCTTAGAGGTGACCTAGTAAAAGGGGAGTTTCAGACTTGGCCAGAACTTTAAATGCCAAGTCACTGTGGCAGTAAACTGCGTATGCAGGCCCGCAGAGGCCTGAGACAGATTTCAAAGGCTAATTCTGTGGGTGGTGCAAACAGCGCTGCAGGCCCACTAGTAGCATTTAATTTATAGGTCCTGGGTATATGGGATACCACTGTACAAGGGACTTGCAGGTAGATAAAATATGCCAAGCAGGTGTAGAACAATCTTACCAAGTTTACAGGCGAGAGCACATGCACTTTAGCACTGATCAGCAGTGGTAAAGTGCCCAGAGTCCTAAAACCAACAAAAACAGGTCATAAAAAATACAGGAGGAAGGCAAAACATTTGGGATCACCCTGCAAAAAGGGCCAGGTCCAACAGTGTCTGTTTAATAATAGACTTCTGTGCCATTGCAAACGTGAGTTAGTATCTTTGTAGAGATGAACCGTTCAACCGCTTTCTGATTTTCTTTTCCCAGGATGCTCCTGAGTATTCCATTTTTGTACTCCATGCCTGTGCACACAATCCAACTGGAACGGACCCAAAACCAGATGAGTGGAAGCAGATTTCAGAGGTCATGAAGGTATTTAAAAAAAGAATCTGTATTTGTGTGAGTTGATGTTAAATGTTCTGGCCAGAGTACACTGTAAATATACTTTACTGGGTATTTAGTTTTACACCGTATGCAGCTTGGTGCTCTGCTCCCTCCTGTCTGCTTTCTCTGATTTATTTATTTCCTTCACAGTCCTATTTATTTTTCATCATACACAGAGCTTCCCCTTGACGGATGACCCATGGTTAAAATGATAGCAGCTTTTATCAGTTTGATAAATTGTCCTCCTAATATTTGATTCCAAATCGTATCTTCCTTCTTGGAAGTCTGATCTGGAGTCCAGTACAGTTGGAGGATGCTGGTAATGTGGAGCAGCACGAGAATCTGACTTTGTTTACCGGATTTCAGTGGTGCTCAAACCTGCGGATATCTAAGCTCTACAAGTACATGACCATGGTATATAACTTCTCTCCATCCAGGCACAATTTTGAGAAGAACATTTTGAATCCCAGAGATTAGGTGTTGGTAACATCCTAAGCCAGTTGCATACTTCTGCAAGGAGGCTGGCAAGGGCACTTAGTCCAGACTTTGCAAACTTTGATTACAGTTCCCCAAGCCATGCAAAGAGATATTTAAAGCGCATATGTGGTGCATCCAGCATAGCTACTTTATAGAGCACTGAATCACACTGTCAGTTTGGCTAGATGGTCATGATGCTAAGCGAGAGAGTGAGATTGGTGATCCTTTTGTTAACAGAAATGGTTACCAGAAACACTGTTTTTATTTGAACGGTTTTTTCCCAGAAAACCTGGGGCTCGAATGTGGAAGTTCTACTAAGATGGCAATATCCCGATGTGACTGTAGCGCTATTAATTGACTGTACATAGGGCATTTTTAAATGCTTTTCTGTCTCTCTCAGAAGATATTCTTTTACATTCATTAGTTATTAGAATCTGTTCAGCTTTTTAACCGTATAAAGATCAGTGCTTTACGTGGGATGGAAAAGGTGGGGAGTCTCAAAAGAACCGTGGCCATGAAGCACCTAGGAGTCCTGTCAAGGGGCGTGGCCTCTGTAAGGAACGCGTGACCTAATAGAGGGGACAAGAATCCTGTGTTGCACAAATTCATAAACGGTTATATCACAAAATCATTAGCAACAATATCTTTAAATTTATGCAGAAATATTTTCTGTGCCATTATGAATAATTAGTCTGAAAAGGATTTTTTTAGGGAAAATATAACGGACACATCTTATGAGCTAGTTACCAGTAATACTGAATGAAGGGCTAAAAAAAAGTCCACAAGGGACAAGCTGCAATGACGCTGAGCCAAAAGGGTACAAAACAGCCAACTACGGAGAGAGAAGGTTTTTTTACGGAATGCTTTATTTATTTTTATTTATTTTATTTAATGCGATTTTATATAGCGCGAACATTACCCAAAGGTGTCAGAGCGCTTTACAAAAGAACCAGTTGCGTTACATAAGGACTTTGGATTACATGAGTTACAAAAGAGATACAAACCGAAAAAAATTGCAAATGTACAAGTTGTAGAGTCACTCAAGGAAGAGATACAAACGGATAAACTCTAAACTCATAGGAATGGTAGTAAGTACAAAGGTCTACTACATATACTAGTGGTCAGAGTTATATATGAGTATATATACACAAATAGTGAATTTACTCTTGATTACATTTTACCAGCGATTAGGCTTGGACAATTCAAAATTACATATTTACAGAGTGAACGGAGAAATGAAACATCAAAAGGGGTAGCGAGCGGTGGGAGGGGGAGAAGAGTCAGAGGCTGAGATTGGCGAGAGGAGAGAGGGGGGAGAAAGAGATAAGGCAGTCCAGCAAAAGAGAAATGTCTGAAGTTTACCATCATCCTTCAGCAGCTAATCTCTGCCTCGGTGTTACATTTAGAGCCTGCGCTTTGCCCAGCACAACTCTTGACCCCCTGTAGATTCAGATCACTATCAGGTGATCCCAGCTCACGATCATGGCTGAACAAACACATAACAAAGCAACTGTCGGAGCGAGGTGCAGAGGGCACTAGGACCCTGCACAAAGGCGAAGGGAGGGGCCAGCCACCGACATCACTTCCGGTCAGGGAATGGGGACGGGGTCACGGGGGCAGTACAAGGAGATAAGGGAAGGAGCAGGGCGTTCCTGCGAGCACAGCAGAAAACAAGGCAATAAAGAATGCGAAGATCCCTACCTGCGTCCTGGTGTACTTCTTGGGGGGCCGGCAGACGCAGGACATGACAGCAGCCATGTCGAAATTCCATCAAAGACTGGGGTAGGGTGATAGGGACCTGTATCGGCACCTGGTTTTGAGAACTACCGGTGCTGAGCACCGACCGGACCCGGCCCACTTAAAGCCCTGATATAGGTTGAGCGTGGAGTGGAAGCTCGTTGGATAGTAGATTGGGAGCTCCGGTGGGACCGATATTATAATACTGCTTTTATTGTGAGCTGATCTGAGAGACGTTGCAGTACATTTACAGTCTGAATGTGCAAAACATGTTTGCACATTCGCACACCCTGTTACAGCATGCACAAAGTGAACTGAATTGTTAGGGAAATCCTTTACCACCTATCTCTCGTTGAGGCAAAAGGTGTGGACGTGTGCAAAAGGCACTAGTTTGTAATTCCAGTACTTTACATTTGTTCAGGAGTGTCGGTGGTTGAACCTTTGTTACTACAGTGTTTTGTTGATCATTTGCTATGAACAAAAAACAACTACACTTCCACTAGCTAACAGCAATGTGCTGTACAAAGGGACACATTCTGTTACCCATCAGCTTTCAGTGCAGACCAATGCACCCTTCCACCATCATGGCACCCTTATACCTTTTACTTTCTAGTTTGTGAGTGTGAAAGAACTGCTTTAAAAGTCGAGGGAAATACTTTTTTGTCCTCATTTCACCATCAGCACTGCTTCAGATCTAACCCTCTAACTTTCCATGATTGGTGGGGCTGCCAAGTAGTTCACAGTAGGTGAATAGAATCGATCAGCCGGGGACTAACCTCGGGCACCACAATACTTGGGGGTAATCATTGGACAGAATGCTGTTTCCGAAAGTCTTTCCATACCAAATCTAAACTCTTTGGACCACACGCAAGATCCATTTGACTCTAATAGTCCGCCAGTTTAACCCAGTCTGTGGCTAACTGGGTCTGCCGAAACCCTTTTTTTTTTCTTTTTTTAAATACAAATTTTTCTCCCTCTTAGCAGTATTCAATAGAATGCTAGTGTTTTGTGGAGACTTCCTCAACCACTTAATGATATGTGGACCAGTCTCCATTAGAATCAGTCGGGCTTACCTTGATCGTTTGGTTAACAATCTTGCCAAGAGTTTTACTTGCGGCTTCCCAATATGCCTTTAGCTACAGACAATCAACAAACCTATGCCTATCGTCGGCTTTTACATCCCAGTGTTGTCTGTGCAAACTTGGCAATTCTCTGGGGCATCCAGTATATCCTATGGAGAGTAAAAATGTCATTTTACTTTAAGGAACCAGACTTTACTGTGGAATAAAGTAGGCTTACTGATACTTGCCAGAGGTGTTCTGTCGCAAGCTCCGGTAAGTCTGGACTCCAAACTCTATATAGTTGTCAGATGTTTTTCTTCAGCGTTTGATTTCCCAGTACCAAAATCTGATCTCTTTTTGCAGCCTAACTTTATTCATTAAAATATTATCATGCTCCCAACCAAAGTAGTCTGTCCACCATTGCACTGACCATCATGAACTTAGTTGGAGGTATTTAAATCTTTAGATTTTTCCTTTTGTTGCTGCATATACATCCTTCCTGTCAACCAGCCTCTTTCCATTTCTAAAATACCCCCAAGTGTTGCATCCTGCTTGTCAAAGGATTGCTGAGCTTGTCCATTAGACATGTTGGAGTTCCAGCAGAATCCCATATTCGTGCTAATTCTGCATAATAATAGATGTCAAAAACATCCCTCAAATGATACCATAGTTTTAATGCAGCTACTAGGACCTTAAGCCTCACTTTAAACAAAAAAAAAAAAAGTCTCTTGCCAGTGACTCCAACATAGCAGCAAATACTCGCCCAATGTACAATTCGTCAGGCCTCCCTGCCAGCATCCTGCTGTTTTAAAATGAAAGGCTTGACGGTACACCTGAAAGTTGTGAAGGACGAGCCCTCCCTTCATTTGCTCCCTCCTGATTTTCTTCCAAGACAGTCGAATACCTTTGGATGCCCATACAAAGCTACTCACTCTCCCTTGGAACTTCTTAATTTGGCTGCTGGGGAAAGTTTGAGGAATTGTGATCAACAGAAAAGTCAACTTTGGGAAGATCATCATCTTGATCAGATTGAGTCTGCCATAAATACATAATAGAAGATTTTTCAATCTTAAAAGAACTTAACTTTCACACTAATCTTATTCGGATTGATCATTCGGAGTTGGTTGAGGATTTGTGGGTCTAGATTTCCTAAGTATCTTATCTGCTTTTTTATCCCTTGAATCCCCTGGAAGAGGTGTGGCGCAGCGGGCAGGGTGCCTGACTCTGGACCTCGGGGTTCACGGTTCGATCTCCAGTGCCGGCTGCAGGTTAGCCCAGCACCATGTGACTCTGGGCAATAGTTTGCTTAATCTTCCTGAGGGCCCCCAGCGCCGGGACACCTCCCCGGAGGTAGCTGTGCGCTTTATGGTATTTCATTTCTGCCCATGACATGACCTCTGTTTTCTCCTAATTGATTTGGTAGCCTGAATAACTCCCAAACTGTTGTGCATGCACCTCGAGCGTGGGGATCAAATATTCATGATTGACTGTATATAAGATGATATAATCTCCATAGTGCTACCTTGACCGCCAAGCCCGGTACCACAAAAGGCAAAAATCATACTGTCTTTCTGAATCTATTGGGCTAAGGGTTCAATATAAAAATTAAACAAAAGAGGGACAAAGGGCAGTCCTGTCTAGTACCTCTGATTATGGGGAAAGGTCTAATCAATTCTCCGTTTTAGTACCCTAGCCATAGATGACCTATAAAGAGATTGAATGGGACTTATCAACTCATTATTGCCCAGCCCAAACGTTCTTAAAAAACACAAACGACTGCTCACTAAAGTACGAGTGCGTTATCCTTTTCTTGCTTCTAACACACTTTGCTAAATGACACTGGTTGAACCCACCACTTAAAGAGGCCTTCCCTGCCTTACACCCAGGTGCCTTCACAGTGATAAAAATAACTGCTTCTCGCATATGTATGAAAATTATATATCTTCTGTTTCCTCTAATTCTACGCAAATAAAAGGTCAGAAAGAACATGTCAACATGCCCTAAACTTATTAGCACTTTAAATGAAACACTTAATTTTGTGGTATTGTTAGTTCTTCTTGCTTTTTCGCTCTATTTTTTGTGCAATCTATTTACATTCTCTTTCAAAAGAAGTACTTACAAAGCACATGTCTCCCGCTACTATCCTAGCATTGTTGATTTCGCACAGACCTGCTCTCAACAGATGATTTCACAGGTTGGTGAATACATGGACACTGCCCAGGTACAAGAATATAAAAATATTGTTCTACTTCCTTTGGTCGTCCCTCCCTGCTTTTTCACAGCAAAATGCGATGATTGATGTTATTTATTTGAAATACAGTAACGTGATTATCGGGTACGCAATACACTATTCTGTATTGATAATGGCTCATCAGAGCAGCTTATGTGTATTGTATGCTTGATTTACTGTTCTTTCCTCATTTCAGAGGAGAACAATGTTTTCTCCCATACTCGCGCGTAGTGAACAGTCGTGACAGAATCTGAGCCAGGGGAAAGTGTCCTATCTGGCACAAAAAAGGGATCCATCTATCCCATTTATCATGACGAAAGCCACCAACCCACTAGGGCGCAAGTATGGCTGAAACATGTAGACCTGTATTATATGTATCATGTGAGGGACGCCTCCTATATTCCTTAACACATCAGTTCTCTGTTTTTAATCTTATCCCTATCCATGTTTCATTAAAACATAGAGTTTTGTGGTTAGGAGGCAATTTTAGATCATATTTGTTTGTTGACACTGACCCCATACAGTCTTTCCAATCAGGTAGACTGCCTCTTGGTGGAGAACATAAGACCAGCTGATTATGCTATCAGTTATTAGTTCGTCAATGGCGATCAAAAACATACCGTTGACTGAACATAACTGGTGAGGGTCCGAAAGTGATTTCTAATGAAATCCTCTTATGAATTTTGGTCTCACTAATTTTTTATATTTTAGTATACCCTTTGGAAGCTGAGTGGGAAATTGACATTCCTTGCTTCTCTCTCCCTCCATTTGATATTTATAGTTATCATAGGTTTCCGCCAAATCAGTTGCCCCAGTTAAGAGATGGTTAGCTCATTTAATTGCCTTCCGGCATAAACCCTTTCTGGTCTGAATGGATCACAACCCTCACCGCTTTTTCAAGCCTGCTTGCTAAGATGCCTACAAAATCCTTATAATCACAGTTCAAAAGGCAGATACATCTAGAAGAGTCTGGTTTTCTATGGTCTTTCTTGGGCTTCAAGATCATGACCACCATTGCTTGATGCCATGATGGGGGAATTTTGCCTCCCTTTAGATATATTTTATTAAAGAGAGCTTTCCATACCGGGATCGGGGATGTTATAATTTTCTTATAAAACTCTCCTGAAATCCCATCTGGTCCTGCCGCTTTCACATTCTTTAATCTTCCCACATGCTCTAATGTCTCAACTTCTGTGATTTCCCTTTCTAATACTAGATCCTCTTGTTCTTCAAACATTGGTAGGTTTTTCTCTGCTAACCACTTACTGATACCTGATAATTCTGGTTCTATGTATAGAAGAGTCAGATGGTTTAGCATCACTTTCTGTACCCTTTGTTGCGATTGGACAATCTCCCCCTTTTGTGGATCAGTCAGCTGACTGATAAAATTCCTAGTTTATTCCAATTTAGTTTTCCAGGCCAGTAGTGACCCACTTTTCTCCCCCTTTTTCAAAATGCTGCAGGTTGTTTGCTTTCCACGTCTCCTGAATCTGCATATCTAAGCCTAATCTAAATTGAGCTTGTAGCTCGTCCAGATCAGATCTCATGCAGAGGGTACTTTGGGGGGCAGCTATTGAGGATTCTTGGAGCTCTGTTTCCTTGCTATTTCGCCCTGCAGTTTGTCATATTCTACATTGCTTACACTGTTTCGTTCATGTGAAATCTTTATAATGGCCCCTCTGATATAGGCTTTATACAAATCCCATACCATGTTACTGCTAGCTGAGCCAGAATTAATGTAAAAATTCTTTCGTTTTTTTCTATTAGACAGATGATATGGTTCTCTTTATGTTATAGAGTTTTTTTCCAGGGTCCACCTGTTCTCCCTCCATGGAACAGGAAATTCTAGAATTATTGCTACTACTGAATGGTCTGATAATGTCACTGGCTCGTGGGTTATTCCCTTGTCTATTCCTACAGTGCATTTATTTGTGGAAAAAAATAATCCATGCTAGAGTGGTGCCCATATTGTTTGCTGTCGAAGGTGAAGCCTTTCTGGGTTCCCACCTTCATGCCAATTATCGAGCAATCCCAGATCTTGCATCTTATTTTTCAGCTGCCTTCTCGATTTTGGGGTAGATGTGTAGCTGGTCTTTAAGTTCTGTCTAAAAGTACATTGAAATCTCCTCCTACAGTAATTCAGGTCGGAGATTCTAGAATATAACATTCTAATGTAGTTAAATATGAAGGGTCATCACAGTTTGGACCATAGTATCCAGTACATATCCATTTCAAATATCCCATTCTAAGACAGCCATGATCCATCTCCCTGAGCTATTTTATATTCTATTAGCCTAGTATCCAAATTCTTCTTGATAATGATAGCTACATCTTTTGTACCACCAGTCTGATCTATACGGACGATATCCTGATTCCACCGGCATTTTTTTAAACCAGTCCTACACTCAGCCTATCTAAGTGTGTTTCCTGAACAATAATCATTTGTGATTTAAACCAGTAAAACCTTTTGCTACCAGGTTTTGCCATTCACATCCTTCGTGATCACCTCCGGCTGTCAACCCATACCACCTAAAGACCAATCCTCTCTCGACACCTCTCCACCAGAAAAAGTCAGTGGTACTCCACATACTGGTGAGACATATTGATAGCCCCTTTTCTCCCTCTGGTGATATTAGATGCCGGTGTGTGATTTGAGGATTTTTTTTCTATTTTCCTCCAATGCTCCCTTCCCACTCGTGCCCTCCCTGAGGAAACCTCCCTACCTTGAAAGGTGTCATCTTCTCGCCTTATTGGTATCTCCGGGGGAAGAGGTACTTTGTACACAGGCAACCATTTTATGGTGCCTTCTGATAATACAAATCAAAAACTGGAACTTAAGAAAATACCTTTTTCAACCTACTCAAGAACCTTAACTTAAACAGAGTATCACTACATGCATATTTGCTGTTAATTACTACTGACTTGACTAGGCATTGGGGGAAAAATGGCTGTTGGCTGATTCTGCTACGGTACCCATCAGGAGGAATACTCTGATCTTAGGTGCTGGTGCCAGGAAGTTGGAGTGACAACCAGCACTTTTTTTGGACACTCTTTTATAGCTAGTTTCCCAGGCTAGTTTCCCATGAATGATTTATTTATTTTGACTAAAAAGATTCTGCCCACCTCGTTTTTTTTGTTTGTGCTGGTTTTCTCAGGGCTCTGTGTGGATTTTCTCTCAACGGCCTCTAAGCTTGGGCAGATGACTCGTGGGGGTGGATTTCAGCGACACAGGTGCTCCTCTGGGGGAATCTAGGCAGTGAGCACATGTAAGGTGCATTGCGGTAAGAGCTAGTGAGTGAGACTAGCAGCGCCCACCAAACCGGATCGCTTTTAGCCCCCCCGAATGACGGATGCTTTAGGAGTACGACCTCTCATTCAGGTACTACATAATGAAACTGCAAGGGATAAACTATCTCAACTTGACAGTAGTTTCCAGGGCAGTTTTTAATTGGAGGGTGGGAATGTATGGTCTGTAGGCTGGCCGATAATTAGATAACGAAAGGCCAGATGTTACAGCAGCAATGAGGAATAGATATTAGTTTAGGTCTGCTCTTGGAAGAAGAGTGGAAGGGGGGTGAGACTAAAAGCATAGAGAATCATAAGGATACTGTTGCACAAAAACCACACATCTAAGAAACTCTCCTATATCCCATCAAGAAACTCTACTGAGTCTAAAAATACTAAGGAGAGACCTGTGAGACCTTGCGTAAATATCCTCATTAAAAAGCCAACACCCTCCTTAAGCTTTCTTTAAGCTTATGAATATGGACAATACAGTGTGCTGGAAATGGAGGCGGAGAGGATGGAGGAAAAGCAAGGTTGGATGAAGGGAGAGAGAATGTAGTTATAAATAGCGAGCACCCCATGCAGATCCCCTCCTAGGCCCCTTCACAGGTCGTTAACCGAGGCACATGTATCCCCCCTAAGTAAGAGGTTTGAAGGCTTGCAATCCCCCAGTATGTTAGTAGCCACAGGGTACAGAGGGTGTCGAGTGAGCGAGTTCGGAGGATCATTGGGACAGCTCGGAGGCAAAGGCGAAAGAATGTTTCCATCTAAACTTCAACAAGAACAAGCATTGGCAAAGGCAATGGGTCTCTTCTATACAAGAGCTACTGACTGGCTTTGGCAATGTGGTTTTGACATGTTGTATACCAGTGTGGCTGCTGTTCAGCATGGTTAAAAGTTATTTGCTTGGAGTGTCCTAGAGTGGAGTGAGGGGAGTAGAGTGTCATAGACTGGATTTGTTGGAGTAGTGTCGTAGAGTTGAGGGGAGTAGAGTACAGTGGCAGAGAGTGTTGTGGAGTGACATAGTGGAGTGGATTAAGGTAGTGGGTGGATTGGACTGGAGTAGATTGGTGTGAATTGGATTGGGGTAGAGTTGGTTGGATTGTGTGTTGGAATGGAGTGGGTGTACTGGATGGGCTGGATTGGATTTGAGTGCGGTGGATTGGAGTGGGGTGAGGTGAGGGGTATTGGGTTTGGGTTAAATTGGATTGGGGTGGATTGGATTAAAGTGGGTTGGTTTGGAGTGCGGTAAATTAGAGTGGATTGGAGTGTGGTAGGCTGGATGGCAGCGCCCCCCCTCCCCCCTGCCAGCAGTTAAAAAAAAAAAAAAAAAAGAAAACAATAATAAAACTGGTTTAAAATCCGCTTTTTTAATCGTTTTATTTTGATTGTGCTGTGAGTTTGGGGCGGGGCCAGGGTTACGATAGGCTGGAGGGGGGAGTGGTGGGATCTACCTACACTGCGCATGTGGTTTTTGGCCGGTGGTCTCAGGCCGGCCGAAAACCACATGCGCAGTGACCCTTCTCCAACCCCAGCTGCATTGCTGAGGCTGGAGAGAGCAGGCACAGACTCGCAGTCTGTCCTGGAGTGCACATTATCGGCGCTCAGGCCAATCCTGAAGCTGCTCTCATGTGAGAGCAGCTTCAGGATTGGCTGTAGGGCAGGCTGGGAGCCTGTGCGTCCCTGCCTGCAGCAGCATAGAGAAGTGGACAAGCGTGACGCGATGTGGCAGCAAGAAAGTTTAATTTCGTATTTTTTTGTATTTGTTGTGCCCCGTTCCCCCGCCTCTTTTGTAAATGTTTTTTTTCATTGGCCCCCCTCCCCGCCTTTTTTTCCAAATACGAGCGGCTCCTGATGGATTGGATTGAGTGGGGTGAACTGGGGTGGGGTGGATTGGATTGTAGTAGAGTGGGTTGGATTGAGTGGAAGGGGTTGAATTGGAGTAGGTGGACTGTATTGAGTGGTTTGAAGTGGGGTGGATTGGAGTGGGGTGGATTGGATTGGGGTGGGGTGGATTGGATTGGGGTGCGGTGGATTGGATTAGACTAGGGTGGTTTGCAGTGCGGTAAACTAGAGTTGGTGGATTGGAGTGTGGTGGGCTGGATGGATTGGATGGAGTGGGGTCAATTGGACTGCAGTGGGTGGCATGGAATGGAGTGGGGTGGACTGGATGGGGAGGGGTAGATTAGATTATAGTGGAATGAAATGGGGTGCGGTGGATTGGGTTGAGGTGGATTGGAGTGGGAGTAGTGGATTGGGGTGGGATTGGATTGGGGTGGGGGGTGGCGTTGGGGTTGGATTGGGGTGGGGGTTGGGTGGGGGTTGCATTGGGGTGGGGATTGGGGTGGGGGTTGGATTGGGGTTGGGGATGGGATGGGGTTGGGGATGGGATGGGATTGGGTTGGGGATGGGTTGATTGGATTGGGGATGGGTTGATTGGATTGGGGATGGGTTGATTGGATTGGGGATGGGTTGATTGGATTGGGGGTGGGGGTTGGGGTGGGGGTTGGATTGGGGTGGGGATTGGGGTGGGGGTTGGATTGGGGTGGGGGTTGGATTGGGGTGGGGTGGGGTGGGGGTGGGGTTGAGGTGGGGATGGGGCTGGGTTGATTGGTTGGGGCTGGGTTGATTGGTTGGGGCTGGGTTGATTGGTTGGGGCTGGGTTGATTGGTTGGGGCAGGGTTGATTGGTTGGGGCAGGGTTGATTGGTTGGGGCAGGGTTGATTGGTTGGGGCTGGGTTTGGGTTGATTGGATGGGGCTGGGTTTGGGTTGATTGGATGGGGCTGGGTTTGGGTTGATTGGATGGGGCTGGGTTTGGGTTGATTGGATGGGGCTGGGTTGATTGGATGGGGCTGGGTTGATTGGATGGGGCTGGGTTGATTGGATGGGGCTGGGTTGATTGGATGGGGCTGGGTTGATTGGATGGGGCTGGGTTGATTGGATGGGGCTGGGTTGATTGGATGGGGCTGGGTTTGGGTTGATTGGCTGGGTTGATTGGATGGGGCTGGGGTTGGGTTGATTGGATGGGGCTGGGGTTGGGTGGTTGGGTTGGTTGGTTGGGCTGGGGTTGGGTGGTTGGGTTGGTTGGATTGATTGGTTGGGCTGGGGTTGGGTGGTTGGATTGATTGGTTGGGCTGGGGTTGGGTGGTTGGATTGATTGGTTGGGCTGGGGTTGGGTGGTTGGATTGATTGATTGGTTGGGCTGGGTGGTTGGATTGATTGGTTGGGCTGGGGTTGGGTGGTTGGATTGATTGATTGGTTGGGCTGGGGTTGGGTGGTTGGATTGATTGATTGATTGGTTGGGCTGGGGTTGGGTGGTTGGATTGATTGATTGATTGATTGGTTGGGCTGGGGTTGGGTGGTTGGATTGATTGATTGATTGATTGGTTGGGCTGGGGTTGGGTGGTTGGATTGATTGGTTGGGCTGGGTGGTTGGATTGATTGATTGGTTGGGCTGGGGTTGGGTGGTTGGATTGATTGGTTGGGCTGGGTGGTTGGATTGATTGATTGATTGGTTGGGCTGGGGTTGGGTGGTTGGATTGATTGGTTGGGTTGGGCTGGGGTTGGGTGGTTGGATTGATTGATTGATTGATTGATTGGTTGGGGTTGGGTGGTTGGATTGATTGATTGTTTGGGGTTGGGTGGTTGGATTGATTGATTGGTTGGGCTGGGTGGTTGGATTGATTGATTGGTTGGGCTGGGTGGTTGGATTGATTGATTGGTTGGGCTGAGGTTGGGTGGATTGGTTGGGCTGGGGTTGGGTGGTTGGATTGATTGATTGGTTGGGCTGGGGTTGGGTGGTTGGGTTGATTGGATGGGGTTGGGTTGATTGGATTGGAGTAGATTGGTTTGCGGTGGATTGGAGTAGATTGGTTTGCGGTGGGGAGAAGTGGATTGGGGTCGAGTGGATTGGGGTGGGTTGGATTGTGGTGGAGTGGGGCGGATTGGGGTGGGTTGGATTGTGGTGGAGTGGGGCGGATTGGGGTGGGTTGGGGCGGGCGGATTGTTTTGGACTGGAGCGGGCGGATTTTTGGGGGACTGGGGCGGACTGTTTTGGGGACTGGAGCGGGGCGGACTGTTTTGGGGACTGGAGCATATTGGATTGGATTGGGGTGAGTGGCATGGATTGGTCTGGGGTGGATTGGATTGAGTGAGGCGGATTGGTGGGAGGAGGGGTGAATTGGAGTGTTGCGGATTGGGGTGTACTACACCATTCTGTGTTAAAGCATAATTTCAGAAATTACACATAAGAAAGAAACAATGTCACTTTGCAATGACAATCCTCCTCTTTTGAGGACAGCGCCCACTAACACAAACAAAAGAAAAGAGGAGTGCCAAGTGAGTTAAGAAGACTTGGCAAAATCAAAGAAAGTTAACTATATAAAATAAACCTTTACAATTGTTTGTCCTGTTGGGCACGTTTTTGCCTGTCACACGCCTTCTGTTTGCAGGGCACTAAAAGTAAAAAAAAATATATATATATATCTATCCTCCATCACTTCTGAAGCAGTGGATGGGCACTGATTAAGTTGAATCAATCAGTGCTTGGCTCCTGTTCCACAGAGAGATACGGAAATGTTAGGCCTGCCGTGATGAATTACGAGGCTGTAAAGAAGAGTGCCATGCAAGTGAACAAATGGTAAGAAACTGGCGGGCTTCAAGCACTTTTCTGTATACAAAAGTATCTAGCCAGCGAGATGTATGTGCTAGCGCAGGCTCCCCCCCCTGAACTTAAACAGATTAAGGGGAAAATATAGGTGTCTTGTTTTTTCAGGAAGAAAACAAGCAAAGCCTATTTTCGGCAGCAGATTGGTGATGTAGGAGTGGAATATGGGCAGGAGATTCACAGATCATGAGTGTAAGGGCCTGATTTAGATCTTGGCAGATGGGAATATTCCGTCCATCTTATTACAAACGCATTATATCCGGGTGTACTTGTAATAAGGCGGACGGTATATCCGTCACATTTATGACTGAGTACTCTTCTGCCAACCTGTATATAAGGCCCTAAATCTGTTACATTGAAATTAAATCCATGTCGAGAAATATTGAATGGAAGTTTGGGCAGTCTGTGTGAGTTTATATATTGGTGTACTAAAGAAGTAATGTTTTCCTTTAAACTTAAAAATCATACCAGAAAACGGTCACGTTTTTCTCTTAAGCGTCCAGACTGGGCTTCACTATTTAAAAGTTGTTTATTTCCAGTGTGTATTCAGCACAACAGAATCTCGGATTGGAATTCTTTATAACCCATCTCAGTGCAGTGAAAGAGGTTCATGTGCAACCCTTATTCTAAACTGGCCACGTTCAAGTATACAAAGAAATTTCTATTATTCGCTATTATATAACTATAGGTGATATTGTTATTTAAGAAGCATATATGTAACCACGTTGTTCCCTCTTCTTCCTGCTTCTCCCAAAAATAGCGGAAATACCTTTTTCCATTCTTTGATTCAGCCTATCAAGGTTTTGCCTCGGGGAGCCTAGATAAGGATGCCTGGGCTGTGCGTTACTTCGTTTCTGAGGGATTTGAGCTGTTCTGCGCGCAATCCTTCTCCAAGAATTTTGGATTATACAGTGAGTGTCACAATGTTGGGGCCTTGACATGACCAAACTCTTTAAACTACTGTATTAGCAACACATTGGTTTTATGTCAATATCCTTTGTAAAACCTGTTCATTTCACCTTATTCATACCCTATATTTTGCAAAAAATGTGCTTCCTTAAAGTTCACTTGCCCCATGTAAGTTTCTCCTCTTCGAAGAATTTGGTCACTCCTCACTCCAGAGGCAAGTAAATGTTGCACAAATAAACAAAAATGTCTTGTCTGGATAAAGTATGTTTCCTTCTTCAATAGATTTACCACTAGTGAACTCGAGGCTCATACTTCAGCAGGAGGCTGCTACTACATTTTCATGCTCTGTTACTCATTTGAGGCACAGTAATGGATATATACTGTGTGTGTTCATAGCAATAACACCTGGTAAGGCACTTTTGAGGGCCACCTTTCCCAGTGGATTGAGTCTTGTTTCCATAGCTTTAGCGACAGGATTAAGTAGTATGGAAAAAAAATGACTATGTAACTGTAACTCTAATACTCCTAGGTAGTAGATGTATTGACTTTACTTTCACCTACCCTCTCTCCCTGGGTCAAGAACTACCCTGGTAGAACATCCACACACTTAATATTTAGAACTGAAAAGTGAATGTCAAATAAATTAGGAATGCAAGTAGCATTTCCCCATCTGCATTCTTTTTCTAACTGCTGATATGTGTGCATGATTGATAAAGCAACGAAGCACCTCAATTAGAACACTTGCTTTCTGAAGGATACTTCTAACTGCAGATTCCTCATCTTGTAAACACCCCAGGCGCCTTGTCCAGAGATTTTTCTCAGCATTCCTCCCATGTACCAACAGGTGGCTTCGTGCACCTCTGCATCAAGTTTGTTCCGCCCGCAAAGTGACGCCTAAGCCATACATATGCACCACACCTGGGTGCTGATGTCTGTTCCTTACTTTCTGCACCTACAGACGTGGATCTGGAGCTCACCCCCAACTTTTTTCTCATTTTTTGACAATTTATTTTCTTGAAGGTTTTCTTAAAGTGTGCAAGGGAATTGGTCTCCTCCGAAGACTACAGGGCTTAAACCTTGTAGGGACTGTCACAAGCAGATGACTGTGACCGACTCCAACCAGCTATGTCTCTTATGCCTAGGATCATCGTGAAACTTCAAGGCCTGTGCAGACATTTCCAGGATGAATCCGAGATGATCCGGGACTACAAAGCCAAGCTTTATGTCACTGAACACCATCTGAAAGCTCATATGGGCTGGTCCCGGTTGAACTGGAGGACACCGACTCATTCCTGTTACCAAGGCTGTTCCTGCAAAAGGTCCTCTTCACATTCCAAGTCGTCGGGTAAGTTCAAATCAAAGAAGAAACACAAGAAGTTGAAGCGTGATTCCCTTTTGTCCTGCCATTCTTGTCCTGAAGTTGCACGGATGTCAAGGTGTCTTTCGGTCTCTGTCCCAGTTTCCCACGAGGAACCAGTTCCACAGCTTGTCCTGATACTACTCGCATTCTCATGTCTATTGATGACGCTGCAACAGGTTCAAGCTATCAAGGAATTAATGGTGTGCATTTTTGGCATGCTCCTGGCTCGCCTTCAGGCCCCAAGGAGGCGTCTAGATTGGATACCATCAGTGGATTTGTCCTGTATGCAGCCTGTGCCTCTTGATTCTGCTGTAGGATCTGCCCCGACTCTGGGGCCAATGCCCAGCCCTACTTTGAATCTGGCACCACCGTCCAAGCCGGGTCCCTAGTGCATTGACACTAATACTGGCAATGCCGAGGAGGAACCTATTGTCTTGTTAGACTCTGAAGCGAACCTACCATGATCTTAGCCGAAGTTGTGCCCTCCCCAACTTTTAGCATAGCCAGCCCAACCTCATTCTGACAGGACACTACCCCACCTAGAAAGCTTCGAATACCTTATGTCTCGTATTCGGACCACAGTCAATACTGTGATACTGTAAATGATGGGGATGATGTGGCCCATTATTATGATGAGGGCAATCTTTTCATGGACCCTTGGGACACCAGTGGGCTAGACATTTCCCCAGATACTGGATTGAACTCTTCCCCGTGGCCCTTCCACAGAGGAATGGGCCTCCTTTGCTGTAGTGATTAGACAGGCTACCAAAGTTCTAGACCTACAACTTCAATCTGTTGAAGCTAAGACAGATGTCCTTATGGAGGTCCTGTTACCTGGGCAGGCTTCCACAGAACCGCTTTCCCCTTTTAATGAAGCCCTGACCGATACATTAATGGGCACTTGGGCCAAACTTTGCTCTTGCCCACCAGTCAATAGACAAGTAGTCAGACAACATTGGCCTGCTTCTGGTGACCCTCCTTTCCATATGTAACACCCTATGCATGAGAGAATTGTTGTCCAAGCATCTACAAGTAAGCTAAACCCTCATTCTATCCCTACTACTCCTCTAGATTGGGAGATAGGGAATCAAAACGCATCGAGGTATTCGGAAAAAGGATGTTTTCCCCAACCAGCCTTGCTCTCTGCTCATTATTTTATATATTTTTTTATTTGCAAAGTTTTATATAGCGCTGGCTAGACCCGGAGGTATTGGAGCACTTTACATGAGGATTAGCGAGTTGCAAAATTACGTCAGTTGCAGGAGCCTAGTATAACATAGAGGGGGGAAAAAAACTGTGTTGCACAGTAACATGAGTTACTAGAGCAAAGCTTAACATAGACACACATCCTATGGGGTATAGAAGGAAGAGGGGAAGAGTAAAATAGGGTTGGAATGAAGATCAAGTCAGGAAAGACCGGCAAGGGGGAAAGTAATTCAGGAGAAACAAAAAGTGAAAGTCAAACAAGCTGGCTGATTCGTCGGAAGGCGGGGGAGGAAGGAGACACTGCGGAGAGACGAAGGCAAGTCTGTCCAATGTCCGGCTAGGTAGGTGACGGCCGAGGGGGTGATCCACCGCCAATCTCCTCTATAGCTACCTAGGTAGCTCCACCGGGCATCGGCCAAATTGCTAGGTCTCCGCGGGGAGGAAGGAGACACTGCGGAGAGACGAAGGAAAGTTAAATGTCAGCTGCCTCCTGGGATGATACTCGCAGGCATAATGGGCTATGGTCAGCGCAACGGTTCCAAATAAATACAGAGCAGCCTTTTGCAAATGATTCAAGATGGTTAGGATGCCGGGAAGTACACATTTGCTCTGGGCTTCACACCACTGACTGCTGTGGCAGAGCAGTCAGTACCGGTGTGGTGTTCCGGCGCAACGCATGGATGACAGCCACAGGGTTTTCAGATGATATTCAGGCAACACTTATGGACACGTCATTTGATGACACCTGTCTCTTCAGTGAAGGCATACTTGGCCCTGGAGCACTTCAAGGAAAGCAGGGCCACAGCGCACTCCCTCTGCCTTTCTGAACCTGTGCGACAGTATCCCCAACAGTATCGCCCCTTTTTAGACTTGAGAAGGGTTTTTGGGCAAAGAAAATGCCAAGGCCCATCTTCACAGCAATAGACACCCCCCACATAAATCCTTTTGAGGCCAGGGTCGGGGATCCAGCCCACAACATCCAGAAACTCAGGAGCAATGCACTGCTTATTCCCCCGCCCTTCCTGCTGCCCCCCCAAAACTGCTTTCATTTGCCCTCAGCAGCACATGGCCACCCAATTGGAGGCAGGATCAGTATTACCTCCATGGGTGGCATGGCATCCCATCCAACAAATGGGTGCTTCAAATAATCTAGCACGGGTATGCCCTACCATTCTTCTCTGATTTGCTGCATATTCCACCTTCAGGAGAGTGGCTGTTGGTGGCCCATTTTGCTATTTTCCAGCAGGAAGTCCAGGCTGTTTTGGAAAAAGGTGGTATAGAGTGTCCTGTCATCCGAAGTAGGGACTGAATGTTACTCCCACTATTTCCTGGTGCCGAAGAAGGATGGAGGCCTTCATCCTATTTTAGATCTTTGCTGTCTCAATTTCTTCCTGAAAAAGGACATGATCAAAATGGCCCAAGTGTAGTGGCCCTTGATCCAGAAAACTAGATGGCAGAGCTGGATTTGTTGAATGCCTATTTTCACATTCCCATATCCTGCAGTCCCACAGGTATTACCTGAAGTTCAAGTTGAGCAAAAAGCTTTTTCAGGTCTCCATGCTCCCCTTCTGCCTTACCAGTGCCCCTCTGGTGTTCACGAAAGCGATGAAGGTGGTGGCAGTGCAGCTTTGGTAGTTGAGCATACCAAACTTCCCCTACCTCAATGACTGACTGTCGAAGGACGGCTCGCCAGTCAGTTGTAGACCACTTGCAGACGACGGCAGACCTATCGTGGGAGTTCTTGATCAACTTGCCAAAGTCACATTTAACTCCTTTGCAGAAGTTTCAGTTCATCTGAGCCATCCTGGATACTGTGCAGTTTCGAGCCTTGCCTCCGCCTCAACGAGTTCATGACATTAAGGTTATAATTCTGATGTTTCAGCCTCCGTCCTCGGTCTCCGTGAAAGTGGCTCTGAGACTTTTTAATGTCCTGCATCTTGCTTGCCGACTATGCCAGATGGCATATGCAGGCTCTGCAGTGGGATCTGAATTCTCAGTCAGCCTAACACCAGACAACCTGCCTAATTCCATTCAAGTTTTGGAGAAGACTACAAAAGAAATACAGTGCTGATTGCTGAACAGCAATTGGACCAGTGGCAGACCCCTCTCCCTACCATAACCACAATTGACTGGTGACAGACTAGTCACTGGTCGGTTGCGGAGGTCATCTGGGAGAGGTGAAGATCAGAGTACCCTGGTCTCTGGCATAGAACCCCCTTCGCATCAACCTGTTGGAGTTGCGGATCATTCACCTGAAGTTGAAGGCCTCCTACTGGTTACCAAAGGGAGTCTGCTCCAGGTTCTCACTGACATCACCGCCATTTGGTACTGCAACACTCTGGGTGGTGCCAGGGGGTGTTTTACCTCTAAAACTGGACGAGTCGACAGGGTTGTGAACCACCTGGCTAGATTTTTTAACACCAGGGCGAACAAACTCATTTGGCTATGCATAGCAGCTCACAAATGGCACCTGCACACAGAGGTGACACAGGGTGTCTTACAGAAATGGGGTGAGCCCTGGCTTGATTTATTTGCCACTGAAGAGAATGTGCCTTGTCAACACTTTTGCCCACCGGAGTTCCCAAGAAGACTCTCCAACAGAGACTGTTCTGTCTAGAGTGGAGCACAGGCCTCTTGTATGCATTTCCTTGGCTCCCTTGCCCAAGCTGAGTTCTGAAGAAGGTCAAGAACGACTAGGCCCAAGTCATTCCAGAGGCTCCAGTTTGCGCTGGTAGAGATTGTGGTACCTGTAAGTATTTGGCATGAGCCTCTAGTCAGGTGGCTGCTTCGGGAGGATCTTCTGTTTCAGCAGCAGTGCAGGGTACTGCAGTTGGTTTTGTGCAATCTACACCTCAATGCATGATGATTGAGGGCCGACAGATGACTACTTTCAATCTCTTTCCAAAGTAGTGGATGTCATTCTAGCAGCCAAGCATTTTTCTACGAAAACAGTTTAAACCGGTGCTGGGAGAGGGTTGTTGCTTAGTGTACATCTTGCTATGCAGACCCACTACAGGCAAAGTTGTTGGAGGTTTTCCTTTTTGTGCTGTCTTCAGCTCAGCAACCAATTGCGGTAGGCACTTATCTGTCCCCCTTTCTGTTTTTTTTTGCTTTTTTCGAACCAATTGGCCCTATTTAAATCACCTGTTGTGGTCTGGGCCATATGTTTCCACCCACACATTTTATAATGCCACAGTGGGACCTTAATTTGGTTCTCACTTTACTGATGTGTTCCCCCATTTGAGTCAATGCACAACTATCCTTAGCTTATGCTGTCTCTCAAAACAGTTCTCCTCATAGAGATGACCTCAGCTCGGCTCATGAGTGAGCTACAGGCTCTAGCACCTTGGGGTATTCTTGAGGTGAGGAATCTGCAGATGGACTATCCACCAGAATTTGCACTTCCAAAGGTACGAAAATAATTTGTTGATTAAGTTAATATTTTTTATACTCCAAATTTAATATATCAAGAGTAAGGACTAGTTACTATATGTGAAGATAGTTTTTATTGGATTTTATAGCTAAATTACAAATATTTATTTATTTTTTTGCAGATGAGAGAGTTGGGAACCTGACCATTGTAGGGAAGGACTCTGAGAATGTTAACCGTGTCCTTTCTCAGTTGGAAAAAATTGTCCGCACCACTTGGTCAAACCCTCCATCACAAGGAGCTCGCATTGTGGCTATCACTCTAACCAACCCCGAGATGTTTGCTGAGTGGTAAGAACTATTGGCTTTATTGAGCCTTTTGAGCATTGAATGTTTATGTAATTATGTATACATGCATGGAGTGTAGACCTGGCACAGCAGTGGGCATCTGCTTCACCAGAGGAGACGGATCGCAGAGTGAAAAAGACAACCTTTGCATTTTTCATTAGAAGCTTGCTTCGTCACTGGTCTACTTGTGGAAAGACCAATGCTTTTTTGTGTTTTTTAAATCGCTCTTTTTTTCCAAAGCCGAATATGCTACAGCGCGGCTTGTTTGAGAAAACCAGTGAAAAAATACCCCTTTAAATTCACTATGCCAAGGGACATTTTGTTTTTCATGTTACTGTATAATTATTATGATAGCGTGTGAAAGGCATAGAAAAACATTTATTGAACCAAAAAGGGAACTGGAGTTTGTCATCCAAGCAATTGACAGTTCTACTTTACTTTATTTCCCTGTTTCACAACAGGAAGGATAATGTGAAGACCATGGCAGACAGAGTGTTACTCATGAGGGCAGAGTTGAAGTCCCGGTTGGAGGCGCTTAAGACACCAGGGACCTGGAATCATATTGTAGAACAGATCGGGATGTTCAGCTACACGGGCCTGAATCGTAAGTAGAGTCTGTTGGGATTCCTCCTCCAAACCATTTCTTTAGCACTGGTCAGGACAGGATCCAGTAGGTGTCTATGGGCAATTTAGGAACATTCCTCCACACATTTTAGTTTTCTTTGGCAGGAACACGCTTCTTATATTTTTATCTTTATTTTTCAGCCAAGCAAGTTGAATACCTCATCAAAGAGAAACACATCTATCTAATGGCCAGTGGACGAATTAACATGTGTGGGCTTACCACAAAGAACCTGGACTATGTGGCGACGTCCATCCATGAAGCTGCCACCAAGATACAGTGAAAGAGGCATAGTTAATTTGTACTATACTCCCTATGGAAGTATGCTCCTCAATGGGCATAATAATTGTGTGTAATGTGGCTTTAAGCAAATTGTACGTAGTACACTTCATCTGGTATTTAAAAGTTTGTTTCTGAAGAACTGCAGTGGCAGAACAAATAATCAGTAGCTTCCAAGAGAATCATCATTTTAACACGATATTTAAAGAAAATTGGGAATGAGTAGGTCTGTTCATAATTATTGCCTTCTATTTTAATATGGCTATGGGTCATCACAAGGTGGTGTCCCTTGTTAGTCCGATACCTTGCAAGTGCAATACTGTGTCCTTGTACCAACCCCTTATTCTCTGTTTACAAGAGACCCTGCTTAGAGAGCATGTGGGGCCCTGTGAAGGATGTCTTCAGGGACCAAAGCTTGAGCATGTGCATTAATGTATACCAAAAACTCTATATGGAGGTAGAATAAACAAGCTATTCACTATGCTTTTCCATCCCATTCGGAAAGGTAAAGTCGATCACTAGTTTACTGACGTCCTTCTGCACAATATAAGTATCATACAAGTCGTTAATGGCAAGGCCGTGGGGTCTTGCATTTGTGCGGTTTGATTTCGTACAAGTAACGGTTACGAGAATACTACATAACCCTTGCCAAAATCCATATCTGTTTTGTACTTCTGTTTATTTAAAAGAAAAAAAAGAAAAACCTACACCAAAATGTTACCTGCGCAGTGCAAAATGTTGATCTTGGTGTAAGTGAGCAGTTTGCTACTTGTTCATTCACAAAACCCTTTTTCATTGGACCCTGTGGAGACCGCGAATGATTTGTGACCAGGATCACATGCCTGGATTAACAGTATGTTTACATGATTTAAAATGAATATGGTTGTCCATGGAATGATTTACTCATTTACATGTTTAAGCTGAGGAGCAGGGAGTTCAAGTACATACAAAGATAACGCTAAGCAGCATAGTTTTAGGATCTGCTGGATCTTCCGAAAAAGGGACTTGATGCACATCAACAAGCAGAAACACACCAGGCCCAAAATCATCCCAAAGAATTAACTAAATACTGGAATGTTGCTTGATAACATTTGTTCGGACATCTTCCAATTGCATTTGATGATAATGTATTAATTTTATGTGTAGTCCTTGATGTGCTGTATTGAAAGCAAAGTCAGATTCCATAAAAACGTTTTGCTTTGCTCAACAACTAGTGTAATAATTTATTGACCACTAACTCACAATTAAAAAGGAGCACAGTTTCAATTCTTACCTTTCAAAAACACTTGGAGATTGGACTAGAAGGTTTAGTGGTCCAAATTAATGGGCTGTATGCAATCTGCTAGAAATGGGTAAGTCAAAATACACAACTTGCGTAGTTTTTAGGTCTTCCCTACAGACAGTTTTAGCTCTTTGATGAGACTCTCTCACTCTCTCACTCTCTTTCGCTCGGTTTCTTTCTGTATCTCAGCCATTTGCTACTATGTTTGAGATGAGTTCAACCATTGGCTAAAGAGTTTGTCCATCGGCCTTGGTATGAGCCCATGGCAAATTGCAGATGTGGACCGCTACAAAAACCAGTAGTCTGCATTGCTGAGCCTGTTGCGTTTTTTTTTTTTTTTTTTTTTTTTACATTGTGACCCAATCCCTCCCCGTCAGATCACTCAACCCCCCCCACCCACCCCTCCCCTCCCTCCCGGGCTGCTCTGGTGTGTCCTTGCCAGTCCTGTTCTGTGTGCTTTACTAGCTGAGCTCAGAAAGCCTCTATTCTTTAGTCCGCAGTAGCATCTGGCATTCACATAATCTTCTCCAGCAGTAATATTCTTTTTCATTTCAGGTAATAACGCAAGTTCATGTTCTGTTTCTTTTCAAACCAAATACCTTTTAGTCCGAATGCGTGCCTGGGGGTGTGCCTCTTTTTGCTTTCTTAACTGGCAAATGCTAAGACCTTCATCTTCCGATGAATGCTTTTCTTTGTCATTGGCTTAAATCCCAATCAAGTGAGTGACCGTTATTTCAGTCTGGCGTTAGTCAAAAACTTTTTATTTCACTAAAGTTATATTTAGTATACTTAGAGGCTTTCAGCCAGCCTTCCAAATAGATCAGTCTGTCATTCCCATTTTTCTTCCACCCACTATAGCATGCAGTGGGTCAGCCCACTTCACCCATTGGCTAACTTCAATGTGGGTGATGGCAATCTTCGTTTTCACAATGAACACATCCGTACATAAAGTGGGGTTTTGCTTTTAGCCAATGTATATTTTTTTTATATGGGGGAGGGCCAAGCAGATCTACCAGTAATAAAGTTTGATAGATGCATTTGGCCACAGAAATTTATAAATAGCTCTCCCACACCAATAGGGGTCGCTGGCTTCAAGACGGCTCACACACGGCTCTGTGGGATTTCACCTGAGCCATAAAGCGTCCCCGTCGATGTAATGACTTTAGTTTCTTTTTTCTGCACCTTTGACACGAACTCTTCAACTCTCCTCAGGAGATCTGTCAACTTGACATTTTCTTTAAATTCAAAGCTTTGGTGCAGTTTTATCAAGCCATATCACTGCTGAGGAAGTCTGAATTGAAGCCATGTCGAGATTGTGATGGTCAGATGACCCTCATGAAATTGGTTTTTTATGCCTGTATAGACTGTCAACATATGTATCCAAAAACCTTAAAGAAAAGAGAAACCAAACTTTTCATGGCCAGAGCGCAGGATGAAAAAAAAAAAAAGAGGTCTGCGAGAATCCAGTTCAAGATCATCATTGCCTCATACTTCCAGATTTTCAAAGAAAATATATAAGAAGCGCTGCCATAAATCCCATCATAGATCTTCCAAAGATAAGTCTCCAACATAAGTGACCCGTCAACCACTTTCTGACGAAGATCAAGAAGTCACCCAGATTCAGATTCTGACATCTCCACCTTGACTGGCACCAACGGCTCCGGTGCCTGTGAGGCCACATCCAGCACAGTCTCCAGTGGAACCGATAAATCCTGCAGCATTGTTTCCTCGACCTCAGGATGATATTACATACCCGCCTTTTCCAAGACGATTTCTCAACGCCATGTTTAACATCTTTAATAGAGCCGTGATGCCATCTGGAGCACCTACAGGCCCCATGGGTCCACTGGCCTACTCCTTGGGAGGTGTTCCAGCGTAATACCAGCAAGCACCCTCCTTACCATTTGTGCCGCTGGCCCAGTATCCCTGGCCGACTCCAGCTCCGGCACCCATGTCTCCGACACCACAAATGACGCCACCTCAGCTGGTTCTTAAAACATCATCGGAGAGAGACTCTCCACTGGTGCCGATGGCACTGCAGCCAATGCCGCAGGTGCCTCACCCTTCTCCACTGAGGCCGCTGTTGACACCACCGGTGACCCAACCTAACATAGAGCTTCCTCAAGGTACATACACCACTTAATCGATCTCGGAGAGAGGCACAAAGACCGTTGGAGGAGGAACATTTTTTCTTTTGAGACTGTTTCGCAAGAGGATGCAGGTGATGAGGATAACCAGCTATCAACTGACTCGGACATCGAGGGCTTGAAGGAAGTGAGCGGTCTGGACACATCCCCAGAGTGAGAACTCTTGTCCCTAACAGGTCTTCCTCCTCCAGAGGTGATCCCTTATTCAGTGGTGCGCAAGGTCGCAGAAATGTTAGTCTTACTCCTCCCCACCACTAAATTGAAGTCCAGCATATTAACAGGTTCTACATTAAACTTTGCAAGCCTCAGAACCTCTGCTACATCCTAGCGATATGTCTCCAGATCCGTAACAAAACGTTACAAACCTGCTCCTGGAGACCCAGTCTTCCTATCATCACATCAGTCTCCAGAGAGCTTGGTAGTCCAAGCCTTTCGCTCATCTAAACATGCTCCAGGTTCCTTTCTATCTGCCCTCCGGACAGAGTTTCTAAGAAAAACATTTCTGGATGTGACCTGCCTATTAGGCAGATATATTCATGCATTGCTAGATTCAGCACAAAATATCATCCCTAAATTGTCTACAGAAGGCCAGAGTAACTTCTGAACTAATTAATGATAGTCATGCTGTAGCTAGACAAGTCTTAGTCGGGGCTTGATACTGACGACTCCGTTGCAAGAGCTATGGGCACATCAATATCAGTCCGCCGCCATGCTTGGCTGAGAAACTCAAGTTTTTCACAAGATGTGCCAAATACTCCCATGTACGTACCATTTGACAATTCCAAACTTTTTAGAGCAAAAGCAGGTTCTTCTTTAGAACATTTCAGAGAGTAGCGCCACAGCATGATCACTTGGTATTCAATCACAGACCAAAGACTGCCATCAGTTTAAAAGATTTTGTGGTTTCAGCAGGGGGTTCTCATTTCGAGGATGTCAACAATATTCGACACAACAACAGACATCAAATCCCCTTTGCAAAAGTTAGAGAAGGCATGCTAGAGGAAGATAGTGAGCCCTCCCGCTTCCTTTCTTCCTCAGCCAATGCAGGAAAGCAGCCCTAGTTTCCCCTTCTTGAACCACACTCTACTAGTGGGAGTAAGGGTGGCTCAAGTTCCACATCGATGGAGGTGCAGAACTTCATACCTTTGGGTATGGCAAATTGTGGAAAAGGGGTATACTCTACCTTCTGATAGTTTAACCCCACCGTCTCAACCGCTGCCTCAGGAACATCTAAAGCTTCTCCAACAGGAAGTCCAATCCCTACTCTTAAATGGCGCAGTGGAGTTGGTTCCAAATCAGAAGCTGAGTACTTCCTGATCCCCAAAAAGGACAGAGTAATGCGCTTGTTCCTAGACCTCAGGATTCTGAATGTTTCCTCAAACCGGCAAAGTTCCAAATGCTGTCCCTAGCCCAGGCTCTCCTTGCACTAGAAGTCGAAGACTGCATGGTGTCTGTCAACCCACAGGATGCCTACTTCCATGTTCCCAACCTGCAATCACACAGGATGTAACTTCGCTTCATGGCAGAATCCCAACATTATCAGTTTGTGGTGCTTCCGTTGGGCTTCACTTCTGCCTCTTGAGTCTTCACAAAGGTGATGTCTGTGGTACTGGCACACTTCAGAAAATCAGAAGTCGTAGTAGTCCTTTACCTGGACAATTGGCTCACCAAGGCCAGTTCACCAGAGATGGTGTCTCAACACTTGCAGGTAACAACCCACTTGTTGTTCGACCTGATATATTCAATCAACAAGCCTAAATCTCACCTGCTGCCAACTCAGCGCATCCTGTTCATAGGGACAGCACTGGACACCACATCAAGCCGAGCCGTGCCTCCTCAGAGGGTTCAAGATATTCAGACTACGATTCCGGTGTTTCAGAATGGCGCAATCATTCCAGTCCTGAAGGTTCTTTGTCTGCCTGATCTGCAAGCCTCCTGCTTTCTGTTATCACAATGCATGCTGGCATTTGAGGCTCCTCAGTGGTGCCTCGAAGGCAGTGGTTCCAGCACAATGGAGATCTCCAAGCATCCATCAAGATCTGCAGATACACTACAATAGATCTACTATGGTGGATGGTGAACAGCAACTTCTCTCAAGAAAAGCAGTTTCAACCTCCTCCACTGGTGACAACCGTAATTACGGATGATTCCACTTCCAGGTGGGGTGCTCATTTGGAGGAACTGGAGATCAGAGACCTGTGGTCTCCAGAACAGATTTTACACATCAATCTAGTAGAATTACAGGCAATGTTTGGCTCACCAGGCTTTTCTCCCTTTACTTTGCAGTCAGTCTGTCCAGGTCTTGACTGACAACATGACTGATGTGGCACATCAACAAGTAAGAGGGAATAAGATGGTCTCTTCTCTGCAGAAAAGTTCTACGACTCTGGTCCTGGGCTCAGGACCACTGGAATTGGGTAGTAGCAAATCATCTAGCTGGAGTGCTCCGCGTATATGCAGACTCTCAGTCAGCATCATCTAGTCGATCACGAGTGGCATCTTCATCTGGAAGTAGTACTAAACATATTCCGCCTATGGGGGACTCCTCAGCTAGACCTCTTTGCCATTCAGGAGTATGCAAACTGCCCGACATTCTGCACCCTCCAGTATCCAATGCAGGGAGCATTGAGGAACACGTTTCAGTTGAGCTGGAGCTCTTGGCTTCTTTACACGTTTCCTCCCATACCCTTTATTCCTCTGCTGCTGAGGAAGATTCACTTTGAGTGGGCCCAAGTAACATTGATTGCACCAGACTGGCCATGAAGGGTGTGGTATGCAGACCTCATTCACCTCTCCCTGTCGCCTCTGCTCAGTCTCCCTCACAGGGCAGACCTCATCTCACAGATTGAGGGGCAGGTGCTACACCCTCCACTTCAGAGTCTCCACCTGCATGCCTGGAGATTGAGCAGGGTAGTCTGAGTTCCTATTCCCTCCCCCTGGAAGTGGTGGACATTATTTTATCTTCCTGACGACACTCAACCTAATCCATTTATGCTAGTAGATGGGTTACATTTACAAAATGGTGTGAGAAAAATTTGTTTGCTCCTCTTGAAACTCATCTGTCTAATCTTTGTTTTGGTCTTTCATTAGCACAGCAGGGCTGTGCGCTTGTTACAGTTAAATGTTATGTGAGCCCTTTCAGCTTTTGTGTTTGCCCGATCAACCTTCTCTATTCAAATCTCCCATTGTGATGTGATTTATTAAGAGACTTACAAACACATTTTCTCCCACACCATTTATTATGCCTCAGTGCTATTTTAACTTAGTCCTTACATTTCTTATATGTTCACCATTTGAACCCTTTCACAGCTGCACCTTACAGCTCCTCACTTTTAAGGCTATTTTCTTAGAGGCAGTTACCTCAGCAAGACAGGTTAGTGAATTCCAAGCCTTAAATGTGAAACATCCATGCACCTCGTTCTTCCCTGACAAGTTGGCGTTGAGTCAGGGCTGTTTTCCTGGCAAACGTGGGCCCTCCATTCCACTTAGGACAATATCACTCAGTCCATGTTCGGCCCTCCTCCACATCCTACTAAAGAGGAAGGACTTCACTGTCTTGACCCCCAAAGAGCTTTAAGCTTCTACGTGGATAGAACATGTGAATTCAGGCTGGATGATCATCTCTTCATTGGGTGTGTTGGAAAGGTGAAAGGCAAGGCAATCCACAAGTGAACTATCGCCAGATTGATTATACTTTGCATCAAGATCTGCTATGCCATGCCCCGCAAGGAGCCCCCAGAAGCTGTTCATGCACATTCTACTAGAGCAAAGTCCTCTACTTCTGCACTGACGAGAGGTGTGACTGTAGCTGATATCTTAAAGCAGCAACCTCGTCTTCCCTTCACACGTTTGTGAAACATTGCCTGGATTCCATAGCGAGTAGAGATGGACAATTCACACCTGTTTTACAGAATTGTTTTGATGTAGACAGACGTGTACTCACTGCTGGGTGTGGGATTGCTTGGGCATTCTATTCAAAAGGTAGGAAATCAGTAGATAGACATTTCCATCAGAAAACGTTACTTATACCTTTGATGACCCTTTTTCTGGTGGATACAGTATCTACCTGCAGATTCCTCAGTAACTCGCCCTCCTCATCATTGCATGTCTGAAAATACCAAAATAATCCTGTTCATTTATTCATATGTTATTATATAATGACTACAAAAAAAATTGCACCTGCACTTTTGATGTTAGTTTAATCTGTTCACACTTTAAAAAGTGGATAGAAACTGGTGTCATTACTCCAACGGGGGCTCTTTATGACTCCAGTGACTTCACACGGGCTGCATGCAGAGCTGTCTTGAAGCCAGCACCCTCTATCGCCATGGGAGAGCTATTGAAAAGTTTCCAGTCCAAGCTGGCACATGGGGATATTCAAAAGGTGAGGAATCTGCGGGTAGATAAAAAGTATTACCGAAATCAAGTAACTTGGTCTCATTTTACACCATTGCAAAAGAAAACAATCTTTGAAAAGGCCAAAAGTCGGCCGCCAATGCCATGTATTTTAAAAAAATTTTTTTTATTATTGCTTTGGTTCGAGGTAATAAGTTTTATATTGCTGCCACAGAGAAAAGTGTTTTCACTATATGTAAGAGAATATTGCCATCAAATTTAGGTTGCTTCTGCTGCCAACGGCTGAATGTGGTTACTCTGCCGACCATGTGAGAATATGTTCAACCCCTTTCGTTGTGCTCAATGCTTAACGTTTTGGGCGTCAGTAGGTGATTGGTCTTGTATGTTTTGCATTCTACTATTGTTCAGGATAAACCATTTTACTCCTTAGTTTGTTCCTCATAAAACTGGTTTGGTGTCTCTGCTGCTTTTCCTTTTTTTCCTTCCCCTGTATGTATTACTAACCAGCGGCGCAAAGCCCATTGGGCTGAAAAGCCTCAATTTACTTAAGTCGGAATGATGGAAGGCTGCCTTACTGGAGTTCAAACTTGTGACCTGCAGTTCACTCCAGGTTATATCAGCGAGCATTTAACTTCTATCAATTACTGTACATAAAGCACATGATAGGAATATGTATATATGTGGGTGTTTATATTTAATCATTAGTATATATGCACGAGTACTGCACCTTCTGCAGGGCATGGTTTGAATCCCAGGCAGGAGCATCTTAACCTGCTGACTTAGACAAAATGGGTACCACTGAGTTGCCGCACTTGGTAGTTACAGTGCTGCTAAATCCCCCCTAGAACCAGGGTCTTCAACCTTTTCTATCGTGAGAGCTATTTAAGATCATTGAGAACTTTCCTGAGCCACTGCCCATGGATTGATAATAAGAGAGAGGATGGATGTATGAGTGAGTGGAAGCATGGATGAGGGAAAAGGTAAATAAATAGATGTATGGGTGGAATGGTGAATGTATAGGTGGATGGGTGAGTGAAAGGATGGATAAGTGAAAGGGTGGATGATGGGTGAGTGAATGGGTGCATGGATGAGTGAAATGATGGATGGATTGATGAATTGATAAGTGAAAGGGTGAATGGATGGACGGATGAGTGAAAAGGTGGATGTAAGGATGGATGAGTGAGTGAAAGGAAAGGTAGATAGGCAAAAGGAAGGATGGATGAGTGAAAGGGAGGATGGATGAGTGAAAATATGGATGGATTGGCAAAAAGGTGTATATATGAGTGAAAGGATGTAAGAATGCATCAGTGAAAGAATGCATAGATGAGTGAAAGGGAGGGTGAAGAGCTGGAAGAAAGATGGATTGATCAGTGAAATGGTGAATGGATGGACGAATGAGTGACTGGGTGAATGGATGGATGGATGGGTGAGTGAATGGATAGGTGGAAGTGTGGATGGATGAGTGAAAGGATGGATGACGAATGGATGATGAAAGGGTGGATGGAAGTATAGATGATGGATAGGTATGGGAATTGTTGAATAGGTTTGGATATGGATGGGCACTCAGATGGAAGAACAGAATGAATGGTGAAAGACTTAATGATGGATGAAAGAATGGATGCCACTCCCCCGGGTGACTCAACCCACTATTCCAAACCAACACGTGACGTCAGGCAGCAAGCGCGGAACTCGGGCTTAAAATGCTCCTTCTGCCTGCCAAAAAGCAGAAACTAATTGCTTGTACGGTGCAGTGGTACCACAAGAGACGTTCCGCTGTTGTGCTGGTGGGTGGTGCTGCTCCCATGCCACCAGGAAGCAGCGCGAGTAGCCCTCCTGCCCCGAGGCCATGAGAGATGCGTAAGGGCACAATTCCGTGCAGCAATTTTGCGGGGAAAGGCGGGCAATACAACATAACCTGCACTTGCAGACAACAGCACTGATGTGACTCAAGTCCTTTCCGCCACAACAGCCCCTGTGTCACCGCCCATTCTACTCCACTGCCTACCAGCATGGATGACATCTGACTCTTACACCTTGTAGTCCTCATTGTCTTAAGTAACATTTCCTATACATTGACTTTCACATTTATAAGTCATGTCTCTATATAATATGTGTATGATGTAACGTACTCCGGCACCCTGCTGTACATACTTCGGATGAGTAGCACTATAAAAGAAATTAAATACACATGAGAGAGGGTCTATGTGAAGATGAGGGGCACCATTGGAGGGTGGTAGCAAGGCCGGACTGGTCGTACCCGGCATCGGGTATTTCCCTGGGAGGCTGGAAGGGTAGGGGGGCGGTTTTGTTACTGGGGGCTGGCACTGCAAAGTTCCTTGTATATCCAGCCATTTTCAGGCAACAATAAAAGTGTCACGATAGCTCTGGTGACTAATGTACATGCTGGAGAGAGATGGGAGTTTTGTTTAGTGGCAGTTTCGAGTCATCTAAGGTAGCACAGAGGGTTAACATGCCTGCTGCAAAGAATGTGTACCATGCATATCAAAGAACAGTATTTATGTGCAGAGCTCAGTGGGTTACTGCTTTTGTCACTGAGAATCTTTTGTTACTGTGCAGTTCATAAGTTACATACATAATCTAGCACAGTGAGCTATGAACTGCCATCAAAGAGCTGCGTGCAAACAGCATGGTACAGGTTAGAAAGTTGTTTTCTTCCCAGTTTTTCATTATCCTGATGTTGCTAAAAAAGGTTTGTTTGGGTAGTAATACATTATCATTAAAGTCAACGCTAACTACTGTGTTATGTTCTGAATCCTGAGTGTGAGCTTCTTCAGACCAAGCACTCTTACAAAATGCCTACCAGTATGGGTGACGTGCATCCTACACCTTGTAGTCCCTGTTGCCTTATGAAACCTTTTCTATACACTGATTTACACATGTATGATTCATTGTCTCTGTATGTGTGTGAGAAGTAAAGTGCTCTGGCACCCTAAACTGGTATGAGAGGCACTATAAAACAAATTAAATACATGTGAGAGAGAGGCACTGTTGGTGATAGTGAAGGAATCATTAAAGAGCCCCATCAAAGACTGTCGTATCCTGGTGCACAGTAAATTCATCATTTACTATGCTTTAGAAGCTAATACCATTGATATATAATGACAAATGTGTTGTAGAATGCAACATCTTTTCCCAAATTTTCTTGGGGTGTGCAAACAAAGGCTGTAAGCTGTCAGTTTGTAACACACAACTTTTTAATATTTGCAAATGAACTGTGCAAATGTTTCAAAACATATCAGCAGTTAGGAAAACACAAATGGACCACTTGTTTGTAATTCAGAAGTGTACTGGAAACAGCGTTTTAATAGGATCAAAACAATCAAGACACTTTACTTGGTGATGTTCAAATGATACATATTTGCCGAAACCACATTTCCACACATTAGTAATTTGTGCGCTATATAGTTTTATCAGTAAAACTGCATGTTGGCATTTTGCTTCCATTCAATAGAAAATGTTCTGTATGTAAAATACATTGCCTCCGTCTGCCCTACAATTATGCCTTAACAGTGTATACAGTTTCTAGTCTGTAGCACAATTCTGTGCATCAATGAGAATCTGCAGTTTACTGCTCACAGAAATGAAACAGCCCAAGCAGTATACTATTTCCAATATACAGGTAAAATAAGGAGGGCTGATATATGGCTAGCCACTAGCCAGGTCATTATATAGTAATGCCAACTCCTATCTAACCATTCTGACCCACAATAATACCATAACACTCAGCAGTGGGAAGCCAATTCTAGCTCATGCAAGCTGGTTAATAACTCCCATTTCCTGCTTTATGCTCTTACCCTCGCACAAAACCTTTCAGCTATAGGTCTTATCCATTACTCAGTACTGTACCAGCCCCTAAACCAGTCATCACCAGCTGAACAGATATGGAATACCGGAAGTGATCTGACAAATAAAGCAGGTCACTCGGAGGACTGCACTCTAGTCCAGCACTGTAGGCCCCAATTAGCTACATCCTATGCGTGACACTTAACATCTCACAATGGCATTGATGTGTCTGTAAAATGTAACTTTTGTCCTGAATTTTGACCTCTGTCCTGAATTTTTGTCCTGAATTTTGACCCTTTGTCCTGAATTTTTACACTCACCGTCCTGAATTTGCACCCATGCCAATTGGTCAACACAAGTTGTGCCTGGATTCCAAAACGTTTGTTTTCGTTTTGGAAAAATACAGCTCTCCTGGGACGGCTAATTTCGCTCATTAAAATGCTTCATCTGAGTCTACTCTGCTGTGTAAAGGTTTCATGCCAGGGTGCCTGGTCGCCTGAAAGAAATGCAAATGTGCCCTATTAGTTAATCTGCAAGTGCTAGGGGCGATTGGGACCCCGTGAATCACTCCAGCCTTTGTGATGACAAAGATTTGGTTTTTTTTTTAGTGGTAGTGCAAAGAGTTAACAACTGGGCTGTGAAGTACTTGCTTTTAATCCTAACTGTATTTACACAGCCCTTAGAACCCCTAAGGAGGTGTTGAAGGGCCAGTTATGTAAAAAAAAAAAAAAAAAAAGATGCATTTCATATGCCCTGGTATTACTAAAATCTACATTTTGGAAGCACCATTTTATCGTAAAGCTATTTACACATTTTGTATCAGTGTATCTTATACTGTGTGTAATGCAATGCAAGTATAAAATAATGACTTACAGATTCACAGTGCTTTCTGTCACAGGCTGTGACCTCATAGCACTCAAAATACACAAGTCACTATTCTCCACTGCACCAACCAAGATTTAATTTTGTGGCTCCCTGGTTACACACAGACCTTTGCAGTGCATTATCTAATTGAGGTTTCATAATGAACTACAGTGCATCTCCCACTGAGTAACAACTTCTTTTATTTATTTTTCATGTATGCTGCCCATTATTTTATATATAGGTACCTGATGGTGAAAGACCTAAAAAAACATACAGAATATTTTGAAACTTATTTATAAGAGGCTTGCACCACCAAAGCCTCACTTTTTTTGACGCTCTGGCGGCGCAAGTGTCTCAACCATACCTATGAGGCAGCGCAAAGTCACCCTGCATGGCTTTGCATGGCCTCAGATATGGAGTAAGACAAAGCAGCGCAAGTCACTGCGTTGCCTTACTCTGCATCAAGGAGGAGTTCCATAGGGATTGCATGGGGGTTCCCATAAAAAACCCATGGATTTTGATGCTGCCCCATATTTACAAAATCACGTAAACCTGGGGCAGCGCCAAAAATGTAGGCCTCCCCAACTGAGGTGTAATGAGATTAAATGTTTTCATTTCTCCTAGTTTTTTTTTTTTTCCTCTTTCCATGTGTGCTGCATTCTGCAGCTCACATAGAAAGAGGAAAACGCCTCTCTGGATTGTTTTTGTGAAGGAATGTGCCCCTTCCTGCCCAAAAACAATTCTGCCTATGTTGGTGCTAGGCAGCAATTTGTGCGCCAACGCAAGGGTAAAGGACCGGAACGCACTGTATTTCATAAATATGGTGCATTCCTGCCCTTTCACATTGGCGTAGGGAGGCACAGCAAGAAAACTTGCAGCGCTGCCCTATGCCAATTTCTCATAAATGAGGCCCTTTGTTTTTAGCTACACCACTGACTGTGCCCCCCACGCTCACTGACCTTTGGTTGGCTAAACACTGTTTAATATTATTTCCCAACTGTAAAAATGATTTGCTGTAGGAATTCGAGGCTTTTATGGTTGTTGATGATGAGGAGTACCAGGTTCTAAAATATTTTGTCAGGAGGGGGTCCTTATGCCTAAAATATTTTGACAAGGGGGGGTCTCTGCATCAAAAAGTTTGAAGACCTCTGTCCTAGGTCCTAATGAATGGGGTACTCTCCAATACCTTTCTGATTTGAAGGACTACCAGGCAGGGATGCCCGCTGTCTCCCATCCTTTTCGCTGTTGTGATTGAGCCTGTGGCCATATTAATCCGCTGTGATGCGCAGGTACAGTGCTGGCGATGGGAGGGGGAGATGGAGGAAAGATAGCACTATATGCCGACTATATGCTCCTTTTTCTGGCCAATCACCAGATGTCCGGCCCACATATCTTACACATCCTGAAGATCTTTAAGGAGGCCTCTGGCCTTCATGCAGGCTGGCATAAATCCCTTCTGGCACCACTGAAAGGAGATATGGACACAGTGAACTGGCAGACTAACATCCCGATCAGACGATTATGTTTTAAATACCTGGGTATCCATATATCACTCACCTTCTTAACAAATCGAAATGGACCTACAGAGCTGGTACAGCCTCTCATTACACATATTGGCAAGAGCGGCCCTATTTAAAATTATGGCACTCCTGTGGTATCTGTATCTGCTACAAAATTTTCCACTCCCATTCCCCAGTGTGTGTTTTGTCAACCTCAGAGCCTTAATTTGACCCTTTCAAACAACGAACATTGTTGGGAAAAATGCCGACAATCAACATGTGAGAGCGGAATTGGGATGACAGATGTACAACTCTACTGCTGGGCCTCATAGATCCTGGTCATCAAATTACTGAGTTGACTGGAAGTTGGAGTGACCCGGCCTACCGAACAGAACTGGCCCTACTGGGTCTAGATAACATGCTGAGCTTCCTTTATGGTAGTCCTATTCCAGTCCATATCTCAGTGATAACTAGAGCAGTGATTTTAAGTTGTGGGGTGAAGCTTAGGTTTACAAGGTGGGAAAAAAGACTGAAGCAACAAACTTTGTTGTGGAACAGCCACTGGCTGAGCCACATGTTGGAGAGATTTAGTCAGTGTTATACCATTGGGATCGCTTCCTAGGGGTGTTTGAAGTGGATCCCACATAAAACTCTTTTATGAGTTACAAATGAACTTTCAGTTAGCACACACCAAATTTCACAAGTAGTTACAGATCAGACACGCACTGGCCAGACACCGCTCAGGGCTCTCTGACCTGCCGGAATGCAGCCCACTGGAGGCTCAGTTGGTGATGGGCAGTCTGGGCTGAGGCAGACTGTCTAAGATATACTACTTGCTCATAAGTAGCGCGCTGGGCAGATTTTGGACCCTAAAGCAGTACTGGTAGGTCTGGGTGAGACCCCTTGATGACACAGGCTGGAGAGCAGCGAGCATGTCTGCCCCCACCAAACTCCCTGAGAAATTGCAGTATCCTCCAGGATTCAGCAAATATAGCTGCATTACCTACATGCAACTTATCTTACACTACGCTACCTCTGATATGCCCGTAGGCTCCCTGTACCCAGGTGCTTCTGGTGCACACACCCAGGTTCAGATTTTTTTCATAAGACATAGCAATGTCCCAGCATTGCATAGTACTGGAGTGTGATCGCTAAAACACTCACTCGGTGTTGGAGAGACATGTCGATCTGTCCCCAAGAGTGGCATTGCTCGGTTTATTTGATGACTTGGGGGCAAGAGAAGGGAGCACCTATTGGTGGGTGTGGCAACAGTGATGGGCAAAAGAGATATTGCATGTAAATTGAAGTCCCCCAATACCTCCACACTTGGAATGGAGATCAGCGATGGACTGGTACTCAAAACAGGAGGAATTCATATATTTGGCCAGAGGCTGTCCCAAGAAACGTGACAGAATTTGGGGGTGGTGGTGGGAATACTTTGGGTTGATGAATGTTTACAGAGCAGCAGAATTCCGATCAGATGAGGGACTTTGAGGGGATACATGGCGAGGGAAGGGTCAGTTACTGCCACATGGGTACTCTGGTATTCAGTGGGCTTTGTGCCTTGGTGGGCAGATTAGAGGCAAACTCCTCCTTCCCACCCAAGGGGGTGGCCAGAAAGACTGTGTTGCTGCTTTTGGGGTGGAGGTATAACCCAATGCCTGGGTGGGATGCCCCACCCCTTTTCTTTTTACTACCCCATGTGAAATCTGTGGTGTCTAATGGGTTTTCTATCCTCCTTCCAGGCATGGGACAGGTTAAGGGTGAACATCCAATTGGGGCAGATTTCCTATCTGCCCCCACCCGGGGCGGGGGTAGAAAGACTCTATTGCCCCAATGCCAGGATTGGCTGCCATCATTTATTCTTGTTTATTTGTTTAATGCCATTTTAAAGTCCCTGGTGTTGAGTGGGTTATCTAAACCCTCCTCCCCAAAGGGGGCAAACTGGGACAAACCCACTATCTGGGGAGGGAACATTGTATTGCTTCTTCTGGGGTATTGCCAAAAGCCAGAGTAGGATGCCCCCCTTTTTTTTGCCCCGTCCCCCTTTTTTCCCCAACTGAAAAATCCCTGGAGCTTAGTGGGCTTCCTCCCCCCCCCCCAATCGCCCCCAAAAAGGAGAAATTACAGGCAAGCAAACCCCAATCAGGACTATTTTCCTATCTGTCCCCCATGGGGGCAGAAAGACTAGATTGTCTGCTTTGGCAGTTAGTGCCCATGGGTTGTGGGTAACAAAGGCCCATGCCCTGGGGGGTCGCTCCCCACCCCAAATAATCTCTGGTGTCTAGTGAAGTGGACTCCGGGTTGGGGATCGCCCTCTCGGGGTGCTCCCCAATCAGGGATCCACCAGCAAGAGACAGTGCCGCAAATGGAACATTCTCCAACACAGCCTCTCCCACACCGATTGGTGCAAGGTGGGTAGAGTTATGCACCTGACAACAATCAGGAAGTGAAACCAGTGGGCACTAATGGCGCCTCTTGCTTTCACTTTCCCATCTGTGACATCACTGCATCATACAGCACATGGGTGTGAAAGATGGGTGGGTTGAGGACTGGGTGTTTATGGAGAAGAGATCTTTCTTTAAAAAAGTAAGCCTCTTGTGCACTCACTGGAGGTTCCTTTGAAACCCTCTCCAGTGTCCAGATCACCTGAAAACACTGATGGTAGGAGAGATGGAAACAAGGTGATGGTATGGGGAAATGGGGAGACACGTAGGCCTGGACAGAGCTTGCAGAGTTTCACTCCATGGAATTCCGCGGAGTTACTGAAAAACCCCTCCAATTCCATGGAGTTCCGCAAGCGGACGGAGTATTGCTTGGCACGGCCACTCCTGCGTCCAGAGTCTGGTCGTCATCGGCTGGGATGGAACCAGTGAGGGAGGCGTGGTGGCGGCGCGGGCCTGCTGTCACTGGTGAACTGCATCAAATGGTTTGATGTGATTATTATTGCCAATCGAGAGATGGACGCTGACTGCTGCCACTCGCGCACCGAGTCCACTCTTGAACCTGTTCACTGCTTGCAGTGCCCACCTAGTTAATGGTGCCATGCACATCCCAAGTAAATAAGTAAACAGCACTGTGAGTAGCACCATGCTCAAGCCGTTTCCTCGGTGCTCCATCCTACGAAGCCGTCACAGTGCTCCACACACACCACGCACTAACATCATACATCAGTGTGAGACTCCGCATCTGGTCCCAAAGACGAGGAAGTGCATCAGGTGTGGATGAAGTGGCAAATGAGCGAGCAAGGGCCTAGGGCCCAGGAGGATCTTGTATGTCCTAGAAAAAACATTTGGACTTGCCCTCTCTTGGACAAACGGCAATCTTCCTCCACTCCCTTCTCTCGGTCCCTCCTCAGCCCCCCTGCCTGCTGCACCTCGTCCCCAACTGAGGCCCTGGCTGACAAAAAGGCCAGAACAGGCCACAGCCGGAGCCTGGAGTGCGCCTAGGTCAGTGGCGGGGAAGGAGTTGGGAGAAGCCGTAGGAGGAGTAGAATGCAGGCACCCCCAACAGAGCCACTCCCAAGGGGCAGCATTTTGACAGACATTTACATGTTCCCACTTCCCACCAGTTCACTTTATTCTGAAGAGGGTGTTTTGCGGTTGACTAACTTGTTGGAATGCCCATGAAAATAGGCCAAGGAAGAATGCATCGGTGTGAAACCAAATGTAAATTACATCCCTCATCGTTGTTTGACGCCCACAACCGGTATTTTAATAGTCATCCAGCCATGTTCACGAAGCCTCTATATCTGGCCTAAGGTCGGCAATGAACAAAGTTTATGGACAAGGGCTGCTGCTGCCTGTGAGGTAACTTGCCTTGTGCAGTTGCTGCCCATGTCAATGTATTCCAACAACTTCCGATCTATAGATGTGGTTGGTATAGTTGATCTCAGTGCACAGGGAATAACTGTGTCAATTAGAGTGCGATTCCGCTGTCGATGTGCTCACTGAAATTGAATGTTAGAATACGTCAGAAAGTATTGTTCCGAATTACTTTTTGTGTGTATGAATAATCTTTCATTTCTTTAGTGGAGCAGGCAGATTTAGTTGTTGAAGTTGCTTGCATTGTTTTGCATTGATTTCTTAAAGAATGCACTTGTAAAACTTGTAAAGGAGGGTGAGCTGCTGCAAGGAGTGAGATTGACTTCACAGTGTGCCGTGCTGGCATAGGTCGGTTGGTGTAGAGTTGCGCTGGCGTTGTTTGAAAGGTCATAGAGAGCAGCGCTGGAATTGGTTGCAATTGCAGAATAGAGAATTGTGGGTGAAAAATCATTTCATGGTTCTTACAAAAAGTCATTTGTGAATATTGCATATTTTGATTGAAAATTAAGTTTTTTAAAGCAATACAAAGTCTAGTAAAAGGAGATGGGACTATACCCATTAGAAAGAGAGAAGAGGCATCACCTGAAGTTACATCAGGTCGTATTATGGCGGAAGATGTGGGTCTTCACACATGTGCCTTTCTCGCACAATGGCATAGGCTTACTGAGCAAGATGGAGCACTAGCATTTCCACGTTATGAGCCATTTAATTTGAGGATTATTGAGAACTTGAGGAGGGCGTTGTATGAAATTAAACCGCCTCCTAGACCTACACAATATGAAGCACTTCATACTTGGGAACATAGGCTCATCTTAGACAAAGAGAGAGATTTCAGGGAAGAGTTAAGAAAGCCATACGCACTTGTGCAGATGCTAAATGGGATGCTGAGCAGAGATCCTGGAGAACTGACATGATGGAGGGAACTAGACTATATCCTGCGTTGAGGAGTGAAGGAGAAGGGAATGGTAAATGAAAGCAAAAGAAAAAGAATAAAGTACAAGAAGACAGGATAGAATTCAGGAAAGTTAAAGAAAAGCAGATGAAGATTTTGTGACCGCATTATTACTGAACCATCCACCTCCATACAATGATGCGCAAGCTTGTGGAATGAGTAATGTACCTATGAGTGAGACTTTAGATGTGCCTGCGGCACCCATGAATATGAATTCAAATTCAATGGGAGAGAAACAAGGGAATACTTCAGGTGTTTCTGGTGCAAACCCTACCGTGAATCAGACTGGGATTGACTGGTCCAGGAGATTTCCTCAGAGACCATCTCCCTTTTTCGTGACCCCACACGAGTGCCCCACCGATGATGAATTACAGTACCCCTAGAGCAGAGATGCCTATGGGAACGCCAACTTCTGACATGTCCCTTTTGAATTCACCACCTGCTTTGAGTAGTGGTACCTGTAGTGGAAAATAATTCTCAATACTCCAGTAGAACAACCAGGTCTTAAGGCCTGAGAATTTGCTGATTGGCTCAGAGGCATAGAGACTCCGACAAATTGCTCAAATCCTCGAATGAGTGGGACATCAGCCCAAGTCCCAGAGAGAGAAAGAGTTATGAATGTGGCCAAATTGAAATTAGAATTAGAAGAAATTATAGTTGGAACCTTTGGATTGTCTCGATTGGAGGCTGACCAGGATGACAAATTGGTATTCTATTGTAAGGACATTACAAGATTTGCTGGACAGGCTCATGACAGACTATCAGAATTAGCTCAAAGACATGGGATTGCTTTACAGAAATCCAAAGCCCTACAGAGGAGCTACAGGCATAGCTTTAGTGACATATATATTGCAAAGATGCATCCACTGGAATGAAACTACAGATTAAGGAATTGATTTCCTATCTCCGAAAGTGGAGTGAGATAGATAAATGGGAAGGCAGATGGTCAAAGAAAAAGAACCAAAGAAAGTCATGTTACAAATGCCACCATCTGGAACAGAGGAGGATGATGAGGATGTACACATGCTTCCCATGAGAGAAGTGTCTGGTGGAGTGTATGTACATATACCATAGGGTAGGTCGGATCTTGCATCCTTCACAAATGATTTTCCGATATACAGAGAGAATCCAGTGGAATGGTACAGACAGAATGATCGATTTGTGAAAATATCTAATGTTTTATGGAAGGATTTTGATACTCTATATGAAATTGTGGTTCCAAGTGATATGTGGATTGAATGCAAGGTTTCTGTGGATTGGCTTAAAGTAGAGGTGATGAGACATCCTCAATCGCATGCTCCATCAACCCTGGTCATGAAAGTGATTACTTTTTTAAAATTAAAAATCTCTCCTAAAGAGATTTATTGGGTCAAGGTTGATCGAACGACCCAAAAAACCAAAGAGTCAGTACATGCCTACTATGAAAGATTGTTGCAGGCATTTAAACAGTTCAGTGGGACAGAGACAATTGAGGCAAAGGATATGGGTCATTTTGTTTATAGATTTGTGTATGGATTGAAGCCTGAGGTTAATTCCATGATTCAACAGCACTTGATTTGTTGGTAGAGTAAGCCAATTGATGAAATTTTGAGATACACAAAGTAATGTAGAGATGAGTTAGAGATGAAACACAAGAAGTTAAAGGAAAAGATAATGATTGCACAAATGAAAGCTGCTCAGAGAGGTCAGAATCTGCCGCTTATAGATAATCCTGTTCCGATACAGGGAGGTTATCAGCAGGTCCCTTTGATGCAAGGTGTAAATGGATTTCAACAGCAAGGCTTTCAGCCATGGGATAGAGGATGAGGTGTTCCAATTGATCTGAGAACAGGTGTTGGTGTGCCAACTTTGAAAAAATGAACCCCTGCCACGTGTGTAGCAGGTTGGGGCATTGGAAATGCGAATGTTGATTTAATGCTGCTAACGTGGTTAACAGAAGACAGGTTCAGAATGGTGGATTTGTGTAGTCCCAAGGAAATAATATGTTTCAGACACAGCAAGTACAGAGAAAAAAAGTCAAAAATACCAATGTACCCCAAGCTTAGGGGATGCAGGTTCCACAAGCTCTAATGCCACAACAAAATGCCAATGTCTCAAATGTCCAGATACAATGCGAATCAGATCCCCAATGTAAACACAAATCCCTTTGTGCCTCAGAATGTGTCCCAACAATATTACATGATCCAAATAGATTATTTCAGCTCAGACAAGTCGCAACGACTGGCATGAGAGAGGAGGAGGAGGATTGAGTACTTGGTGCAACCTTAGAGGTAGACCAGAGTGGTCGATTTGTGGATGGTGAGATAAATGTGAGTCCTGTCTCATTCCTTGTTCACACTGGTGCTACCCACTCTACTGTGAGAACAGTAGAGGTTCCTAACCTATCCCTCTTGTGGCAAAGAATCCAAGTTGTAGGAGTGGCAAATAAACAAATGACTAGCCCAGTTTCAGAAGCAGTACTTGTCAAGATAGAGTCTTTCGAGGATCATCACTGATTTGTGGTCTGTGATTCTAGTCCTGTAAATCTGCTTAGATGAGCCCTTTTATGTAAGCTGAATTGTTCCATTTACTATACTCCAAATTACATTGAGTTCAGACATTGGAATGTAGTGGAATTGAGAGACACAGTGTTACCTGAAGTATGGAACTTATCAAAGGTATTGAACCAGCCTGTATTACTGTGAAGCACAATGCTGAGTTCCAGAGAATCCCACAATATAATCTGACCCTTGAAACTGTTGCTGGGATTACTTTTGTGATTGGCTCAATGATCGAGCAAGGCATTCTGAAAGAGATTATGGGGAGTCCATGTAATTCACCCATCATGGGTTTGCAGAAACCCAATGGCAAGTACCGCATTGTCCAGGATTTGCAACGTGTAAAGTCCATCATTGTCCCTTGTGGTCCTATAGTACCGAATCCTGCTATGATATTGTTTCAGATTCCATGCGAGGCCGAGTGGTTCTCTGTCACTGATTTTTGCCAAGCCTTCTTTTCTATACCATTGCACGAGGATAGAAAATTTCTCTTCGCTTTCTGTTTCGGCAGCCGGGTCTTGGCATGGTGCCAGGTCCCACAAGGGTGTACGGAGAGTCCTTCTATCTTTAGTCAGATACTCAAGAAGAATCTAGAGTCCTTAGTGATGCCTCATCACTCAGTCTTAGTACAGTACATCGACAACCTAATGTTGGCATTGAATACACAGGAGGCTTGTGAACCTGACACTATTGCTTTGCTGAACCACTTAGCTGAGAATGGACATAAAGTGTCCCCGACCAAATTACAGTTCTGCAAGAAAGAGGTCCCGTATCTAGGACATCACATTGATAAAGGGTAAGGAAGGTGTTGCTATAGGGAATCTCTGTGATTCTGAAAATGAATCCGCCAACGACATGGAAAGAAGTCTGAATGTTTTTGGGAATGGTGGGCTTCTGTCGATAGTGGATTCCCAACTTTTCCCTGATGGCCAAGCCTCTTCAGAGGTTGACACATGAAGACATGTCAGATCTGGTATCATAGGATGACAGCTGCATGCGTGCCTTCTCAGAGCTGCTAGAATGTCTCTGCTGCGCCTCAGCCCTGGGAATGCCTGATTACAATAAATGTTTTGCTTTGTTTTGCAGTGAAATAGAGGGCTGCACTCTTTCAGTGCTTACTCAGATTCATGGGAATGCTTGCAGGCCTATTTTTCTGCCACACTTGACCCTGTGGTTGCCTTAAAGCTGTTGCCTTTGCTAGTGTAAGCATTGAGTAGTGTGAGAGCATTGTTATGGGTCATCCTTTGACAGTGTTTGTACCCCATTCAGTTGAGATGTTGTTAACTCATACTCGGACACAGCAGCTCACCAATAGTCAGCTTACCATGTATGAGCAAGTCATCCTGGGGGCTGAAAACGTGTCCCTTAGGCGATATACTCCACTCAATCCTGCTACATCATTGCCCCTTTCTGTGAACGAAGTGGTGGAAGATGAGGTTGAACATGACTGCCTTGATTTTACTGAACTATGCATAAAGCCGAGACCTGACATTCAAGATGTGCGACTACCTGAATCAGATCATGTGCTGTTTGTTGATGGCTCCTGTTTGCGAGACGAAGATGAAAATTTGAAAGCTGCCTATGCAGTATGTACTGTTTCATGTGTGGTCGAAGCCTCCTGGCTTCAAGGAGTCTTTTCAGCACAAGTGGTCGAATTGATTGCTCTTACTAGAGCATGCTGTGTTTCAGACCAGCTGAGAGTGACAATTTTCACTGATAGTGCAAAACTGGTGTTGTTCATGACTTTGGGCAGTTATGGTCACAACACGGATTCATGACTTCTTCAGGGTCACCAATCCGTAATGGGGAATGTGTAAAGAACTTGCTACAGTCCCAACAACTGCCTGCCCAAATTGCCGAAGTGAAGTGTGCCGCCCATAGACAAGGCACAGACTATGTGACCCTGGGCAATATATATGCAGGTGAAACAGCTCGGTACTGCACACTGAATTCTTGCATCTTTAATGGGGAATATTCCAATGAAACTTCGGATCTCACAAATTGCAATCTATTGTTGGCTGCTGTTGATATTTGGGAGGAAGTCAAGAGATTACATGAAGAAGTGCCAGAAGCAGAAGAGCAAGGTTGGATCAGAGCAGGGTGTGTTAAAAGAGATGAAGATGAGATTTGGGTCTCAAGTGATGGAAGACCGGTGTTGCCAGACAGCTTGTTATCACCCATGGCAAGACACAATCATGGTCCCGCACATGTAGGGCGAGACGCAATGGTGCATCTTTTTAGGAAATCCTGGTTTAATCCGAGATTCAGACTGCTGGCTGAATGTTTGTGTCATAGATGTGTGGTTTGCCAAAGGCAGAAGAGCCCCAGTAACCATGAGTCACATAGGGAGATCAGGACCTCGACAACCTCAGCGACCTCAACTCCGCCACCCTCCTGGACAACCTCGGACTGAAACAACTCGTCACCACCCTCACCCGCAAGGCAGGACACACCCTCGACCCCATCTTCGCAGGAGGTAACAACATCCACTTCAGCCACACCACACAACCCCCCTAGACGGACCACCACTGCGTACACTTCCACGTCGACAAACCCACCGCCCCCAAACCTGCACCCCACCCTCCGTGAAGGAACTGGAGCAAGGTCACTGAGGAGCAGCTCAACTCCACCCTCAACTGCGATGTCCCCTCCACCTCGACTGACACTAACCTCGCAGCCAAAGAACTTCACAGACGGATCACCAACTGCGCAGACGAGCTCACACCCCTACGTAACCCCGACAGACAGCGCCCCAGAAAAGCCACCTAGTTCACCGCCGACCTCCAAGAATCCAGACGCACCTGCAGACGTCTCGAGAAGAATTGGAGAAACAGCAAATCCTCGGAAGACCGCACCACCTACAAGAACGCTGTGACAGAATACCACCAACGCATCAGATCCACCAAAAGGACCTTCATCTAAAACAAGATCCTTGCCAACTCCAGCAACTCAAAGGAACTCTTCAGCATCATCCAGGAATTCACCAAACCCCCCAGCGAAAACATGGACATCATCCCCTCCCAGGACCTCTGCAACAAGCTCAGCTCCTATTTCCATCTGAAAATCAAGTGCCTCTACGACAACTTTAACCACCAGACACCTGACTCAGAAACCACTCCCTCCTCCAGCAAAGCCAGCCAGCCCACCATCTCCTCCTGGACCCCAGTCACCACCGAAGACACCGCATCGACCATGAAAGGCTTTCACTCAGGAGCCCCCACGGACCCCTGCCCCCCGCACATCTTCCACAGAGCCGACGCCATCATCGCATCGGAAACTACGAAGCACCATCAACGCCACCTTCGAAACTGGCACCTTCCCCAATGACTGGAAACGCGCAGAAGTCAGGCACCTACTCAAAAATCCCTCAGCAGATCCTATGGACCTCAAGAACTACCGACCCATCTCCCTCCTCCCCTTCGCGGCCAAAGTCACCGAGAAGGCCGTCCACATCCAACTAACGAGATTCATCGAACAGAACTCCATCCTCGACCCCTCCCAATCCAGATTCCGCAGCAACCACAGCACTGAGACCACTCTACTCACGTCTACAGATGACATTCGCACCCTCCTCGACCAAGGACACACCGTGGCCCTGATCCTACTCGACCTCGCTGTAGCCTTCGACACCATCTCCCACCGCACACTCACCGCCAGACTCCACGACGCCGGCATACATGGTATCGCTCTCAACTGGCTCCGCTCCTTCCTCACCGGCAGAACCCAAAGAATCAGACTTCCACCCTTCCTTTCCGAACCCACAGAGATCAACTGCGGAGTACCCCAAGGATCATCGCCCCACGCTCTTCAACATCTACATGGCCCCCTCGTCGCCATCGCCAAACATCACGGACTCAGCATAGTATCCTACGCCGACGACACCCAGCTCATCCTCTCCTCACCAAGGACCCCATCACCACCAGACTCAACTTCCAGGAAGGAATGAAGGACGTCGTATCCTGGATGAGCAGCAGCTGCCTGAAGCTCAACTCGGAGAAGACAGAGGTCCTCGTCCTCTGACTTTCCCCCTCTGCATGAGACAACACCTGGTGGCCACCGCCCTCGACCACCCCCGCCGGACCACGCCCGGAACCTCGGCATCGTACTCGACTCCTCCCTCTCCATGACCCGACAGGTCAACGCCGTCGCCTCCGCCTGCTTCAACACCCTCCGCATAAGGAAGACCTTCAAATGGATCCCCCGAATCAATGAAGACCGTCACACACAGGCTCATAACCAGCAGATTGGACTACAGAAATGCCCTCTAAGCCGGGATCAGCAAGTCTCTGCTCTGCAAACTCCAGACCATACAGAACACCGCAGCCAGACTCATCCTCGGCATCCCTCAACACGATCACCTAACACCTGTGAAACCTCCACTGGCTCCCCGTCGAGAAGAGAGTAACTTTCAAGATACTCACCCACGCCTACAAATGCCTCCACAACACGTGGCCACAATACCTCAACGACAGAATCTCCTTCCACGTACCCAAGAGAAACCTCCGATCCGTCGACCTTGCCCTCGCCAACCCCCGCGCATCCGAGAGCAAGAACGGGTGTAAGAACCTTCTCCTACATCGTGGCCAAGACCTGGAACGAGCTCCAGATCAACATCAGATGCGCCCCCACCCTGCACATCTTCAGGAAGACCCTCAAGACCTGACTGTTCGACTGACCGGTGCTGCTCCCCCCCCCCCGCGCCATGAGACCCTCACGGGTGAGTAGCGCGCTTAGAATTCCCTGATTGATTGATTGATTGAGGTACATTTAACAGAATGCAAATGGTCTTTATTGAGATGCCCATCTGTAAAGGACTTGGATATGTCCTAGTGATTGTGCGCATCTTTTCACAATGGGTTGAAGCTTACCCGACTAGGAGAAATGACAGTCTCAAAGTAGCGAAACGTTTGTTGAGGGAGTTAATACCGCGTTTTGGCTTCCCGACTTCTTAGGAGTCAGACCGAGGAACTCATTTTAACAATGAGGACCTGAAGATGATATGTGCAGCGTTACAAGCTGAGCAAAGACTACATTGCAGTTACCGTCCGGAGGATTCCGGCATTGTGGAGCAAGTCAATAGCACATTGAAATCCAGATTTGTTAAAATGTGTGCTTCAACATCTCTGAAGTGGCCTGATGCATTGCCTCTTGTGTTGGTGAGTCTGCGAAGTACTCCAGACAGGAGAACAGGATTGTCGCCCAATTAAATCATCATGGGGAGGACCATGAGACAGCCAGCTGTGCCTTCAAATGCATTTGTGAACATTACAGATCACATGATTCTTTATTACTGCAAAGGACTGGCTGACGCAGTACGTTCTGTGTCTCACCAGGTTGGAGAGGCTGCAGACCCTTTTCAACAGGAGCAGTGCCATGACCTCAGTCCCAGCAAATGGGTTATGGTGAGGAAGCATGTGCACAAGTCATGCTTGGAGCCAAGGAGACGCGAGCCATACCAGGTGATACTGGCCACCACAACTGCTGTTAAGTGTGAAGGTCTTCCTAATTGGGTATATGCTGCTCATACTCGCTGGGTCCCGGGTCCTCATGATGATATAACAGCACCTATTCCCGATATGCCAGTGGCTACAGTGACATAGAGGGAACAGGTTAGTTAAACTGGTGGGGATCAGCAAGCAGCTCGTATAGCACTTGTTCGGCCTGAGGGGAGGGGGGGGTCTGAGAGAGTCAACTGTTGTCGGTACAGAAGGGTCTCATCCAGTAGTGTTGACTGCGCCAGATGCAGACCCTGGGAAAGAGCCTAGTGCAATAGTAATGTGAGTTGTACCTGGAGACAGATGGCCCAGGAGGCAAGAGAGAGGAAGACGCTGTTTGACTGAAGTGCATGTACCACGCACCATCATCCCAAAGGGTGCTGATTGATCTGGCCCATGGGTACTCACAAACTTTCTCTCAGGGGCCAAATTTACAGTGTGGTTTGTGGCCGAGGGCCGCACCGGTGGGGGCGGGGTCAGTGGGGGAGGGGGGCGGGGCTAGAGCAAAAAAGATAACTATGACCATGAGGTTGAACACAGGCCCCTGCAGCGGACGCCTTCGTCCACTGAGCCACCAGACCCAGCATACACACATCTCTCTATCTATCTCTCTCTCTCTGTCTCCCTCCCTCTCTCTCTGTCTCCCTCCCTCTCTATCCCTCCCTCTCTCTCTCTCTCCGTCTCCCTCCCTCTATCTCTCTCTCTCTGTCTCCCTCCCTCTATCTCTCCCTCCCTCTCTCCCTCCCTCTCTCCCTCCCACCCTCCCTCTCTCCCTGTCTCACTCAGTTTGTCTCCCTCTCTCTCTCCCACCCTCTCTCTCCCTCCCTCTATCTGTCTCCCTCTGTCTGTCTCCCTCTCTGTCTCCCTCCCTCTGTCTCCCTCCCTCTGTCTCCCTCCCTCTGTCTCCCTCCCTCTGTCTGTCGCCCTCCTCCCTCTGTCTGTCTCCCTCTGTCTGTCGCCCTCCTCCCTCTGTCTGTCTCCCTCCCTCTGTCTCTCCCTCCCTCTGTCTCCCTCTCTCTCTGTCTCCCTCCCTCTCTGTCTCCCTCCCTCTCTGTCTCCCTCCCTCTGTCTCCCTCCCTCTGTCTCCCTCCCTCTGTCTCCCTCCCTCTGTCTCCCTCCCTCTATCTCCCTCCCTCTATCTCCCTCTGCCTCCCTCTCTGTCTCCCTCTGTCTGTCTCTCTCCCTGTCTCCCTCTGTCTGTTGCCCTCTGTCTCCCTCTCTCTCCCTCTCCCTCTGTTTCCCTCTGTCTCCCTCCCTCTGTCTCTCTCCCTCTCTCTCCCTGTCTCCCTCTGTCTGTCTCCCTCTCTGTTTCCCTCCCTCTCTCTCTGTCTCTCTCTCTGTCTCCCTCTCTCTCTGTCTCCCTCCCCCTGTCTCTCTCCCCTCCCTCTGTCTCCCTCCCTCTATCTCCTTCCCTCTATCTCCCTCTGTCTGTCTCCCTCTGTCTGTCTCCCTCTCCCTCCCCGTCTCCCTCCCTCTGTCTCCCTCTCTGTCTCCCTCTGTCTGTCTCCCTCCCTCTGTCTCCCTCTGTCTGTTGCCCTCTGTCTCCCTCTCTCTCCCTCTGTTTCCCTCTGTCTCCCTCCCTCTGTCTCTCTCTCCCTCTGTCTCCCTCTGTCTCCCTCTGTCTCCCTCTCTGTTTCCCTCCCTCTCCCCCTCTCCCTCTGTCTCCCTCTCTGTCTCCCTCCCTCCCTCTGTCTCCCTCTCTCTGTCTCCCTCTCCCTCCCTCTGTCTGTCTCCCTCTCCCTCCCTCTCCCCCTGACTCCCTCCCTCTGCCTCCCTCTGCCTCCCTCTGTCTCCCTCCCTCTGTCTCCCTCTCTCTGTCTCCCTCTCTCTGTCTCCCTCCCTCTGGCTGTCTCCCTCTCTCTGTCACCCTCTGTCTCCCCCCCTCTCTGTCTCCCTCTGGCTGTCTCCCTCGCTCTGTCACCCTCTGTCACCTCACCCCGAGTGTGTGTCAGCCCGGGCTGGGCTGAGACAGCTTCCCGGGCACACACACAGCCGCACCCGAGTACTTCACAGGTCTTTAAAGACCATTCACTTGTTAATGAGGCTTTGTTGTATTTCACCTCTTCTTAGCGCCCCTGCATCTCCACTCCGAGTGGAGATGCAGGAGAGGTGAATACAACAAAGCCTCATTAACAAGTGAATGGTTTTTAAAGAATCGCCCGGCCCCCATAGAGCGCTGCTGCAACCGGCGGTGTTTGCGGACACTTAAAAAAAAAGAACACAGGTAGGATAGCTGCAAGGTCCGCGGGCCGCCAAGGAAGGCTTGACGGGCCGTACTATGAGTACCCGTGATCTGGCCTAAGTGACAGTGATGAAGAAGGTTTTTTTTTCCTCCAAAACTAGCGCTGACCTCTGAAGCAGAGGGGTGTCTCCCATGTGCATTCGAAGAGATAGTGTATAGCTTTAATTCTTCACTCTTAAATCATTTGTCACAAATAGCTTTATTGAACTTATCATTCGTTGTTACATTTTTAGTATTGTCATCAGTTTTTTCTTGGTGGCATTTGTTATTACTTCATAACAATGGTTCACAAGAAACAAAGGTGTATTTGTGCCCAATGCATTTCGGGCGGATTGCCCTTCTTCAGGGGCTGTACAGATAGTACACTTAGTTCAGTTCTCCATGGTATAACGCGTACTGTCAGACCGTGTTAAAGAAGTACTGGCGTGTGCGGTCGTTCTTACGAAGTGTTGACACTTCGTAAGAACGACCGCACACGCCGAGTAACAACGAACAACGAATGATAAGTTCAATAAAGCTATTTGTGACAAAAGATTTAAGAGTGAAGAATTAAAGCTATACACTATCTCTTCGAGTGCACATGGGAGACGCCCCTCTGCTTCAGTGGTCAGCGCTAGCTTGAAAATTGAACATTATTCTCATACTCAGGAGGATTCACCCTATTGCACCACCTACCTTTTTAAAAAACGTGGACATCACCACATAAAAGGAGTGTGTTTATCTGCCCAAAGTCTTAGCCACTACAGTGATGAAGAAGGCCCAGCAGTAAGGAGATCAAAGAAAGCAAGAGTACCCTGTCAAAGGTACTCCTCACTTGAGTGGACTTACTTGGCTGCCAATGAATGGAAGAGAGCGTTTTTCACCCGCATCCACCTAAACCTCCTTGAATTGAACTTTGTGGCTGAACTGAGTTTTGAAATTACATTGACACTCTCCCCAGTTCGAAGAAATCCAGCTGCACCAACAGAGCTTCTTTTTCAAGTTGATTTATTGTACAGCAAACGAAAATAACATGTTTTGACCTGCTTCGGCCTTGGTATTTGCTGGAAAAGACATTTGAACTTTGCTTTGCTGCCTGTGCAAGTGGGAACCAACTGCAAATAACTGTTCTGCAAATCTTCTAAGCTAACAGTCTGTCACTAGAGAACTCACTAAGACTTCTCCTGCAACCCACTGACCAGCACCTGGACTCCTGTGTGGACTCCTGCATTCAAAAGAACGCCAATCCCAGTTCCTGGGCCCTGAGATTTGTGTGGTTGGTGCTGCAAAGCAAGAAAAACAACTCTGACGCCGTCAGAGACTCCACCAGTGACGCTGCCAGTGACGCCACGAACTGCACCGAAGCCAGGGGCACCACTCATGAAGTGCATGACACCCCGCCCGCACCGCAGTTCCGAGGCCCTTCGATGCCTGCAGTTATCGGCCAGCGCTCGCACCGCGCGGTCACCGCCAGCACCAGCAGCCCGGTATCGCGGAGCCGATAACCGAAGAGCGTGACTTCACAAACTCTTTGACTTTGCATTGCCTTATAGGAACTGCCGCCGCCTAACTTCCCCTGTCCTGGATTCGACCCCTCGCCTCCTCATGGACTCGGCGTCTCACCTCGCCTCACTGTTGCAACCAGCTTTGCCTCGGCACCAACGTCTCACCTCCATGAAGCCGTGCATCGTCCATAGACTCCATTTCCAAGGTACTGTCGTTTTGGGGGTCCGTGTGATTCTGTGCCCGACTCCGTGCACCTCGCGGTCGGTGCCGTACTTTGGATTTATGCCTGTCACGACATCGTAATAGCCCCAGGTGGAGCTACTTTGTTTCTACAAGTGCTATTTTTCAAATAACTGTTCTAAAAGTATATCTTGATACCTGTATGTTGGATTTTTGTCATTTAGGTCTTGTTTGGTTTAGATAAAGATACGTTATTTTTCTAAACTGGGGTGGTGTCCCTTTGTGGTGTTTTCACTGTGTTACTGTGTGTTTGGGTACAAATACTTTACACATTGCCTTTGGGATAAGCCTGTCTGCTCGTACCAAGCTACCAAGGGGGTGAGCAGGAGTTATCTAGAGTGTGTAACTCCCTTACCCTGACTAGAAGGAAGGGTCCCTACTTGGACAAAGGTGCATACCTCTGCCAATTAGAGACCCCCTTTCTAACAGATACTCAACTCACACAAGATGAGAAAGCTTTCTACAGTAGTTGACAAGTTGTCTACTAGTACAGCTGGAGGATTCTTAGTTATAGATACAGAAATGGTTGTCTTCAGATCGATGGTTTTGCAGAATTAACTTGCTTTAGATGTCCTTCTCACAAAAGAGGGCGCAGTCTGCTGGATGTTAAAAGTTGAACACTGCTGTACTTATATTCCAGACAAGAGTAAGGATCTAAAAAAATACATTAGCAACATTACTGACCTGAAGAAAGATTTGAAAGGGTTAACAGCAACGGGTGCTTGGGAAGCAATAGGGAATGGATTTCTGCTATAGGCAGATGGTTTGGAAACTTAGAGAGTGGAAATGTTGGAAGCATATTGATACCATTAGTGATAATTGCTTGTTGTGGATTATCATTGTTTGTAATTATTAAGGTGGACAGATGTGCATTCGGTGGAGAATAGGGCGAAGAGAAAGAGAGCAGAAATGGAGCTGGAGGAGTGAATACTATGATGATGACATGACATTTCTGGAGGATTCCAGAAGAAAGATGATGAAGACAGCCAGATTGTAATCTGTCCATCTGATAAGACATTGATATGATAGCTTGATTCGCCATCAGCGCGAGGATTGGTGCAGTGCAAATTTGCCCACTCTTTACACATCACAGAAGTTTACCAAAATGTTTACAGAGACACATAATGAACGTCCACTTAGCACATATTTCTTACATGACATAATGATGAATGATACAATTTCACTCGAAATTGCTATTAAAGAGTGCACTTATTGAGGAATTTCAGTGTTTAACCATGCTAATTTGTAGACAAATTTAATATAAATGATTTTGGAATAATTACTTGATGTAGTGAAAAGAACCATCTTCTTCACGTTATTGTGCTTCACTGCTAATGCATAACTCATGATTGCTAAACGTGTGCTATATTGTCTGTGTAACCTTTAGTGACTTAAATATTAGTCCTAAACCACCCTCAAATGTGTAGAATGTTCTTGCAAGTTAAACGACAAACCCCATGCAATGTATGCATTAATATTACATGTGTGTACTTTAAAACGTAGTTCTTAGTCATACATATCATTGAGTAATTTGATTATTTACTGTATTCTTATGAAATATGAACTAAAAGTACTAAAAAAATTATATTTGTTTGTTTAAAGGTGCACACGCTTATTAAATGTGCACCATTGAATTAAATGTTTAACCTGACATCATTCTGTAGGCATGTATTTCACCATGCAGCATTTAATAAATTACTGTATTTCAATTTCTTTTAACATGGCTTTCTTGCAGGTATTCACATGCATTGTTAGTTTAGAATAGATACATTTCTGTTCTAGAGATAGATACATGGCCTGAGAAGCGGACCTTGACAGAAGTACACGAAAAACCAGAGTGCTAATGAAAGAACTATTCTTTCCTGACATGGGTATGAGAAAAGGATGTTGTTCCCATGTTTAGTGTGAACACCATGGACTTTCTACAATGATGCAACCAAAGGGGTGTCACACACAAACTTTATGGATTATAATATACCGATAACCCCAGAAGTCAGCAGTTCTCTCTTTGGAACCTTTCAGGACACTCTCTTAGAACTCTTGCAGACTTCTTTGCTGAACCCCCCTTTCTGTAGCCCCTATGCGGAATTCCCTTTGGACTCCTTGCAGACCCTTTCCTTGATTGCCCACTACCACTTGAATAGACTTTGAGAAGTTTAGACCTCTATGCTTCATTTGGATTCTGCCCTAAGTGTGGCATAGGCTAACACTTATTTCTGACCCACTGAAGACTCTTGAGCTTCTGAGATGCTAAAACTTGTTCGACTTAATTTACCTTGCCCTCTCCTTATTGCCTACATGGAACTCTATGATTTCTGATACTCTTTAAATAACTGAACCATTCTTCCCCTGTGGACTGTGCTTGGAATATTTAGATTACTAATGTATAGATGGGAGACGTTAAGATTGTTTTCTGAACATCAGGTACTGGGGCTGTTGTTTTGCATAGCTGCCACAGAATTACTTGCCTGTTTAATTGTGGCCCGCCTCAATTTCTTTCAGAGGCTTGTACTCCCAATTGTTATACTGTATGTTTATAGCATTGTGTCTAGAGTGATCTATTTGAATTTGATTACCAATTTGTAATAAACCTTTTTTAAACTTGGCTACCGATTCCCGGTCCTCACTGTGTAGCCAAACGGGTTGCACTGTTTAATGGGCAGATTCACTGCTCCCTTTCCCTTCAGTGCGACAAAGAAAATATCGACCGGAGGACCAGAGTAAGTGAAGTGTGGACCCAGAAAATGCTGGATCAATGGTCACTATACTTCTTCATGGCACTATCAGTGCTCCTCCCTCAGTCCTTCTTTAGAATGCTTCAGGACCTCCTCTCTGATCTTATTTGGGGACATGGCAGAAAACGAGTTGCCCTCCACTGGTTACAGCACCCCGTGGTAAAAGGGGGACTAGGTGCCCCCAACGACGAATAATATTATGTCACACCACAATTGCATTGGTCGATGCAGTGGCTCGGAGATGGTCCTTGCGTGGAGAAAGCAGAGGCGACACGACTCCTTGGCAACACAATTATTCTGAATTGGATCCTGAACCCCTTCAGATCAATGGCAATTGAGACTGACCTGATGAGGGTTGCTAGGGCATGCTAGCAAAGATACAGCCACGCGCATAGCCACACCATCCCCTCCACACCCTGCAGCTATAGTTGTGGGCACTGCCGGAAATTCAGGAGGAGACATAACATACTTACATCGGGATACGCTGGTGTGACACGGGTGGGGGACCTATTCGTTGACGGTATCCTGCATACATTTCAAGGCATGAGGGACTCCTATGACATAGCAGTCAGACATTTCTTAACACACAATGCAATTCACGATGCCATAGGCACTAGATGAGGGGAGGGTCAATTGGAGCTAGCCACATCCCCACGTCTGATGGGGCTCCTTAACCATGGCACTGGCAGAAAAGCAGTGACCTCACTGTATAATATGCTTAATGCACAAAAGCAAATTACTAGCCCAAACAACATTAAATGGGAAACTGATCTGGGACGAGTTTTCCACTGAGCAGTCAAGCATGTTTCTTGGAATTCGAGATTCCAATTTAATTACAAACACGAGACATATCTCACCCTGAAATGCAAACAATGCATGCTTGTGGGAGCGTCCTCTGACTGCCCCCGATGCCAAGACAGATGCAGACTTCTATAACATGCTGTGGGAATGCCAGGAACTGCAGCTCATGTGGGAGACAGTATTAGAAAGGATCTTGGAACTGGTAGATCAACCAATACCTCTTATTCCTGAGCTATGACTCCTAGGCTCCTGCCGAGATCTAAAAATGAGACATAACTATGCGGATGTGTAGACCTGGCGCTTATACTCTTTAAACAACGAAAAGCGATGGTGTGGAAAGTCTGTTTGGTACTAGATGTGTGACTTATGCTGGGTGACTTGGAGAAATGGGCCAAAGCGGAGACAGAAGTGATAACACTAACCCCACTATGAGAGGAAAGGGGCCCTATCGGACTAATTTGGGATATACACATCACAAAACTGGTAGCGAAGAATGACACCAGACCACCCTAGAAAAATATGTGAGCAAGGAAACAGTTGTCGAGGCAGTGAGCCTTGTGCCCGGAAGCTGGCTGGCACCAGACCGGACTATCATTGACCCATACTGAGTCTGTTCGAACATCTAAAGACTGCCCAAAAACCATGAGCTACCACTGTGGTAACACCCTACCCCACTAGGATAACTACAATGGAGGACTGCCAGCTAAGGAGATTGATATATTAGGAAGCCTAGACTATACCAACTATCAGTGTGCACATTTAGCACTAGTTAATCTGTGAAATCCGCTTAGGCTGCCTACCATCGAGCAATTGGTGCTGCAAAATATTCCCCCACACCCCCACCCCCCGGAAATGCAGATATGAGCCCCAATGCAATGTTGACTTCCTCTTATACAAATGTAAATGTTGATTACTTGTCAGTGACAATACGGGAATGCTGTAGACAATGTACATCGGTCATTTATAGTGGACGAATAAGTATTTGATTGTACAATTATTCTATTTCTATACTGGAATAAAGAAATTTTAAAAAGAAAAGAGTCCTCCAGTACACTGCAAAGCTTCAAAACCAAGTTCAGTTGTTGGTCATGGTTCTCTAAAGACCTCAAATAAGAAAATACTCTAAGATTATCAGCTTGAAGTGAACTGAAGGAGATCCTGTGATGCCAAAGAAGGGGCAATGTATCGTCATGAACTGCACAAATACAACCAAACACCTAATCAAAGTTTCCAAGTGGAAACATGTTTCTCAAAGATTGCTCTAGCAGAAAACATGTGCAAAGAATTATTACCTACAGAATGCCCTAGAGATGTTTTCCCAAACAAGGTGTTAAGATAAGTTCAGAGAGTAGTTAGTTCCATGGTCCAGAAAATTCTTAGCAGTGGTGCTGGCCCTGACTGTATTAGATCTTTCAGCTGTCTTTGACACCATCAACCACCAGATCTATTCTGCTCTATTGTCTGGCTGAGGCCTCTGTGAATGGGTACTGTGCTGAAGTGCATGGGCTTCTTTCACATCGGGTCCTGATGGTTCTGCTGGGGACTTTTACCTCTGGGACTAAACTAATTCCATGTGCTGTACCTCAAAGTTCATCTATCTCCCCCTTGCTGTTCAGAGTGTATCTGTGGCCTTTGGTAGTCTGGTGCATGGAATGAGCGTGTCCCTTTTAATGATTTAGACGATATGCAGCTCTTGCTGGTGGATGACGCAGCCACAAGAAGCTGGGCATCTTTTTTGGGACTCAGCCAGTACCAATGAATATATAGGAGTTCTGGTTCAACTTAGTGTCTCGGATAGAAAAGGTGTGGACCTGCTCAGAACATGAGAAGCCAGCAAGATTTGTGAGTCCCCAAGGGTAGCCATGAAGTCAGTTTCTGCAAAGAGCATGAGCAAGAGATTGGTAGAAGGAATTCATTGGAAGCAAAGAAACATGAAAAGAAGGACCCATGTGATACTTGAACAGCCACTGATAAAAAAGCGCAGAAACTTTGTGTCCAACACAGATGAAATCCTTCAGATGGTCCATACCAAAAGATGTATCACAACATAAAATCTGCATTCCACCTGCCTTGAGTATGTGCTCTGGGGTCATCCAGAGACCAAATCAACGTCAAACTACAGCAAGAAGAGTGGAATCATATCTACAATGCTTTATTGACTGCCTTTATGAGATCAATAAAGTAAACTAAATACCAACCAGACAATATTCAGAAACACAAGTCTAGATAAGAACGACACAGGTCTCAGGCTGTGGACTAGAACTGGAAACCCCAGAATTTACTGGAGGAAGTATTGTATTCCAAAGAAAGTTGCAAGAGCTCTAGAAAAAGGCAGAAACTTTCACCATAACTGCATCTAAGCCATTGAGATGCTGATAAAAGGGGCCGCTGGCCAGAAACATACACAGATGCACCTGAGGGGCAGAGTGGTACAAGAGAATTGTATTTTCTCAACCTTCAAGTGAGATGTCTTAGATGCCCTTGGTTTTAGAGCCTTAGTGGTTCATATCTTCCTTAGGAATGGTACTGTTTCCACTGGTCGTTTATCTACCTTGTGGTTTTGTGGTCTCCTGGCGTTGCATGCACGATTGGCAAATTGGATGGTAACCAGTGGTTCTTTGGCCAGCCATGCATGTCTTCTCAAACTGTGGTCTGGGCATTAACTCCCATCATCAAAGGCTATACATGTCCTGGGTTGAGGCACTTGTGAATTGTCCATTTCTGTGGATTAATGCAGCGTTTTCCGGTCTGTTTTCAGAACTGATATTCAGCCATAGCTGAGACTGGTTTTCACCATAAACAATGCCCATTTTGTGGATGTTTGTTCTTGTGCTACTACATTGTTTTTTTGCATAGGGATAGATACATTGTCTGCAATTTGGCTTTAGAGCAACTTGGATGAGCCAAACTGGACTCCAATGTGACAATGTAAAAGTGTACACGCTTTTCTATAATGCTTTGTGTTGGCCCCATCTGCTAAAGTCGATGAAATGGTTGCGGCAGTAGCCTTTCTTTTGCACCACATACTTGCTCAAGACATTATTTTACTTAATGTCTTTTATCTCTCAGGAACTGTATAGAGAGACCATTAGATTGCTGAATGGCTAAATGTGTGCAAATACGAATGAGAAAGCAAAGACAAATGAGAAAGCAAAGACAAATGAGAAAGTAAGTACAAATGAGAAAGCAAAGACAAATGAAAAAGTAAATACAAATGAGAAAGCAAATAAAAATGAGAAAGTAAATACAAATGAGAAAGCAAAGACAAATGAGAAAGTAAATACAAATGAGAAAGCAAAGACGAATGAAAAAGTTGGAACACAATATAAAGAATGCCAGGGATCCACCACCAGCTCCAAAATTAATATTGATCTTCTTTATTGCGCATTTTACAACTTTCTCATTCGTCTTCTTTATTGTAGGTAATTTTCTTCATGCCATCCATATGTTGGCAAGGGAATCAGTAAACACTAATAAAAAAGACTAATGAGAAAGTTGGAAAATATACAATAAAGAAGATCAGTATTAATTATGAAACTGGTGGTGGATCCCTTGCATCCTTTATATTGTGCGGTTCTGGATATTCCATTCAGAAGTGACCAAGAAGTGTGAACATTGATGTCATTATGATATTGTTTGTTATTCAGTGCCCCCTCTCAAATGTTTGTCTGCTGTTTATGAATGCTTTCTATGGCAATGCATGTGGAGGTGGCCCTTTAGTCAAGTGTCTTAAAAGAGGCCCATGGGCTGTGATTAACATGTACTCTGTAGCATAATTACTGCTCTATATGTCTGTTGACAGATCAATGGTGTGCACAAAGGTCTCCACCAGTGAACATACAACCATTGCCAGCGCTGTCTGGTGGAGCTTTTGCACAACAACAGTGGAGAAATGGGCCCATTTCTGAGCCTTTTCAACCAAATGGTTGAAGCAAATTCTAGGTTTTCCTCTTCTTCCACCAAAGAATATGCCCATCTTTCCATTGTGTAAACAGGCCATTGAGTGGATTCGATTACACATGGTTTCCTGCCTGAACCTAGAGGTGATACAGTTTTTTAAAGTTGTTACATTATATTTCTGTGAAGTTGCATTGCCAATGGTGACATCCTTGTGCCAGGTAGAGGTTTCTGAGGCTGCACACACACACTAGGGCAGCAGGGTATGGCATCTTCCTGGCACTACAATGTGGAGCTGGTATACCTCATGCATGTCATCACCATCTCTCTTTGGAACATTTGGATTGTAAAGCTGATTCAGTAGCAACACATTTTTGGCGGTCTTTCCAAAGGCATGCCTCTTAATTGGGTCAGTTGGCACCTGGCGCCAAAATGCTCATCCTGCCTCCGGCTATGGACTTTAGCCTTGAAAGACATACACACTGCAAAATCATTATGTGTGCAAAATTGTTATTTGTCTTGTGAATGGAAAAGAAATCCTAAACCAGAGAAGTGCTGTTTTTTTCGTGTGTCAAATTCCAGACCCTCTGGTATCAGATTCAGTGGGTTCTGGGGATGCTGGAACTGAGCATTACAGAACTAAAGGTGGGGGTTGTTTCTATTTTTGCTGATGTTTTGTTTGATTCTGGAGGAAGAAATTGAAGGCAATAAGGACAACAGGTACTGCGGTCTGAATAGAAGTGACTTACAAACACAGATCCATTTCATGCGCATAATCTCTAGTGGCACTGGTAACTGGGCTTTCTGCAAACTTCCTTTTGCCCTCTCTAGCTTGGTGCTCAGGGGCTTACTCCATGTCACCACTATCTGAAGGAGGCTTGGAGAAGTTGAGGGACTTTGCCTGCTTTTTCTTGGGGAGATTGTAAAGAAGAAAGTATTGATGACAAAGCAACCTCTTCCTCTGCTACTGCTTCATTTTTGTCTTCTCTGCTATAAGTCTCTTATGTGACCGACCATTGTGTTCACTGCAGCATTGAGAGGAAGATTTTCTGACAGACCAGTGATGTTGGTGGTGGTATAACAGATCCAGAAGCACTTCCAACATCTTGCTGCCCAGAAGCACTGGGTGAAGTAGGTACACCACATACCACACCTAAATAAATAAGAGACTTTTGATTGTTGCAGTAGGTGCCATGCACTTCGATAGTTCAGAGTCAGGAAATTCACTAACCATAGGTCCCTAGCATACCCAGGACACTGGAAGACGTGGCTATAATAGGAAAAAACCCCATTGCCTACACAAGGCCCAAAATACACCAGGAACTGCTGCAGAAAGAAACAGACGAGTAATCTCTGGGAAATTAACTAATGAAAACTCTTCATTCCTCTCTCTCTATTTCTCTCTCTAAATTGACATAATAGAAATCTAGCACAGCCACACATGCACGAAGAAATTACAAGGCATGTTGCGATTACTGCCTGCCACTGAGTACCTCAACAAACACATTCAGGAGAAGGAATGCACAAGATCCCCACAAAAGAAAACATCTAGGACCAGGCCCGGGTACATCCAGGACCTCAGAAAAATAATTATACCAATTGGGGCCAATATTTGTGGCCTACACAAGAAACAAAAGACACCAGGACCTGGCACAGAATTTTGAAAACACAGTAAAATTGGGAGTAATACGTGTGGCCTGCGCAAGAAACCAAACACGCCAACCCCACTTCCCCAGTTGGAATTTTTTAAATATAAGGTAAAATTGGAAGTACTATGTTTAAGCTACAGAACGTCCCAAAACGCCAGGACCCCAGCAGGGAGTCTGGAAAAAGCCCAGTCAAGGAATATATATGGCTGGGCTCCGCAAGGTATCGAATACAACCAAAACACATGCAGATTCACAAAATGGATGCCCGCTGCCTTATGCCAAGCCCTGTCATGAGTATCCACATGCAGCCCCTCTGGCCTGCATGCCTGACAGAATAGAGCAGAACCGTGCCTCTATTACATCCCATGCAAGTTCCTGAGAGTGGGCAGCTCCAAACCTGTCGCCCGAGGAAACTTCAGCCAAATGAAACAAAGAAGCAAAACCATGTTGGATCTAAGACCTACACTTTAAAGAACTCAACCTAGCTTTGGTGAACTTACCCAGCCCATCTGCCATCGAGGAAGTGTTAAAGGCCCAAGTATTATTATTATTATTATTATTCGTGGAGGATTTTGGCTCTTGTGAAAATGTCTTTTGGGCTCACAATCCTTTCAACAAGCATTTGCAGTGCAAACAGTGTCACGGGAGTGCTCACCTATTGGTTTAATGGCTTTAGATCTATAGATGAGGAATCAGGTTGTATATTTAATTATTTGCTCCACTGAGAGCCAATGAAGCTGTTTCAGGGCTCAGCTGATGTAGTCTGAATATAAAGTGCAATATCCATTCGAACCTGATCAAACACAGAGGACAGACTGATGACAAAAGCACCTTAAATCTGAATGTAACGCGTGGAGTTGCAGGATGCACAATATTGACCATGTCCTCTTTGTAGCACTAAACATTAGTGTACAACTGCCATTGAAAACAGAAGCTCACTGATTACAAACCGGAAAAGACGCATGCTTACTTTATCACAAGTTTTCTTCTCGTTTTTATTCAAAATGTACTTTCAGTAAAGTACTTTGAATAAGGCACTTCAGACATGCTCAACTGCGGTTGAAATTTTAGAGGCTTTTATTGAAACAAGTCTAATGACTAGAAACGAAATAAACATGAAAAATCTGAATTATCTCAGAAAAGACAGGAAGTGCTACAGACCACTTGAAGAAGAAAAATACTTTTAAGAATATAAGCACATTTCTCCAAGTCTCTTGGAGATTTGGAAGACATCCAAAACTTAAATACTTAAGAAGATACATGGCAGTGTTGCTGCATGTGCTGTTGGCAGGTGGAGCGCTAATCCACAAGCGGCCAAAATGTGGTCTGTGTTACAGAAAGCATTATATATACAGACATGCTCTGGGTTATCTAAACCATCAACTTACATTACAAAACTCAAATTGTCGGTTGAGATCAACTGACTTTATGCTTTTCAAAGTTCTGATACATCATCTGGAACGTATAAGGAAACTGGCTCTTGAAGGCAAAAGCTACATCTTGAAACAAACGTTCTTTCAACTTTCTTTCAAAATAGCTTTATTAATAGATTTGTTGTTTTGTAGACCTGAGTGTAAAAGTTCATCTTTATGTAATGCGCCTGTTTATACTTGTATATTGAGGCAATGCTCTTGTGCCGTGTTTCTAAATCTCAGGCTGCTGCAAATCCCAAACAAGTAATTAAGATGAGTGAGGGGATCTGGAGTGGCTGTGTGGCTCCACACGCTACCACACCAGTGTACAAATGCTGATAAGAGCCACAGTGAAGAATGAGTATGTAAAGTCAAGTATTAGTGGAAATATGTGCTTGGAAATCGGACGATTTCCAGCTCCTTTAAAACAGAAATCTTTGCTTATTGTTTTCTTGCTTTATGAGACCTGGGGGCATATTTACTAGAAACTGGCGGAGCACGCTGTTAGGCTAAAATTTGTAACGCCGTGCTCAGTCAGTTTCAAATCGCAGGGATGTGCTGTATTTACCTCCTGGTCAGTGAACTCTGCTCTCCCCTCACGCAGCTCTGTCGTTGCGCCGCTGCCCCCAGCACCTCTCTGGTCTCAGGTAGGTGTTCGAGGCCCTCCTCCACCCGCAGGCTCCTGCCTGCGCCTCATCCCTGGTTTTCCAGTGGGAGAGCCTTGCTCTTCTGCTGGTTCGCTCTGCCTTTTTGTCTGTCGGCCTCTTCCTTTTGTCTGTCTGCCTTCTTTTTTGTGCTTGCGCTTTTGCCTTGTTTGTCTGTTTGTGTCCTTTTTCTAGCTCGTATTGGGACCTTCTTCTCTCTCCTCTTGCCGTTTTTCCTGCCGCTGCTCTCCCCGCGACCCCTCCCCTCCCTGACGGTTCCTGCTCCCGCCTCCCAGCTGCATTCCCTCCCCTGTTCCCTATTTCATGGCAGCCGCTGTGCGGCGGCGCCAAAGGCAATCCCGTCTGCGCCCGTCTGCAACCCGACCGCGACCAGCACCAGGGATCCTGGTTCTCCGACCTGCCACCGCTACAACTCAGCCGCCCTCCACGCACTCAACCCCGGAAGAAACAACAACTGCCAGCTATGGACGCCGGACACCACCCATGGCCAGTTCTCCTGCCGACACTGCCGACGCACCTTTACCCACCTCCGGACCCCCACAGCTACCGCCCACCCACCGGACGCCAGTGCACCCAAACCCTTAGCTGCATCCTCCTCAACGTACGCTCCTTGCACAGACACACATTAGAAATCTGGGACCTCCTCGACACCCTGTCGCCAGACGTCGCCTTCCTTACAGAAACTAGGACCAACGTCACCTCCTCCCCGTCATCGCTGCCGCTATCCCCGACGGATACAAGATCCAGAGGAAGGACCGCCTCAACCACCTGGGAGGAGGACTCGCCATCGCACACAAGAACTCCCTCCAGCTCACAACATCCAGCACGAATGACTCCTCGGCCCCCACGGAACATCTCCATTTCCAGATCCAGACCAACCCCAGAACGACCCTACGCGGCACCCTCTCCTACAGACTCCCCAGACCACGTACCGCGTTCGTCGTAACCATCACTGACCTCATCGCGCCCCACTCCATCGCCTCAATGGACTACATACTGCTTGGAGACCTGAACTTCCACCTCAACAACCTTAGCGACCCCAACTCCACCGCCCTCCTGGACAACCTCGCCAACATCGGACTGAAGCAGCTCGTTACCACCCCTACCCACAAGGCAGGACACACTCTCGACCCCATCTTCGCAGGAGGGAACAACATCCACTTCAGCCACACCATGCAACCCTACTGAACAGACCACCACTGTGTTCACTTCTGCTTCTCTAAAACCACCTTACACAACCCTACACCATGCCCCCCCACGCAGGAATTGGAGCAAGGTCACCGAAGAGCAGCTCAACTCCACCCTCAACCACGCTCCCCCTCCCGCCATGCCCGACGTCAACTTTGCAGCCTACGGACTCCACAGATGGATCCCCGACTGCGCAGACAAGCTCGCCCCCCCCTCCGGAACCCTGACAAACAGCACCCCACGAAAGCCACCTGGTTCACCACCGACCTACGGGAATCCAGATGCACCTGCAGAAGTCTCGAGAAAATCTGAAGAAACAGCAAAACCCCGGAAGCACGGACCAGCTACAAGAACGCCATGACAGAATACCACCAACGCATCAGATCCACCAAAAGGAACTTCATCCAGGACAAGATCCTCGCCAACTCCAGCAACTCAAAGGAGCTCTTCAGCATCATACAGGAATTTACCAAACCCCCCAGCAAAGCCTCAAATGTCACGCCCTCCCAGGACCTCTGAAACAAACTTGCCTCCTACTTCCATCTCAAAATCAAGTCCCTCTACGACAACTTCAACGAACAGATACTAGACACCAAAACCTCACCTACCTCCAGCAACGCCAACTAGCCTACCATCTCCGCCTGGACCCTGGTCACTACAGAAGACACCGCCACAACCATGAAGAGCATTCACTTAGGAGCCCCCACGGACCCCTGCCCGCCGCAAATCTTCCACAGAGCCGCCGCCCCCATAGCACCCGAACTGCGACGCACCATCAACTCCACATTCGAAACCGGCACATTCCCGGACGACTGGAAATGCACAGAAGTCAAGCCGCTCCTCAGGAATCCCTCCGATGACCCGACGGACCTCAAAAACTACGGACCCATCTCTCTCCTCCCCTTCCCAGTGAAAGTAATGGAGAAGATTGTCAACATCCAGCTCACGAACTTCATCGAAGCCAACTCCATCCTCAACTCCTCCCAATACGGATTCCGCAGCAACCACAGCACCGAGACCGCCCTCCTAGCCGCCACAGATGACATCCGCTCTCTCCTCGACCAGGGCCACACGGCTGTCCTCATCCTACTAGACCTCTCTGCAGCCTTCAACACCGTCTCCCACCGCAAACTCACCGCCAGACTCCATGACGCCGGCATTCAGGGAACCGTCCTCGACTGGATCTGCTCCTTCCTCACTGGCCGAACACTAAGAATCAGACTCCCGCCCTTCCTCTCCGAACCCACAGAGATCAGCTGCGGAGTACCTCAAGGATCGTCACTCAGCCCCACCCTCTTCAACATCTACATGGCCCCCCTCGGCGCCATCGTCAGACAGCATAGTATCCTACGCTGATGACACCCAGCTCATCCTCTCCCTCACCATGGAACCCAACACCACCAGGCTCAGCTTCCAGGAAGGAATGAAAGACATTGCCTCCTGGATGAGCAGCAGCTGCCTGAAGCTCAACTCGGAAAAGACAGAAGTCCTTGTCCTCGGACCCACCCCCTCCGCATGGGACAACACCTGGTGGCCTACCGCCCTCGGCAACCCCCCCACACCTACGGACCACGCCCGCAACCTCGGCATCATACTTGACTCATCCCTCAGCATGACCCGACAGGTCAACGCCGGCTCCTCCACATGCTTCAACACCCTCCACATTCTCCGCAAGACCTTCAAATGGATCCTCCACGAATCCAGAAAGACCGTCACCCACGCACTCATAACCAGCAGACTGGATTACGGAAACGCCCTCTACGCCGGAATCCACAGATCCCTGCTCCGAAAACTCCAGACCATCCAGAACACCACCGCCAGACTCGTTTAGGTTTGTTATAATCCATTGTATTTATTATGTTTCTACATCTTGTTGCAGATGGTTACGTCGGTTCACACGCACCACCAGGTATTTGTTCTCTAGTTGCTATGTTTTTCGGGCTTTTCTTTAACATTTCTTCAAACACCTCATGTTTCTTACGTGATTTTGATTTCCGTTAATTTCCGACTACATCACCCAGCACCTACGAGACCTCCACTGGCTCCCCGTCGAGAAGAGAGTGACCTTCAAGCTACTCACTCACACCTACAAATTCCTCCACAACACCGGACCCCAGTACCTCAACGAAAGAGTCTCTTTTTATGCACCCAAGAGAAGCCTCCGCTCCGCTGACCTCGCCCTGGCCGAAACCCCTCGCATCTGCAGAGCCAGAACGGGTGGAAGAGCCTACTCCTACATCGTGGCAAAGACCTGGAACGAACCCCCGCTCAGCATCAGACGTTCCCCCATTCTGCATGCCTTCAGGAAGATCTCAAGACCTGGCTCTTTGGGAAAGACGTTGCTGCACGATTCCCCCCCCACCCCCCCTTGCGCCTTGAGACCCTCACGGGTGAGTAACACGCTTCACAAATACCTGATTGATTGATTGATTGACCCCTGCGTTTCCCCTAGTGCTGGCGCTAATAAAGCTGCTTAGTGCCAGCGCAGGCACCCTTGCGCCATGTTGCAATGGTGCCTGCACTGCAGGTGCGATTGTTTATGTGCAGGAAGACACCTTCATGCACATAAACAATCTTTACAGGCGATTTGCGGTTTCTGTGTGTGCTGCACACACATGGAAAGAACAAAATGGTATTGCCTGCTTAAGACCAGGTATTTCCTGGTAATATTTTTGATGCTGCCCCATACTTTGTAAATACAGGGCAGCATCAAAAAGCAATGGGTGTTGCGGTGCAATTCCCACTGCAACACCCATTGCATGCCATTTTCAAGCTAAGTGCTGTGTGAATAGGGTAATTGTTTACAAGGCCTTGTTAAGCCACGTTAAGTGGCTTAACGCCACTTTGTAAATAAGGCGAAGGACTTAACGCCACCATAATGTAGGAAAAAGGGGCGTTCTGGTGGCGTTAACTCCTTGTAAACATGCAACTAAGTTTCACATCTAAATTTCTGAAGTGGGTCGTTCTATGTTCATAAACACAGCAATCTGCTCTGATTTATCGATTTCTTGCTCCCCAGTCAGAGTACAAGAAGACTTGCAGGCAGTGGTGTAACATGGGGGTGGGGGGCACATGGGTGGTTGCCCAAAGTGCAAAATTCTTCGGGGTGCAAAATTGGGGGCACAATATGCAAATTGCACCACGCAATACTTGCCTTGTCCCGGGTGCTGGCATCCCACACCATGTCGCTGGCTGCAGGGAGTGAATTTCCGGTGCCTGGACCAGCAAGTCAGCAGGTTTTAGTCCTCCCATTGTGTGGCTTAAATTGCAGTGGGGATGTCTGAAGTTTCCCAGTAGCCCGAGCTCAAGGCTCATTCAGACTCCAAGAAATGTGCTTATTTTATTTAAAAAAAAAATCTTGCTCAAGTGGTTTGCAGCACTTCCTGTCTTCTGTGAGATCATTCCAAATGTTGATGTGTTTTTTCGTTTTCCTTTAAAAGCCAAGCAGGGGGATGTTGCCAGTTTGTGATCATATAGGATTTTATTACTGTGGAGAACACTGCAGAGAATTGTTGAAGATCCATGATCAATGTGCAGCGTTAATCCAAAAAAATGTCAGAACCATTTTAGACAGCCTCTCCTCTACAGAAATACTGATTGTTGATTAACGTTTCTGGGAATTCCTTGGGGAGCCAGTATGTGCGTCTCTTAGTTGCATTTGTGAAAGGTTTGAGAGGTAAATAATCCAGAAAGAGTTTTGTCCAACTTTTGTGAAGATTTAGGTTGGAAGGTAGTTTAGGGAGTCTTGCCCATGCATAGATAGGTTGCTAAAGAAAACGGCTGGGCGTTTGTGATTTAATGTACCTCCAAATTAAGATCAGTGGTTGTTGGTCTTAGATTAACAGTGACTGGAGGAGATAAAACACATTTACTGTTTTGAAATTACACTGCTTCTATTAATTACCCATAAAAGACGGTGCTCCAATTTATTTTGAATATAATGTCTTGAAGTTTTGCCAGAGCCCTAAATTCCTATATATTTCTCCTCATTTTCTACAAAACCCTGAGAAGTTTCTTGTCCTCTGATTAAAAATATATTGCTGTCTTTTCAAGGTATAAGTTTGACTACTGATAGTAACCTAATAGAGGTAGGCAACTATCCCTAAGGTGGAGAACATGAAAACTAAAAATTGGCTAAGATGCTAATGCCAGTTGTTAATTCCAGTTTGTCCTCTGATATATTTTTCATTTGGGCAAGCAGTTGAGGCATGTCTTTTGTAGTTGAATTATGAATTGAATCGTAATGTAGTTTTGGAAAGTCATTCAAGGAAATCCATTGTAGTCTTTTTTCAATGTGCACAGGGTCTGGCAGACCATTCTGTTACTGTTCTTGGTGTTTTATCTGTGTCCACGGAAAAGACTGGTGTTTCTTCCATGTCTGTGTAAAGATTAAGGTAGCAAGGTCTGCCTACTGGTTTCCATTGTTTCCTTTTCGGGCTGAATTTGAATAAGATGACACCCAGCGCTTCCATTTGCACGCTTACTCCAGTAAGCTGTTAACAGCGCCACCAATATCTACATATTTCTAAAGCTCAAATAAATGATCCTGAGAGCAGGATCCAGTGCACTGCACCAATCTGTTCTACTGCGCTTAAAGGTGCTCCTGGCAGTAAGTCTCCGCATCGCCACCCAATATATCTGCCTGAATCACGGTGAGGCGTACAGAGGTATAGGGCAAAGCAACACTTTGCAGGTCCCAGCCTTCAGTGTGCCTGCCCCCTCCTGATTCATCCATCTAAGCCACAAAGGTTCAGGGTTGTGTGCCAGACCACACTCACCTGCGTGTTATCTGTTACCATTCGACCCATCTGATCTCGATGGAAGGATGGCACCAATACTCAGCAATCTGCCAGAAGAAAGCTCTTCGTAGCGATTTAAGACCAGTCACTTAGTTATCCATTTTGGTGACCCTAGGATGTTGATTGGAATGTTGTGCAAGACAAAGGATAACGGCTCCTAAGACAGGTATGATATTGGTTCCTAAGAATGAGCTCAAAATATTTGCAGATTATAGCTGTTGCACAAAGATTGAAATTCCCAGTCGAATAGCTCATCAAAGAGGCTCACTCTTGGCAGCCATCTTGACAACCATCAGCTTTGCTCAGCTCCCTCCAGAAACCGAAGGGTACCCACTGCTACACTCATCCCTACAGTCTCAATGGTGACCCCCCCCTAGCTCAGCTGGTGCATCCTCCAGTTTTTCCGATGATTTGTCTCCCGAGTTTAGTTCTTTTAGTACTATATAGATACCCATGCTTTTACACAGCACCCTCTTCCATCACCTTGTGAGAACAAACAGGAGCTGCCGAACACTGATTTTGTGGCACAGAACAATGTGAAAGGGTGATTTTATGGCTCACTTAGGTCAGACTTGGGACCCACTTCCACTCAGATTTTACTTGAAGCACCCCAGATAATATTGGCAACACACTGGAACATTTAAACAGCACCCTGATATCAATAGCAGCACTATGGAGCAGTTGAGAGGCCGTGCTTCATTACTGGTAGCAGCCAGGCCTAGTTAGCAGCACCCTGAAACGATTTGCTGCTCTCTTGCACGTGTTGCCAGAAATTCTGATGGCAGTTTATTTTCTGGCACATTTGTGATGAACGTTTTAAGGGCACAGGAACTGCGAAGAACATTACAGTGGTAGCCATTACCATTAACATCTTAAAAATGAGCTGGCATAATATTTCCCTCATGGGAGCTTCTGCCTATTAGCCATTGGATATAAGCAATTGTAACTGTAGCAGTATTATACAGTGTAGCAGCAGGTTGAAATCTCACTAATGGTGTCCAAAATACTTGCACAAATGAAAGATACCTAGTGCAGTCCGGATCAATAAGAATCTAGACTGCCCCTATGGTTATGTGTCCCTAACGTTTGTTAAAGACATGGGGATGTGGGGTACAATAACAAGCATGTTTGTTTTATCAGGGAGGTATTGTACTGGAAGCCATTTTATGACATTGATTTTACACAGTACAATCATGTTGATATTGGATTCAGAACCCCACCAGCCCCAGTACAGTTTAACGTGTCTTGGAAATATGATAGATTGATATGTTTGGTGCGGTGCATGGTTCACCTGTTGTGATTATAAAAGGGTCTGCATTTTGTATCTGAATGCTGTGATGTTAGCTATGGCATATGCTGGTTGCAGCCGGCAGAAGAAGACTGCAGACTACTTGTTTGATTGCAAAAACAGCAGCAGAAATGGTTGGCACAGGCACAACTTGCACGCATTAGATCATTGTGAGAAAGTGGATTATTAGTTAGAGTGGATTTCAGAAGGTAAAATTTCCGACCAGTACGAACCTGGTCTCTTTATCTAACCCGTGCTCCATCACGTTCGGCCTTAAACCTTACCCTTGTCCCGGTCTAGTGCAACCAGTCGCTCACAGTTGGTGCTTTGTGCCTTTTGACACTATTTTTATTTAAAACGTTGAACATTTTCTACTCCTGTTCCACTTATAGGATTTATGACGTTTTGCTGTCATTTTGTTCATTCAAATATTATCTATTATTTTAAAATGGAGTGGGACTAATATTGTGTTGTGTTTTCGACTTTTTAAATGTTTTGGTACATCTAAATGCTTTACACATTTTCTCAAGTTGAACCTGTCTGCTTTGTGCCATGGCTACCAGGGGTGAACTCAGGTTTTAATTTCTGAATCCTTTACTGGACCCAACAAGCATAGTGACATTAATACTTGTGGTGGCTTCCATCCACCCAAACTAATAATCCACTTTCTCACAATTTTCTTGTCCCTGTCACCCCTATAACGGAGAGCTAAAGTGTGAGCACACAGATGGGCCCAGTGCTCTTCCACCCAGACACCACCATATTTACATGTTATAGGCTGGATGTGAAAGTGGGTAAGTCAATTGAGTTGAGACATGTGCCTGTGACCTATAATGCAGAGCATGTTATGCAGAAAGTGCCCCTGTGGCACACCATTGCTGAACAATCAAGGCACTCCAAACTGCAGTTTATGTCAACCCATGACCATACTTAGATTTAAAGGATTGGTGCCAGATATGTAGGTGGCCCATAGCTGAGTGCAAGACTGTCAGTGCTATTGCTGTGAAATTGACATCACCAGATAAGACCTCTAAACAACCAGATACTACTGGTAAATCATAAACAGAGGGGGTTTGGGGCTGTGATTGAAAATTTTATCATTTCATATAAATTACGTATTATTTATACTAATCTCTCTTTTATTTCCTCCCTCATGCTACAATGTTTTGGTCCCAAAATTTGACACAGTGTCGAAGCCTTGACAGCTCTAACGTTCAGCTAGCTTTCCTCTGTATAGCAGAACTTCTCCCTGCCTTACTTATGCTGTATTGATTCATCATTCGAAATAGGTTCCTTAGAGTGAATGGATAAAATTAATTGCAGTCACAAGCACAGCATGTACCTGAACACAGAATATTGATACCCAGGGTCAACTGTTCACGAACATCCAGGGGCATTCTGTAACCCTAGCTCTGTGAACTGGTTTCCTCAGTGGGACCAGTCTACCACAAGGAGCCTTCATTTCCATGCTTAATAAAAAGCATTTCTCACAATTTCTGCTGAAATTGTGACACCCCTTCAGGACCACTTGTAGTTTATACTTATATACCCAGGTTCTGAGGGACACAGGGCAACCCCATTATACTTAAAAAAAAATTAAGTGGCATTTTCAGAAGTGTGACTTAAAATCTGACTTTACTATTAAAGAGGGATTTAAATTACAATTCTTTAGACACCAAACTCGACATTTCTACCTGCTCCCAATTGAAAGTTATCACTTATTAAATGCAATAAGTTAACCCAATATTATCCTATGGGAGAGGCAGGTCTTGAAGTAGTGAAAAACTAATATAAGAGTTTATCACTACCAGGACATGTAAAACTTCAAAGTACTTGTCCAACTTTTTAAATACACTGCACTCTGCCGCATGGGCTGTTTACAACCTACCCTAGGGGTGACATATGTATTAAAAAGGAAAGTTTAGGCCTTGTGAATGGTTTATTTTGCTAGTTTGAAATGGCAGTTTAAAACTGCACACACAGGCTACAATGGCAGACTTGAGACAGGCTTAAAAGGCTACTTAAGTGGGTGGTACAATCAGTGCTCTCCATGCTACTGGAATCAAGCTATTCTGGCTGAAGAGGGGTGAAACCCTGAAACCGGTCCTAGGATGCTTGTTTCCAGTCCAGGGAGGACCTGGCTTGGTAGTTCGGGCTGGACTGTTCCCATGAGGCACAGGGTCAAGACTGATTTGCATATGGCTGGGTTCAAACTGGAATTGCATGGTGAGCAAAAAAACGATGGATTTAGGCCCAGATCTCTGTACTGGGGTGAATGTATGACATTGTTCTGCATTCTGTCCATCAGCTGTTGTTTTTGCATTTGTCACCACGAGTGGGACGGGTATGCCCAGACGTGGGTCCCGTGCTCTCCATGCTACTGGAATCAAGCTATTCTGGCTGAAGAGGGGTGAAACCCTGAAAACGGTCCTAGGATGCTTGTTTCCAGTCCAGGGAGGACCTGGCTTGGCAGTTCGGGCTGGACTGTTCCCATGAGGCACAGGGTCAAGACTGATTTGCATATGGCTGGGTTCAAACTGGAATTGCATGGTGAGCAAAAAAACGATGGATTTAGGCCCAGATCTCTGTACTGGGGTGAATGTATGACATTGTTCTGCATTCTGTCCATCAGCTGTTGTTTTTGCAAGCCCACTAGTAGCATTTAATTTACAGACCCTGAGTACACGTTGTATCACTTTACTAGGGACTTACAAGTAGATTAAATGTGCCAATTTGGTGTAAGCCAATTTGACCATGTTTAAAGGAGAGAGCACAAGCACAAAATAGGAGGGTGAAGGCAAAAAAGTTTGGGGATGCCCATGCAGAAAGAGCCAAGTCCAACAAATACCCATTGAGGTGAGGTTGAAATCCCATATGGGTAAAATACTTGGTCTTTGATTCCATCTATAAGATTTCAAATATGCAGCTCAAAAGACCTAAAAGAGGCTGGTGCTGCTGAGGCAGAAAAACTCTCTAGGAGAAGGAACCTTGCGAACTGTAGCTCGATGAGGAATACTGCTAATTAGTCGCTGGCTCTACTGGCTCCATATATCTTAATATTCAATGATTCAGAAGGGGAGTGGCATTTTAATAACATCCTAGCCTAGTGCAGTACTTCAGGACTGGTTCTAATGAAGCCAGTTTTATTTGTTTAGCGTTTCTGTAGTCCGCTTCTCCTTCTGGTTACAGAACCTTTGCACCTTTTCAGCACTCAGCATTTTAAAGCTGGTTCCTCAAGCAGGCGGTATTCTCAAAAGATGTAGGCCAAAAAAGTCCTATAAGCCTTGTCAAGAATGTTCTCCCAACCTCATGAATCATGCCTTGTAAGCAGTAATTCAAGAGGGAGGGTGGGACAAACTCTTGCAATGGTTCCCTTACAGCACGCATAGAGTCCTCCTCTCATGCAAATCCTACCCGATTCTAAAGTGCCAGTGGGCCAAACAAGGGGTTTTAAAAGAGAAACTAGCAAGATGGATGATCCTAAAACAATTTGTAAAAGTTTCCAGCACCTCCACTACCACTTTAAACTAACTTGGATCACATAGCCAACTGTAGATTAAAATCACAGATGACTTCAGACATCTTTAAGAAGCAGTCAATTGCACATTAGGCTGATGCCACTGGTGGGGCAGAAGGTCTACATACAGAGTAAAAGAGTCACCAACTTGCTGTGTTGTTGGCACTGACTCAGCTTGACCAACCTTTCAGAGGAACTGTCATCTAGGTACGACAGCATCTGAGACCAGACATTCTTCCTTTTCATGCACACCAGTCTATCTTGGAAATGGGTTTCAAATCCCATCAGCCACCCATAAATGTTTGCCTCATATCATGATTATCACCCTTTATGACCAACCACCTGTGATCCCTTCTTTCTGGTTGGGATAACATGAAATGGTTGTGTACTAATGATTTCCAAATTTGAAAGTTTTTCTGTTGTTTCATGCTGAATTTTTACATGTTTGCATACACTATGTATAAATTAGTCTGATGAATGATTTATCATTGCTTATGTTCAGCAATATTATGTGTGCTTAATCATGTGGACAGTTCATCCACTGACTAGCTCATTAACTCATACAAGCACAACTTCTAACGATGTGGTATAATGCCCAATGAAGGAGGTAAAAAAGATACTGCTACTTCCAGATTCGCCATTGGCTCCGAGCCCCTTCCTATGCGGAAGGTGCCACGAGGCGGCTTACAGCATTTGAAGCCCTGGTGCGCGCCTTTGATGGGTCCCGCGGATTGATTTCTCGGACGTACAAAGTACTCCAACACTCACATACAGTGCCCCCACACACCTATCAACGCCAATGGCAGCTAGACATTGGGAGTGATATTCTCCCAGAACATTGGGAGCAGCTTTGGCGGGATATCCCACACATTTTTAAAAGTGTAACCCAGCAGGAGTCCGCATATAAAATCATGACTCGCTGGTATTACACCCCCCTACGACTGCAGAAGATATTCCCTGGATTCGCGCCTCTTTGCTGGCGCTGTCAGGCGGCCCAGGGCTCCTTTATGCACATATGGTGGGCGTGCCCGCTCATCCTCACTTTCTGGGAGGAGGTGTTGGACCATGTCAGAGAGGTGCTGGGCTTCCCTCTACCAAGTGACACGGGGGTGATCATTCTGGGGCTCCGTCCAACATCTCTCAAAGCAATGACACATACGGATTGGCGCCTGGTTGCTCACATGCTCACTGCCGCTAAACAGGTCATAGCACTCCATTGGAAGAATGGTGCTCTCCCTCGTCCTTGGTCTGGCTCACACGTCTTTGGCATGTCATGGCAATGGACCTCCTCTCCCATAGGCTGGCATGTACTGATGCTACATTCGACCGTATCTGGCAGCCCTTGGTCACGCATCTCTCTCGGCTGGAGCACGCGCGGTCTGTTCCCCCTCGACTGAGAGCCCTTCAGCTCTTTGCTGATCCTATACTCCCAAGGGGGGAAACTTACGACGAAGAAGCATGATCGGAAAGGGAGGGAAATACACCCCTCAGCCTGCTCAATATTACACCACTGCGGGTCCTGGATGCCCGGATACCCCCTGGCCCAAGTACACCAAGCTCCCCCCCCCTTCTTTTCTTCTCCTTATTTCCTCTCCTTTCCTTTTTCTTTTCTTCTCTTTAAATTCTTCCTTCTGTAGTTCCATTTCTCCCTGTATCTTTCTTGTTGCTTGCAGTCTTATGGCTTCTCTTGGCTATCGGCCACAGAGGCCACAGTCAGCGCCACAGCTCAGTGGGTTTCGGCAGCCCAGTAGCATAGGCACACAGTGTTACTAGGGCACCCCGAAAGGCACTGTGCCACTCTTATCACGCTCGTATTGTGGGGACCCCCTAACCGTCACATGATTGTACCCGACCTGCACGGCTGGTGATACAGGACTCTTATAGCCACAGAATAACGCATTCCTAGGGACTCTAACTACAAACACGTATAGGCTGCAAATTGTTTGATCCCTATTGTTATTGTAACACTGACTATCCGCTGTTGGCCCTATTCCTCTGTTATGATGCTTGCGAAGGTTCTCACGTATTGTGCCCTGCTACCCGGCCTGCTATGAGGCCCTCTGGCACACGCCTTCTACGATGCATCGAAGTGCATAAATGTGCTACGTTCACTCTGCGACTGCCTAAAACATAGTAGCGGCACTAGTACTGTATTGTTTGTTGCCTTGAACCTACATGATTAAAGACTATCTACTGATGCCAACGTCCCATATCCCAAGTGACGCGGCCGGCCCGATGTGGTTGTAGGTGGCTTGCTGTGTATTCCCTTTCCCCGCCTATGAAGATTAGAACGATGCTGCATCGCAACACCGGCCCGTTTAGGGTTGTAGGCGCCATGCTGTGGTTAATGCTTCATACTTTCAATAAAAAATTTTGAAAATTAAAAAAAAAAAAAAAAGATACTGCATGTACTTTTTGTTTAACAGTGTATAATATATAACAGCCCTGGACTGTAGGTGCTTGGGAAGGACTTTAAGAAATTTTAAAAGATATTTTTTACTGCGGCAGCCCTAGCTTTCCTGTATAGAAAACGAGAGTACAAATTAAAAATCCTAATACTGTATCTTGGGAATGGGACTAGCTAGACAAATATTTAAACAATTATTGTAAAAGTAATTAAAAATCCAATTCAATGCTGGTCGTATTTGAAATAAATAATAAGAAGCAGTAACTTTTTTTTATCAAACTTTCTTTATTGATTTTATAAGGTGCATAAATAATCATGACACTGATGATATAGTGCAAGTCGACAGCAATTGAATGCTAATGTGCAGTACAAATCATTGGCTGACAGATTACAACGCATACATATGAAGCTAAGGCAAAATAACAATCATCCAGTGTTATTGTCTTCAAAAATAGAGGTACCTTTCGTATTAAAATGAAAACATTCAGGCTAATAGAATCTGTCAACAAAAATGACAAAAAGCAAAGATATCAACAAACATAAAATACATGGAGGGTGTGATTCGAAAGCAACAATTCCAGAACGACTTTGAGGTGCCTGTTTGAAAGAGAAGAAGGAGTCATTTGAGACTTCATTGTGACAAAGATGTATTATGTTTGAGAGGTAACCTAACAATGTTACCAGCTGAGTTTGGGAGTGCTGAGTTCTAATGTAAACATATATAAAAAGTTTGCACTAGGTAAACAGTTAAAGTCTGATTGTGTATTACTAAAAATATATATTTTAAAAGCCCTGGTTTCATCTTAAACACTAAGGGCCTCATTTACAATATTTTGACGCACGGCAGTGCAGCAAGCCTTTCTGCTGTGCTGCCGTGCGTCAAAACAAAAGGGCAGGAATGCGCTGTATCTACAAGATATGGCGCATTCCTGTCCTCCCCTGCACCGGCACACAAACAGCAGCCATGCGCCAGCGCAGACACCCTTGCGTTATTTTGCAATGGTGTCTGCGCTGAGGGGATGCTTGTTTTTGTGCAGGAAGGGACACATTCTATCTTTCTATGCGCCCCGCAGAATGCAGCACGCATAGAAAGAGGAAAAATCGAGAAGTAATAAAAGTATTTCTCCATGTTGCGCCTCCTTAGGCCGCCCCTGGGGAAGCGTAGGATTCTGACGCATTCCCAGGTTTACAAAATGTTGTAAATCTGGAAATGCGTCACATTTCATGGATGTTGTGTGGGAACACCCACAGCAACACAAATGCCCCTTTCACGCAGTTATGTGTGAGAGGGAAACCTATTTACAAGGCCATGAAAAGTCACGCAGGGTGACTTTACATGGCTTTGTAAATATGGGGAAGCCCATTGCATTGCCGGTGTGTCAATGAAAGTGACGCACTGGGCTTGTAAATAAGCCCCTAAATCAAATAATGACTTGCATATTCACATTGCCTTTAATCGCAGACTGGGCACAGGTAAAACTACAAATACATATCACTATTCCCCACTGCATCAACCAGGATTAATTTCTGCAGTTGATCACACACACACACACACACACGCGCACACACACACACACACACACACACACACACACACACACACACACACACACACACACACACACACACACACACACACACACACACACACACACACACACACACACACACACACACACACACACACACACACACACACACACACACACACACACACACACACACACACACACACACACACACACACACACACACACACCGCTCCTGCCCACTGATTCCCTACCCCCACATAATCAACTTTCAAGGTACAGTACCTTAAGTTTGCATAGAATGTATTGTTTAATAACTACTTGAACGGAATGACCCGGGGAACGTACGAAGCAGAGCGCACGTGATGCACTGATAGGCATACGTGTCGCGCGCTGCCAGGAAAGGGGGAAAAAGGGCGTGGGACTTGTTAAGGCGCGCAGTGTTGACAGATTGGGCTATATCTCGCACAATTGGGTGATATTTTGCCCGATTGTGCGAGAAAAAATCATGTTGGGCGGGTTACCTAAATTTGGGCTAGAAGCCGCCCAGTGTGCGGCGGATTCCAGGCTTTGTGCGGCGCCGCCGCGCTGCAGCCCATGGTTGCCCTGCTGCCACACCCCTTCTCTAATTTTCGGTGCGTCTGTGGCTCTGTGCCCTGCAGCCCCTGCCCACAAGTAACACCAGCAGGGCCATAAATCTTTGCGGGCGGGAAGCTTCATCCAATTAGGGTCCTGCAAGACCTGCAGTGACCTCTGACCTGCCCCCAGTAGGGTTCCGACCTGCCTTGGAGTTCGTTTGACACAAATCCTGGGTCAGATCAGTTCGTCAGGCACATTAACGGCCCGTGCGCGTGCAGCAGGTATGGTGACGTCGGAGGTTCCAGCTGTAGGGTTTAGTGTAGTTGGGAAAGAGCTGGGGCAGAAGGTGATGGAAACACTGGGCAATAAGAGGGATGACTGGGGTGTCAGATGAGCACACGGAGTGGAATACGGGGGCAGGAAGGGGTGATGAAAATACATGGCAAGGAGAGGGGTGAAAACAGAGGAGTGCAGGGGGCCGCGAGGAGCGGTAGACAAGCGCACATAGTGGAAACGGGACAGGAAAGGGTGATAAAAACACAGGACCAGGAGAGGGGTGAGAACAGAGGGGTGCAGGGGGCAGCGAGGAGTGGCAGATGAGCGCAGAGTGGAAAACGGGACAGGAAGGAGTGATGAAAACGGGACAAGGAGAGAGATGAGAACAGAGGGGTGCAGGGGGCAGCGAGGAGTGGCAGATGAGTGCAGAGTGGAAAACGGGACAGGAAGGAGTCATGAAAACAGGACAAGGGGAGAGAGATGAGAACACAAGGGTGCAGGGGGCAGCGAGGAGTGGCAGATGAGCGCAGAGTGGAAAACAGGGGGCAGGAAGGGGTCATGAAAACACAGGACAAGGAGAGAGATGAGAACAGAGGGGTGCAGGGGGCAGCGAGGAGTGGCAGATGAGCGCAGAGTGGAAAACGGGACAGGAAGGAGTGATGAACACAGGACAAGGAGAGAGATGAGAACACAGGGGTGCAGGGGGCAGCGAGGAGTGGCAGATGAGCGCAGAGTGGAAAACGGGACAGGAAGGAGTGATGAAAACAGGACAAGGAGAGAGATGAGAACACAGGGGTGCAGGGGGCAGCAAGGAGTGGCAGATGAGCGCAGAGTGGAAAACGGGACAGGAAGGAGTGATAACAACAGGACAAGGAGAGAGATGAGAACACAGGGGTGCAGGGGGCAGCGAGGAGTGGCAGATGAGCGCAGAGTGGAAAACGGGACAGGAAGGAGTGATGAAAACAGGACAAGGAGAGAGATGAGAACAGAGGGGTGCAGGGGGCAGCGAGGAGTGGCAGATGAGCGCAGAGTGGAAAACAGGGGACAGGAAGGAGTGATGAAAACACAGGACAAGGAGAGGGGTGAGAACAGAGGGGTGCAGGGGGCAGCGAGGAGTGGCAGATGAGCGCAGAGTGGAAAACGGGACAGGAAGGAGTGATGAAAACACAGGACAAGGAGAGAGATGAGAACACAGGGGTGCAGGGGGCAGCGAGGAGTGGCAGATGAGCGCAGAGTGGAAAACGGGACAGGAAGGAGTCATGAAAACACAGGACAAGGAGAGAGATGAGAACAGAGGGGTGCAGGGGGCAGCGAGGAGTGGCAGATGAGCGCAGAGTGGAAAACGGGACAGGAAGGAGTGATGAAAACAGGACAAGGAGAGAGATGAGAACACAGGGGTGCAGGGGGCAGCGAGGAGTGGCAGATGAGCGCAGAGTGGAAAACGGGACAGGAAGGAGTCATGAAAACACAGGACAAGGAGAGAGATGAGAACAGAGGGGTGCAGGGGGCAGCGAGGAGTGGCAAATGAGCGCAGAGTGGAAAACAGGGGACAGGAAGGGGTGATGAAAACACAGGACAAGGAGAGGGCGAGAACAGAGGGTGGCAGATGTGTGCACTGAGAAGTGGAGCACAGGGGGCAAAAAAGGGCGAGATAACACCAGGCAAGGAAAAGGATGAGAACAGAGGGTAATAGGGGAGGCGAGGAGTGGCAGATGAGCACAGAGAGCAACACTGGGGGCAGGAAGGGGTGACGAAAACACAGGGCAAAAAGAGGGATGACTAGAGGGGTGAGGGGGGATGAGCACACATAATTGAACACAGGGAACAAGAAGGGGCAGGGCTTTAAGTGGGCCGGGTCCTGCCGGTGCTCAGCACAGGCTGTTCTTAAAAGCAGGCGCTGGGACGGGTCCCTATCGGGCTCTCCATTTTTGCCCTCACCCTCGGAGGAAAACAATATCTTAACTCTGTAGCAGTACCACTCTTCACTGCCTTTGATGTAACTTCAAAGAGACTCCTTATAGTTATTTCACAGTCTCGTCGTTTCAGAACTGAAGCATTTTCAATATTATACACAACAAAGCCATAGTTGTTACTTACTCATCTTATGGAGATAACAACCATCAACAAAGTCAATAGTACTGGCTTATTTTAGGTGTGATGTGAGTTGCTGTATTATATATCTGGCTGCAATGACAGAAAGAAGCAGAAAAATACCAGTGGGGCGGCACACTATGCTAACCACAGATTTTTAGCTTACGTGTTTTAAAGCCACACCCTTAATTACATAGGCCACGCCCCCGTGAGAGACCCCACAGTTTTTTTTATCCCAATTAAAGCCCTGGGAAGGGGTTACACAGGACAATGAAAGGGATTGGAACAGAGGGATGCTGGGGCAGCGAGGGGTGATAAAAACACAGGGCAATGAGAGGGATGCCGGGGCGGCAGATGAGCACACAGAGGGGTGGGATACTGGGGGTCAGGAAGGGGTGAGGGAAACACACACAGGGACGGAGATGCAGAGCAGCACTGGGAGGTGAACAGAAGGCACAGAGAGTAAGTGGGGGCAGAAGAGAAAAGAGTAGGTGCAGTGAGGTGTTTTCTATTTGCATTATACCAGCGTGCATATTCCCCTGACGCCATTCCTCAGTCACACTCAACAATAACATTGATGATTATGAAAAATAGGCTTAGGCACCGCACACGGTATGAAATACTCGTTTATTGGCAGGGCAGGCTCCTTTTAATGCACTCATGCCACAGCAGCCTGCTTGGCTCTGTCACTGGTCAGCGTGTGACTAGCACCAGACAGGATCAGGTGTTTTTTTAACAAATCCTGCTGGGCCCCCAGGAAGACATTGTTGCCACTCTGGCAGGGCCCAGGTAAAATCATATGAAATACTCAACTAGCTTCCTGTCACGGTGTTCGTGCAATTTGTCTGTGGTTTCGCAAGCAGTAGTAGTGATCACAAAAGTAAACTCATGTGGAATGTGAGAAGATTGTGGGCATACGATCATTTTACAGTAGGATCAGGTGCTCTGCAGCAGTTCTTTTTATAGTTTGTCCTTGCTCAAATCAGTATAATTTATTTTGTTTTATCTGTTTCCATGTACTTAAGTTCTTGATTTTGCTCTAAGTGTCACTCTTAGTGTCATACCATTAGTAGATGTATGTCATTCATAAGTACTCTGAAACCTTGAAAATGGCTCACCTAAGCACTCTTAAAACGTGGCAACTATGCAGTCTATTTTCCATATCGGATAGTGTCCTTCCATTTCTGGTGCTTTGAAATAGTTTTAAGATCTTCACAGAGTTTCTTGTTGCTGGAATGGCTGTAATTTCTGATGTTTATATGTTTCCCTCATCTTCTTTACTTTATTTTTGTTCGTGAGAAAGTGTCACTCGTAGTCGTTGAATGTCACTCATAATTACACAAAAAATTTGAAAATGTCACACTTAAGCAATCTGAAACCTTGGCAGCTATGAATCGCCTGCAGGCACCTTCATACCATTTTTCTTTGCCTTCGTGCCATTTTTCTTTGATCAGGCCACAAGACTTCATGTTACCTCGCCTCGCACACAGAACCGTGCTAGCTGTGTGAAACAAGCATTGGAATTCAATTGTTCTCACATTTGTTGGATGTGGGGCTATTGGCAATGTGAATGTCCAAGTGTAATTCGTCCATACTTCATTGTTAGTGTCTTTGTAGTTCCTAGCTTATTTGGCAGGTTTGTAATGCACGCAGACCTTCATTTGAGTTTTATGTTTTGTATGAAGCTTGGCACACTTTAAAAATTGTGTTCCTTTCACATTGTGCTGAAGAGCACCTTTCCCAAGAACGTTTCCGCAGTTGCAGTCCTCAAAATTGGACCCAGAAAATGTTTGGGCAGCTTGCTCCACACCATGCGCATAGCTGCCAAGTTGCCCAGGTCCATGCATGATGCGCAGCGCAAGGCCAGGTTTTTTCTTTGAATTCTAGGACTTGTAGTCCAGTTTTATAATGGAGTAAACAAGTCTACAAGTCCCAGAATTCAAAGAAAAAACCTGGACTGGCGCAGCGCATCACACATGGACCTGGGCAACTTGGCAGCTATGCATGCGATATCAAGTGAGTGACAGTTTTCATGACAGACCAACTTTGATTTTAGTGTACAAAATATAGGTAATCTGATTAATGTGAGTACTAAACATATAATCCTTGAAATAGAAGTATATTTTTGAATGTTGTAGTCAGGCTACATGTAAGTTAATGGAGTGGCAACATTGGGCTATTTTGGGCTACTTTACCGTTGCTTTTGGGCTTGAAAGTTGTGAAAAAATCTGGCAACACTGAGTGTAGGGCGCACGTTACGCATTTAAAATTATTGAGGGTATCGTACAAACGACGGTTGCAGGCAGCAGAGTTGGTGAGGTAAAGTCCCAGTTCGCCTTTTTGAGAGAGAGGAGAATCGGTTGGGAGTCCTTTTTGGAAAGAGAAAGAAGGATATATTTTAAGTAATGTTTTTCCTGCATACCTGCTTCTAATGCTATTGCCTGGTATCGACTGCCAAAACATCATTCTTTCATAACTTTGATGTTTAAAAAGTGAATGACGTAATTGTTTTTTATTATACGTTACAAGTGGCATTGCTTCAGTTAAGAAGTGTGTGTGAATGTTTGTATGTGTTTGCCGCCCCTTGGCCCTACCGTATTGTATCTGCTTGTCCTTGTCCTTTTCAGAATAGAAAGTTAATGAATTTGATGTTGGAAAGTAGCTAATATGACAGTTTACCAATGAAACTTGTAGTAATGGCGGCATTAGTTGTAGACAAGTTTCCCACACACAATGCGTAATTCAGTGAACTGAGGGTTTGTCTTTATCGTTGCTGTTTAAAATGCCTTATTTACTGCTATAAAATATTTACGCACTCAGTATCTTTCAAATCAAAATTCAAAGCTATTGTGAAGAGTTTATAAGGAAATTGCTTTTTTGTTTGTAGTCCTTATCATCCAGCATATTAGCCTTATTTTGGGCATGCCGTGGGTGTCTGTGAGAGCGCAGGTTGTATCCATAAAGGCCACGAACGAGAGCTGTGGAGCTGAGGCTGAAGGTAGTGCGGGGTTTTCAGTGCCGGTCAGTGGGTCTTAAAAATGTTTAGAATTCATGCTTATCGCATCCTTGGCCCCTCCTCAAAACGCACAGAGCAACAACAGTGACGTGGAACTTGTAATTGTGCGCGTTTAGTAAAGAGTGTTAAGAGTACAAAGCTGTTGAAATAGTAACAGGGTGAAAGTAGAAGAAAATGAAATGCTTACAGGTTAATGTCTGGGGACGGTGACGTAAACTAGATGCAAGGAAGTGTGTGTAGAAGGGAAAAAAGAGAGCATGAAAGAGATGAAGTGCGAAATATGAACCTGAAGGATTTCAGAAAGATGTGGGGAGAGTCATACGTGTCTCAGAGAAAGGCTACAGGTGGAAATGGTGTGAAGGGAGAGCAGAAGTGATTAAGACACTCTGGAGATTACTACCATTACACAGACCTTAGTAATGTTTAAAACACATTTTCAGAATTGAGCCATTTTCCGTTCTAATTTTTACCAACAATATCACTGCCAATGACTTATCTAATTCAGCTAACAAGCTTTTGCAAAGCTAGTAAGTCTGGCTTGTCTTATTGTGTGACGTGTTGTAGGAAAGTGGCTCTATATATACTGCACCAAAGTAAGGTACAGTGTGTATAGGGTCCACAGTTCCCCAATGGTAAGGCAGAGGCTAAAGTTAGATATAACCTTACTCTCTAAAGTGGTAGCTTGGTCGAGCAGTAAGGCAGTATCAGAGGACAGTGTAAAGCATTTGTTGTACACACTCAGTCAGCAAATGGTCTCACACACTCAAGAACTGAACTCTAGGCCAATTGTTTGTATAAAAATATAGTTGTTTTATTTTAGAACCACAATATGTATCAAAATATACTTTCTCAGAATGGGTTACCTTAGTTAAACACTTTTCAAATAGGCAATAGACTTTTTGATGACAGTAGTCACAGTTGTTGCAAAAGGCAACACAATGTCAAACACAATGCAACATTGAGCTCAATGGAAAGTTTTAGTTAAATGCAATTAATTACTTTGTGGATTACTTTTCTAACCACAGGACTGGATCTTGGATTCAGTCCCGGGACACTTCCTGTAAACAGTTAGGTAAAAGCGTTTTGGTTACAGTAGTGATTTTTAAGGAATATTATTGTATTTTTAAAGTTGACACTTGGAAACTTTTCTAGGTAAAATTACCAATGTTATCCTATGGAAGGAAATTCAGTTTGCAGGTAAAGTATGTTTACATTACTTTTGTAATCCAGTGCTGGGCTCTCAGGTTCAGCACTGGGATATCTATCTAAAACAGGCAAGTAATTACGTTTGTGTCGTTGGCACGATTTTTAAAGAATATTTGTAAGATTCAGAAATCGACACTTAGAAACTTTTTCAGCAAAAAGCAGGCAATGATATCCTATGGAAGGAATTTCAAGTTACTGGTAAGTACGGTTAAAATTACTTTTCAGGGTCAGTACTGGACTAAAAGATGCAGCACTGAGGTCTCTCCTGATAACAGGTGAGTAAATCGGAATTCGTTACTGTTGTGATTTTTAAGCAATATTTTGGTATTTCAAAAGTGGACACAAGAAATTTCACAGAAAACCAGTCAATGGATCCCTATGGAAGAAAATTGAGTTAGCGGTAAGTAACGTTGTGATTACTTTTCAGGGTCAGTGCTGGGCACCAAGGACTGGGATCTCTCCTAATAGCAGGTGAGTATTTCCGTTTTCGTTACTCGGTTGATTTTAGGTGAATATTTTAAAGTTGAGAAACTCCACACTTAGAAGAATTTTCCGGTGATGTCAGCCAATGTTACCCTATGGAAGAAAAGTGAGTTATCGGCTTTTGGGTAAGTACTTGACTGGCAAAGTTAAGATTTTGGGCATAGACTCCGGGGTCTCTCAAGGTCAGGTAAGTACAATTGTTTCACCCCCAGCGGCACAGGGGCGGCTGGGTGCAGAGTGAGTTAGGCCCAATGTTATCCTATGGCAGGCAGGGGGCCCTTGGTTGGTGGCTGCTGGCTAGCAGGCCACGCGGCTGTGGGAGCTGGGCTCCGGGTCACTTGCTCAGGGTAAATGGGGAAGTAGATTAGGACAAAGGTTGCACTGCCAGGGGCACTCGGGCGGCTGGGTGCAGGGTGCTTTTGAGCCTTCGGGCGCTCAATGGATTGCAATGGAGAAGCTCAAGAACAAACACAGGCTGCAAGCTCAGGGACGAAGATTCTTCAGGTGCCCCCACCACTTCGAGAGGTTAGTTGGAGGATAGGTAGGTACCCCGGAATTGGGCACAGGGGGCCGCAGGGCGCCGGGTGCAGGGGTGCCTTTCGGTGTTGGGAAATCTTACCCTCTGTTGATCGCGGTTGGGGGGGGTCCCTGCTTCCGAGGCTGCAGGAGTCGTCAGGAGCGTCGAGGTGGGTCCTTGGGGGCCGGATTCGGGATCACAGTCGCCGGGGGGACGTCCTCAGGGTCTTTGTCCACTCCCACACAGGCCAGGCTTGGCGGGTGCAGAGTGTGCAAGGTTCGCGGTTCCTGGCTACTGCCAGGGGTCAGTTACTTGCTTTGAGCAGAGCCACTGCTCGTGGGAGTCCCAGATGCTCAGAGTCACAAGGTAGCCAGGTCCTCCGGGGTTGGTGAGGTTGCTGGCCACAGGAGGTGCCGAGATTCAGCAGGAGCAGGGTCGACGGTCGACAGGCCGGTAGGGCTGGGGCCAAAGCAGTTGGTGTCTTCCTCTTCTTAGCAGCTGCGCGGCAGGTCTTCTTTCTTCTTGATCTTCATTGCTGTTTTTGAATCTGGAATCTGCCGAAGGAAGGTTCAGGGAGCCCCTAAATACTGAATTTAGGGGTGGTTACAGGTAGGTAAGGGCAGGGACCAATGGGTCCCTTCCCTGGGGTGGGTACACCCCCTATTCTGCCACTCTCCAGTGGGAGGGGGGCAGGAGCCTGTCCCTGGTTGGCTGGGTCCCCCCATCCTCAAGATGGCGGGGACTCGAGTTGGTGCTTCACCTCGCCTCCCCCACCTTAGGGGTGGAGTTGGCAGAGGTGGGCACAACCCATTTCCTGCCTCTGGTTTTCCCGCCGGTTATCCCGCCAGAAGTGGGGGTAGAACCAGTGGGGACCAGTTTGCTGGGAGCAGCAAATGGTCTGGGGAAGCTCAAAAGGCGGCAGGCCTTTGAAGCTTCCCCTGCCCATCCTGGGGGAGGAGGCTTTGGCACCTCGCCCCAGGATGCTCATTGTTTCAGGCCCCTGAGAGCAGAGGCTCTCGACCCAGGGGTCCAGAAACATGTCTGGTGGTGGCAGCCTGGTCAGCCACTCAGTCCGGACACTGGAGGTCGGGTTGGTTTCAGGAGGCATCTCTAAGATGCCCTCTGGAGTGCGTTTTACATTAAATCCCACACTGGCATCAGTGTGGGTTTAATGTGCTGAGAAGTTTGATACCAAACTTCTCAGTTTTCAGTGGGGCCATTATGGTGCTGTGGAGTTCGTAATGACAGACTCCCAGCACCATATACTCTTAATGGCAGCACTGCACTTACAATGCCCAAGCATGGACTTGGGCACTGTAGGCTCACAGGGCTCATGCCTCTGTGCCCTCACCACTGGCATAGTGCACCCAGCTAGAGGGGTGGCTGACCTAGGCCAGGGCAGTGGTTTGTAGGCATGGCACACAGGGATGTGTGCCATGTCGACTCTTCACTTTTGTTCTGCACCAAGACACGCAGCCTGCAAAGGCAGTGTGTGTGTGTGTAAAGGTACAGGGTCCCTAAGGGTGGCACAAGAAGTGCTGCAGCCCTTAGGGGCCTTCCCTGGTCACAGTGCCCTGGGTACGCATGGTACCATTTACCAGGGGCTGACCTGTGGCCAGGGATGCCAATTGGGTGTAGGCATCAATGCAGTTTTAGGGAAGGAACACAGGCCCTGGGTACCTGGTTGGCAGGAGCCCAGGGCACACTCAGTCAAAGCACATCAGCAATTCAGCAAAAAGTGGGGGCATACCATGCAAGAAAGATGGCACTTTCTCACACGTGTCTGGATGCAATGACAGAAAGCTCATAGAGAAACATTTAAATACTAGTCAGGCGATATGATGGGGGAAGGACAGTGTTTATGAATTATTTTGATCATGAAAATAGGAGCAGCAAAAGCTTCACTAAATTGGTGGGCTTTAACAGAGAAACCTCCCATGCCTCAACTACAAAATTTCTGTCTCAGATCTTGTAACACAGTCGTTCCTGTAAATCCTCCCCCAAACCATGCACTCCTTTACATTAATCTATTCTCGCAACTGGAAACAGTAATTTTGTCACAGTTGATCATTTAAGGGGCTTTTTATATTTATAAAACATTTACCCCAATACAAACACATGAATACACAAATAAATTTCAATTAATTATTGTTGTTCTTCTGAATTTATTCAGTTATGCTTCTGCATAAAATGCAGTTCAGTGTTTTTGAGACTTTTTACATTATTTTACTCTGTCAGTTGCACAATTATTTCCCATTAGAAATATTTTCAGCTGCAGTCGCTGAATAAGTAGAGTTGTTTAGTGCACAGTATGAAGTTACCCAATCTTAGGGGTCCATTACGATAACAGACGGTAAAAAAAACGCCATCCGCCATAGCCTGAAAATACCGCCCGCCTGCTACATTGAAATACCGAATGAGCAATTATGATGACGCAGAGCAACCACCGCCCGCAGCGGAAAAAAATAATAGAATACCGCCCGTCCATATCAGAGTCCAAGACAATCCGTCCTCCACGGAGGCAATACCGCCCGAAAAAGCCAAATACGACCGCGCAGACGGAATACACACCGGCCGTCTAATTATGATCCCCCCGACATGAGGGCGGGAAACCAACACATTTCCCGCCCGCAACGGTGAACTACAGAAATGAATAACTGACAAGGCGGAAGGCCTGGCGGCCACGTCCGTGCACGGAAATCAGTGGCGGCACAAACAAACACACACAACACGGCCAACAAGTCCACACAGTAAACGACGCCAAAATACCCAGACACAGAACCCATCCCAAAGACACATCCCCCTGCCAAAAAAATAATTGGTATAAATCCCAGGACACCACGCCCAACACACCTGAAAACGATAGACCATCATGACACACCCACATAGGTGAGTACAAAAGCAGCCCCCTCACATACCACAAACCCTTGCACCACGACAAAGCCAACACCACAGCAGAGAACACGGAGAGCCACAGAGGAAAGCAGTATACCACACGCACACACACATCACATCCATCACCACAACCACCACCACCACCTAAACACCGGCACCACAAACCCCCTGCACATCACACACCAAACACACCACACCAGCACCACAAAAACTACACTACGCACCATGGCAACACAACGAATGCCCAAGTTCACTGCCACAGAGTTGACGGTCATGGTCGACGAGGTCATCAAGGTGTACCCACAAATCTATGGGCACCACGTCCAACAGACACCAGTATCCACCAGAAACAGGATGTGGAAAAGGATCGTAGACCAGGTGAATGCAGTTGGGAACGTGCCACGCAACCGGGGGGAAATAACCAAGAGGTGGCAGGACATGAAAAGCGTGGTCAGAAAGAAGGAGGCCAAGAACCGTGAGCTGGCTGACAGGACTGGCAGCGGAACTCCCGCGCCATTCAAGACCTTCAAGGCGTGGGAGGAGAAGGTGCGAGGCATACTACATCCGGAGAGTCTCATCGGAATACCAGGGGGAGTGGAGGCTGGTAAGTACAAACAAATGTATACCAGCACACCGCCATGTACAGACATGCACTAACACAATGCCATAGCTCCGAGGGACGAACACCCCCATGTCCAGTACACAATTCACAAGACATCCCTCACATATGCAACAGACACTCACACACACTCAGCCCATAGGCACCAACAAACAAAACCATGGGGGCATGTGTACAGTCAGCCAGCACCACAACTCCCACCAGGCCCCTCTGTACCCCAGATGTGCTGGAAGGAGCACTCCCCACACCCACACCCATGTGTCAGCCATTGCAGTGCACACCTACACCCGACAGGTAGATATGTTACCCTACATGGAGGGCTGGCTGTGGAAGGTAAACCATCACCACGACTCACAACACGGCCCCCACACCCACAGACCAGCAAGATGGAGCACCCCTCCCTCTCATAACCATGTGGTAGCCATTACATTTCACCCTCAAAACAAACAATTAGGTAGACCACTGTACAGAGCTGGGTGTCCGTAGGCATGAGGACTGTACTACGACTAACATGTGGGACATGTCACTTAGCAGAGGAACAGGTAGCACTGCTCCCTGTCACAAACATGTGACCAATGTGCACCCGGACAGCAATTACAGAGTCATATCCCACATGAGCCATCTCAAATGCAGTAACACGTAACGAGTCACGTCAGCATGCACAAGTCTAACTGGAGCACTGACCCACATGGCGTGCACTGTGCCAGTCATCACACACATCAGCAACACCATCCAAGTCTTGTCCATGTAGTCGTGTCTGCTTCTACCCTTGACATAGTACAACATCACCCATGTAAGTCTATCTCGTCCAAATGAAACATAGTGGAACCCCAGTAATGTCACATACACCATTGGACCCATGAACCACACAGCTACACAATGCACATTCAAAATCTCATCCATCTCATCATCCAGCCCCAGTGTCATGAAAGGTATATCATCTAAACAGTTGCCCCATAGACAGTAGTACAGCAAAGGTTCCTGCCGATGACCAATAATGAGTCTGCTGTGTCTGAAGCGCACATCACACTGTGAGTAACAACAAACAAAATGTAGTCAACACCCCAAGAGCACTGCATTGCTGCACATGGGTGAGAGTAGCACGCACACCAAGGAATTGTACCATCTGCAATACGTCGTGTGGCATACAACCATTACCCACTCACCACAATGCTTGCTGTGGAATGTCCATAAATGACAACAGTGAGCAGATATGCTGGCTTAGTCAGACATACACACACCTTCGTCTCTGTAGTGTCGTGTGGCCAAAACACATGTCCCCTTCTGCACCCATATGTCACAGTATGTACCACAGTACCATATTTCAACACCAATGCGTTCATGGGGCAATAACCCTTTTGCCATCTGCGTTTCCAAGCGTTGCATGTGAACCCCAAAAACAAATTTCAACACCAAAGTGTACATGGGGCTGTACCCCTTTTACCATCTGCGTGTATAAGCGTTGCATTTGAACCCCAAAAACATATATCATCTCAAAAGCGTCCATGGGGCTGTACCCCTTTTGCCATCTGCGTGTCTAAGCGTTGCATTTGAACCCCTAAAACATATATCATCTCAAAAGCGTCCATGGGGCTGTACCCCTTTTGCCATCTGCGTGCCTAAGCGTTGCATTTGAACCCCAAAAACGTATTTCAACACTAAAGCGACCATGGGGCTGTACCCCGTTCCCACCAAAGCCACAAAATGTAGGGGTACTGCAACACACACCAATTGGCATTACAAATCCGTCCCATGCCAGATGCAGCCAACACACTATTCCATTGCCTTGATCACGCACACACATTGTAGAGACATACACACGCATCCGGCAAATCAGTGCACAACTGTGCACAAACTGTGCATGTCAGACAACTAACACAAACCTTGCAAGGTGCAACACAATAACATTTCGTCTCCGCCCCACAGGTGACGAACAGCATGATGCTGCGGAAGGAGACACCAGCCATCACAGCAAGTCCACAAGCCCCCCACACGGACTCACAGATGTGGAAAGCCTGGACACCTCTACGGACGAGGACACCCAACCTGGCACATCTGGCGTGGCAGGGCGCAACAGCACCCCAGGACCCTTCCTACCCACCAACCCATCTCACAGGGCTGGTGATAAGTCCCAGGCCCCTGCTGCCATGGTCATTGCGGCCAACACCACCGCCGCAACCACCACCACCACCACCAACACCATCACCACCACCACGGCCTCCCTGACCACTCAGCCACCCCAAGAGGTGGCACAAACCTCAACATCTACCCTGGGAGCCAGGAGGAGGCCCCGGGTGACCAATGTGGCGAGTGGGCAGGTCGGTGGAAGCAGTCCAGGTGGGAGGAGCAGGGTCAGGCCAAGGCCAACAGAGCCTGGGAGCCAAGCCCTGCCACAAATAGCCAGAGTCCTTGGGGCCTATGAAGAGGCCCAGGGACAATGGGCCAGGTCAGCTTCCGACACGAGGGAAGTCCTTGGGGTGTTGAGGTCCATGGACGCCTGTATGGGCCAATTCATGACCCGTATGGGCCAACTTGTGGACCTCATGGGCCAACTAGTGGTGGAGGTGAGGGCCCACACAAGGCCAACCACAACACCTACGCCACCACCTGCTGTGGCGCAGGGACGTGCAACATCCAGTTCCCCTGCGTCCACAGCGAGTGGGCAATCCTCAGCCACCACCAGCAGCCCACAAACACAACCCCCTCCCCTCAAACGTGGAAGGGGCCGTCCGAAGAGGAAACAGATGTCCAGGGAGGACTTCGCACGCTCCAAACGCCAGTGAGTCAGCCAGCCATGGTGGCCACCTCCTGCATTCACTTGGACTACCCTCCCACCCCACACTGCCAGTCGAGTGGCAAATGTCTGTTGGACTGCGGACCCAGGACAACATGGGTACACCTTGACCATCACGCGGACAGGACCGTCAACTCATTGTACAGCATGCACCACCTTCTTGATCACCTTTCCCACAATAACATGTCACCTTTAAAATAAATACACCTGTATCACATCCTATGTCATCTGCTATGTTTATTATCAATGGTGCACAAACGTCAGCATGTTCAGAAATTCATCTGTAGTGTGTTCTGTCGATAGGCCAGGAGAGGCTGTAGGGACCTAGGGGTGACAAACAGAACAAGAGTCCATTGACTGTGTGTGTCACACACTCATCACACAGTACTTGTCATCAGGCCTAAGCAATGTACACACATCTCACAGAGCAACAGGGCACAATGTCACAGCCACTCTCAGTGGCATACTACCCTGGACATGGACCATTGCCACACAGCACTCAGTCAACAATAGGCCGCCCTGACAATGCACACATACACATACACAACTACAGCGACATCAGCCGTCGTACATGGTCACTCACCGTCAAGTGAAGTAGCGGGCGATGAGCTGTTGACGCTCATTCACTGCTTCCTCCTCTCCACTGTCCTCGTCACTGGACACGGCTTGGCCTGCAGGCGGGGGCCCTGGCTGATCACCGTCATCCACTATCAGGGGGATCCGCCTGCGAATAGCGAGGTTGTGCAGCATGCAGCATGCCACAACAATCTGGCACACCTTCTGTGGGGAGTATGCCAGTGCACCCCCGGTGCGGTCCAGGCACCTGAATCTGGTCTTCAGGAGTCCAAATGTCCGCTCCACCACACGTCTGGTCCTCCCATGTGCCTCATTGTACCTGACATCAGCTGGTGTACGAGGATTGCGTAGTGGACTCAACAGCCAAGGCCCATTAGGATATGCAGAGTCACCAACAATCCATGCACGGTCCGGTTGCAGATTGGTCATCAGACGTGGGAGGATGCTGTGGCGCATGATGTGCGAGTCATGGGTGGAACCGGGAAACTTCGCACACACATGTGTGATTATCATGTCCGCCAGGCACACCACTTGCACATTCAGGGAGTGGAAATGTTTCCTGTTGCGATAGATGTGCTCCATGGCCTGTGGTGCAACAAGGCCAACATGGGTGCAATCAATTGCACCAACAACCTGGGGGATGCGTCCGAGTGCATAGAAAGCACCCTTCACCGCAGGCAAATCACGGGCCCTGGGGAATCGGATGTACCGGTTCCTGTACAGCATCATAGCTGACAGGACATCACGTAGCACCTTGCTGAACATGGGCTGGGACATCCCACCTCCACTGCCCACCGTGTGTTGGAATGAACCGGTAGCGAAGAAATGCAGTGCAGCCATCACCTTGGCCGTGGGGGTGAATGCAGTTGGATACACCCTGCGAGGACGAAGGTGGGGTTCCAACATGGCACATAGGCGATGCAGGGTGGGCCGGTCCAGACGGAACTTCCTTATGACCTCCACATCCTCCATGTCTGCCAGCAATTGGTAGGGGCGATGTATGTTTGGTCTCCTCCTAGGACAGATGGAAGTGGACACATGTCAATGCAACACACAACATGGCATTTACACATACACAAAACAAAGATCACTGTCAAAGCAATAGTATCACCGAACAGCTGACAAGTAGGGACAGCACAGCAACATTACTCTTACACAGGTCCCCTTACCAATAGCAAGGACCACTGACACATACCATTGCTATGAGCATGCACATGGGGATTAAGGCCATATTAGCTTGATAGGCATGATGATGGATTCAGACTGCATATGTGGGTAGCGGCAACACCACGGCAATATACCTAGCTGCTGTGCCTGACACCGCTTCCGAGGCTGGGTGAGTATGGCACACACCAACAACACAACGTACACAGGCTGAGCGGTACACCAATCGCAGCAGCTTGGACACGCTGAAACAGCCCCAAGGGGGCTATATCAGTGTGGGAGGGTGACAGGCATTACCACAGCTTCCAGGGACTGCTGACTGCCACCCCTCAACAACACCTGCTGCTGCTGCCACCTGTCCACCTTAATGTCGACGACTCTGATGATATGTCCAGGTCCACTCACCGGCGAGGAGCTGCAGTTCCTGGATTCCGAGCTCCACGCACACTGCCCAAGGCGAATACCGGCAAAAGTCATGTGTGTGTAAGACAACTACAGTGTGTGTGGGAGTGCATGTGGGGGACACACATGTCGTTCATCCGCAGCACTATGAGACTGAGCCTGTGGGGTTCCAACATGCACCGCTTACCATGCTAACAACAGGTGGAAGGGGCATGTAGGCTCTCTGGTGTTTCCCCATGCATGTCCCTCCCGAGTGGTGGTACATGGCATTTTCATGTCAGACACCCAGTGACGCAGACACTTGGCAATGCATGATTCTGGGCAGCTATTGCTTGTGTGAATGGCTGGCTGGCTCCCTGCTGGCCTTCTCAGTCTCGGCAGACCTGGGCTGCACATTGACCGCCCAATCCTAGTAGGAAACTACACTGACTGTACAGTGGGTTACATGTGTCATTATCTCACAACTCTCAGGAAATGCGCTAACTCAGCCCTGTCGATTGAACACTCCAGGCCTTGTGATAGGGATGTGTGTGAGAGATGGTGGCACTGAATGTGACCTCCATTGCGGGGTGAGCCATTCACAGGGCGAGTACGTTGAGGGCTGCGCAGTGTTGGACACAGTGAGTCCACCCACAAAGATGTGTAGCCTTGTGAGCTATGTGTCGGTCTACCTGACAATGGACAGTAGATGTGGGCAGACTACACATTGCTCAAAGTGCTGGCATCCTGAATAGAATGGGATGGACAGGTACTGTGTACACACTCCCACCAGCATGCATTCATGTGTGGTGTACACATGCTGTTATGCCATGTCCCATACCGTCTTGGCTCTGTTACACGCCTCTGATCATTTTGGATGGCTCAGCATTATGCCACTGTTATTGGTGGATGTGGGTGATGCTGAGAAGAGTATGTGTGATATTCCAACCCTCATGTGTACCATCCCTGCAGTTGTAAGTCCACCAGCCCAAGGCCTTGTGATGAGCCATTGCATCCAAGTTGATGCTTCTGTGTATGTGTAACCGACAGTGCAGCCAATCCCACGAAGAGGGTGACGTCATCTTCCGGATGTGTGACCATGTTGCGGCGACTAATCGGGGGATGCTCCCTCGTATTGTCAGGTTGGCACGGCGCTGCATTTCACCACTAATGGTCTGCAATTGACAGTCACACAGCCTGTGGCGGATGCACGTTTGTAGGGGCATCAGCTGCAGGCAGGTGTACAGTACTGTGGGATTGTGTCTTTTTCTGCGAGATGCAGCATGTGTCCACAGCCTACCCATGCTCTGGGTAATGTGATAGTAGTTGTGTGATGCAGTGGGTTGTGAGTGTACTCTGTGCTGGGTGCATCTTACATGCATATGCGATTCCTGAGGGTCAAGATGTAATTTGGGCACTCTGCATAGTCAATGCGTTCAGAGTCGTAGGCCTCAGGGACAGCCTGTAGTCAGCTGGAGTGGCACTTCACATGTATGTTTGTGGCACTGTGCATACTCTGATTTCGTCCTAAACACATGTGTGCGATGCCTCACCTCATATTCCTGATACTCACACATCCGGCACACTGTGCAACAGTAGTTGTGCTCGTGCGATGGACAGTTGTCAGGCATGGGCTCATAACCATTGTGGACTGTCATGTTGCAGTCAGTGTGTGTGGTGACACATTCTGCTCCATGCAGGTATGTCCTTGGCCTAATATGTAGTGGTCATCCTTAACACCATCAGGAGAGTGGGTGTGTACACAGCGATGAGTGGCTATGGCCGCAGGGTGACAGTCCGGGTGTTCTCCCATGTGCACAACACATGTGTCACTTATTGGCGGGTTCATTACCTGTACGCCAGCCATTACGTGTTGATAGTGGTTGCTGTATACATTTGCACAGGTATCATGCAACATGTGCACTTGGGAATGGTCTGTGCTGGCTCCCTTGCACATGTCTGTGGATTTGATGCCAAATGAGTGAGGCCACCTCGCTCACCCTCATGTGTCATCTACCATGTGTGCTGAGGGACAGGGGACGGTCAACAGTGGTGAGGCATCGGATGGTGCAGCTGCACAGGAGCTGGGTGACACTAATGTGACCGGCGCATTGGAGGAGGCAGACGTGTGCTGGATGACTCACAGGCCCATACGACAATTGCTGCGTCATCTGAGTACAGAGGTCATGTATCCATGTTTGCTAGCACAGGGGAAGTGCACTCTAGCTCCTCTGCAGCCACGCATAGGCCAATGCCCGCCCTCCCAACTACTTCCACTGGTGCAACACGTGTCGGCACAAGGATGACGGATAGAGTGTCTTTCACACCAGGCACAGCTGCCCCTGCGACCCCTGCTGCACTCAGTGCCGGGTCTGTTGAGCATGTGCGGCATCTGTGCGTGGGTCAGACAGCTCTCCTCAATGACTTCATTGCCCATGCCAACACCTTTCCGCATTTGACATAGTTCATGGAGGGCCTACATGAACGCGTGGGTGGGCTACACCAGTATGTCCAATAGTTGTCCCCCCAGTCAAGGTGGTCCTTGAACTGGGCCACTGTCAGGCTGACATACCTGACCTTCCCCCACCCCCGGAAAGTGGCGCATCTGACAACAGCAGGGCACGAGTCCTGACAGAAGAGGTGGTGGCACGCAGACGTCATGACAGGTAGTGGCGTCACGGAAGATGGCTTGCACCATCAGACCCATTGCCTCCCCTCGCTCACCCCACTGATGCGACTGCATCATAGGAGCACGCGCGTGAGCAGCAGCTCCAATCTCTCCCCAGAGAGGCCAAATAGTGTATGTGTGGCTCCATTCGCTCCAGTCACCGAGCTCACGGTGAAATAGGTGGGGGGACGCCGTACAGCCGCATGGTACCCCGACTCGTGCCCTGGACAACAGTGACGAAGCATGGCTGTCTCCAGAGTCTGGATACACCACATGCAACACACAGTAGCTGTAGCTGCCCTAGCGGGCCATGCCGCAAACACCATCCCAGACGACATGTAGACACACCCCGGCGCGCAATGTCATAGCATCCGCTGCCATTGGCAAGGGACCCATGGTGTGTGTTATGGGCCTCATGGTGAAGAGCCTCCGAGCCATCCACCGCCAATGGGTGTCATGCAACTCACACACTTCACTGAAACATTAGGTAGCTATGCCTGCACACCAGGGCTCGAGTCCGGGTACCATGCGGGTGTACGGCGTCCCACCACTTATTTTACCGTGAGCTCGGTGACTGGAGCGAATGGAGCCACATATTCACTCTGTAGCCTCTCTGGGGTGAGATTGGAGCTGCTGCTCACGCGCGTGCTCCTATGATGCAATCGCATCAGCGGGGTGAGCGAGGGGAGGCAATGGGTCTGATGGTGCAAGCCATCTTCCGTGACGTCACTACCTGTCATGACGTCTGCGTCCCCCCACGTCGTGTTCGGGACTTGTGCCCTGCTGCACACTGAGAATGTATTGCCTGCGAGATGTGACCAGGAGCAGGGTGCCATGACCTCCCACCCACCAAGCTCCACTGCCATCCCATGCCCTGGGTAGCCTGTGCAGGTGGACGATGTAGGGGGTACACCTGAAGGCCAGGGGTGTAAATGTCTCGGCAAGGGCCTGGCTGACGCACAGCAGTATCCAGCATGTCCCCAGAGGGAGGGCCAATGTCCACACCTGATGCAGCATAGGTCGTGTGCCCGCCTGTTGTGCACACACTAGTCCACATTCATCCCCAGACAGCTGGTCTTTCCACATACCCAGAACAGTGGTAATCTACCCCGCCGGGTTCGTCCCCACACAGTCTGTATCGACACTGCATGTGTGCACCCACCCGTGCCACAGACCCACCTGTGCCAAGAAGCCCTCCCGCTTCACATGCCACATGTGTGTATTCCACAGTTGTGCTTCTCTCTCAGGGGCAGACATCCAACTGTCCCGTAGCATACAGACTGCACCCAGTCGGACTGGCATCCTGTTTGAATGTTAGGCACCCTCACACAACTACCTGTGCCACAGTGCTGGCTGTGCTGGCTATCGTGACTGCCATGGCAGTGTTGCTGTCCATGGCAGGGTACACTCACACACAATGCATACGTAGCTTATCGTATCAGTACTCTGCACATCGGACTGGCCACTGTCCCTGGTGTTGTACATTGTTGCCGCCTGACTATGTATACTGTGACTGGATGCTGTTGTTCCTGTAGTGGGTTGTGTCTGTGCAGTTGCTGTTTGCAGTTGTTACTGTGTGTGCATAGTTAAGTGAGGCACATGCCGTGAATGGTACCTCAACAATTGCAATGTCTGGTCTCACATTCCTATGTGTATGATACGTGGCTGGGACTTCACTTCTTTCAGACTCTGCTACTTGTGTGTGTGATGAAGACGTGTGTCTGTAACACGGATTGTCTGCATGTATTTGGTGGTATTTCGGTGTTAATGTGTACGTGTCATGTTTGCGTGCATGCAAAGCACAGGGTGTGTGTCTAGCCACAGGATGACAGGTAGCATGTGCAGAGTGTGCGGGTATGTGTGAGCTTACTTTCTGGCTGGCCAGCAGCGTAGGTGTATGTGTATCTTGTGATGATCATCGAGCCAGGGCACATGGTTTACTTACAATGTGTGCATTTGGGAGGTGTAGGTGTGTGTGGTGTGTGTGGTGTGACTTTGGGGTAGTGTTGGTGTGTGTGTGTGTGTGCGCTCTGGCAATGTCGACTACACACATGTGTTACCCAGGGGCATGGTCAGTGTTTGTATCCTTGTTCGGGTCTGTTAATGTGCGCACATGTGTGTATTGTCTGTTGCACAGTGTGTGGGTGTGTCCTTGCAGTTCAGGATGACTCCTACTTGATATGTATTGGCCATTGTGGGTCTGCAGGGTGTGTGAATGTGAAGATTGTTCCTTGTTCAATTGAGCATGTATGTACATCTTGGCGGTTCGTACTCACTGTGCAGCCCTGCCCACCCACACTGATATCGTGTGTGTTTTGGCATGCATTGATGTGGCGTGCAACTGGCGTGGCTCCTATATTTGCTTGTTGAGTGTGATGTCAGACTGTGAAGGTGATTGTACACATATGTAGGACTGTGCTTTGTAGTGACCAGGCCGTCAGTGTTGATGTGATGATCTGTTGGGCCACGTCAGACACTGACATGCCAAGGCCCACGACCTGTGATATTTTACTGGGTCCACAGTGGCAGCAACTCATGTGCATTGACATCCAATGTCACTTGACTACATGGTAATCTCACGAGTCCCGTGTACTTCTCACACTCTCATCCTCTCTCATTCGTACTTGTCTACGATCAATAATTCTCCAGAGTCAGATATTAGCTTTAAGGCATGTATTTAAGCTTACTTCCTCTGTGATGCAGGATGTGGACACTTCTGGCAGCGTAATGCATGTGGAGGATATACTTAGCATGGTTACACATTCAAAAGGGGGTACAGGTAGATGTGATAAGTCGTTAATTGTGGAAATAAGGCTTCAGAGTTAAGAATGCCCTGCCCTTGCTATGCTACAGTACATTAGCTCATTACTGAGGTGCCCTAGGCTGTGACACAGACAGTATTGATTTACCCTACCAGACAGCTTGACATCATGAGCACAGTACATCTAAGTCCCATGGTACAGATTTACTACATTAGTGACTCCGACACACCTGCGTCAGAGGTGACATCAGAGCATGAGCCTACATGCATGCAGCATAGTCTCACATGTTGTTGCGATATGGTGGCTACTGTACATGACTCAATGCCCGGGGACATGTTGTAGGGTGTTGCATTTGTTGTCCATGCAAATGTCCTTGCACGGAAGTTCAGAAGAAGGTGTGATGACAGTTCTCAAGTTATTCAGCAGACAGATAAGCGTGCACTTACAGGAGCATGTATTCAGGTGCGCGGCATGCATATTGTAGCAATGTGGTTCGTGCAATGTTGGCCATGTGGTCACTGTACACAGGTCCCATTCCTCAGCCTCCCCGTGTTCATGCAGGGACACGGGATATGGTGATGGACAGGGTGCATGTCCCAGTAATGTCAGGTGTCATGATGGTGGAGTTGATGGTAAGGTGTTTGTTTCCGTGTGCATGGTATAGTTGTTGCACAGCTGACTGGCCACTGCGTGCGGACGGCAAGCATGGGTACGGTGTTGCACATGAATGTTCACTTGTGGGTATTGATTTGGGGACCCATGAATTGACAGGTTGTCAGGTATGCGATACCTTCCTGCAGAGCATCCCTCGCATTGGTGGTATTTGTGGTTGACATCCAATGAAGCGGATGGTGGGTTGCAACGTGTTCCTCGTAGGTTGTCCCTTGTAGAATCCTGATGGGACATGTCGGGTGACATTCGATTAAACTGTAATCCAGCATACGTTGTGCGGAGGCACACTGGTTCCATTGCAGTGTGTGTCCTATTGCAGCCACAAACGCCATGCCCCCATACACTGAACAGTTCCTGTCGTGGGCGTCCAGGGGTGAGAACAGGTGTACCAGGTCCCCAATTGGACATGCCGGGTTGGAGTGACATAAATCCACAGGCCAGTGGTACGGGCACCTCCGACAGTAGAAAACGGGGATGACGCAGCTGAACATTTCAATGCGGTAAGTTACTCGATAAGTTACATTCAGCATAGCCAGATTTGCACAGCCCACTGTCTGTATCAAGCTATTGCTGTACAGCTGCATCTGTCTGGCGTAGGTGTATAGTACTGGTGCCCCGTCCATTTTGCTGCAGGGTGCTGTGATGGCGTGCTCCGGCTGCCTGGGCTGTCTGCTGAGTGCGACCTCCGACGGTGCTGGGTGTTCTTGAATGGATGTTAGGCGGCAGGACTTTGTATATGGCTTGGGAGGCGGCCACAGGCCCTCATCCCACATGCTCCTATGAATGGTCAAGGCCAGTGGTGTCTGACTCCTTCCTGATTACTTGCATTTGAGCCACAAGGAGCAGTGGTATAATTGTATTTTGTGGTTTTATCTTTCTTTCATGTTCGGCGTTATCTGCCAGTGGATGGTTGACTCAGCATGGCTATGTTTGGGTTGTGGTTGTTCCAATGGCTCCGTTCTCCTGCAGGATATGTTGCAATGTGATTTGGCTGTGGGAATGGAAGGACATTCACTGCTATCTGCTCTCCCGTGTGTGGGTGGGTCACTTCTTTCCCGCTGTACATTGGGACTTGTGTGTGGGTGTCGTGATTGTGAACACCTGTTCTCAGGCAGCAGGGTTTCTCTGTTTTGGACATGGCATGGCTTGGTATTGCGTGCAGGATGGTATAGATATTGTTTGTTGTGACTGGCGTGCCTTTTGCGGTCAATGTCCATTGTTTGTGCTGTTCTATCGCAGCTGCCGTGTGCTTCTCCATGCTTTGCACACAGGTGTGTGTCCTCTTTCGACGTCACTTTGCTCCCCTGTTCGGCACACTTGTGTGACTACGTTTTGGCAACTGTGAGTTGTCGGTTGTGGGCATGATTTACGCAGGGGGACCACGTGACATGTGCCTTCAGGGTGGGGCTGGTGTGTGTGGTGTGTTGTTGTGACCCTGCGGTGTATGTGTGCAGCCCATGCGTGGCGCTGTCGTTGGCCTCTGCGTTGTGCGCATGTGCGTCATCGCCGGGGCGCTGCGGTGCCATGCCGGGAACGTCACCTCCTGGTCCGGGGTATTGGGTGCCCAGGATGTTGCGGGTTGATTATATTTTACAGGTGGGATATGTGTGGGTACAGTGTTGGATGTGTCCTGTCCCCACAGGGGTGTCTAGGGGGCCCATGTACAGTTTTTCCGCCCTTGCATTGTGTGCGGTATTTGCATGCCCTTGTTGTGTGTCTGCCTACCTGCGTCGTCTTTGCGCGTTCACTCCTAGGTGCTGCATCAGGTACAGCATTGGGATGGCCTGCAGAGCAGGATTCATGTCGGAGTAGGCCGGGTTGGTGTTTCTGTGGTCGACAATGTGGTTTCCGCCTCCTGTTCTCGTGCGGTGTCTCTTTGCCGGTGAGGCTGTTTGGTTGTGTCATCGCAATTTGTAAGCCGGGCGGTACGTCATTTCGTCGGACGGTGTGCCTCCGTTGGCTGGCGCCGCTACGTAACCGGGCGCACTATGATGGCGGGCGGCGTCGCAGGCTTGCGGGCGGTATTTGCCTGACTTTTCGCATCCTAATTTGGCGGGAGGGCGGGCAGTTGCTGGCGGACGGTAACTAGCTGTTTTTACCTCCGACGCCACGGTGGTAGTGTTTCCGCCCGCCATCGTAATGACCCCCTTAGTATTTATTTTTTCACATTTGTTTAGTTGTGCACAATTGGAATATGTATGCTTATCTATACTGAACAAATATGTTTTTGTTCACATTGTACATGTTTATTCTCGTCTCTGTAAGATAGTGTGATGACTGGGTAAATATAATTTTTTTGCTGCAAATTCATTGTGTCTAATAAACATTTCATATTTACTACAAAGAGTACCCACAGTTGGATTCTTAATGGTTTTGTGAAATAGTGTGCATGTCATACTTTCAAAAGGTCAGAGCGGTTATTTCTGTGCATATCTAATCTAAAGTTGAATCAGTATGTTTTTAAAAATCTATTACCTTTAAACCACACTTAATTTTCACAGGTTTTTGAATAGTCTAATTGTGCACCAGGTCCAAGTTAGTTCTTTGTGGATATCAAGTTTGGTGAAATTTGAAATGGACAGATTTGAGAAATGTCTTGGAAAGTGTTCAGAAATATTTAAAAATGGACATTTGACGCTATTTAATAAGGCATTTGAAAAGTTTTTAACGTAACCTTTGGAATAATGTGATTCCATAGCTCTAGTGCTTTGTGCCCAATTTTTTAATATAAGGCAGTGTAGCCCCCCTAACTTTTGAAAAGAAAACATGTTACTTTTCACCAGTTGATTCTTTTGTTTTTGTAAAGAAGTGAGAATTCCACAAAGACCATGCCAATGTCCCCAGCCAATGGATTGGAAGAAATTATTTCCCTAAAGTATGAACCAGAGCCCCCACTTACCTAAATACATTGAAATATGGAGGAAAGATTGGTTAAAGGAGCAATTTGCAAAGACATTTACGATTAAGAGGATTAGTACTCTTGTACTGCAATTATTCATGCTCATAAATGCATTTCACAAAGGTATGGACATATATCTACGCTTAGCCTAATGCACTGGCGTAGCAAGGGGGGGGCGGAGGGGGCGGTACGCCCCGGGCGGCACGAGATTTGGGGGCGGCAGGTAAATTTATCGCCAGCACCCCCCCCGCTCTTAGGCGCTCGGCGGCGGCAAAAGGCAGGGACCGCCACGGGCGGCAGAGTGCCTAGCTACGCCACTGGCCTAATGTGTCTAATTCTCCGCTGAGAGAGTGGCGAGCTACATACATGTGAAACAATGGTCTAGGTGTAAATGTGGCAGTGACAAGGGAGAGTGGCTGGAAAATTGAGAATTTCTATTACTAAGATAGAGGAGTGAAGTGAAAATCAAGGGGTGGACAGGGAGTGCTATACAATTTCAAAAACACACCTATGCTAGGATATGCCATTTGCAGTTTGCAAACGGTAAAACCACATCTACACAAAGAGAAACACATTTCCTTTAGCCAAGCCTTCACACACCACACAAGGCCACCCACAGATACTACAAGGGAATCTCATAGAAATCGGTGGGGATCAGGGAAAAACAATACCAGCAAAAAGGAAAATGCTTGAAAAATTGCCAAATAATTTTACACATTGCTGACACCCAGTTAGACCCCTTCAGAGGACCACTGGGCATGCACGGGCTAAAGGGCCCAGCCGTGGGAGTTGAAGCCTTTTACTTCTTATGTCCCGGGGCCCAGTCTACTATGGACTCTGAGCAACTGGGCCAAGTACCACTTCTGCACTTGACTCTCAGTAGTACACATGGTTGAGCAGGCCAAGGCTCCCTTTGATAGATACAGATTAGTGAACACAGGCTCACAACTCAAAATGCACACAGCAGCAACAATACAGTCAAAAACTCACTTTTACAAAAAAATAGTGAAGTATTATATTCCTACTGCTTACTACACAAAGAAGAACATACGACATTCACAGTTACACAGTCCTCTCCTGATGTCTGAATTCTAGTGTCTCTCTGGCAGTTCCCTGTCCTGTCCCACTCACTCCTCGCATTTGTGATCGTGGTAACATCCAGAGTATGCCCTACTAGTAGTCCGAGTATCAAGAGTCCACTACAACTCTGATTTAAAGTCAGTGGTGTTCTAGCGCACATGTGCTTGTTTCAGCAGCAAGTCCAAATCCTCCCTATCCCCCCACCCCCCACCCAGGCCATTGGCGCAGGGTCAAAACTGATTTGCATACAGCTCTATCCAAACTGAGGTGGCATGGTGTGCAAAATAACGATGGAATGGGATCTGGCCTGAGTTATTACCAGTGGCTGAGATTAACTCAAGCATTCTTTCCATCACTGTTTTGTATACTTATTTTGTCACTCTAAGTGGGAAGGATATGCCCAAACGGGGGCCCCATGCACACTGCGTCACTGGACCCAAGCTGTACCCGGCTGATGAGCATATAACTAGGGCGAAACCATTCCTGGGTTGCTGGTGTTCCAGTTCAGGGTGCACCTGGCTTGGCAGTTCAGGCTGGGCTGTTCCTATTGGAGCAGGGTCAAGACTGATTATTTTTTTTACAGAGTTTTATATAGCGCAAACTTGACCCGAATCGGGTATCAGAGTGCTTTACATAGCACTAGTTGCATTACATGAGGACACATTCATTTTTTTTTTGTTAGGCACGGGGAGATTAAGTGATTTGCCCAGAATCACAGGATGTTCAGCGTCATTGCCGAGACTCGAACCCAGTTCCCCAGATTCGAGGTCGACCGCCCTAGCCGTTAGGCCAACTCCTCTCCCCTATTTGCATAGAGTTGGGTCCAAACTGAGGTGACATGCTGAGCAAAATAATGATGGAATGGGATGCGGCCCAAGTGATTACCAGTGGCTGAGATTAGTTCAAGCATTCCTTCCATCACTGTTTTGTATACTTATTTTACCTCCTGGTGAAAGCAGTAGCCTTCCACCACTATGAGGGTAGCACTTTGTGCGCCACTCCTGGTCCAACAAGACCGCAGTCTGTGAGACAGGCCCATGTTATGGAGTACACGCATGATCTGTGTTTGCCTTTGACACCAAAAATCAGCACTCAGGATCCCGACATCAATATATAGTTCGGCACTCAGCGGAGGGGTACATGTCCATTACCATGCAGAGGACTTTTCCATCCCACCACACCCACATAAAGCACATTATAAAAATGCCAATGTAACGGGGGTGTATACATAAAATACGAACATGTAGACAAGTTAGTGAATAATTAAAACAGAAGCACTCCTCTCACGTCTATCACAAATCTACGAAGACACATTGTTGCACATTAGGGGGCCGATTCCGATCTCGGTCGGAGGCGCACCTAACACCATTCGGTCGGGAAAAAAGCCATGCAAATGCCTGTTTCCCGGCCGATCCGCCCATCATTCCGAACGAGCAAGTACGATGCGCACAACAGCATAGATTCCGACCCAGTCGCACTCACCCAATCCAGGACCTGTTCCCCGACCGAGCCGGATCCGGAATCGTAGAATCGAGCCACACGGAAGCAAAAATGCAGCCCCGTCCGGCCGGACAAGTACGATGCGCATCCCGTACGCGCCGAACCCGTCGCTACGCACGGCACGTCAAAGCATCCGGGCGAGGCGCACATAAGCTCCGATTCGAGCCACAACACGATCCACGGCTACGAGACGAACACACCAGCGACGAGGCAAAGCAAAGAGAAAGACGAACGAGACGAACCAACCATGAATCCCTTCGTGCCGATCCTACCAATATTCTACCTCTATTACCGGAACAGGCACGGACGCGTACGGCGCAGAAGGTAAGTCAGACATCAACAACAAAAACAAACTACACGTACCCGACACATCACACACAGAGGGATGCAGAAATACCTACACCAGCAACAGCAGCACCATAGGGGTGGGATGGCCCTCACCAATGCCACACATACACATAGGGGCCTGTATGCCTACCACTACTGCCACCCCTACCCATGGGGGGCTGGATGCCTGTCACCACTACCATCCCCACCCTTAGGGGGATGGATGCCTACCACTACCACCACCCCTACTCAGGGGGTGCCAGATGCCTGTCACTACTACCACCTCTACCCATGGGGGGCTGGATGCCTGTCACTACTACCACCCTTACCCAGGGGGTGCCAGATGCCAACCACTACTACCACCTCTACCCATGGGGGGCTGGATGCCTACCACTACTACCACCCTTACCCAGGGGGTACCAGATGCCTACCACTACTACCACCCTTACCCAGGGGGTGCCAGATGCCTGTCACTACTACCACCCTTACCCAGGGGGTGCCAGATGCCTGTCACTACTACCACCTCTACCCATGGGGGGCTGGATGCCTACCACTACTACCAGCCTTACCCAGGGGGTGCCAGATGCCTACCACTACTACCACCCTTACCCAGGGGGGGTGCCAGATGCCTACCACTACTACCACCCTTACCCAGGGGGTGCCAGATGCCTACCACTACTACCACCTCTACCCATGGGGGGCTGGATGCCTACCACTACTACCACCCTTACCCAGGGGTGCCAGATGCCTACCACTACTACCACCTCTACCAATGGGGGCTGGATGCCTGTCACTACTACCACCCTTACCCAGGGGTGCCAGATGCCAACCACTACTACCACCTCTACCCATGGGGGCTGGATGCCTACCACTACTACCACCCTTACCCAGGGGGTGCCAGATGCCTACCACTACTACCACCCTTACCCAGGGGGTGCCAGATGCCTGTCATTACTACCACCCTTACCCAGGGGGTGCCAGATGCCTGTCACTACTACCACCTCTACCCTTGGGGGCTGGATGCCTACCACTACTACCAGCCTTACCCAGGGGTGCCAGATGCCTACCACTACTACCACCCTTACCCAGGGGGTGCCAGATGCCTACCACTACTACCACCCTTACCCAGGGGGTGCCAGATGCCTACCACTACTACCACCTCTACCCATGGGGGGCTGGATGCCTACCACTACTACCACCCTTACCCAGGGGGTGCCAGATGCCTACCACTACTACCACCTCTACCCATGGGGGGCTGGATGCCTGTCGCTACTACCACCCTTACCCAGGGGGTGCCAGATGCCTACCACTACTACCACCTCTACCCATGGGGGGCTGGATGCCTGTCACTACTACCACCCTTACCCAGGGGGTGCCAGATGCCTACCACTACTACCACCCTTACCCAGGGGGTGCCAGATGCCTACCACCACTACTACCACCTCTACCCATGGGGGGCTGGATGCCTGTCACTACTACCACCCTTACCCAGGGGCTGCCAGATGCCTACCACTACTACCACCCTTACCCAGGGGGTGCCAGATGCCTACCACTACTACCACCTCTACCCATGGGGGGCTGGATGCCTGTCACCACTACCATCCCCACCCTTAGGGGATGGATGCCTAACACTACCACCACCCCTACTCAGGGGGTGCCGGATGCCTGTCACTACTACCACCTCTACCCATGGGGGGCTGTATGTCTGTCACTACTACCACCCTTACCCAGGGGGTGCCAGATGCCTACCACTATTACCACCTCTACCCATGGGGGGCTGGATGCCTACCACTACTACCACCCTTACCCAGGGGGTGCCAGATGCCTACCACTACTACCACCTCTACCCATGGGGGCTGGATGCCTGTCACTACTACCACCCTTACCCAGGGGGTGCCAGATGCCTACCACTACTACCACCCTTACCCAGGGGGTGCCAGATGCCTACCACTACTACCACCTCTACCCATGGGGGGCTGGATGCCTACCACTACTACCACCCTTACCCAGGGGGTGCCAGATGCCTACCACTACTACCACCTCTACCCATGGGGGGCTGGATGCCTACCACTACTACCACCCTTACCCAGGAGGTGCAAGATGCCTACCACTACTACCACCTCTACCCATGGGGGGCTGGATGCCTGTCACTACTACCACCCTTACCCAGGGGATGCCAGATGCCTACCACCAACACCACCCCCACTCATAGGATGGACAATGCATGACACAACCAGCACACCACAACCTAGGGAATGCAAGAAAAAGACAACCCCCCAACACCATGACAAGCGTGTGTAGACTGTGTCAAATGCCTACAACACTGAACATGACTTTGAACATACAATGTGACCCCCTATCACATGTGCCACACATATATGTGTGTGGCCCCCACAATGCAAGCAGGCCATGACCATTGTGGCAATGGGGTCAAAAACCCCATCATCACAGTGACCAAAATGTTAGTGTGGGGTCCATAGCTGAAGCACATACAGAACATTGTGGCAATGGGGTCTAAACCCCCATCATCACAGTGACCAAAAGGTAAGTGTGGGGTCCATAGCTGAAGCACAATTTTGAACATTGTGGCAATGGGGCCTAAACCCCCATCATCACAGTGACCAAAAGGTAAGTGTGGGTTCCATAGCTGAAGCACATTTTGAACATTGTGGCAATGGGGCCTAAACCCCCATCATCACAGTGACCAAAATGCAAGTGTTGACAAAGAAAAAGCTGCAACTGCCAAACTGCATGGATGATTCCTGGTCACAGAACATAAAACACATCAGTGGCAAAGTAGTGCATGTGTCCCATTGCAACATAGATTGGGGGAGACAAATACTGCAGTGCAAATAAGACATACCTTTGGCCATGTGCAGACAAACAACACCCATGGGGGCTGACACTGTCAACATTCATCAATGACACAATGACAGAAGTGACCATCAGAATGCAGACCCACATATTTGCACCAATGGGCACACAAATGCAGATACCCTGTGGAGACTGTAGATGTGAGGAGAACAGATACAATACCATGGCAGCAATGGGACACACAAACCATGTTCATTGTGCTGACCGATGACCTAGGAGTCCCAGGGACAGCAGGGGAAACCCACCAAACAACATACAGCCAATGGCACACCAAAGATATGCCAATGCAGTGGTGCAGATGCACAAACACAAACAGGCAGACCCACACTGCACATCAAACACAACAGGTGAGGGGGGTGCCAGTGTCCCCAGGCAACCACACAACACATGAGGAGGCCTGAATACCAATTACACAGATGTGCATACAGTGCCACACAAAGGTAACTCATGGAACCAAATCCCCTATGTGGGCAATCAGGCATTGTCAGATGAGAGGGAGCACAAATCACACATGTCACACAAGCATGTAGGAACAGCAACTGACACAGCAAGACACAGACACACCACAGCACTACCCCCAGGGCCCCCACAATGTGGTGACCCTGGGCTGCATTACAATCCCACTGTGATGACAAAGCCAAATGTCGTTCACACTGTGAACCACAGTCATGTGTCCTGAGCAACAAACTACCATCACACCTACACAAGCACAAATCAATCAGCACAGCCAGTAAGCCAAGGCCAACATGGAGGCAGGGGTCTAGCGGGGCAAGAACTCTCATCTGCACACACTCAACACCACACACCTCGACCTCCAACAATGTGCAGCAGTGAAGCACACAGGCACTGGTGACATTGCACATGCACCCATGACAATCCCAGGCTGGTGGGTGGGAACCAAGGTGCAGAAACACATCACACATGGCCACTCAACAAGACTCCTGAATGTCTGACACACTGCACACTACGCTGTACATGGACATGACGGCAATACCACACCAACCAATGGGATCCCAGCCACAGTCACACACCAATGAAGAAGCCAAGGACACCCACAAAGAACACACATAGACAACTACCAACATTGCAGCCCGGACCCTGAGGAGTGCCAGCAGTCACACACACAACGTGTCACAATCACTGAAAGATAACACAAACTGGAAATCACATGACAGGTGTAAACAACAAGTGCCAAGGGGAATCCTGACTGGGACCCATCTGCGTCTGCACACAAACTCAGCCCTGACAGCAAACACACCTATGGGTGACACCCTGATGACCAGTAATGTGCCATGCACCCACATCACAGAGAATCCAGGGAGAAGACTTGGGGGGAACATAGGTCAACTCAGCAAGCATCACAAACAGGTACAACACTAGGGATCCCAGCATGCACAGTAAAACGGAAGTGAACACACAGACATGCTCATATAACACACACCTTGGGTGCAGGCAATGTCACAGGAGTACACACTGCCATGAGGGGACTCCACTCCTGTGTGAGGAAAGCTGTGCCATATGTTGCCTCAGTAGGGCTCCATCATGTCAGCTGAGCACTTGGTCACACAGTCAACAATTAGCACCAAATGAATGCTCCTGTCACATCAGCCTGGTCATGGGAGTGCCAACGAAATCATCAGCACAGATCCAACACACTTGTATAGCAATGTTGCACTGACAACACAGATGAGTCCTTCCCCATTGATGCCCAAACCTGCATGTCCAGTGGAGATGGCCACACGGTCAGGGAAGTAGACGAATTGAACAATGGCAGGCACAACAGATGTGCAGGGGTGGAAGCCACAGATGTGAAATTGCTAATGTAAGTAGGAAATCCCATTGCCAAATATTGAACACATGACACCCTCAGATGCTGCTAAGGATGACATGGATACACCACAGGATAGGACACATTCCCCCTGGACCACATGTGTTCCTGCACAGTAACACTTCATTATCATGAGACCAAATATCACCATCACTGCAGCAAGGGCATGGTTAGCATCATCAACAACATGTACATCAGAAGCAAAAGCACTAGAGAACAGAAAGGTGCTTTATTCAGCATATGTGGGTCTAACAGTTGATGTCCAGCAAAAAATTAACAAAGGCCAATGGCCAGTCCAACTTGAAAGTCAAAACAGGGTGACAGTGGCAGATGTCACCCTACGCATGCCTGCACTGATGAAAGCCAGGGACAATCCCCTCGGAGGGGCATACGGGGGGCAGGCCAGGCACCGCAGGGACAGGATCATGGCTCACCAGAAGGAGGCAGGGAAGGGGTGGTGGGTGCTGGAGAGCCACTGACAACTGCAGTGGAGGTGTCTGACATGGTGTGTGCCAGCACAACTGGGGGGCATGACTCTGATGGTGTGGGTGCCGGCAAGACTGCAGGGGACCGTGCAGATGGAGTGGACAGGTTCCCCACTGCAGTGCCCAAGTCAGACAGGGTGGTAGTGGACTCCACTGCAGTGCCTACCTCCAGGGGAGGAGAATGGGGATCAGGTAAGGTGGGCAGGACAGAGGGGGAGGACACCGTCTCCACACCAGTGGCACAGACAAGCGCAGCGGGGGTGTGGGGCCGGAAGAGCAAGTGGCAGGGGGAGAAGGCCTGATCCTTTTGGGGATGGTATATCTGTGGGTGGGGGAACCTGGGGCAGGGTGTGGTGGGGGCACCTGTGGAGTGGGGGCCTGAGGGATGGAGGAAGGAGACTTGGTGCCTGAGCTGCAGGGCGGCGGCGGGGTCTTGCTCTTCCGGGTCCGGGGGGTCTTGCGGATGGGGGCGTCAGTCGGTCTGCGCCTGGGGGAGGGTGTCCGGTTGCGAGGGGCACTCCGCTCCGTGTGGGTGGGCTTCCTCTTCCCCCTGAATGCTGTATCAGCTGGATCGGAGGGGAAGAGGCCGAGGTCACTGAGGAAGAGCCGCTGGGTCTTTGGGGTTGCAGGTGAGGCAACGGAGGGGGCTTTGGAGGGAGAGGCAACTGTGGACTGCACAGTGCTCGTGGATGCGTGTGTGTGTGACTGGGCCCCATCCCCTGTGAGTGTGGTTTCAGTCCCCTGACTGTGCGTGCGTGTGCGTCTTGTCTGTGGCGTGTGTGTGTGTGTGCTGCTCGTGTCTGTGCTGGTGTGTGCCTGTGCCGGTGTGTGTGTGCTTGGGACAGGTAAGGTGCTGGGGAGTGTGGATGGGGCAGAGACAGGAGGGGTGAGGGACTGTTGGAGGAGGGACACTGCTGCCGTCAGGGAGGAGTCCATGGACCTATTGCCCCTCTGTAGGGCAGACATGCCCGATGAGATGCCCTCCATGAATGACACCAGCTGAGTCAACAGAGTGGTGTGTGCATGGAGGACACTCAGCATCGCTGTCTGCCCTACATGGAGCTGCCGAAGGAGGTACACAGACTCCTCACTCAGGGCAGCAGGGGACACAGGGGCAGGGGGTGCGGTGCCTGGCCCGAAGGAGACATGCTCCCGTACATGGGAGCCTCCACGGACCTCGGGAATGGGAGCCGATGGGAGGGCGGTGGTGGTGGTGGTGGCGGGGACAGCAACACTAGCTGGGGTGTGGTGGCTGCTGACACCCGCCTCCATAAGGGAGTCATCCTCCGAGCTGCTGTGGTCCTCAGCTGAGGTGGATGGTGCTGAGGACTCCTCAGTGTGGCTCCCCTCGCCCTCCGTGCCACTGGGTCCCTCCGACCACTCCTCGGCTGTTGACCCAGTCTGGCTCTGCGGCTCCTCCTGGTCCGTGGAGCTATCCCCTCCTGTGGCCGTGGATGTATCTGCAAACAATAGGGAGACAGACAGACATCAGTCACCTGCACCGAACGCACACACCACAGTAAGTACAGCACAATACAGAGCAAGGCCTGGCATCCTTAGTTGAACATTGCTAAAATTGCCCATACAGAATAGGAGAAGCCAATTGTCAGTCTGATCGTCAACCATGGCACTCACATCACACCTGGCCTTTCACCCATCTGTCTGGCGTCTGTTGGCTGGCAATACCCCAGTGTGGACACATGCACCACCTACACAGTAGTTGGACGGTGCAGAGAACACGGTGAAGCATGTGAACATGCACACATCACAACTCTTGCCACTGAGTCAGTACAGGTGCCCGGATGAAAGTGATGCCCAGAGTCAGATATGTGAAATGCATGTGATGCATACCAGCGACAGACACCACGATGCTCCCATGTGCAGATAGCCATTGCCACTATGGTGTGCATGTAGCACATGTCACTCCCCTGCAGGATCACTCATAGGAAGTCACATGCCATGGCACAGGCATGCCTGCTAAGTCATACATCACTGTCTCCAGTCACATGGGCAGGGCAGCCACACAACAACAGTCTGCACTGTGTCACAATAGTAGGTCATGGGGAATGCAAGTCCTGGAGCTGAACAAGTGCACATGTACATCCCCCACACACCACATCATCTGAACCCTTATCTGTCCAGGTCATACTGATTGGACATATGGGTGACCTGTAACACAAGCCTCTGAACCTGAGCACCTCACAATCTGCTGTGAATGGGAAACAGCTGCATGGACCTCACATTCGCATACCCCAGTCTGCACGGTCAGGTGTTCAAACACCTATGTGACACACAAGTATCGTCTCCTATGGTCACATCTCCGGTGGCATGCTGAGCCCCAACCGATAAACACCCCAGCAGTCCTGACATCGAAGCCACAGCACACTGACACAGAGGCTGACACCTGAGGGGACATATCACTGAGCACAACGTGTCAGCTGATACACGGGAGTGGGAGTACAGAGTGCATTGCATGGCCTGGAGTAGGCATGACTGTCCTGCCCCACATGAATGAGGGATGAACCCTGGACAGTAGGCAGCTGGCTGAGTATGTGTGACACAGGTAATATACACACTCCTGGGGCCCAAACATTGGTCCCATCCGCAGCTTGGGTGTGTGCCAGTTACCCCAGGCACATGTGGTGGATCAGCTCAGCAATTGGACCACAGATCAAAGTAACACGCAGATTACATGTCAGAACACAGGCATTGTGTAAGCAATGGACCCACCCATGATGCCCACCACAGTTAGGGGAACAGATGCGGTCCCCCACCTTGAGTCAAGCAAACTGCAAGGACACAGTACCCAAGTGACACAATTCCCTGACTGCAAGGGCCACACCTGGGTATCAGATGAGGAGTGGGCAGTGCACAATCGAGGGACATGGGTCCTGGACCACATGACTGATGTGCTGTGGAAGTTTAACCAGGCCAGAGGAGGGCACATAGCATGGCAGACAGAGTACACAATGCAGTCATGGACTCACCCCTCCGTGCTGCTCCCTGGCCTTCAGCTGCCCATCCAGATCAGGGAAGACCACCGCCAGGATCCTGAGCATGTGGGGGTCAGGGTCCGGTGTCCGCCCCTCCTGCGAGGAGGCGACAGCTTCAGCTGGACCCGTGCGATCCTCCGGGTCCAGCCCCGAAGGTCCTGCCACCTCTTCTGGCAGTTGCGGATCCGGCGCTTGTAGTCCCCCACGGATCTCACTGCCCGGACGATGGTCAGCCATATCTTCTGCTTCTGGTGGGCATCAACCTGTGAGGATGACAAAGTGGGAATGCTATTACTACACATGCAACATATCCGTGCATTACACAGTTGTGTATACATGTCTCAATCACAGGGGCACATGATGTACACAGGCAGTGCAACGATGGCCATGGACAGTATGCCAGCAGTAACTACATGGTATCATTGCCTGGGAAGTAAAACTTTGTTTAAATGCACTGTCACTGCACTATACCTGTCCAGTGCATGTGACTACACACTATGGGGGGTGACAACTACTCAGTGAGCCTGCTAGCCAGTGGCGTGCAGACTGTTAGCCTTGCTAGTCAGACAACATGCACATTTAGGAAGGCAGTGGACAGAACACTCACCTGCTCCCCTGCTTTCCCATACAGCTTGCTGTACTGTGGAAGGAGGCTGTCCAGCAGGGCCTTGTTCTCCTCAGTGCTGAAGGCTGGGGCTCTCTCCACAGTACGTGCCATTGCAGGGTCCAGAGGGTGCAGATACAGCAGCAGTGGTGGTGGCAGATGTCGTCCTGGTGCATGTAGTGCAGGCAAGTGAGCTCTCAGGGGAACAGCCAGCATTATATGTGTGCTGCAGAGGCAGTTACTGTCCCATGTGTCCAAAGTGATAGGTCCAAGTCGTTAGCATCTTCTGAATCTGGCCAATCCATGGAATTGCACCACTTACACACGCCCACAGCATCCTTCAAAAGTTCAACTTCATGACACCCATGAATTTGCAACATTGTTGTGGGTGACCAACTGAATTTCCAGCATCAGACTCGTTCAAAATTTGAAAACGCGTCCGTTGCCAGGCCAGGCCAGGCCATAGCCAATGGGTGCACACCGATCGGTCCATTGCTGTTCAACGCGTACCCGGGATACAACGCGTACCCGCACACATTGAATGCAATGGGCCGGCCGGGCACACCGATCGGTCCATTGCTGTTCAACGCGTACCTAGGATACAACGCGTACCCGCACACATTGAATGCGGCCGGCCGGGCACACCGATCGGTCCATTGCTGTTCAACGCGTACCTGGGATACAACGCGTACCCGCACACATTGAATGCAATGGGCCGGCCGGGCACACCATCGGTCCATTGCTGTTCAACGCGTACCCGGGATGCAACGCGTACCCGCACACATTGAATGCAATGGGCCGGCCGGGCACACCGATCGGTCCATTGCTGTTCAACGCGTACCCGGGATGCAACGCGTACCCGCACACATTGAATGCAATGGGCCGGCCGGGCACACTGATCGGTCCATTGCTGTTCAACGCGTACCTGGGATGCAACGCGTACCCGCACACATTGAATGCAATGGGCCGGCCGGGCACACCGATCGGTCCATTGCTGTTCAACGCGTACCCGGGATGCAACGCGTACCCGCACACATTGAATGCAATGGGCCGGCCGGGCACACCGATCGGTCCATTGCTGTTCAACGCGTACCTAGGATACAACGCGTACCCGCACATTGAATGCAATGGGCCGGCCGGGCACACCGATCGGTCCATTGCTGTTCAACGCGTACCCGGGATGCAACGCGTACCCGCACACATTGAATGCAATGGGCCGGCCGGGCACACCGATCGGTCCATTGCTGTTCAACGCGTACCCGGGATGCAACGCGTACCCGCACTCATTGAATGCAATGGGCCGGCCGGGCACACCGATCGGTCCATTGCTGTCCAACGCGTACCTAGGATGCAACGCGTACCCGCACACATTGAATGCAATGGCCAATGTGTGCGCACCGATCGGTCCATTGCTGTCCAACGCGTATTGCGAATACAACGCGTACCAGCACACATTGAATGCAATGGCCAATGTGTGCGCACCGATCGGTCCATTGCTGTCCAACGCGTACCTAGGATACAACGCGTACCCGCACACATTGAATGCAATGGCCAATGTGTGCGCACCGATCGGTCCACTGCTGTCCAACGCGTATTGCGAATACAACGCGTACCAGCACACATTGAATGCGATGGCCAATGTGTGCGCACCGATCGGTCCATTGCTGTCCAACGCGTACCTAGGATACAACGCGTACCCGCACACATTGAATGCAATGGGCCGGCCGGGCACACCGATCAGTCCATTGCTGTTCAACGCGTACCCGGGATGCAACGCGTACCCGCACACATTGAATGCAATGGGCCGGCCGGGCACACCGATCGGTCCATTGCTGTTCAACGCGTACCTAGGATACAACGCGTACCCGCACACATTGAATGCAATGGGCCGGCCGGGCACACCGATCGGTCCATTGCTGTTCAACGCGTACCCGGGATGCAACGCGTACCCGCACACATTGAATGCAATGGGCCGGCTGGGCACACCGATCGGTCCATTGCTGTCCAACGCGTACCTAGGATACAACGCGTACCCGCACACATTGAATGCAATGGCCAATGTGTGCGCACCGATCGGTCCATTGCTGTCCAACGCGTATTGCGAATACAACGCGTACCAGCACACATTGAATGCAATGGCCAATGTGTGCGCACCGATCAGTCCATTGCTGTCCAACGCGTACCTAGGATACAACGCGTACCCGCACACATTGAATGCAATGGCCAATGTGTGCGCACCGATCGGTCCATTGCTGTCCAACGCGTATTGCGAATACAACGCGTACCAGCCCACATTGAATGCAATGGCCAATGTGTGCGCACCGATCGGTCCATTGCTGTCCAACGCGTATTGCGAATACAACGCGTACCAGCACACATTGAATGCAATGGCCAATGTATGCGCACAGATCGGTCCATTGCTGTCCAACGCGTACCTAGGATACAACGCGTACCCGCACACATTGAATGCAATGGCCAATGTGTGCGCACCGATCAGTCCATTGCTGTCCAACGCGTACCTAGGATACAACGCGTACCCGCACACATTGAATGCAATGGCCAATGTGTGCGCACCGATCGGTCCATTGCTGTCCAACGCGTCCCTGTACATGTCACTGGCATATGTCACCATGCCTGTCACAGGTGTACATATGCCAGCCACATATACTTCCCAGGGAGTGAGGGGCACACCTACAACACCACAGCCTGTCCAAACTGTATCCTAAGGCATGTAAGGCTGCATTACCTATTCCGTGTATGGGGGTGAACATGTTGTTCTGTGGGTGTCACTTGGGGCAGCCACCCCCAGGCTGTGCACGTGTTCATGGGGACAGTATCCTTGGTGTTTCGTGTACATGACCACTGTGATGTGCAACTGTTCATATCTGAGCATGTGGCAAGGTCACATTTCACGGTGGTGTATGTGTATGTCATGTCACATGCCCCCTGAGTCCCATGTGGGACGGTATGTTTAATCCAGGGTGACCCATTGGCACAATAGTGATGGTCCTCCACAGTCTGTGTGCATGTTGTGTTTACAATGTCTCTGATTTCATGTGCACAATGGGAGACAGTCTCCACACCCACGTTGTTTGTGCATGGACTTTGATGTTGTGCGTGTGTGTGTCACAGACGTCCATGTCTGTCCTGCCGAGGCAACAGGGACCACTACCTGTGGGGGTCATGGTTGTTTTGCTGTGGTGTATACATGTTACGCCATGTCATGCCAGTGTCCATGTGGCAATACAGGGTCCCTGGGAATCTACCTGTTGTTGAGCTGTGATGCCTGGGGCACATCTGTCCTCACATGTCACTGTGGGGTGTGTTTGTAACGTGGCAGCAGGAGATGGGAAATGTGACACGTCCTCATGATACCCAATGGCACAACCTGGGACTTATTGATGCCACTTGTAGAACTGTGATGTTGGATGTTGGCCATGTATGTGCCATACATGTCCTTACGGAACTGCACACATCATGTACTTGTGCCTCATAATGATGTATCGTGTGATATTGAGTGTGTACAATGCCACATATGTGGGGTGAGTGACAATCTTTCTTTCTTCACCTATGCACTGCAGGGTACCAGCTGTCCATAGACCATTCCCTGACCTGGCAACGATGTTGGAACGTGACAGCATCCGACGGTACCGCTTCACCAGGAAGCTGATTGATGATTTGGCAGTGCGCTTGGCACCACACCTGCAACCTGGCCGGCCGTACCCTACAGGCGCTGACCCCCAAGGTGAAGGTGATGGCAGCCCTACACTTCTTTGCCACCGGTATCTTTCAACACACTCTGGCGACTGCTGGTGGGATGTCACAGACCATGTTCAGCTGTGTGCTCCGCGATGTATTGGAGGCTATGTTGATATACCTGAACCAGTACATCTATTTCCCAAGACTCCAGCAACTCACTGACGTGAAGAGTGACTTCTATGCCCTGGGGAGGATGCCGCATGTCATTGGCTCCATTGATGGGACACATGTGGCTTTGGTACCACCACAGGCCCAGGAGCAGGCATACAGGAACCGCAAGCACTACCACTCGGTCAATGCACTGGTGGTCTGTCTTGCAGATATGACCATCACACACGTGTGTGCCCGTTTCCCCTGTTCTGCACACGATGCCTACGTGATGAGGAGTAGTTGCATCCCGAGGATGATGTCACAGATGCGGAACCAGCGTGCCTGGCTTGTTGGTGTGTACTGACTTTGTAACATTGTGTGTGTTTTGCAATGTAGTGTTCCACCCTCTTTTCCAACTCAGCTAATGTGCAATTGTCTGTATGTAGGTGACTCCGGATATCCCAACATGCCGTGGTTGCTGACGCCCCTCAGGAACCCTGTGACACCAGGCCAGATGCGCTACAATGAGGCACATGGTCGGACGAGGAGAGTGATTGAGCGGACATTTGGTCTCCTGAAGAGCCGCTTCCGCTGCCTGGACAAGACAGGAGGGTCCCTCCCATATGCCCCGGCAAAGGTGTGCAAGATTGTCATCGTCTGCTGCATGCTACACAACCTGGCAGTACGGAAGGAGTTGCCTCTCATCCTGGATGACGATGACCAACGTCCGCCACCTGTGGAGGATCCTGGCCTGGACCACGATGCCAGTGATGATGATGATGATGATGGTGATGTCCGCACACAGCTCATCACCAACTTCTTCAGCTGAATGTAAGTATCCAGAGATGTCATGTAACTGATGTGAGTTTGCATGATATGTGTTGGTGGTGCTCTGGTGCTGTTTGAGTGTGTCCATGTGCTACATGACTGTATGCGTGTAGCGATGTGTCCTTACAGGTAGTCTGTACTCCCCAACAGTGTTGACATGCTAACTTGGTTCTGGGTGGGTATCTTGTGACATGTATTGGGCATGAGTATTGCAGTTCTGTCCTGTTCTTCAGTGCTTTTGACTGTGTGTCATTTCTGTCCTTCACAGGGTACTTTCAGAGTCGTTTGGTCAACTGTGATCCCCGACACCGTGATTCGACTTCCAGGGTGGTAGCTGTCGTGTCCCTACAGGTGATGTGCACCACACCCATGGACTTCCTTCCTTCTACACTTGTTGAGTGTGTGCCCGCTGACAGGTGGGATTACCTTGCATCTGTGGTGGTTACAACATGTTGCAAATGTGTAATAAACCTGTGCTTCACTTTGTGATGTGCGTTGTCTGTGGTCACACATCTGACTGACATTTGCTTACTGCACCAGTGGGCTAGTTGACACAGACTGTGAATAGGTGTTGGGTCTGTGCAATGCAACGTATTTCCTGGCAACATCAGTGTAGGCGATGAGTCAGATGGCCATGGTGTGTATGTGTTGTGTAGCCCTGGTGGTGTGCCTCCCTCATATGTGTGACGTCGCCATGACTCACATGCCGGTGTTGTACTTGCTGTAGCAGTTAGCATGCACAGTGTCATTTCCCAGATCATCATCGCCACTTCAGAGACAACGTAGGAATGACAACAGAGGCAAGTATGGTGTATTAGTGAGTTTATTGACATACATGTGTGAGTATAGTGCACAGGATGGTGGGTGCTGTACATTGTGATTGTAATCCAAAGTTCCTAGATGATTTGGAAGTCCTGGTAGCAGAAATGTCCAGAGTAGAGTCCACAGTCATCTGAGACATTGGTCCAACTTGAGCTCCCCATGTCATGTGGGAGAGTTGTGTTGCAGTCAACAGGGTGAACAGTTTGCGCACAAAGGTGATTATCCAGAACAGGTTTTGGCTTCCTGGGGGTTGCACATGGCCATCGGCCTCTCACTTGCCCCTCCTCGGACGGCCCCTCTTCTTTGGGGGGGGACCCTCAAGTGCAGGCTGCTGCGGTGCAGGGGACTCTCCGCCAGAGTCATCCTCCCTCCCTGTGGCAGTTGCAGTTGTTTCAGCAGCAGATGTTGTGGGCACACAGGGAGGTGTTTACTGGTTGCTGCTCATCTGGTGGAGGCATTGTAATATGTCCCTATGCAACGCCGTCATCTCTTGCAGTATGTCCCACTTGGACTCCACGCGGGACATGTGTGAGTCCAAGCGGGCATGATGGGCAGCCTGCTGCTGTTTAATGTCCCTGAGGAGCCCCACTACCTGGCTGAGCTCTCCAATGCTGGACTGGTACGCATCGGCTATGCGTGCCAGTTGTGGGTCATCATGCAGTCCAGACCCCTCTGCAAGCAGCGACCTTTGTCTCCCACCACCCCTGGCGACACGTGCAGTACCTGAGGTGGCACGCACAGGTGACCCTGGGCCCCCTTGGGGGTTGTTGGTGGTGTTGGTGTCCATGGCCCCATGTTGGTCCAGGGTCCCTGTGCTGGTGGTGGTGGTGCTCCTTGGTCTTTCCATGTCGGCAGGGGTGGTATGTGTGTTGACAGTCGTTGGAGGGGTGGGTGCAGAGGGTGCAGCTGGTGGTCCTGCTGGTGCTGCATGATGACTTGCTCCGGAGGTGCCAGGTTGGTCTTCTTCATCCGAGGAGGGCAGAGGCTGTTCCACACCAGTGAGCTCCGTATCCTCTTGAGCCTGGGTCGGGGACTCCTCAGCGTCTGCTGCTGTGTCCCCATCATCACCTGTTTTTGGGAGACACACACAATGTATGTTATGTTTCTGCAGGCATCAATGTTTGACACACCTGACAGTTGTGACTGTGCCTCTGGATGCGGGCCTATACATTGCATTGTCCTAAGTTGTCACAGTCAGGGGTTGATATTGGTGTAGCACATTGTCCTGCATTATTTGGGCATTTCTATGTGAATGTTGGGGTGTGTACATGGTCTGCATTGGTTGTATTTGGTTGACATCCGGCCCTCCTTCCCACCCAGCCAGATATCCCACCATGGAACGTGCTTCCATTGCAGGGAGTGCAATTTGTCTTTCAGGATGTCAGTCAGTGGTGTCCTGCTGTTGGTTGGTGCACAGTTGCCAGCAGGGCCTTGTGCTCCCCACAGCAGTAGCCAGTGTCAGCCATCTTGTCAGTTGTTTTCCACTCCCTGTGATGTGGGCATGGTTCAGGGTGGTGTTGATGGGCCAATTGTGAGGCTGACCAATATCTGTGACTACCACTCCCATCATGCTATTGCCTCCACCCCCCTTCCCAGCATGCCCATACTTCCTTCCTTTTGGGTGTACTTCACTGTGTGTGGGTGTGACAGCAATGGCAAGATGGCTGACAGTGGTGTCCTGCTGTTGGTTGGTGCCCAGTTCCCAGCAGGGCCGTGTGCTCCCCACAACTGAGCACCAGTGTCAGCCATCTTGTCAGTTCTTGTCCACTCCCTGTGATGTGCGCATGGTTCAGGGTGGTGTTGATGGGACAGTTGTGGGGGTGAGCAATATCTGTGACTACCACTCCCATCATGCTATTGCCTCCACCCCACTTCCCAGCATGCCCATACTTACTTGCTTTTGGGTGGACTTCACTGTGTGTGAGTGTGAGAGCAATGGCAAGATGGCTGACAGTGGTGTCCTGCTGTTGCTTGGTGCCCAGTTCCCAGCAGGACCATGTGCTCCCCACAGCAGTAGCCAGTGTCAGCCATCTTGTCAGTTGTTTTCCACTCCCTGTGATGTGCGCATGGTTCAGGGTGGTGTTGATGGGACAGTTGTGGGGGTGACCAATATCTGTGACTACCACTCCCATCATGCTATTGCCTCCACCCCCCTTCCCAGCATGCCCATACTTCCTTCCTTTTTAGTGTACTTCACTGTGTGTGGGTGTGACAGCAATGGCAAGATGGCTAACAGTGGTGTCCTGCTGTTGGTTGGTGCCCAGTTCCCAGCATGGCCTTGTGCTCCCCACAACAGAGCACCAGTGTCAGACATCTTTGAAGTGGCTTTTGACTCCCTGTGAGGTGTGCATGCTTGGGTGTGTTCTTGCTGGGCCATGTGGGTGGGGGATGTTGGGCTGTGACTACCACTCCCATCATGCTTTTGCCTCCACTCTCCTTCCCAGCATGCCCATGCTTCCTTCCTTTTGACTCTGCTTCCCTGTGGGGTTGTGTGCCTGTGCTGACAAGATGGCTGACAGTGTTATCCTGGGGTTTGTTTTGCTACAAGTCCCATGTGTGTCCCTGTGCTTCACACTGCATGTCCCAGGGTTGTGGTTCTTTGTGGGATATTGGATTGGTGTGTGAGGCAATGCTTTCTCCCAGGTGAGTTGTGTGTAGTTTGTGTTAGGGGGGTGTGTGGGTGGAGCTGCTGGTGACTATGGTCAGTGCTGTGAGTCCTCCTTCCCACCCAGCCAGATATCCCACCATGGAACGTGCTTCCGTTGCAGGGAGTGCAAGTTGTCTTTCAGGATGTCAGTCAGTGGTGTCCTGCTGTTGGTTGGTGCCCAGTTCCCAGCAGGGCCATGTGCTCCCCACAACTGAGCACCAGTGTCAGCCATCTTGTCAGTTCTTGTCCACTGCCTGTGATGTGCGCATGGTTCAGGGTGGTGTTGATGGGACAGTTGTGGGGGTGAGCAATATCTGTGACTACCACTCCCATCATGCTATTGCCTCCACCCCACTTCCCAGCATGCCCATACTTACTTGCTTTTGGGTGGACTTCACTGTGTGCGAGTGTGAGAACAATGGCAAGATGGCTGACAGTGGTGTCCTGCTGTTGCTTGGTGCCCAGTTCCCAGCAGGGCCATGTGCTCCCCACAGCAGTAGCCAGTGTCAGCCATCTTGTCAGTTGTTTTCCACTCCCTGTGATGTGGGCATGGTTCAGGATGGTGTTGATGGGCCAATTGTGAGGCTGACCAATATCTGTGACTACCACTCCCATCATGCTATTGCCTCCACCCCCTTCCCAGCATGCCCATACTTCCTTCCTTTTGGGTGTACTTCACTGTGTGTGGGTGTGAGAGCAATGGCAAGATGGCTGACAGTGGTGTCCTGCTGTTGCTTGGTGCCCAGTTCCCAGCAGGGCCATGTGCTCCCCACAGCAGTACCCAGTGTCAGTCATCTTGTCAGTTGTTTTCCACTCCCTGTGATGTGCGCATGGTTCAGGGTGGTGTTGATGGGACAGTTGTGGGGGTGACCGATATCTGTGACCAGGGGCGGTGCGTCCATTGGGGCGTTGGGGCGTAGCCCCCCGCCTGCAGCTCCCTCGGCGTCTTTGAACCTAAGTAAACTGAATCAGTTTACTTAAGTTCAAAGAGCCGAGGGAGAACTGACAATCATGTCAGTCAGCATGACGTCGGACCGCCCACCCCCTTCAGAGTCTGAAGGGGGTGGGCGGTCCTGCGTCATGTTGACTGACATGATTGTCAGAGGGACCAGGGGCAGCAGGCAGCACTGCAGCACAAGTGCGCATGAGTGGGCAAGGGCACCGAATTTTCGCGCCGTGCCCAGTCATGCGCACTTGTGTGTGCACTGGCTTGCGCATGCCCATTAGGAGAGCGAGGGTTGAGCAAAGGCTCAAACCTCGGTCTCCTAATGGCCAGGATTGGCTGAGAGGGGCTGTAGGCAGGGCCAAACGGAGTCGGACCCGAGGCGGCGCGGACGGCGGACCTCCAGAGTCAGGTAGGATGTTTTTTTAATTAAAAAATTCCCCGGGCCCCCGAAACAACCCCCCCCCCGCGAGCCGCGTCTGCCAGCTACACTGTGCCTGAACGGCTGCTTGTGGTCTATCCTCCCTCAGGACCCGGTATAGGTGGGACACCAGGCTCTTGGAGGACCCGAGCTCTATCAGCAGTCCCAAAGTGCAGTTCTCCTATGGCACGGCCGGGAACCCAGCCCACTGGTTTCTCACCACCAGAGTCAGGGCCGCAAATTGTAGTAACTGCCCCGGCCCATGCCAAACAAGTTCTGTGCTTCCTGGAATGTGATACAGGTGTCACCCGGGTACATATCCCCGAGCAACTCGCATTCCCCCTCCCTCCACACTGTTAATGAGGGCTCAGAGCTGAAGTCCCTGACCTACAGCAGCCACGCTATCAGAAGTTTCTTTGAAAATGCCTGAGCTCTGAACATTCTCCTAATGGTGCTCTCCCACGCCAGGGTGACCTGCGTCACGTCACCCGCTCGTCAGCCAAACAGAAGGCAAATCCTGCACCTTTTGCAGCCCCGCCAACAGATGCTTCTCCCAGTCATCTTCCTAAGCACACCATCTGGCCCGTGCTGCAATTGCGCAGCTAAATAATATAATTCAAGGTCCGGGAGACCTAGACCTCCGTGCTCAAGGTCGAATTTTAGAACCTGCAGGCCTACGCTGCTCCGCTTACCTGCCCACACCAGTGCCACTAGGAGCTATCAAGGATCAAACACTGCGAATTCTGCAAGACGTACAGTCACCTCAAGAGCAACACCATCTTTACCAGGGAAAATCTAACCACTACAGACAAGGGTAGTGTCTGCCAAAAGGACATAGAGGCACGCAGTCCCATTAGCACCGTTCCTATGTTAAGGGCTTTGGCATGTCTCCCCTCTGCACCAAGCATAGTTTTGTGTGAAAAAATCGCTATTTTGCATATTTAAAGCCGAACTCCACAATTGAAAGCCCCTGGTAAACATCACTTGAGTGAAACGTAATCATTGTTTCCTTAGACATCGCTCCCATGACTTATATTCAGGATGTAGCATTGCATTGGCACGTTTATCATCGGCTTCAGGCAGATGAAAGGCCGAGATGCCCCGAAGATTCAGGCCTATATTTGCATATATGGACGCTCTATTTATACAGCGCCAAGACTCATGAATTTGGAAGCAACAACTTGTTTATGGAAAGAAATGGTTAAAAAAATTGTTTTCTATGATAGGAGAAAAGGCATGTTACTTTGTTAGGTAAAATTATAATGTACTCTGGTCTTAAGCTGCGTTATGCAGAATTGTGTTACATTATTTTATGTATTACTGCGTTGTGTTATGATACGCTAGTTTGTTCTGGGGTAATGACATTTTACTGAAAACCTTTTTCCTAGACAGAGGTTTGGGGGCCCCTTTCACAATCTTGGGTATTGTACTCTGTCGTTTCTGCAGTCAAGCCAGGATTTTCTTGGTGTTCTTACATAAAGGAGGTTAGAATAATCAATCTCAGAGGCAAACCACCTGAGAAGCCTGGACACAGTACCTATTCCCACGTCACTGACTTCCAATGCCGTTCTCAGATGTTTGACCACAGGCGTAGGGGGTGCCTGAAGTAGAACTGCCTGCCTCGGGCGCTCACCGTTTGAATACACCCTAAGCCCAGTCCGAGCTACAGTGGGGTAACACATGATGAATACAGTGTTGTGCTGTGCCAAGGAAAGATAATGGCGCACTATCAGGTTGAGCAAGTCGCCTGCCAATGACGTTGTCAGCGACGCTCATGCTGCATATGGCTGTTCTGTGTGACGCTCACCCTCGTGCTGTGGTGCGAAGTTGAGCCAGCAACATCTAGCCTAGGATTTGTAATCAAGCTACTTCCTGTGGTACAAAGTCCTATGTGTAGAGCAGTGCACAGAGGTCAGACGTGGAAGATGCGTGTTTTAGTGTAAAGCACACATTTTACACATAGGCATTTCAGGCAATATTCCACTTGACCTCTTGCCTGGTTACTCGACTTGTTATGATTTGAAAGAAAGCTAGATCAGACTGCATTAGAAAATCTTGTTTTGCACCAAAACCTATATTTTTTGCGCTGGCTTCCAAACATGCCCCCTTTGCATACATTGACAAGTTGTTGGCACAAAGAGGTTTGGGCACTGAGGGAGGGTCAACTTCTGGTGCAAATAGCTTTTCCGCATGAAAGTTGATCTGTTGCTGATGTTTTTGCATTGTCATTGTTTGTGTCGCTCGAGTTGCACCCTCCTGCGAGTAGCTGCAGGGAGATCCGGTGCAGCAGAGCAGGGCGCATGCGTGCTTGTGGTGTAAAATACATCTCCAATGGGCACCTGCAGTGGACAGTGATACCGCTTTAGGCTACGGATCCCAACTGATACAGGGGCTTGGTCACTTCGCATTCCCTCATCTCCTTGTGGTTTGTGTGTCCACAGCCAAGGTTGGCAACTTTTCCATCCGTTTAATTTCCTTTGTGAATGTATCTCTTAATTTGTTTTGTACATCAGACAATGTGTATGTTGCACTTTGGTGGCTAATCCGGCGAGTCAATGCTGAGAGTTTAGATGGGATGGAGATTCTCATTTGTGTCTGAAGGGTTACAGTTGTTGGTTTGTACACGTGTCCTTCAGCCATTGTAATTCTCTCTTCCGCATACACCTCTGACCATTATAGTTTCTAAAGAGCAGCGTTAGTGTGCGCATCTTTGCACTCGAGTATCTCCTCTGCAGTTCTTCAGTTTTGTGACTCGCCATGGGCCCAATGATATTATGTTTGTGTGATGATGCGTTTTGTTGTACAGAAAGGGACATCCGCAGTTTACTTTTTTTTAAAATATGTGTGTATGTGAGTGTCTGTGCTGCAGTTGATGGTACTTCCTTACAGATGTGCTGTCAGTACATCACACAGCCACATTGTAAACTGATATCAGGATATTGTTTCTGGTTCCACCCGCAGATTCTTGAATTCACCTGAGTAAGTGTTTGTGTGTTTTAAGTGGCACCAGAGCGCGGCGCGGCTTGCTGTGTCTGTTCAGGTGACATCCCGCTAGGCCCTCGGCAAACGGCCTACAAACACTTCCGCAATGTCACCAACAGTTGCCTCTGCCAACTTTCCTACATCAAGGGCAAAAACAAAAATTCACAAGTGGTGAGGGTGCAGATCCTTTTACTCCTGTACCCATGTCCGACCATATTGTGCAAATATCTGAAAATGCTGTCTTTTTATTACTCTCCAGTGAAGGATGAACTGTACACCTTTAAATACTTTCATTTGCCATTCTAATAGTTTTCTCTGCTAAACAGTACATTCTAATAGTTTTCTCTGCTAAACAACTTTCTATTTACTTTTCGATTTTATGAGCGGTTTCAGGGCGCGCACACTGAATATCGACCCCAGAGTATCAATAGGGCACATTATCAAGGATAAAACATCAAAAAAATATAGACAGGTGTGAGTCTAGATTTTCTACACCTAACACCACATATTGTATTAATTGTATTTATATAGCGACTCTACAATAGTCTACAGTGATGAGTACATATCACAAGAATTACCACTTGCTATTGTTTAATATGCTAAACTGAGGGAGACATTAAATGTACTGTGTTCTGCTATAGGTGATGAACTTGCCACATAGAGAATTTTATGGCGTTCTGGAGCATGAGTTGTGTTTGAGTGTTGCTCCCTTCTTTATTCCTTTTTGTTTCCTTTGGCTCTCATTCATAGTATATGTACAATTGCTAAGTGCTTGTATTCATAAACCTTCTACTCTATTTAAAGGTATTTTCTGTATTCCTGGTATGAATGGCTCCAAACTAAATGGCCAAGAATGAGTTCTGGTGTTGGAATATGCAGAAGGGTTCAGGTTTGTGCAGTAGAATGTGATGAGTTTTCAACTTCCAGAGAAAATATAGAGAGGACATGAGATGAGAGAACTCTCTTAAGGGCATACTTTTGAGGAGGCCCTCTGCTTTTGATTGCAGTGGCTCAGTTTATTTGGTGATTCACAATTCCAATCATGGGTAAAACATGGCTTGTTGAACATAGATGAGATGTACTTGCAAATTGTTTGATTGCATATTGCATTTCAGGTTTTCAATTTGACCAATCCTTTGACTTCTTACCAACAAAATATGAGTGTCTTCCTGGTCGAGGACCACACTGCTTTTTCTCTTATCTGTCTTGTATCAAGACCCTGCTGGACTATGGGGTGAAAGAAAGCTTGAATAAGCAGCTACCTATGTTATATGACATCTCTTTATTAATGTAATAACTGCACTTTCACAATTGCTTTATTAACCTTCCTGCTTTCTCAAATTTGCTTGAAAATGCACCATTTGTCCACTCTTTTTCAAAATTTCCTCGGGGAGAACCCCCGAACCCCACTTAGAGTCGTTCGGGCTCGCTCGCTACGCTCGCTCGCTGCGGTGCAGTATGCCAATAATTTTACGCCCACCACTTTCAAATGTCACCAGCCACCACTGTCTGTGACTACCACTCCCATCATGCTATTGCCTCCACCCCACTTCCCAGCATGCCCATGCTTCCTTCCTTTGACTCTGCTTCCCTGTGGGGTTGTGTGCCTGTGCTGACAAGATGGCTGACAGTGTTATCCTGGGGTAAGTTTTGCTACACGTCCCATGTGTGTCCCTGTGCTTCACACTGCATGACCCAGGGTTGTGGTTCTTTGTGGGATATTTGATTAGAGTGTGAGGCAATGCATTCTCCCAGGTGAGTTGTGTGGAGTTTGTGTTAGGGGTGTGTGTGAGCTGGTAACTATGGTCAGTGCTGTGAGTCCTCCTTCCCACCCAGCCAGATTCTCCACCATGGAACGTGCTTCCGTTGCAGGGAGTGCAAGTTGTCTTTCAGGATGTCAGTCAGTGGTGTCCTGCTGTTGGTTGGTGCACAGTTGCAAGCAGGGCCTTGTGCTCCCCACAGCAGTAGCCAGTGTCAGCCATCTTGTCAGTTGTTTTCCACTCCCTGTGATGTGCGCATGGTTCAGGGTGGTGTTGATGGGACAGTTGTGGGGGTGAGCAATATCTGTGACTACCACTCCCATCATGCTATTGCCTCCACCCCACTTCCCAGCATGCCCATACTTACTTGCTTTTGGGTGGACTTCACTGTGTGCGAGTGTGAGAACAATGGCAAGATGGCTGACAGTGGTGTCCTGCTGTTGCTTGGTGCCCAGTTCCCAGCAGGGCCATGTGCTCCCCACAGCAGTAGCCAGTGTCAGCCATCTTGTCAGTTGTTTTCCACTCCCTGTGATGTCGGCATGGTTCAGGATGGTGTTGATGGGCCAATTGTGAGGCTGACCAATATCTGTGACTACCACTCCCATCATGCTATTGCCTCCACCCCCCTTCCCAGCATGCCCATACTTCCTTCCTTTTGGGTGTACTTCACTGTGTGTGGGTGTGAGAGCAATGGCAAGATGGCTGACAGTGGTGTCCTGCTGTTGCTTGGTGTCCAGTTCCCAGCAGGGCCATGTGCTCCCCACAGCAGTACCCAGTGTCAGTCATCTTGTCAGTTGTTTTCCACTCCCTGTGATGTGCGCATGGTTCAGGGTGGTGTTGATGGGACAGTTGTGGGGGTGACCGATATCTGTGACCAGGGGCGGTGCGTCCATTGGGGCGTTGGGGCGTAGCCCCCGCCTGCAACTCCCTCGGCGTCTTTGAACCTAAGTAAACTGAATCAGTTTACTTAAGTTCAAAGAGCCGAGGAGAACTGACTAATCATGTCAGTCAGCATGACGTCGGACCGCCCACCCCCTTCAGAGTCTGAAGGGGGTGGGCGGTCCTGCGTCATGTTGACTGACATGATTGTCAGAGGGACCAGGGGCAGCAGGCAGCACTGCAGCACAAGTGCGCATGAGTGGGCAAGGGCACCGAATTTTCGCGCCGTGCCCAGTCATGCGCACTTGTGTGTGCACTGGCTGCGCATGCCCATTAGGAGAGCGAGGGTTGAGCAAAGGCTCAAACCTCGGTCTCCTAATGGCCAGGATTGGCTGAGAGGGGCTGTAGGCAGGGCCAAACGGAGTCGGACCCGAGGCGGCGCGGACGGCGGACCTCCAGAGTCAGGTAGGATGTTTTTAATTAAAAAATCCCCCGGGCCCCCGAAACAACCCCCCCGCGAGCCGCGTCTGCCAGCTACACTGTGCCTGAACGGCTGCTTGTGGTCTATCCTCCCTCAGGACCCGGTATAGGTGGGACACCAGGCTCTTGGAGGACCCGAGTGTAGGAGAGTAGGATCTGCTTCACAGGGGTACCCCCACTTTTTGCTGATACTTCACTGGTTTTCGACATTAGTCTGGCTGGGGCCCTGCTATTCAGAACCCCAGCCTAGCTGTTTCCTCTTTAAAAGGGTCTCCATGTGCCTTAGGCACATCACTGATTGGGATCTGGAGTGCCCTTGTAAGTCCCTAGTATATGGTATACTATGTACCAAGGGCATAGGTACCTCAGAGGCCTGCCAGGGGCTGCAGCATGTATTATGCCACCCCTGGTAGGCCATCCAAACTGGCACCACAGGTCTGCTACTGCAGCCTGGGTAAGGTGGTGCATGCACCCCTTGCTGTGGTATAGGTTACCTATATCACTAAATGCATACACACATATAAACCTATAAGTCACTCCTAAGGCAGGCCTTATCAATCCTAAAGGCAGAGTGCATGGTTCCTATGTGAGAGGGTGCCCCTGCATGAGCAGGGCCCCTCTGCAGCGTTCGGAGACCATCTCTGATGCTGTTTGTAGTGCAGCCTGACCATATACTCTTAAACGCATTATATCCTCGCGGTAAAATGCTAACTATGGAATGGCTGCACCTAAACATGTCGTGTTTGGTGTCAAACATCTTGGAATACTACCCCCCGCCAATCCTGGCGGCGGGGGTAGCATTCCACCCTTCTAGAGGGAAAGGCATGTTAACTCTGACGAGTCCGGTAACTTCTTTCCAGAGCCAGGCATCACAAAATGGATGCTGCTGCCACAGACACGAGTCTGGCCTCCTGCTGCTGGACGAAACTCCGGCAGGGGAGGCCTGGACAATAGGTTTCCTGTCCCAGGGAGGTGTGACCACCTCCCCAGACAGGACAATGTGTATTGGGGCTGGGCGGGAGCACTTTCGGGTGCTTTGAAGTCCTGCACTGGGGGCACATTTGGTGTCCCTGTGCATACCCCAGTTCAAACCGGATCAGGGGCTTGCAGCCCCTGCTTTGGCGCGAACTGGACAAAGGGAAAGGGTGTAGCCACCCCTCTGCCCTGACCCACCCATAGGTGGGGCCACAGAGTAGTCCATCCCCTATTTTTAGAATAAAGGTAGGAACCCAGTCCCTAGGACTTTAGATTATACCTGGACGAAACTCTGAAACAGAATCCTGGACCTTCGACGCTCTACTCACGATTAGAGGACTGAAGAATCTCCCTTGGGGTCAAGGAGTGACTCCCCTGCTTGGCAGGCACCAAAGAAGCATCTGTCCGGTTCGCATCACTGAAGCTCCCGTCGGACGCCGAAGTCATCGCATCACCAGAGGTGGATTCTCAGACTTTCCCGAGGCTACCCTGAGTCCCCAGCAAAGCTGAGGCCCGTGGCTATCGTGGGTGACTTGAGACCGTGACCCCTGAACACCGAGCACATTTGCAAGTGCACCATCTTCTGGGTCTCCCAAGAAGTCGTGCTTTGGGCTCCGAGTAGCCCTAGCCTCCAGCACCACCTGCACCGAAGATCACTGGCCCCCACTCCACGAGTGTCCTGTAAGCCAGCTCCACGTGCGGCGTCACGAGGCTCCTTCGCGGTCGCTAGCCCGTTGGCTAGTAACCCTTAACGAAGGCCAATCTTTTCTTTACTTGGCAGTCTGGTTGCTCCAGGCCTGCCCTCACTTACCCTCGCTGGGTGAGTTCCTCAGACCTTGCTGGTCTGCATCATCGACGATCTACATCTTACTTGAGACTTGCCGTTGCCAAGGCTTGTTGGGTCCAATCTGGTCGCCGACACCTCTGCACTCGACAGACATCGAGCAACAGCCCGAATCCTGCTCCTGGTCGCCGACAACGCCTCCCGGACCTCGTGGCTGAAGAGTCAAGACGACCGTCATCGAATCTGAAGCACTCAACATCGGTGGGCATCTGTCCATCGCCTCCCTGGTCACTGGCTAGTGACCCAGACTCTGTCCCCTCTGCTTTCAGGTTCTTCAGAACTCCGATCCACTCTTGGATCCACCCGGACACTTTTCTCCTGGTCGCCAGCAGCACTTTGCAGCAGATCGCCATAAGAACCGACGACGAAACCCGACCCCGAAAGGCACCTATGCACCCGGCTTCCCTGGGTGAGGTAACACGAGTACTCCGGTGCTCCCGTGGGTAGAGACTCTTCAAAGTCCTAGATCTCAAAGGGTTTTGTCCTAGTCCTCTTCTAAGTGTCCCTTTCCTCTATTTTCCCGATCCCGACTTTCTCCATAGAAGTTAACGGCGTATCGCGGTTGTGTATTTACACTGCACGCGTCTCCCGTGGGTCCCCTGTGTCACTACCTTGGGTGGTTCCTTGTGGTCCAAGCACTTCTAGAGGCTCTAGGCCTAGTGTCTAGTTCAGTCGTGGTTCGCATACCACTTTATTGGTATATGGTTTGGTACGCCCCTAGGGCCCAAACGTGTATTTGTGCTATTACTGTGATTTAAGATCTTATAACCTATGTACTTCGAACTCTAGCCTCATAAAGAGACTAGAGGGGTGTGTTTAGTAATAAATACATATATTTTGAATATATACCTGGTGTGGTGCTCTTTCATTTGGTCACTCAAGAGATTATAGACTGGTAAAACAAGCTGCTTTACATTCCTTCAAGACTTAGCCTGAAGGCTGCTCTCCACAGCTACCACTAGGATAGCTTTCAATAAGGTTGTCTTTAACCTACCTACCATAAGAGTCGATTTGGACTGGTGCAAGGTGCCCACTATAATTAGTGGACAGCATATGCCAGGCCAACTTCTCACATTGGTGTGCAGCGTGTGGGATTCCAGCTTGCTATTGTTTTACCAGATAATCTCAATTGAATTGATCAACTGAAAACCACTAAAGGTACCTAAGGTACATATAATTTAAGCTTAGAATATCAGTAAGTTCTACTGAACTTAGAGTTGTGTGTTAAGGGATAGCACAACCCTTTCTACAACTCAAGAGAGTTTAGTAGGCCACACTAGAGTAGGTAGTGCATACACCACACCACACTAGTAATGTCTTTAAAAGCAGGATCCAAAGATGCCCTGCAGGAAGCCATTGAGCTTCCCCCTCCAAGTATGACACACTCCCATTCTTGGAACTGAGAGCTTTGTGTAACGTGAGGAAATTAAGGACAGGCCAAAGTCCCACCACCCAACACCTCCAGGAGTTGTTGGTGGCTTATGATCTTAGTAAGTCCTCAGAGACTGAAGGGGTAGGAGCAGAGGGTGGGCCAGCAGATGAGGAAGGGGCCAGGGGTACTACTACCCCCAGCCCCCTCTGAAACTGACCAGGAGGGTGACAATGACCCTGACCTGGAAAACCCAATCCCTTCTGGGGAAGATGAAGATGAGGATCTGGAGAACCACACCTTTGTCCCCCCAGGAAGGATTATGAGTGTGCTCAGAAAGTCTAGGTCTCCTTCTCAGGAGTCTAACCACTCTGGCACCTCAATAGGGAGCTCTGTTTCTTCTCACAGGAGGGAATCCTCTCATGAGAGAAGAAAGAGACTGGTCCAGTATGAGGAAACTCAACTGGAGATCAGGAAGAAGCAATTGGCTTTAGATAGAGAATCCCTAGATCTCCTTAAAGAGAGAAGAAAGTTGGGACTAGAGTCCCATGGTGGCAGCCATGTCCCTAGAGACAGGGAAAGGTCCTATGACCATAGGAACCTGAGCAAGATTGTCCCTCCCTACCAGAGTGGGGATGATATCCACAAATGGATAACTGCTTTAGAGAGGGCCTGTAAAGTACAGAAGGTCCCTCAGGAGCAGTGGGCAGCAATCTTGTGGCTCTCCTTTGCTGACAAAGGTAGAGACAAGCTCCTCACTGTTAGAGAGGAGGATGCTGACAATTACAAGGTCTTGAAGAGTGCTCTTATTGATGGGTTTGGCCTAACCACTGAACAGTACAGGTTGAAGTTCAGAGACACCCAAAAAGCACAGACTCAAGACTGGGTAGACTATGTGGATTGTTCTGCCAAGGCTCTGGAAGGCTGGTTGATGGGCAGTAAGGTGTGTGACTTCTCAGGATTGTATAATCTGATAATGAGGGAGCAGATTCTTAATAACTGTCAAAACCAGCTGTTGCATCAGTACCTGGTTGACTCTGATCTGACCTCTCCCCAAGAATTGGGAAAGGAGGCAGACAAATGGGTCAGAACCAGGGTGAAGCAGAAGGTACAGAACCAAGGTGGGGAAACCAAGAAGCAAGATGCTAAGAACTCTGACAAGGGTGGGGAGAAGGGTAAAGATCAAAAGTCTTCATCAGGCCCCCAAAAATCTTCTTCTGGTGGGGATTCCCAGTCTACCAAGGGTAAAGGCCAAAGAAAACCATGGTGCAAGGTCTGTAAGCAAAAGACCCACTGGACCAGTGATTGCACCAGTCCAGCACCCACCAATGCCCCTAAGGCACCTGTTCCCCCTAGTACAGTTGGTGGAGGTGCTCCAGCAAAGGGTTTAGTAGGGTTCACCCTGGGAACTGAGTTGGGCTCTGACTTAGTCAGGGAACTGACCCAGGCTGTGTTAGTCTGTGATGGAGGCATGGATGTGACCTCCACTGTGAGTCCCAGTAATCTGGGCAAGTACAGACAACAGCCTTTAATCAATGGACGAGAGGCTTTGGCATTTAGGGACACAGGGGCAAGTGTCACAATGGTGACACAAGACCTTGTGCTACCTGGGCAAGTTATACTTGGTGAAATGTACCAAGTGACCAATGCTAGCAATGTCAGAACAGACCATACTCTGGCAGTTGTTAACTTCTCCTGGGGAGGGGTAACTGGCCTTAAGAAGGTTGTGGTAAGTGCAAACCTACCAGTCGAATGCTTGCTTGGCAATGACTTAGAGACTTCTGCTTGGGCAGAAGTGGAGCTCAGGACCCATGCAGAAATGCTGGGGATCCCTGCAGATGTGTTTGCTGTGACCAGGTCACAAGCTAAACTGTCTAAAACTGAACAGGCCTTGGATTCTGGAAGAATGGACCAAGTGCCTTCCAAGAGGAGGAGTAGTAGGGTTAAGGCAGTGCCTTCCCCCTTGGCTCAGGAGGGAGATCAGTCCCTTGAGGGGGATGATCTCAGCCCTGAAAGGAGGAACTGGCCCAGAGGAACTTGAACCTGAACAGGTTGAGTTCTTGGGGACAGGGGGACCTTCTAGGGCAGATCTGAGCCAGGAGCAGCAGAGCTGCCCCTCCCTTGAACCCCTCAGACAGCAAGCTGCTGCTGAGGCTGCTGGGAAAGCTAGTGGTCCCCATACAGTGTATTGGGATGATGGACTCCTGTACTCAGAGAGTAGAGACCCCAAGCCTGGTGCTACCAGGAGGTTGGTAATACCTTTGAAGTTCAGGGGCTTCCTATTGACCCTAGCCCATGATATTCCCTTAGCAGGACACCTGGGCCAGAACAAGACTTGGGACAGAATTGTCCCTCACTTTCACTGGCCCCACATGTCTGAAGACAGTAAGGAGTTTTGTCGCTCCTGTGTAACCTGCCAAGCCAGTGGCAAAGCAGGTGGCACTACAAAGGCCCCCTGATACCACTACCTGTGGTGGGGGTGCCCTTTGAGAGGGTAGGGATTGACATTGTTGGTCCCATGGATCCCCAAACAGCCTCTGGGCACAGGTTTATCCTGGTGGTAGTGGATCATGCCACCAGGTACCCAGAAGCTATTCCCCTCAGGACCACTACAGCACCTGTGGTGGCAAGGGCCCTCCTGGGAATCTTCTCAAGAGTGGGCTTTCCTAAGGAGGTAGTATCAGACAGGGGTGCAAACTTCATGTCTGGTTACTTAAAAGCAATGTGGAAGGAGTGTGGAGTTACTTATAAGTTCACCACACCCTATCACCCACAATGCAATGGTTTAGTTGAGAGATTCAACAAAACCTTGAAGGGCATGATTAAAGGGCTCCCAGAAAAGCTTAGGCGTAGATGGGACATACTCTTGCCCTGCCTTTTATTCGCATATAGGGAGGTGCCTCAGAAGGGGGTTGGTTACAGCCCTTTTGAACTTCTGTTTGGCCACCCTGTGAGGGGTCCACTGTGCTTGGTGAAGGAAGGATGGGAGTTACCTCTCAAGCCCCCAAAGCAAGATATAGTGGACTATGTACTTGGTCTCCGCTCCAGGATGGCTGAGTACATGAAAAAGGCAACCAAAAACCTTGAGGCTAGCCAGGAACTGCAAAAGGCCTGGCATGACCAAAAGGCTGTTCTGACTGTTTACCAGCCAGGACAGAAGGTGTGGGTGTTGGAGCCAGTGGCCCCAGCAGCTCTCCAAGACAAATGGAGTGGACCCCACACTATTGTTGAACAGAAGGGTGAGGTCACTTACCTAGTGGACCTAGGAACACCCAGGAGTCCCCAAAGGGTTCTCCATGTCAACAGACTTAAGCCATATGTGGACAGGGCAGACATGGGCTTGCTCATGGCTACTGATGAAGGGCAGGAGGAAGAGAGTGACCCACTCCCTGACCTGCTCTCACAGAACCCTGACGATGGGTCAGTTGATGGTGTAGCCTTGGCAGGCAGCCTCACTACCCAGCAACAAACTGATTGCAGGCAAGTCCTCAATCAGTTTAGACATATGTTTTCACTGACACCCAGTCAGACCACCTGGTGCACTCATGAAGTGGACACTGGGGACAGTCTGCCTATTAAAAACAAGATTTATAGGCAACCTGACCATGTCAGGGACTGTATCAGGACTGAAGTCCAGAAGATGTTGGAATTGGGAGTGATTGAGCCCTCAGATAGCCCTTGGGCTAGTCCAGTAGTCCTAGTACCCAAACCTCACACCAGTGGTGGGAAAAGAGAGATGAGGTTTTGTGTAGACTACAGAGGCCTCAATGCAGTCACTAGGACCGATGCCCATCCAATACCAAGGGCAGATGAGCTCATAGATACTTTGGCCTCTGCCAAATATCTCAGCACATTTGACCTAACAGCTGGCTACTGGCAGATCAGACTAGCTGATGCTGCAAAGCCCAAAACAGCATTTTCAACCCCTAGTGGGCATTATCAATTTGTGGTGATGCCCTTTGGTCTGAAAAATGCACCTGCCACTTTCCAGAGGTTGGTGAACACAGTTCTCACAGGACTGGAAGCCTATAGTGCAGCTTATCTAGATGATATTGCTGTCTTTAGCTCCACCTGGGAGGATCACCTGGTCCACCTCAGGAATGTTTTACAGGCCCTGCAAAGGCAGGCCTGACTATCAAGGCCACTAAGTGCCAGATAGGGCAGAGTCAGGTTGTGTACCTGGGCCACCTTGTGGGTGGAGGCCAGGTTCAACCTTTGCAGAGCAAGATCCAGACCATCATGGACTGGACTGCTCCCAATACCCAGACTCAGGTGAGAGCCTTCTTAGGCCTGACTGGGTACTATAGGAGATTTGTCAAGGGGTATGGATCAATAGTGACACCCTTGAATGACTTAACTTCTAAGAAAATGCCCAAAAAGGTTCAGTGGACAGTTAGCTGTCAAAAGGCATTTGATGACCTCAAGCAGGCCATGTGCACTGCTCCAATTCTGCAGAGTCCTGATTACTCCAAGAAGTTCATTGTTCAAACTGATGCATCTGAATTGGGGGTAGGGGCTGTACTGTCACAATTGAATGAAGAAGGTCAGGATCAGCCAGTAGCTTTTATTAGCAGAAGGCTGACCCCTAGAGAGAAACGTTGGTCAGCCATAGAGAGGAGGCCTTTGCTGTGGTCTGGGCTCTGAAGAAGTTGAGGCCATACTTGTTTGGTACACACTTCCTGGTTCAGACAGACCATAAGCCCCTCTTATGGCTAAAACAAATGAAGGGTGAAAACCCCAAACTGCTTAGGTGGTCCATTTCCCTACAGGGGATGGACTTTACAGTGGAACATAGGCCTGGGAGTAACCATGCGAATGCAGATGGACTCTCTAGGTATTTCCACTTAGAACATGAAGACTTAACTGGGCAAGGTTAGTTTAATGTCCCTACATTTGGGGGGGTTGTGTAGGAGAGTAGGATCTGCTTCACAGGGGTACCCCCACTTTTTGCTGATACTTCACTGGTTTTCGACATTAGTCTGGCTGGGGCCCTGCTATTCAGAACCCCAGCCTAGCTGTTTCCTCTTTAAAAGGGTCTCCATGTGCCTTAGGCACATCACTGATTGGGATCTGGAGTGCCCTTGTAAGTCCCTAGTATATGGTATACTATGTACCAAGGGCATAGGTACCTCAGAGGCCTGCCAGGGGCTGCAGCATGTATTATGCCACCCCTGGTAGGCCATCCAAACTGGCACCACAGGTCTGCTACTGCAGCCTGGGTAAGGTGGTGCATGCACCCCTTGCTGTGGTATAGGTTACCTATATCACTAAATGCATACACACATATAAACCTATAAGTCACTCCTAAGGCAGGCCTTATCAATCCTAAAGGCAGAGTGCATGGTTCCTATGTGAGAGGGTGCCCCTGCATGAGCAGGGCCCCTCTGCAGCGTTCGGAGACCATCTCTGATGCTGTTTGTAGTGCAGCCTGACCATATACTCTTAAACGCATTATATCCTCGCGGTAAAATGCTAACTATGGAATGGCTGCACCTAAACATGTCGTGTTTGGTGTCAAACATCTTGGAATACTACCCCCCGCCAATCCTGGCGGCGGGGGTAGCATTCCACCCTTCTAGAGGGAAAGGCATGTTAACTCTGACGAGTCCGGTAACTTCTTTCCAGAGCCAGGCATCACAAAATGGATGCTGCTGCCACAGACACGAGTCTGGCCTCCTGCTGCTGGACGAAACTCCGGCAGGGGAGGCCTGGAAAATAGGTTTCCTGTCCCAGGGAGGTGTGACCACCTCCCCAGACAGGACAATGTGTATTGGGGCTGGGCGGGAGCACTTTCGGGTGCTTTGAAGTCCTGCACTGGGGGCACATTTGGTGTCCCTGTGCATACCCCAGTTCAAACCGGATCAGGGGCTTGCAGCCCCTGCTTTGGCGCGAACTGGACAAAGGGAAAGGGGTGTAGCCACCCCTCTGCCCTGACCCACCCATAGGTGGGGCCACAGAGTAGTCCAGCCCCTATTTTTAGAATAAAGGTAGGAACCCAGTCCCTAGGACTTTAGATTATACCTGGACGAAACTCTGAAACAGAATCCTGGACCTTCGACGCTCTACTCACGATTAGAGGACTGAAGAATCTCCCTTGGGGTCAAGGAGTGACTCCCCTGCTTGGCAGGCACCAAAGAAGCATCTGTCCGGTTCGCATCACTGAAGCTCCCGTCGGACGCCGAAGTCATCGCATCACCAGAGGTGGATTCTCAGACTTCCCCGAGGCTACCCTGAGTCTCCAGCAAAGCTGAGGCCCGTGGCTATCGTGGGTGACTTGAGACCGTGACCCCTGGACACCGAGCCCATTTGCAAGTGCACCATCTTCTGGGTCTCCCAAGAAGTCGTGCTTTGGGCTCCGAGTAGCCCTAGCCTCCAGCACCACCTGCACCGAAGATCACTGGCCCCCACTCCACGAGTGTCCTGTAAGCCAGCTCCACGTGCGGCGTCACGAGGCTCCTTCGCGGTCGCTAGCCCGTTGGCTAGTAACCCTTAACGAAGGCCAATCTTTTCTTTACTTGGCAGTCTGGTTGCTCCAGGCCTGCCCTCACTTACCCTCGCTGGGTGAGTTCCCCAGACCTTGCTGGTCTGCATCATCGACGATCTACATCTTACTCGAGACTTGCCGTTGCCAAGGCTTGTTGGGTCCAATCTGGTCGCCAACACCTCTGCACTCGACAGACATCGAGCAACAGCCCGAATCCTGCTCCTGGTCGCCGACAACGCCTCCCGGACCTCGTGGCTGAAGAGTCAAGACGACCGTCATCGAATCTGAAGCACTCGACATCGGTGGGCATCTGTCCATCGCCTCCCTGGTCACTGGCTAGTGACCCAGACTCTGTCCCCTCTGCTTTCAGGTTCTTCAGAACTCCGATCCACTCTTGGATCCACCCGGACACTTTTCTCCTGGTCGCCAGCAGCACTTTGCAGCAGATCGCCATAAGAACCAACGACGAAACCCGACCCCGAAAGGCACCTATGCACCCGGCTTCCCTGGGTGAGGTAACACGAGTACTCCGGTGCTCCCGTGGGTAGAGACTCTTCAAAGTCCTAGATCTCAAAGGGTTTTGTCCTAGTCCTCTTCTAAGTGTCCCTTTCCTCTATTTTCCCGATCCCGACTTTCTCCATAGAAGTTAACGGCGTATCGCGGTTGTGTATTTACACTGCACGCGTCTCCCGTGGGTCCCCTGTGTCACTACCTTGGGTGGTTCCTTGTGGTCCAAGCACTTCTAGAGGCTCTAGGCCTAGTGTCTAGTTCAGTCGTGGTTCGCATACCACTTTATTGGTATATGGTTTGGTACGCCCCTAGGGCCCAAACGTGTATTTGTGCTATTACTGTGATTTAAGATCTTATAACCTATGTACTTGAACTCTAGCCTCATAAAGAGACTAGAGGGGTGTGTTTAGTAATAAATACATATATTTTGAATATATACCTGGTGTGGTGCTCTTTCATTTGGTCACTCAAGAGATTATAGACTGGTAAAACAAGCTGCTTTACATTCCTTCAAGACTTAGCCTGAAGGCTGCTCTCCACAGCTACCACTAGGATAGCTTTCAATAAGGTTGTCTTTAACCTACCTACCATAAGAGTCGATTTGGACTGGTGCAAGGTGCCCACTATAATTAGTGGACAGCATATGCCAGGCCAACTTCTCACACCGAGCTCTATCAGCAGTCCCAAAGTGCAGTTCTCCTATGGCACGGCCGGGAACCCAGCCCACTGGTTTCTCACCACCAGAGTCAGGGCCGCAAATTGTAGTAACTGCCCCGGCCCATGCCAAACAAGTTCTGTGCTTCCTGGAATGTGATACAGGTGTCACCCGGGTACATATCCCCGAGCAACTCGCATTCCCCTCCCTCCACACTGTTAATGAGGGCTCAGAGCTGAAGTCCCTGACCTACAGCAGCCACGCTATCAGAAGTTTCTTTGAAAATGCCTGAGCTCTGAACATTCTCCTAATGGTGCTCTCCCACGCCAGGGTGACCTGCGTCACGTCACCCGCTCGTCAGCCAAACAGAAGGCAAATCCTGCACCTTTTGCAGCCCCGCCAACAGATGCTTCTCCCAGTCATCTTCCTAAGCACACCATCTGGCCCGTGCTGCAATTGCGCAGCTAAATAATATAATTCAAGGTCCGGGAGACCTAGACCTCCGTGCTCAAGGTCGAATTTTAGAACCTGCAGGCCTACGCTGCTCCGCTTACCTGCCCACACCAGTGCGACTAGGAGCTATCAAGGATCAAACACTGCGAATTCTGCAAGACGTACAGTCACCTCAAGAGCAACACCATCTTTACCAGGGAAAATCTAACCACTACAGACAAGGGTAGTGTCTGCCAAAAGGACATAGAGGCACGCAGTCCCATTAGCACCGTTCCTATGTTAAGGGCTTTGGCATGTCTCCCCTCTGCACCAAGCATAGTTTTGTGTGAAAAAATCGCTATTTTGCATATTTAAAGCCGAACTCCACAATTGAAAGCCCCTGGTAAACATCACTTGAGTGAAACGTAATCATTGTTTCCTTAGACATCGCTCCCATGACTTATATTCAGGATGTAGCATTGCATTGGCACGTTTATCATCGGCTTCAGGCAGATGAAAGGCCGAGATGCCCCGAAGATTCAGGCCTATATTTGCATATATGGACGCTCTATTTATACAGCGCCAAGACTCATGAATTTGGAAGCAACAACTTGTTTATGGAAAGAAATGGTTAAAAAATTGTTTTCTATGATAGAAGAAAAGGCATGTTACTTTGTTAGGTAAAATTATAATGTACTCTGGTCTTAAGCTGCGTTATGCAGAATTGTGTTACATTATTTTATGTATTACTGCGTTGTGTTATGATACGCTAGTTTGTTCTGGGGTAATGACATTTTACTGAAAACCTTTTTCCTAGACAGAGGTTTGGGGGCCCCTTTCACAATCTTGGGTATTGTACTCTGTCGTTTCTGCAGTCAAGCCAGGATTTTCTTGGTGTTCTTACATAAAGGAGGTTAGAATAATCAATCTCAGAGGCAAACCACCTGAGAAGCCTGGACACAGTACCTATTCCCACGTCACTGACTTCCAATGCCGTTCTCAGATGTTTGACCACAGGCGTAGGGGGTGCCTGAAGTAGAACTGCCTGCCTCGGGCGCTCACCGTTTGAATACACCCTAAGCCCAGTCCGAGCTACAGTGGGGTAACACATGATGAATACAGTGTTGTGCTGTGCCAAGGAAAGATAATGGCGCACTATCAGGTTGAGCAAGTCGCCTGCCAATGACGTTGTCAGCGATGCTCATGCTGCATATGGCTGTTCTGTGTGACGCTCACCCTCGTGCTGTGGTGCGAAGTTGAGCCAGCAACATCTAGCCTAGGATTTGTAATCAAGCTACTTCCTGTGGTACAAAGTCCTATGTGTAGAGCAGTGCACAGAGGTCAGACGTGGAAGATGCGTGTTTTAGTGTAAAGCACACATTTTACACATAGGCATTTCAGGCAATATTCCACTTGACCTCTTGCCTGGTTACTCGACTTGTTATGATTTGAAAGAAAGCTAGATCAGACTGCATTAGAAAATCTTGTTTTGCACCAAAACCTATATTTTTTGCGCTGGCTTCCAAACATGCCCCCTTTGCATACATTGACAAGTTGTTGGCACAAAGAGGTTTGGGCACTGAGGGAGGGTCAACTTCTGGTGCAAATAGCTTTTCCGCATGAAAGTTGATCTGTTGCTGATGTTTTTGCATTGTCATTGTTTGTGTCGCTCGAGTTGCACCCTCCTGCGAGTAGCTGCAGGGAGATCCGGTGCAGCAGAGCAGGGCGCATGCGTGCTTGTGGTGTAAAATACATCTCCAATGGGCACCTGCAGTGGACAGTGATACCGCTTTAGGCTACGGATCCCAACTGATACAGGGGCTTGGTCACTTCGCATTCCCTCATCTCCTTGTGGTTTGTGTGTCCACAGCCAAGGTTGGCAACTTTTCCATCCGTTTAATTTCCTTTGTGAATGTATCTCTTAATTTGTTTTGTACATCAGACAATGTGTATGTTGCACTTTGGTGGCTAATCCGGCGAGTCAATGCTGAGAGTTTAGATGGGATGGAGATTCTCATTTGTGTCTGAAGGGTTACAGTTGTTGGTTTGTACACGTGTCCTTCAGCCATTGTAATTCTCTCTTCCGCATACACCTCTGACCATTATAGTTTCTAAAGAGCAGCGTTAGTGTGCGCATCTTTGCACTCGAGTATCTCCTCTGCAGTTCTTCAGTTTTGTGACTCGCCATGGGCCCAATGATATTATGTTTGTGTGATGATGCGTTTTGTTGTACAGAAAGGGACATCCGCAGTTTACTTTTTTTTAAATATGTGTGTATGTGAGTGTCTGTGCTGCAGTTGATGGTACTTCCTTACAGATGTGCTGTCAGTACATCACACAGTCACATTGTAAACTGATATCAGGATATTGTTTCTGGTTCCACCCGCAGATTCTTGAATTCACCTGAGTAAGTGTTTGTGTGTTTTAAGTGGCACCAGAGCGCGGCGCGGCTTGCTGTGTCTGTTCAGGTGACATCCCGCTAGGCCCTCGGCAAGCGGCCTACAAACACTTCCGCAATGTCACCAACAGTTGCCTCTGCCAACTTTCCTACATCAAGGGCAAAAACAAAAATTCACAAGTGGTGAGGGTGCAGATCCTTTTACTCCTGTACCCATGTCCGACCATATTGTGCAAATATCTGAAAATGCTGTCTTTTTATTACTCTCCAGTGAAGGATGAACTGTACACCTTTAAATACTTTCATTTGCCATTCTAATAGTTTTCTCTGCTAAACAGTACATTCTAATAGTTTTCTCTGCTAAACAACTTTCTATTTACTTTTCGAGTTTATGAGCGGTTTCAGGGCGCGCACACTGAATATCGACCCCAGAGTATCAATAGGGCACATTATCAAGGATAAAACATCAAAAAAAATATAGACAGGTGTGAGTCTAGATTTTCTACACCTAACACCACATATTGTATTAATTGTATTTATATAGCGACTCTACAATAGTCTACAGTGATGAGTACATATCACAAGAATTACCACTTGCTATTGTTTAATATGCTAAACTGAGGGAGACATTAAATGTACTGTGTTCTGCTATAGGTGATGAACTTGCCACATAGAGAATTTTATGGGGTTCTGGAGCATGAGTTGTGTTTGAGTGTTGCTCCCTTCTTTATTCCTTTTTGTTTCCTTTGGCTCTCATTCATAGTATATGTACAATTGCTAAGTGCTTGTATTCATAAACCTTCTACTCTATTTAAAGGTATTTTCTGTATTCCTGGTATGAATGGCTCCAAACTAAATGGCCAAGAATGAGTTCTGGTGTTGGAATATGCAGAAGGGTTCAGGTTTGTGCAGTAGAATGTGATGAGTTTTCAACTTCCAGAGAAAATATAGAGAGGACATGAGATGAGAGAACTCTCTTAAGGGCATACTTTTTGAGGAGGCCCTCTGCTTTTGATTGCAGTGGCTCAGTTTATTTGGTGATTCACAATTCCAATCATGGGTAAAACATGGCTTGTTGAACATAGATGAGATGTACTTGCAAATTGTTTGATTGCATATTGCATTTCAGGTTTTCAATTTGACCAATCCTTTGACTTCTTACCAACAAAATATGAGTGTCTTCCTGGTCGAGGACCACACTGCTTTTTCTCTTATCTGTCTTGTATCAAGACCCTGCTGGACTATGGGGTGAAAGAAAGCTTGAATAAGCAGCTACCTATGTTATATGACATCTCTTTATTAATGTAATAACTGCACTTTCACAATTGCTTTATTAACCTTCCTGCTTTCTCAAATTTGCTTGAAAATGCACCATTTGTCCACTCTTTTTTCAAAATTTCCTCGGGGAGAACCCCCCCGAACCCCACTTAGGTCGTTCGGGCTCGCTCGCTACGCTCGCTCGCTGCGGTGCAGTATGCCAATAATTTTACGCCCCACCACTTTCAAATGTCACCAGCCACCACTGTCTGTGACTACCACTCCCATCATGCTATTGCCTCCACCCCACTTCCCAGCATGCCCATGCTTCCTTCCTTTTGACTCTGCTTCCCTGTGGGGTTGTGTGCCTGTGCTGACAAGATGGCTGACAGTGTTATCCTGGGGTAAGTTTTGCTACACGTCCCATGTGTGTCCCTGTGCTTCACACTGCATGACCCAGGGTTGTGGTTCTTTGTGGGATATTTGATTAGAGTGTGAGGCAATGCATTCTCCCAGGTGAGTTGTGTGGAGTTTGTGTTAGGGGTGTGTGTGAGCTGGTAACTATGGTCAGTGCTGTGAGTCCTCCTTCCCACCCAGCCAGATTCTCCACCATGGAACGTGCTTCCGTTGCAGGGAGTGCAAGTTGTCTTTCAGGATGTCAGTCAGTGGTGTCCTGCTGTTGGTTGGTGCACAGTTGCAAGCAGGGCCTTGTGCTCCCCACAGCAGTAGCCAGTGTCAGCCATCTTGTCAGTTGTTTTCCACTCCCTGTGATGTGAGCATGGTTAATGGTGGTGTTGATGTGCGCATTGTGAGGGTGGGCAATATCTGTGACTACGACTCCCATGATGCTATTGGCTACACTGACTTGCCCAGCATACACAAGATTCCTTCCTTTGAGTGGGCTTCACTGTGAGGTGGTGTTGTAGTGGTGGCTACATGTCTGGATGTGTTTGTTAGTTATATTTGTGCCACTGCCTAGCTGTAGTTGTAGTTGTGTTTGTACATGTGATGACACAGGTACATATCACTATGAGATGGCATGTGTTGTGTTTCTCTGACTGACATACACATTTTGGGATGATTCTGTTCTGGTTGGTGTGTATTTGCTTAGGGTGCATTGTTTGACTCTCCCCTTGACAGTGATGTGTGTGTATTGTGGCACAATATTGTGTACATTTGTTGTGTACTCACCAGGCTCTGGGATGTTTTCTAGTCCATAGACGCTCACTGGTGGTAGGATGGCCCGCACCTTCTCCTCCCAGGGCCTGAGGTATAGTGGTTTGGCAGGAGGGCCACTGCCGGTGTGTTGGCTCAAGAGGTAGTCCTTCTTCAACAGCTCCTTGACCCTCCTGCGCACGTCATACCACCTGTTCTGGATGTCTTCCTTTGTGCGCAAACATGGTGATTATGCGTTCACCCTGTCAACGATCCTCGCCAACATCTTGGTTTTCTGCGACATGGGGGTCTGTTGGACCAGTATACCAAACAGCTGTGGCTCTACCCTGAGGATCTCATCTACCAGGACTTCCAATTCACTATCTAGGAACTTTGGATTCTTCTTGGGGGGCATGGTGATGGGTGGTGGTGGTGAGTGATGTGTGTGTTGGTGTGCAAGTGAGGGTGTGTGAGTGTGTGTTTTGCTGGGTGTATGTGAGGGTGCTATTTGTTGAGGTGCTGATGGTGTGTGGCTTGTGTGATGGATGAGCTGTGGGTTTGTGGTTGCTGTCTGTTGAGTGCTGGCAGGTAATTTGAATTTGCAAAGGATCATGGTAGGGATTTGTGTCCTTTATATGGGTGGAGTTGTGGGTGTGTCTTTGTTCCCTGTCCCCCCCCCCAGTATTTATTGGCTTTGTAATTGCTTGTTTGGCCTTTTTTGTGGTTTTTTTCCTTGGTTCTTTTTGTGCATGTAGGAGACGTTCTTCTGACCGAGTCGGACCCTCCAGTTGTCTCGTGCGAGCCTCTCCGATTCGTTCACGCTGTGTTTGTGCTGTTTTCTGTGCTGCGTACGCGTCGGTCACGGGGTTTTGGGTTGCTTTGGCTCGCTGTTTTGAATGCGTGTCGGTCGTGCGGCTTGGGCTCCGTGCGACTCGGTCGTGTTTTCCACGCGTTGCATCGTACTTGGCGGGTCGGAGTTTGCGGGTACGTTTCGTTCGGGATTCTTCCTGGTGCGTGTCGGTCGGTTCGATTCGCGTGGTTTTCCGGCCGGATGGCTGTTTTCCGCGCGGCTCGGTCGTTCGGCTTGTGTTCCGTACGAGTCGGTTGGATTTCGCACGCTTTTCATCGTACTTTGCGGGTCGGGCTGCACCGGTACGTGTCGGTCGGTATTTATTCCGGCTCCGAGGCGGTCGGTATTTTTTCCGGCCCGAATCGGAATCGGCCCCTAAATGTCCAACAACACAATTAGCACACATTAAAATGGCATGTCTGTCCCAAGTACTAAATAAAACATACCCTAAAAGTGAAGACCCCCAAAAGGCACATACCAAACATTTTCCATCTACCCATCTAACATCACCCTCATTAGTTGTGTTTGTAGAAATAAATTGAGCGCATGTAAATATACACTTACCTGGCTTAGCATTACGGTTCTTTGGGTGTTAGAGACCTGAGAACTATGGTTTCCAGGCTTTTTGTCCCCTTTACCCTTGCATTATTTTCCTCAGTTTATAAACCTACACTTAGGGGCCGATTCCGATCTGGGACGGAAATCTCTCCGACCGAGCCGGATCCGGAGAGATTTCCGACCGAACCGGACTCCTGCAGTCCGACCGAACGAGTACGATGCGGTCGTACGCTGCCGGACTCGATTCGGTCGGATTCCCATAGAAGTCAATGGGAGCCGGTCGCACGACGCGTACACGGGCTCCCATTGACTGAATGGGTATGTCGCGAACAAGGGCGCCCCCTACAGTGGGTACGCGTCGGTGCAACACGCACCGTACATGCATGTGTAGGGGGGACCCATGGGTCCCCCCTGTGTGCAACTCGCAAGGCTACGGGTGAAGGGGGGTCCGACACGGACCCCCGAAGTCCGGCTCTGACAGTTCTTTGGAGCCGGACGGTACGAGTCGGTCGGGCTGTTCGAAGCGCGCATCGTACTTGCTCGGTCGGGTAACGTCTCCATTGCGTGGTGCGAGTCGTGTCCGTACGGGTCGGTCGGAGCGGTTGGGAGCCGGAAACAAGTTGGTCGGAATCAACGCGTACATTTGCATCGTACTAGCTCGTTCGGATAGCTGTACGAGTCGGTCGGTAAAAACGCGCACGGCTCGTATTTTTCCCGGGCGAATCCCGTTCGGTGAGCTACCGGCCGAGATCGGAATCGGCCCCTTAATAGAAGCTACATTATGTGGGTAGAATTCTCCACCAACTACAAATAAAACAAAGTTACATAGTGGAAAAGCACAATCAGCCATTTGTGAGCCATTTTCCATGAAAACCACACTCCAGTCACATTCTGCTGCAGAGACATTGAGTGCCTTCAATATGGCAGAGAAGAGAGGTGAAATGGCCGACAATATCATGAAGGTAGAAGTAGAGATTACAGGAGGGAGTGCTGTCAGACGTTTCCTTCTATTTTATTAGCGGACAAATAGCTAGCTGGTAAAACATCCAAGATTGGTCATCTAAGAGTACATATACAGGTATTGCATTGTAGTGTGTCTTGCTACTTTCAATGCCTTGGAGTGCCGCAAGTGCTGGGGGTGACTGACAACCCAGGACACCCTGAGAAGGCCTCCTACGCCCCACGCCGAATACATTCTAGTTTGACAATGGCACATGTTAGAAATCTGTTGATGGGACAGAGAAGGGCCAAAGGTGCCAGTAGGGAGTCTATCTAATAATAACAAATGTAAAATGGACAGAATGATCTTTAACACATGAAGTAGTCATCAAACTCGCTCATGAGTCTTCCTCTTTTTACTTATTCATTTACACCTGCAAGCTAGGACCTAGGTGCACAGCAGCAGGATCAGTGGCGGAGGAGAAGGAGGATCTAAGCTGCTTAGCGGGCTTTGGATATTAGGAACCAGTACAAGAGAGGAAGATATCATTGATAGGGAGAGTGGGCAACCTGGAAGCTGAAAGGGTCACAGGTCAAAAGAGTCTAGGTGGAGACTGCAGCAGCAGTGTATGGGGTGTTCACCATTCACACCACATGCCAGGAAGAATCTGATGAACAATCGTTGCCTGGCCAGGAAGAAGGACCTCTTATGTCAGAAAAACAGTCCCCACCAATACTGAGACCTGGGGGAGCCTCGCCCCTTCCCATCTTCCCTCAGAAAATACATGCCCAGAACAATACCACAGGCTGAAGATGTGCTTAATCCCATAAAACCCTGATCCCTTCTGTGTCTCCTTTCCCTGTCTCATGCATGTTTGTTTGTGAGCGTATGGCAGCAGTTGAGGAGGACATCATGCTTTTAGAGGTGGGGCAGCAGACCAGTCAGTAGGTCCTTGAGCGCATAGGAGTGAACATTGTTGGAGTGCTCAAAGACATGAAAGATGCCATGGCTACCTATGGCCAGGACTCTTCATGCTTCCTGTCTTCCTCTGAATCTAATTTTCTTCTCCCCACCATCTATCTTTGCAAATCCCTCGTCTATCACCACTGCCCAAAATCTCAACAAGGATGTCATGTTCTCCAGCTGGTGTTAGATCTAACCCTGGGCATAATACTTCGCTACGCTCACGGAGCATGCAAAGTTTGTGCTACTACGCACTACGCAAATTGCACGTAGCAAAGTGAATAACTGTGTTAATTGACGTAGCGTAGCAGCAGTAAAATAAACACCTTGAAATGCTTTGATAAAGCAATTTTCTATGCTAAAAAGCATATATAACCAATTCACAAAAATGAATTTTGACAATAAAATATCAAGCAATGAGAGAGGTGATGATTTTGGAGTCCCCTAACCTAGGGGAGGACCAAGCAGATGCCTTGAACACAAAAGCATATCATGTGAACGATTCAATGGTGGTCCCTTCCTCCTAGGACCACCCCAAGCACTGTTATGGGCAAAAATACAATCCTAACCAAAGGCCCTGCAAAGCATTATGGGACAAGATTAGCAGTGGGCAGTGAATATTATAGTTTCCAATATCAAAATAATTCTACAAAGAGCTGCAGTTCAACTAGTCGTTACTAGGTGTCCCTCACGAGTCAAATGTAAAAGCATTGAAATTATTAATACATCAAGCTGCAGTTCCACTGGTCGTTACAAGATGTCCCTCACGAGTCAAATGCAAAAGTATTGAAAATCTTTCATGAGGCTTTTGCATTTGACTCGTGAGGGACATCTAATAACGACTAGTGGAACTGCAGCTCTTTGTAGAATTATTTTGATATTAGATACTATAATATTCACTGCCCACTGTTAATCTCGTCCCATAATGCTTTGCAGGGCCTTTGGTTGGGATTGTATTTTTGCCAATAACTGTGCTTGGGGTGGTCCTAAGAGGATGGGACCACCACTGAATGGTTCAAAAGATGTGTTTTTGTTTTCAAGGCATCTGCTTAGTTTTCCCCTAGGTTAGGGAGGATCCTAAAATCATCACCTCTCTCACTGCTTGTTAATTTATCGTTTTCACTTTTCTGTAGTAGCTATATGCATTTTTAGCATATAAAGACAGAGATATTTATTTTATCTTAACTTGCACTGTACAAGGTGCTTTTGGCAATTATTGTACAGTGCAGTCAAGCACACAGCTACGCACTACGCAATGTGCATAGCTACGTGTAGTTAAAAATGTACTTCACGTAGCTATGTGAAGTGCTGCTACGCAAACTACGCCCAGGCTTAGTTAGATCCTGCAATGCCAGCTAAAATGTTTGTGCCAGAGAAGGTTGCCCCTCAATTTCTCACAGATCCTACAATGCCAACAAAAATGTTTGTGCCAGAGAAGGTTGCCCTCAATTTCTCACATTACCACACTAGGACAGCAAGGAGGAAGCCATGTTTGTGTTGGGCAAGGGTGTGTAATTTTATAAAATATCCACAAGACTGGTTGCTTCATAAATCTACTTCTCCTGCAAAAAAAAATTCCACTTGTCTCTTTGGTGCTGCAACACATTATGGCAGCAATCTCATTATATAGGAGCTCTGATAATAGCCTCTCTCATTATGCCGGGGCTCTCACTATAGTAGGGTTTGAATACTAACAGTTCCCTTATTTGGCCACCTTTTTAGGAGATCTGCATACTGGGGCTGGAGGTAGGGGGTAAGCAATAGTTTCAGGGTTGGAAGGCCCTTTTGAGTCTGTGCAAACCTACTACCTTGCATATTTTAGGAGTTTTCACCAGTTCTTCTCGAATCTTTTCCCATACTGAAAAAGTTTGGAAATTTACTCCTGACAAGGGCAGAAGTAAAACTACTTTCAGGGTTGGAGAAAAGTGGTTAGAGGGAAAGTGAACTTGTAAACGCTCAACAGATTTTCGCACGAGCAAATCCACACATGTATATTTTTGGTCGTGCTAAATTGCAGTTCACAAACATTTTATAGGAGTACGATTTCCAGGCCTACTTCTGTAAATTCCTATGAATTCACGAAAGCCGTAATTTTGCACTAATGAAAGAACATACACCATGGGTGCACTTTTGTGATTTTCTGTAAGAATTGGGCCCCTAATTGGTTGTCTAAGACTTTCTGTTTTTATTAAAATTCTATCTCTATATTTATCGACTGGCTTCACTGTGAGTGACAGCATTCTGCTTTTTCAGAAGGAGCATATCGGCTCAAAAAAAGTTTTGTTCAGTGCCAGGAACAGTTCACTGACAGAATATCGATGTAAAAAATATAGATGAAAAAATATAGGATGCAAAGATATCGACTCCCTATACTTGAGCAGGTAAGTATAAAAATATCGAGAGAAAAAATATCGATGTTAAAAATTTAGTTGTACAAAATAACGATTTTTATATATATATAAAATAATAAATAGTAAATATATTAAATAAATTAATTTAAAAAAGAAAGTAGATTTATTATACATTTTAACAAATATAACAAATAAACTTAATTTAAAAAAGTTAAACACATACATAATAATTAATATATAAATATATATATTTACTTTAAAACAATTAATAAACTATTATTTTAATTTATTTTATAATTTTAAAATTATATAAAATTATCCTTTGTCAATGTTGGTAACGATAAAAAGAATATTTTAATGAGAAAAAATGGCGCTTCTGTATCGTGAACAATGCAGCGTGACGCTGCCGAAACGCGTAGATGCCGTCACTGTGTGCAAAATAAAAACCGAGTGAAAAGTGCCCTATGGAGTGCTGGATTATTACTGCAAAGAATGGTTATTTATTTGGAATAGGGGGTCCTGAACTGTTATTCATGAAGCCTTTCCGAAATACAAACACCCCCGTTTGCTTGGCATTACAGCCCTCATTGAGCGAAGGAACTTTTGCCCCACTCAGTACTCACCGCAACACGGGATGCTGGGAGCTGTAGTCCTGGATATCGGACTGCAGCAGTTATTAATTGAAGTGGAGCCTGCTGACCTCCCACAACTGGGAGGGCCTAAGGAGTACAAAGGAGGGTGGAGAAGGGACTTCATTTTGGCTGGCGGCATCTGATGAAGGCATTGCGCCGAAATGCATTGTGCCTTGCAGCAAAGTTATTAAAGAACTCCCGAAAGTTCCCCGCTGTGTCCCTGGGTTTCTTTATGGAGGTATCGTTTGGTGGATATATATATATATATATATACCAATAACATAAAATCTATTAAAAAAACATTCTATTATAAATTAAAACATTAAACTATTTAAAAATCTTTAAAATTAAATTTACCACTCCAGTCAGTGCAACAGTAGGGAAAGTGTTGGATAGCGGAGGGGTAAAAATGACTATTCCCACTCCAGTGAGTGCAACAATAGGGAAAGTGCTGGATAGCGGAGGGGTAAAAATTACTATTCCCACTCCAATGAGTGTAACAGTAGGGAAAGTGTTGGATAGCGGAGGGGTAAAAATTACTATTCCCTCTCCAATAACTGCAACAGTAGGGAAATTGTTGGATAGCAGAGGGGTAAAACTTACTATTCCCACTCCAGTGAGTGCAACAGTAGGGAAAGTGTTGGATAGCGGAGGTATAGAATTTACTATTCCCACTCCAGTCAGTGCAAAAGTAGGGAAAGTGTTAGATAGGGGAGGGGTAAAAATTACTATTCCCACTCCAGTGAGTGTAACAATAGGGAAAGTGTTGGATAGAGGACGGTTAAAAATTACTATTCCCACTCCAGTGAGTGCAAAAGTAGGGAAAGTGTTGGATAGCGGAGGGTTAAAAATTACTATTCCCACTCCAGTGAGTGCAACAGTAGGGAAAGTGTTGGATTGCGGAGGGATAAAATTTCTATTACCACTCCAATAATTGTAACAGTAGGGAAAGTGTTGGACAGCGTTGGGGTAAAAATTACTATTACCACTCCAATGAGTGCAACAGTAGAGAAAGTGTTGGATAGCGGAAGGGTAAAAATCACTATTCCCACTCCAGTGAGTGCAACTGTAGGGAAAGTGTTGGATAGCGGCGGGATAAAATGTACTATGCCCATTACAATCAGTGCAACAGTAGGGAAAGTGTTGGATTGTGGAGGGGTAACAATTAATATTCTCACCCCAGTCAGTTCAAAATAAAAAACAAACAAAATATTAACAACAACAAAAATATTTTAAAAAACAAAAAATATATATAAATATGTTAAAAATTCAAATACAAATATATTTAATATTACAAATAAAAAAAAACCATATAATGTTAAATGCATATGACAAATACCTACAAATATTATATTAAATAAAATGAAAAATAATTTTCAAACAAATAAATATTACACCACACAATTCACAACCCACATCTAAATAAAGAAAAGTACTGAGATAATTAACAAAAATAATTACCAATTAAAGAAATATTATTAATTAAAAAACAAATTAAAACTCATAAAAATTAATAAACTTCCTACACTTTACCCCTATAATCTCCACAAACCACAGCTAAAATAAAACTGTTAAAAAATTAATTACGCAATTACAACTTATTTTCAATTAAAAAACTAATAGTATTTAACAACTAATTATAAAGAAAGTAAAATTATTTGACTCCCCACCCTTTACCCCTATAGAAGTAAAACCCACACACAAAGAATATAAACAATTACCCTAATAAAATATCAATTAGCTAACTAATATTAATCATCAACTAATTATTAATTAATTAAACATAAATTACTTCCCACCCTTTACCCCTATAAACCCCACAACCCACACCTAAAATTAATTGCACAATTTCCATATTTAATTTTCAATTAATCAATATTAATTAAGAACTAATTATAAATAAATTAAAGATAAATTCATTCCCACCCTTTACCCCTATAAACCCCACAACCCGCAGCTAAAATTGATTAGACAATTTCCATATATTACAATTAATTAATATAAATTAACAACTAAGTAATAAATAATTAAACATAAATTACTTCCCACCCTTTACCCCTATAAACCCCACAACCCGCACCTAAAATTAATTACACAATTTCCTTAATCAATTTTCAATCAATTAGTATAAATTAACCACTAATTATTAATTAATCAAAAATAAATTACTTGCCACCCTTTACCCCTATAAACCCACAACCCTCACCCAGGCGCGGTCGGTGGTAGGAGTGCCGGTCGGGCGGTGACGTGGGGCAGGGGAGGGGCAGGGTGGGGGGTAGTAAACTACGGATTAAGGCGAATACAGGTAAGTAAACATTTAAATAAATAAAACGAATTTCGTTGCGCGCACTGCATTGCCAAATGCAACAGAGAGAGCAGCGCTTCCGCACTCCTAGCACCGGGCCTTCTGTTCACTTGTGCTTTCAGCATGGTCAGCATATTCTGGCCACACAAGGCATCCCAGCACTTCACCCTAACCCACAGGACTCAGGCGGGCTGGTGTCCAGCGGCAGGCAGAGGACTGTCACAGCCAGAGCAGGAGATGAGAGCTGCTCGGGCGGGCGTTTTGTTGTGTGTTGGACTGCGTGTTCCCGGTGAGGGAACTTCGATTGGTCGAGAGTGGTGGGAGAACCTGCAGCCTTTGGGTCCTCAGCGCAAGGCAGGACTGGGTTTGCAACTTGCGGTGTTGGAGTACTAGCGCTCCCAGTTCTTGCTGCTGACCTGTTGACCTGCGGTGGAGGCAGTGGCCTCTAGCAGCCTGTGCCTGTTGCCTCTCTTATCCCCCCTCGAGCAGCTAGGGCGGCCTTGTCTACCTGTTTACTCTCCTTGGCTCCCACAGGATCAGACTCTCACGCTGCAAGGGTCAAGGAAGTCAGGATTTGCCAATACTAGGCCTCCTGGGCTCTACAAATTTTCAAATCTAAGGGGGTCATTACGATGGCGGGCGGAAACACCACCGCCGTGCCGACGGAGGTAAAAACCGCTAGTAACCATCCGCCAGCAACTGCCCGCACTCCCGCCAAATTAGGATGTGAAAAGTCAGGCTAATACCGCCCGCAAGCCCGCGACGCCGCCCGCCATCAAAGTGCGCCCGTTTACGTTGTGGCGCCAGCCAACGGAGGCACACCGTCCGACGAAATGACGCACCGCCCGGCGTACAAATTACGATGACACAACCAAACAGCCTCATCGGCAAAGAGACACCGCACGAGAACAGGAGGCGGAAACCACATTGACGACCACAGAAACACCAACCCGGCCTACTCCGACATGAATCCTGCACTCCAGGCCATCCCAATGCTGTACCTGATGCAGCAGCTAGGAGTGAACGCGCAATGACGACGCAGGTAGGCAGACACACAACAAGGGCATGCAAATACCGCACACAATGCAAGGGCGGAAAAACTGTACATGGGCCCCCTAGACACCCCTGTGGGGACAGGACACATCCAACACTGTACCCACACATATCCCACCTGTAAAATATAATCAACCCGCAACATCTTGGGCACCCAATACCCCGGACCAGGAGGTGACGTACCCGGCACGGCACCGCAGCGCCCCGGCAATGACGCACATGCGCACAACGCAGAGGCCAACGACAGCGCCACGCATGGGCTGCACACAAACACCGCAGGGTCACAACAACACACCACCCACATCAGCCCCACCCTGAAGGCACAAGTCACGTGGTCCCCCTGCGTCAACCATGACCACAACCGACAACTCACAGTTGCCAAAACGTAGTCACACAAGTGTGCCGAACAGGGGAGCAAAGTGACGTCGGAAGAGGACACACACCTGTGAGCAAAGCATGGAGAAGCACACGGCAGCTGCGACAGAACTGCACAAACAATGGACATTGCCCGCAAAAGGCACGCCAGTCACAACAAACAATATCTATACCATCCTGCACGCAACAACAAGCCATGCCATGTCCAAAATAGAGAAACCCTGCTGGCTGAGAACAGGTGTGCACAATCACGGCGCCCACACACAAGTCCCAATGTACAGCGGGAAAGAAGTGACCCACCCACACACGGGAGAGCAGATAGCAGTGAATGTCCTTCCATTCCCACAGCCAAATCACATTGCAACATATCCTGCAGGAGAACGGAGCCATTGGAACAACCACAACCCAAACATAGCCATGCTGAGTCAACCATCCCCTGGCAGATAACGCCGAACATGAAAGAAAGATAAAACCACAAAATACAATTATACCACTGCGCCTTGTGGCTCAAATGCAAGTAATCAGGAAGGAGTCAGACACCACTGGCCTTGACCATTCATAGGAGCATGTGGGATGAGGGCCTGTGGCTGCCTCCCAAGCCATACACAAAGTCCTGCCACCTAACATCCATTCAAGAACACCCAGCACCGTCCGAGGTCGCACTCAGCAGACAGCCCAGGCAGCCGGAGCACGCCACCACAGCACCCAGCAGCAAAATGGACGGGGCACCAGTACTATACACCTACGCCAGACAGATGCAGCTGTACAGCAATAGCTTGATACAGACAGTGGGCTGTGCAAATCTGGCTATGCTGAATGTAAGTTATCGAGTAACTTACCGCATTGAAATATTCAGCTGCGTCATCCCCGTTTTCTACTGTCGGAGGTGCCCGTACCACTGGCCTGTGGATTTATGTCTCTCCAACCCGGCATGTCCAATTGGGGACCTGGCACACCTGTTCTTACCCCTGGACGCCCACGACAGGGACTGTTCAGTGTATGGGGGCATGGCGTTTGTGGCTGCAATAGGACACACACTGCAATGGAACCAGTGTGCCTCCGCACAACATATGCTGGATCACAGTTTCATCGAATGTCACCCGACATGTCCCATCAGGATCCTACAAGGGACAACCTACGAGGAACACGTTGCAACCCACCATCCGCTTCACTGGATGTCAACCACAAACACCACCAATGCGAGGGATGCACTGCAGGAAGGTATCGCATACCTGACAACCTGTCAATTCATGGGTCCCCAAATCTATACCCACAATTGAACATTCAAGTGCAACATCGTAACCATGCTTGCCGTCCGCACGCAGAGGCCAGTCAGCTGTGCAACAACTATACCATGCACACGGAAACAAACACCTGACCATCAACACCACCGTCATGACACCTGACATTACCGGGACATGCACCCTGTCCATCACCACATCCTGTGTCCCTGCATGAACACGGGGAGGCTGAGGAATGGGACCTGTGTACAGTGACCACATGGCCAACATTGCACGAACCACATTGCCACAATATGCATGCCGCGCACCTGAACACAGGCACCTGTAAGTGCACGCTGATCTGTCTGCTGAATAACTTGAGAACTGTCATCACACCTTCTCCTGAACTTCTGTGCAAGGACATTTGCATGGACAACAAATGCAACACCCCACAACATGTCCCCGGGCATTGAGTCATGTACAGAAGCCACCATATCGCAACAACATGTGAGACTATGCTGCATGCATGTAGGCTCATGCTCTGATGCCACCTCTGACGCAGGTGTGTCGGAGTCACTATTGTCGTAAACCTGTACCATGGGACTTAGATGTACTGTGCTCATGATGTCAAGCTGTCTGGTAGGGTAAACCAGTACTGTCTGTGTCACAGCCTAGGGCACCTCAGTAATGAGCTAATGTACTGTAGCATAGCAAGGGCAGGGCATTCTTAACTCTGAAGCCTTATTTCCACAATTAACGACTTATCACATCTACCTGTACCCCCTTTTGAATGTGTAACCATGCTAAGTATATCCTCCACATGCATTACGCTGCCAGTAGTGTCCACATCCTGCATCACAGAGGAAGTAAGCTTAAATACATGCCTTAAAGCTAATATCTGACTCTGGAGTACGAATGAGAGAGGATGAGAGTGTGAGAAGTACATGGGACTCGTGAGATTACCATGTAGTCAAGTGACATTGGATGTCCGCCCCTGAGAGAGAAGCACAACTGTGGAATACACACATGTGGCATGTGAAGCGGGAGGGCCTCTTGGCACAGGTGGGTCTGTGGCACGGGTGGGTGCACACATGCAGTGTCGATACAGACTGTGTGGGGACGAACCCTGCGGGGTACATTACCACTGTTCTGGGTATGTGGAAAGACCAGCTGTCTGGGGATGAATGTGGACTAGTGTGTGCACAACAGGTGGGCACACGACCCATGCTGCATCAGGTGTGGACATTGGCCCTCCCTCTGGGGACATGCTGGATACTGCTGTGCATCAGCCAGGCCCGTGCCGAGACATGTACACCCCTGGCCTTCAGGTGTACCCCCTACATCGTCCACCTGCACAGGCTACCCAGGGCATGGGATGGCAGTGGAGCTTGGTGGGTGGGAGGTCATGGCACCCTGCTCCTGGTCACATCTCGCAGGCAATACATTCTCAGTGTGCAGCAGGGCACAAGTCCTGACAGAAGAGGTGGTGGCACGCAGACGTCATGACAGGTAGTGACGTCACAGAAGATGGCCTGCACCATCAGACTCATTGCCTCCCTCGCCCACCCCACTGATGCGATTGCATCATGGGAGCACGCGCGTGTGCAGCAGCTCCAATCTCTCCCCAGAGAGGCCAAATAGTGTATGTGTGGCTCCATTCGCCCCAGTCACCGAGCTCACGGCAAAATAGGTGGTGGGACGCCGTACACCCGCATGGTACCCGGACTCCGAGCCCTGGTGTGCAGGCAGAGCTACCTAATGTTCTAACGAAGTGTGTGAGTTGCATGACACCCGTTGGCGGTGGATGGCTCGGAGGCTCCTCACCAGGAGGCCCATATCACACACCATGGGTCCCTTGCCAATGGCAGCGGATGCGATGACATTGCACGCCGGGGGGTGTCGACATGTCGTCTGGGATGGTGTTTGCGGCATGGGGACTAGGGGCTAGGGCAGCTACAGCTGCTGTGTGTTGCATGTGGTGTATCCGGAATCCGGAGTCAGCCATGCTTCGTCACTGTTGTCCAGGGCATGAGTCGGGGTACCATGCGGCTGTATGGCGTCCCCCCACCTATTGTACCGTGAGCTCGGTGACTGGAGCGAATGGAGCCACACATACACTATTTGGCCTCTCTGGGGAGAGATTGGAGCTGCTGCACACGCGTGTGCTCCCATGATGCAATCGCATCAGTGGGGTGAGCGAGGGGAGTCAATGAGTCTGATGGTGCAAGCCATCTTCCGTGACGTCACTACCTGTCATGACGTCTGCGTGCCACCACCTCTTCTGTCAGGACTCGTGCCCTGCTGTTGTCAGATGCGCCACTGTCCGGGGGTGGGGGAAGGTCAGGTATGTCAGCCTGACAGTGGCCCAGTTCAAGGACCACCTTGACTGGGGGCACAACTATTGGACATACTGGTGTAGCCCACCCACGCGCTAATGTAGGCCCTCCATGAACTATGTCAGCTGCGGAAAGGTGTTGCCATGGGCAATAAAGTCATTGAGGGAGGCTGACTGACCCACGCACAGATGCCGCACATGCCCAACAGACACAGCACTGTGTGCAGCAGGGGTCGCAGGGGCAGCTGTGCCTGGTGTGAAAGACACTCTAACCGTCATACTAGTGCCGACACGTGTTGCACCAGTGTAAGTAGTTGGGAGGGCGGGCATTGGCCTCCGTGTGGCTGCAGAGGAGCTAGAGTGCACGTCCCCTGTGCTAGCAGACATGGACACATGACCTCTGTACTCAGTTGACGCAGCAATTGTCGTATGGGCCTGTGAGTCATCCAGCACACGTCTGCCCCCTCCGATGCGCCGGTCACATTTGTCTCACCCAGCTCCTGTGCAGCTGCACCATTCAATGCCTCACCACTGTTGACCGTCCCCTGTCCCTCAGCACACATGGTAGTTGACACATGAGGGAGAGCGAGGTGGCCTCACTCATTTGGCATCAAATCCACATACATGTGCAAGGGAGCCAGCACAGAACATTCCCAAGTGCACATGTTGCATGATACCTGTGCAAATGTATACAGCAACCACAATCAACACGTAATGGCTGTCGTACAGGTAATGAACCCGCCAATAAGTGACACATGTGTTGTGCACATGGAAAAACACCCGGACTGTCACCCTGCGGCCATAGCCACTCATCGCCGTGTACACACCCACTCTCCTGATGGTGTTAAGGATGACCACTACAGAATTAGGCCAAGGACATACCTGCATGGAGCAGAATGTGTCACCACACACACTGACTGCAACATGACAGTCCACAATGGTCATGAGCCCATGCCAGACAACTGTCCATCGCACGGCCACAACTACTGTTGCACAGTGTGCCGGATGTGTGAGTATCAGGAATATGTGGTGAGGCATCGCACACATGTGTTAAGGTCACACACATACATGTGAATTGCCACTCCAGCTGACTACAGGCTGTTCCTGAGGCCTACGACTCTGAACGCATTGACTATGCTGAGTGCCCAAATTACATCTTGAGCCTCAGGAAACGCCTATGCATGTGAGTTGCACCCAGCACAGAGTACACTCACAACCCACTGCATCACACAACTAACATCACATTACCCAGAACATGGGTAGGCTGTGGACACATGCTGCCTCTCGCTGCAAAGGACACAATCCCACAGTACTGTACACCTGCTTGCTGCCCCTACAAATGTGCATCCGCCACAGGCTGTGTGACTGTCAATAGCAGACCATTAGTGGTGACATGCAGTGCCGTGCCAACCTGTCAATACGAGGGAGCATCCCCCGATTAGTCGCCGCAACATGGCCACACATACGGCAGATGACGTCACCCTCTTCGTGGGATTGGCTGCACTGTCGGTTACACGTACACAGAAGCATCAACGTGGATGCAATGGCTCATCACAAGGCCTTGGGCTGGTGGACTTCCAACTGCAGGGATGGTACACATGAGGGTTGGAATATCACACATACTCTTCACAGCATCACCCACATCCACCAATAACAGTGGCATGATGCTGACCCATCCTAAATGAACAGAGACGTGTAACAGAGGCAAGACGGTATGGGACATGCCATAACAGCATGTGTACACCACACGTGAATGCATGCTGGTGGGAGTGTGTACACAGTACCTGTCCATCCCATTCAATTCAGGATGCCAGCACTTTGAGCAATGTGTAGTCTGCCCACATCTACTGTCCATTGTCAGGTAGACCGACACATGGCTCACAAGGCTACACATCTTTGTGGGTGGACTCACTGTGTCCAACACTGCGCAGCCCTCAACGTACTCGCCCTGTGAATGGCTCACCCCGCAATGGAGGACACAATCAGTGCCACCATCTCTCACACACATCCCTATCACAAGGCCTGGAGTGTTCAATCGACAGAGCTGAGTTAGCGCATATCAGGAGAGTTGTGAAATAATGACACATGTAACCCACTGTACAGTCAGTGTAGTTTCCTTCTAGGATTGGGCGGTCAATGTGCAGCCCAGGTCTGCCGAGACTGAGAAGGCCAGCATTGAGCCAGCCAGCCATTCACACAAGCAATAGCTGCCCAGAATCATGCATTGCCAAGTGTCTGCGTCACTGGGTGTCTGACATGAAAATGCCATGTACCACCACTCGGGAGGGACATGCATGGGGAAACACCTGGGAGCCTACATGCACCTTCCACCTGTAGCTAGCATGGTAAGCGGTGCATGTTGGAACCCCCCAGGCTCAGTCTCATAGTGCTGCGGATGAACGACATGTGTGTCCCCCACATGCACTCCCACACACACTGTAGTTGTCTTACACACACATGACTTTTGCCGGTATTCGCCTTGGGCAGTGTGCGTGGAGCTTGGAATCCAGGAACTGCAGCTCCTCGCCGGTGAGTGGACATGGACATGTCATCAGAGTCGTCGACATTAAGGTGGACAGGTGGCAGCAGCAGCAGGTGTTGTTGAGGGGTGGCAGTCAGCAGTCCCTGGTAGCTGTGGTAAAGCCTGTCACCCTCCCACACTGATATAGCCCCCTTGGGGCTGTTTCTGCGTGACCAAGCTGCTGCGATTGGTGTACCGCTCAGCCTGTGTACGTTGTGTTGTTGGTGTGTGCCATACTCACCCAGCCTCGGAAGCGGTGTCAGGCACAGCAGCTAGGTATATTGCCGTGGTGTTGCCGCTAGCCACATATGCAGTCTGACTCCGTCATCATGCCTATCAAGCTAATATGGCCTCAATCCCCATGTGCATGCTCATAGCAATGGTATGTGTCAGTGGTCCTTGCTACTGGTAAGGGGATCTGTGTAAGAGTAATGTTGCTGTGCTGTCCCTACTTGTCAGCTGTTCGTTGATACTATTGCTTTGACAGTGATCTTTGTTTTGTGTATGTGTAAATGCCATGTTGTGTGTTGCATTGACATGTGTCCACTTCCATCTGTCCTAGGAGGAGACCAAACATACATCGCCCCTACCAATTGCTGGCAGACATGGAGGATGTGGAGGTCATCAGGAAGTTCCGTCTGGACCGGCCCACCCTGCATCGCCTCTGTGCCACCTTCATCCTCGCAGGGTGTATCCAACTGCATTCACCCCCTTGGCCAAGGTGATGGCTGCACTGCATTTCTTCGCTACCGGTTCATTCCAACACACGGTGGGCAGTGGAGGTGGGATGTCCCAGCCCATGTTCAGCAAGGTGCTACGGGATGTCCTGTCGGCTATGATGCGGTACAGGAACCGGTACATCCGATTCCCCAGGGCCCGTGATTTGCCTGCGGTGAAGGGTGCTTTCTATGCACTCGGACGCATCCCCCAGGTTGTTGGTGCAATTGATTGCACCCATGTTGGCCTTGTTGCACCACAGGCCATTGAGCACATCTATAGGAACCGGAAACATTTCCACTCCCTGAATGTGCAAGTGGTGTGCCTGGCGGACATGATAATTACACACGTGTGTGCGAAGTTTCCGGTTCCACCCATGACTCGCACATCATGCGCCACAGCATCCTCCCACGTCTGATGACCAATCTGCAACCGGACCGTGCGTGGATTGTTGGTGACTCTGCATATCCTAATGGGCCTTGGCTGTTGAGTCCACTACGCAATCCTCGTACACCAGCTGATGTCAGGTACAATGAGGCACATGGGAGGACCAGACGTGTGGTGGAGCGGACATTTGGACTCCTGAAATCCAGATTCAGGTGCCTGGACCGCACCGGGGGTGCACTGGCATACTCCCCACAGAAGGTGTGCCAGATTGTTGTGGCATGTTGCATGCTGCACAACCTCGCTATTCGCAGGCGGATCCCCCTGATAGTGGATGACGGTGATCAGCCAGGGCCCCGCCTGCAGGCCAAGCCATGTCCAGTGACGAGGACAGTGGAGAGGAGGAAGCAGTGAATGAGCGTCAGCAGCTCATCGCCCGCTACTTCACTTGACGGTGAGTGTCCATGTACGACGGCTGATGTCGCTGTAGTTGTGTATGTGTATGTGTGCATTGACAGGGCGGCCTATTGTTCACTGAGTGCTGTGTGGTAATGGTCCATGTCCAGGGTAGTATGCCACTGAGAGTGGCTGTGACATTGTGCCCTGTTGCTCTGTGACATGTGTGTACATTGCTTAGGCCTGATGACAAGTACTGTGTGATGAGTGTGTGACACACACAGTCAATGGACTCTTGTTCTGTTTGTCACCCCTAGGTCCCTACAGCCTCTCCTGGCCTATCGACAGAACACACTACAGATGAATTTCTGAACATGCTGACGTTTGTGCACCATTGATAATAAACATAGCAGATGACATAGGATGTGATACAGGTGTATTTATTTAAAAGGTGACATGTGATTGTGGGAAAGGTGATCAAGAAGGTGGTGCATGCTGTACAATGAGTGGACGGTCCTGTCCGCGTGATGGTCAAGGTGTACCCATGTTGTCCTGGGTCCGCAGTCCAACAGACATTTGCCACTGGACTGGCAGTGTGAGGTAGGATGGTAGTCCAAGTGAATGCAGGGGTTGGCCACCATGGCTGGCTGGCTGACTCACTGGTGTTTGGAGCGTGCAAAGTCCTCCCTGGACATCTGTTGCCTCTTCGGACGGCCCCTTCCACGTTTGGAAGGAGGGGGTCGTGGTTGTGGACTGCTGGTGGTGGCTGAGGATTGCCTACTCACTGTGGACGCTGGGGAACTGGATGTTGCACGTCCCTGCGCCCCAGCAGGTGGTGGCGTAGGTGGTGTGGTTGTCCTTGAGTGGGCCCTCACCTCCACCACTAGCTGGCCCATGAGGTCCACAAGTCGGCCCATGTGGGCGTCCATGGACCTCAACACCCCAAGGACTTCCCTCGTGTCGGAAGCTGACCTGGCCCATTGTCCCTGGGCCTCTTCATAGGCCCCAAGGACTCTGGCTATTTGCGGCAGGTCTTGGCTCCCAGGCTCTGTTGGCCTTGGCCTGACCCTGCTCCTCCCACCTGGACTGCTGCCACCGACCTGCCCACTCGCCACATTGGTCACCCGGGGCCTCCTCCTGGCTCCCAGGGTAGATGTTGAGGTTCGTGCCACCTCTTGGGATGGCTGAGTGGTCAGGGAGGCCGTGGTGGTGGTGATGGTGGTGGTGGTTGCGGCAGTGGTGTTGGCCGCAATGACCGTGGCAGCAGGGGCCTGGGACTGGTCACCAGCCCTGGGAGATGGGTTGGTGGGTAGGAGGGGTCCTGGGGTGCTGTTGCGCCCTGCCGTGCCAGATGTGCCAGCTCGGGGGTCCTCGTCCGTTGAGGTGTCCAGGCTTTCCACATCCGTGAGTCCGTGTGGGGGGCTTGTGGACTGGCTGTGATGGCTGGTGTCTCCATCCGCAGCATCATGCTGGTCGTCACCTGTGGGGCGGAGACGAAAAGTTATTGGGTTGCACCTTGCAGGGTTTGTGTTAGATGTCTGACATGCACAGTTGTGCACTGATTTGCCGGATGCGTGTGTATGTCTCTACAATGTGTGTGCGTGATCAAGGCAATGGAATAGTGTGATGGGTGCATCTGGCATGGGACGGATTTGTAATGCCAATTGGTGTGTGTTGCAGTACCCCTACATTTTGTGGCTTTGGTGGGAACGGGGTACAGCCCCATGGACGGTTTAGTGTTGGAAAATGGTACTGTGGTACATACAGTGACATATGGGTGCAGAAGGGGACATGTGTTTTGGCCACACGACACTACAGAGACAGAGGTGTGTGTATGACTGACTTAGCCAGCATATCTGCTCACTGTTGTCATTTATGGGCAATCCACAGCAGGCATTGTAGGGAGTGAGTGATGGTTGTATGCCACACGACGTATTGCAGATGGTACAATTCCTTGGTGTGCGTGCTACTCTCACCCATGTGCAGCAATGCAGTGCTCTTGGGGTGTTGACTGCATTTTGTATGTTGTTACTCACAGTGTGACGAGCGCTTCAGACACAGCAGACACATTATTGGTCATCGGCAGGACTCTTTGCTGTACTACCGTCTATGGGGCAACTGTTTAGCTGATATACCTTTCATGACACTGGGGCTGGATGATGGGATGGATGAGATTTTGAATGTGCATTGTGTAGCTGTGTGGTTCATGGGTCCAGTGGTGTAGGTGACATTACTGGGGTTCCACTATGTTTCATTTGGACGCAATAGACTTACATGGGTGATGTTGTACTATGTCAAGGGTAGAAGCAGACACGACTACATGGACAAGACTTGGATGGTGTTGCTGATGTGTGTGATGACTGACACAGTGCACGCCATGTGGGTCAGTACTCCAGTTAGACTTGTGCATGCTGACGTGACTCGTTACGTGTTTCTGCATTTGAGATGGCTCATGTGGGATATGACTCTGTAATTGATGTCCGGGTGCACATTGGTCACATGTTTGTGACAGGGAGCAGTGCTACCTGTCGCTCTGCTAGGTGACATGTCCCACATGTTAGTCGTAGTACAGTCCTCATGCCTACAGACACCCCGCCCTGTACAGTAGTCTACCCAATTGTTGGTTTTGAGGGTGGAATGCAATGGCTACCACATGGTTGTGGGAGGGAGGGGTGCTCCATCTTGCTGGTCTGTGGGTGTGGGGGCCGTGTTGTGAGTCGTGGTGATGGTTTACCATCCACAGACAGCCCTCCATGTAGGGTAACATATCTACCTGTCGGGTGTGGGTGTGCACTGCAATGGCTGGCACATGGGTGTGGGGAGTGCTCCATCTTGCTGCGCTGTAGGAGTGGGGGCCTGGGTGGGGGGGGACTTCTGCAGTCCCCCCTCCGATACTCGGAGATTGTGGTACGGCTTCTTACCTGATACTTGTTGGTTAGTGCAGCTATGGCTGACACATGTCCTTTCTTGTCATGTCAAATTCCTGTTCTTGAATTTGAATTTGTGTGTGTACCTGAAACGTGACTGGGGGCACTTTCATTTACTCTGCCGCACAGTTTGCTAGAGGCGCCATTTATCCTCAGTGTGCTCTCTAGTTGTTGGGACGGCTGGGGCGGCTGACGTATATAAATGCGTGCTGCGCGGATGCGCAGCGGACGCGCGTAGCGGGCGCGCTGCTGGCGCGCCGCTGGCGCGCCTAAGGCAAGCCTGTCTGTGCCCGTCAGCATTCCGGAGGAGGCCAGGGCCAGGTATGCTGCCGGTTTTACTCTACAGTGTAAGCCTCCGCTACAGTATAGTCGCGATAGGCTGCTGACGCTCCGGCCCTGTCCTTGTAAACCACCCGCTAGGTGGGATATTCTTTCTCAATCCTCGAAGGTTTGCCAGCAATGTAGCTACAGGATGAGCTCTGGCTCAGCCACCCGGCAATATTCAAAAGCCGCGCTCAACGATGATAGGAAGAAGAACCGTATTAGAGCAGCTCTGATAAACACCCGCTCTTTGAGAAAACACCACCAGGATATTTTTGACCTGCTCTCAGATGACCGATTAGATCTTCTTTTTATTACCGAGACATGGCTGAATGAATCCTCGAACCCGGTAGTGCAGATGTCTATCCCAGAGGGTTTTAAGATTTCTCGTGCTGACCGTCAGACGGGTAGAGGGGGTGGTGTTGCAGTGATCTACAGGGATATGTGGATGTTTAATCGGGAGGAGAGCGTTCTGTTGGGGGAGGGCGAATTCCTTGATTTTAGTATTAATATCTCACCTCGGTCCACATTAGGGGAACCTTGGTTTATAGACCTCCTGGACCAACAGGGCCCTTTTTAAAGCCATAGAAGATGTTATCATTCCCGGGCCCTGAGGTTTGCCCAATATCTCTTTCTGGGAGACCTCAATCTCCATCTAGATCAGATGGATGTAGGGACAACCCAGGAATTCTTGGATTCCCTAGATCTTGCTCAGCTCACCCAGTGGGTTAGTTCTCCCACCCACTGTGGGGGCCATATTCTTGACCCCATCTGTTCCAACTTTCCTATGGTAGTTGAAGATCCGCTCCCCGTGTCCTGGTCGGACCATTTTTTAGTTCACTTCTCCTGGCCCACTGAGGGTAGCTGCTGGATACCACAGGCTAGTGCCAGCCCGGCCGCTGCTAAAGTAGATCCCTTAGCCTTCGGCCAGGCTTTGGAGAAGCTGAGACCAGCTCTCCCCCCCAATATGGAGGGCGCCCTGGCCTGCTTTACCAGATGGATTACGCTGGCGATGGATAGTCTATCGCCCACGTCGTGTCGCAGGCGGGTCAGGGAGTCACCGTCTAAACCATGGTTCTCAGCCGAATTGAAAGTACTTAAGCAGCAATGTAAGAAACTGGAACGCTGCTGGCGGAAGGACTATTGCTCATCAGCAAAGGCCAGGCTTAGAGAAGCTCAGAAAATGTATTACATTGCTATTAGCAAGGCTAAGGGTCTCTATTATGCTGACCGGATAGAGTCAGCCAATAGTAACTCTAGGGAAATCTTCTCTATTGTGCAGAGCTTTATGGCACCGAGGGCTGAGACAACGAGGCTCCCTGCCTCTAACATATGGTGTGAAAAACTTTCTAATTTTTTTATTGATAAGATTCGTACAATACAGACAACATTTAGAGGTCAAAGCCCACCTCTGGCGGGGGTGGTGCCCCCGGCTGCTCCTTTTGAGCCGTCTTTCATACTGGAGGCTTTTACACCTATTGACCTATCTGACTCACTTAAAATTCTGAAAGCTATTAAATCAGGTTCTCCTTCGGATCCTTGTAAGGCGAGGCTTTTGGCCTCTGTGGCAGAAACAGTTAATTTAGAAGTTAATACGCTCATTAGACTCTCCTTTCAGGAGGCGCTTGTCCCAGCAGCGTGGAAGCAGGCTAAGATCCTGCCACTCCTAAAGAAACCTTCACTAGACCCTCAGGATCCAGGGAGCTACCGCCCCATCTCCCTTCTCCCCACTGTATCTAAAATCTGTGAGAAAGCAGTTAATAAACAGCTCACTGATTTTATTGAAGGCTCAGGTTTACTCCATCCAGCTCAATCGGGTTTCAGAGCTGCATATAGCACTGAGTCCGTTCTGGTTGAAGTATCGGAAGCTATCTGAGGTTGTCTGGATGCCGGTGGAAGTGCTGCCTTGATATTGTTGGATCTATCAGCAGCATTCGATACTGTCCCCCACTCGCTGCTTTTGTCTCGTTTGATGGAAATAGGTGTCACGGGTTCAGCCTGGAGGTGGCTAAAATCCTTTCTGGAGGGGCGTACGCAACAGATCTGGATCCCTCCATTCTCTTCCCCGCCTCAAGGTGTTACCACAGGAGTGCCGCAAGGGTCCTCTTTGAGTCCCCTTCTTTTCAACATCTACGTCACTCCTCTGGTCCAGTTAGCGGAGGAGCTAGGAGCCAAGATCGTGGCGTACGCCGATGATACCCAATTACTGTTTACCTGGGACAAATCGGAGTTTGACACTCTGAAGGTTAAAAACTGTCTGACAGCTGTCTTTCAGTGGCTCTCAGTGGCACAGCTTAAATGTAATGAAGAAAAGTCGGAGATTCTTCTTTACGGCAACTTTCCCACACGGGTCAGAGATACTCTCTGGCCGGCCGGCTTTCCACTACCGTCTTCTTCTGGTCAACCCGTCAAGAATCTGGGTGTGTGGTTTGACGAGAATTTGTCTTTCTTGTATCATATTAAAAAATTGGCCGGGAGCTGCTTTGGGATATTGAAGTCCCTCAGGAAATTTCTCCCCCTGCTCCCCAGGGCTGCAAGGGAAACAGTGACCAGGTCATTGATTTTGTCCCGCCTTGACTACGCCAATGCTTTGTACATTGGCCTACCGGACTATTCCCTCAATAAGTTGCAGGTCGTCCAGAATGCAGCAGCCAGGCTTTTGTTTAACATCCCCATCAGAAGCAGCGTTAGACAACATCTGCGCACTCTGCACTGGCTGCCGGTCATTAAGCGCGTTAAGTTCAAGGCCCTTGTGGTTGCCCATCGTGCTTTGCACGGATCAGGGCCAGCTTACCTAAGGAAGCGCTTTGGGTTCTATACCCCTACCAGAGATCTGAGGTCAGCATCTCAGCACCTTGCCCGGTTACCTCGTGTCCGCCGTCAAAGAGTGGGGGGCAGATCTCTTGCATTTCGGGCGGCCACTGCCTGGAATTTGCTGCCCTACTCGTTGCGTAACACCCATGATCTTAGTCTTTTTAAAAAACAGCTCAAAACATTTCTGTTTTAATCTGCGATTTTCTTTTTAGTTGCAGCTCAAGGTTCGCGCCGGGACACTCCTAGGAGTATCTGTGCGCGTTATAAACTAAAAAAAAAAAAAACATGGGTGTGGGTGTGGGAAGTGCTCCTTCCGGCACATCTGGGGTACAGAGGGTCCTGGTGGGAGTTGTGGTGCTGGCTGACTGTGCACATGCCCCCATGGTTTTGTTTGTTGGTACCTTTGGGCTGAGTGTGTGGGAGTGTCTGTTGCATGTGTGAGAGATGTCTGGTGTGTTGTGTGCTGGACATGGGGGTGTTTGGCCCTCGGTGCTATGGCATTGTGATAGTGCATGTCTGTACATGGCGGTGTGCTGGTATACATTTGTTTGTACTTACCAGCCTCCACTCCCCCTGGTATTCCGATGAGACTCTCCGGATGTAGTATGCCTCGCACATTCTCCTCCCACGCCTTGAAGGTCTTGAATGGCGCGGGTGGTCCGCTGCCAGTCCTGTCAGCCAGCTCACGGTTCTTGGCCTCCTTCTTCCTGACCAGGCTTTTCATGTCCTGCCACCTCTTGGTTATTTCCCCCCGGTTACGTGGCACGTTCCCAACTGCATTCACCTGGTCTACGATCCTTTTCCACATCCTGTTTCTGGTGGATACTGGTGTCTGTTGGACCTGGTTCCCATAGATTTGTGGGTACACCTTGATGACCTCGTCGACCATGACCGTCAACTCTGTGGCAGTGAACTTGGGCATTCGTTGTGTTGTCATGGTGCGTAGTGTAGTTTTTGTGGTGCTGGTGTGGTGTGTTTGGTGTGTAATGTGCAGGGGGTTTGTGGTGCCGGTGTTTAGGTGGTGGTGGTGGTGGTTGTGGTGATGGATGTGATGTGTGTGTGCGTGTGGTATGCTGCTTTCCTCTGTGTCTCTCCGTGTTCTCTGCTGTGGTGTTGGCTTTGTCGTGGTGCAAGGGTTTGTGGTCTGTGAGGGGCTGCTTTTGTACTCACCTATGTGGGTGTGTTATGATGGTCTATCGTTTTCAGGTGTGTTGGGCGTGGTGTCCTGGGATTTATGCTAATTCTATATTTTGGCAGGGGGATGTGTCTTTGGGATGGGTTCTGTGTCAGTGTATTTTGGCGTCGTTTACTGTGTGGACTTGTTGGCCGTGTTGTGTGTATTTGTTTGTGCCGCCACTGATTTCCGTGCACGGACGTGGCCGCCAGGCCTTCCGCCTTGTCAGTTATTCATTTCTGTAGTTCACCGTTGCGGGCGGGATATGTGTTGGTTTCCCGCCCTCATGTCGGGGGATCATAATTTGACGGGCGGTGTGTAGTCCGTCCGCGCGGTCGTATTTGGCTTTTTCGGGCGGTATTGCGTCCGTGGCGGACGGATTGTCTTGGACTCTGTCATGGACGGGCGGTATTCTGTTATTTTTTCCGATGCGGGCAGTGTTTGTTTAGCGTCATCATAATTGCTAGTTCGGTATTTCAATGTTGCAGGCGGGCGGTATTTTCAGGCTTTGGCGGTATTTTTACCGCCGGTTATCGTAATGGACCCCTAAGTACTGTTCTATTGTGATCGTGCTTGTGCCTGCCCACAAACTCCTGACAAATCTTCAGCAGTTTAAAGACTGTGTGTATTAAATACAAAGGCCTTGAATATACGCTGTTTGTGGGTGGAGGCGGCGATCACCGCTTATCAGGGGAGGAAAGGACGTCTTCCCACTATGACAATAAAAAACTTAGAAACAGCACTGTTGCAATGAAGCGGCAAGGAACAGTGCAATCAGTAGAGAGAGGGAAGAAAAAATCTGCGCTTATCAGCGCTTTAGAAGGCTTAACATCTATACCCGAAATGTTTCCTACATAGTACCCAGCAGCACTAGGAAATGAAAATGTTTCAAAAGAAGGTAACGCAATGATTGCTACTGATCAAAATGACATCACAGTAGCCAACAAGACTGATTCAGTGCCCAAGTATTCTTTAAATGCAAAAATAAACAGCATTCGTTTTTCTACTAAAATAATCAAAAAGTAGATAGCTCCTGAGGTTCTTTCTATCCTCGCACCTCCAGTGGATTATACCTTAGCAGACATAGATTTGAGCCAGCTACCACATACCATAAGGAATGAACCATTGAAAGAGACATCAGAACTTTTTAACAGCACACCGAATAATGTCACTGAGATCGAGGTGGATTTATCCCGTTCACCAGACTTTCCTCTTTCATCATCATTCCATTCCACAAATGATCATGTAATCATTTCTGAGTCCTTACAGGCGCTACAGAGGATACTTGAATTTATTTTAACACTACTGGAAAAGGCAACTTCTGACTCCGATCATACACTAGCAATTCAAACAGCGATATTAAAATCTTTAATTAATTCAAACAATCCCATGTCTGCTCGAAGGGTAAATAATGAAGCTGCAAACCAAATAAGTAAAGAAGCTATTGGCATAAAATTGCCATTGGAACGCTCAAAAAAGTCTAGTGCAACTCAAACACACAGGACAAAACCAAAAAGAAGAAAAGAGAATGAAAAAAAGGAACAGTTTACTCCGTTAGTAAATTATTTACAGAATTATCTTTAAATCAGGAGCTGCATTCTGACTCAGCTCCCCCTCCTTGTTACACAATTTTTTAACATTTATACAAAAGTTCAAATGACAAAGGAAATTCCTCCACTCTATGTCAAGGTACTCCAATAACAAACGAAGTTGAATCAAGAAAGGCTGTTAGTACTAAGGCAAAGGAAACGAGTAACGGGAGGAAAAGGTAAATCGTAAAAACACTAAAAGAAGGTCCGGAAAAATAACATTTTCACGGATAGGTGACCATTCTCTTTCTGGAATTAATGGAGCTAGCGGAAGAACAACCAAAAAGGCAATCACCCAGGATGCACATATATTTCCCATTTCCTTTCCTGCATCTGCAAAAGACACACAAGCTCCATTAAATTCGCTTGCTCCTGAATTTGCAAGTCCTAAACTCCCTATGGAAAGCAGGCTATCAGCTCATGTTGTCTCGTCAGTAAACTCCAACAGTGAGTTAACAAAGGTAGAGGCAACTCCCAATATCTTCTGAGTTCTTGAGATTATGGATCTCTTTGCAAATGGAAATAATCCACTAAATAGACAAACATTTCTAAGGCTATTACATAACTGTCTACAACTCCATTCCATCTCTTCCTCTGTAGAAAATAACTTTATTTCATGATTTGTTTAAAACCAGTGCAACAGTGTGCGGAGACAAAAAGTCATTCATTCAATACTAACTTTAACATTAGGTTTAAAAACGTAATTGTGTCATAAGATCAAAAAATGTGTTAAATACTAGCTTTCACGATTCGGAAATAGAAAAGAAAGTCATTGTATTATAATAGCCTCTATTACATGATGCTAGGTCCAAGGTACTATATAGATTGTGCTTGTTTAAAAAAGAGGGTTTGGCATCTTCCTAAAGGAACGGTTGAAGTTATGTGAAAGGAACAATTTGGACAAATAATCTCCTATTGTGCCATGCAATATTTGAAAGTCAAAGGCATTTCTGTTGGTCAGTGGCCAAAGGCGACAGTCTCAGTGAGGAGGGAGGGACACATTTCCAGTCTGTCTGTCCCGTTCACATCTCACCTCCTCTAACATCTTGGAGAAGTGATCCATAAATCTGACAAATGCACAATTCAGAGTGATATTCAAGGGATCAAAACAAGCCAGGACCGCTCCTCTGCAGGATCTTATACCTTTCGCAATCCAACCCCTTCGTAGCAGAGCCCTTCTATCTTCTAAGAGAGTAGGGCACAGGCACAATACATGTGTTATATCCTCCTTGTGTTGGCTGCAAAGCCGACAAGTTTCCTGTGTGTAGTCTCTTTTCCATATTGAAAGGTGACAGAATAGGGGATGACCCCCATTCTCAGCTTTATAAACTGTAGCTTAGTTCTTTCGTTAAAGTATTCATTAGGTAGCACTGGGGTTTCAATTGTTTGTAAGTACGTAGGGTCATCCAACCGTAGTTCTGTGCAGAGAGGCTGGCACTATCTTCTATTGAAGAAAGACGGTTCGTACTAATTTTTGCTAACCTCTTAAATTCCTGTTGGCTGATGTGTAAGTCCCAAGAGGGAGTCAAGCTAAGTGTACTGAGGGCTCGGTTCAGATAGTGATGACCTGCAGTTTGTATTCAAATTGATCCATAAGTTGTGGGCCAGAGTGTCTTCCTTGGAGGCCCTAAGCTTATGGCAACTTATTGCGAAGGCCGCCATACGGGCCAGTGCCTGTCTACAGATTCCGAATTCCAGTCTGATTTGTGCTGGAGATGTGTGGTTAGGGAGCTGGAAGACCATTCTGTAGATTATTGTGACTATTTTGTCCAATGACCTGCTGTCCTGCCCTTTCAGAGCCTCACACCCATATGTTAGGGTTGGGATAACCTTTGCCTGAGCCACCTGAAGAATTGGAGCAAAGGAGGGGCCATTTAGTTTTTGTAAACGGATCTAAGTGCGAACGACAAAGCGATGCCTTTCTTTTTTAGTTCCGCCAACTGGCTCGCATATCTGCCGTTGTTATTGAAGAGTACGCCTAAATACTTGTGGCAACTGGTGTCTTCTATTTCCTGGTGAAGAGACCATGTCGGCTTTTTGGTCCCACTTATTCGGATTGCAAGGATTTTGGTTTGCTTTTTTGTTTATCTGCAAACCGTTCCTATCGGAGTATGTAGCGGTCGCATCCAGAAGGCGTTGTAGGCCGATCTTTGTGTGGCTGAGAAGAACCAGATCGTCAGCATAGAGCAAATTAGAAAGACCAAGGCCACCCAATTTGGGTGGATGCGAATTAACTGAATTGCGGACTGGAGACAATTTGGAAAAAAATAGATTGAAAAGCGAAGGAGCAAGAATGCAGCCTTGCTTGAGCCCTTGCGTGGTAGTTATGGGCCGTGACAGGCGCGATCTGTCCCCGATTTGAATCCTGACCCATGTGTTGTGTTGCAAAAGCTGCAAGACCCTGAGCAAGGTGTTGGGTATATTGAGCAGGGCGAGTTTCTGCCAGAGCTTCCTTCTATCTACCCTGTCGAATGCAGATTTGTAGTCTATGAAACCCATATATACGAGACTGATATTGAGTTTGGCCTGGTCGATCAGGAGAGAAAGTGTGATGAGATTCGCTGATGTCCCAGTGTTGCTTGTGAATCCAATCTGGTTTGGTGGTATGATTTGATTTGTCTCAGCCCATAATCGTAGGGAGTCCAGCAGCACGCCTGCGTAGTACTTCACTTCATTATCAATTTGGGCTTGAAAAATCCCAAAAGTGTTACTAGACCGGGAGGTCTAGTGACTTAAATAATCTACTCGACCTAATTATAATGCTCTTGACCCATAAACTGGTTATTTTAAATTATGTGATCCTGGGCAAGTATTTTAATTCACTGAGATGCCATTTTCTTCTTTATCACATATGAGAGCACCTTCCAATACGCACGTTCAGCACGTCTGCTGTACAGAAAACGCTTTTGTTTGATTTAATAGACTAAACATTAGCTCCATGTCATCAGGGCTTGGCCCGGAATGTCTCTCACATCATGTTTAAAAACTATCACTTTTAATAAATACATAACAAAAGCATAAAGTAGCAGCCCACTATTATTTGGAATCTGCAGATTTTACATTGAAGTGGCCACAGAATTTGTCACTGACATGTGGTTTTTAAAACTATATAGTGTACAATGTTTGGAAATAAAGTTTCTGCAATTATTTGTCATTTGCACATCACCAAGAAAAGTGTTCTGATTTGTTTTCCTCCAATTTAAATCTTTGTTTGCATCACACTTCTAAATTACAAAAAAGTTCTTTCATAATTTCTGATCTACTTGTACTATTCATTTGCAAGCTGTTCAAATATTGTTTTAGAGAAAAACAGACATTTTACTGCATTTTGTTTCACAATTATCGTCAAATAGCCCACTTGACAAAAACCATGTAACTGTAAAAAGAGAAAGAAAAGTAAACACCATTTTCCATGAACACATGAGCAACAATTAGTAAAAAGACAAACTGACATTTAACCTCTGTCCTTGAGCAGTTGGCAAATGTGTCAAGATAAAACAAGATTTAAAGGCGTTTTAATTGCTCATTCACTTTCTGAACAAAAAGAACACCTGTTTCTTCCAGCTTAAGTTTACTCGCCAGCAGGGCTAAAAATAGCTCGACCTGCTAAAATTTCACTCGCAATTGCGAGGGGGCGAGTGGATTTTTCGAGGCCTGTGATTAGGGCGATCATGAGATAAATTCCGGGAGATTTCTTGTCGCCGCCTTTGAAAATCGGAGCAAGAATCGACCCACGCCATGAGGCTGGGTTGGAATTCCTTTCTAAAATAGTTAAATAGAGCAGGGCTCATTGAGTGGCCCAAAAAGCTGGCTCCTCCTTGTATAAGGCTGGTGGGTTAGGCTTCTTGACTGTCCTGTCCGTTAGTGGTTCTGAGTGAGGTGCCTACTACCTGAAGCCCTGGGATTTCGCTCATTTGATCCCAAGAGCAGATTGCGCTGTTGGCCGATACATAGATTGCAAGACCTCTGCTGCTAAGGCCAGGATTCTTTAGTTGCAGGAGTGTGATGGTTTATGTACCCTTCTAGATGGTGTGGCCTCTGAAGCCATGTCTCTTGCAATAGAATAATTTCAAAGGAACGCAAATCAGATACAGTGCCCTGATCGTTCAGTTTGTTTGCCAGGCCGTTGATATTTCCAGGAGCATATCTGAAGTGGGCTTCCTGCAAGGTCGTTGTTGCTGTTGCTTTGTCACCGTAGCAAAAGAGTTGAGTTCAAGGTCCCCGGCAGGCATGCCCAGGTGTCGGCTCCAGCCGGGCCCGTGGAATGAATGTTATAGGCACCGTTTAGGTTCCTTGAGCTGGAAACAGGGGTTTTGCTTAAGGCGCTCGTCGGGACCGATTAAACCGACCTTGGCAGCGCTCTTGAACTCGCCACGTCTGGCGTGATGTCGAGTATATGTGGATAACCTGGTTCCTTCTCAGGAGTAAGGGAAATGCCCCACTGCTTGAAAATGTCCGTGTATCGCAGGATCTTGTTGGCTAACTGCGTCGATCACCAGGTGTCTTTGGTTGCTTCGTTGGTCTGTCCTGGTGTGATGAACTCAACAGAGAGTATCTCATGGGATGTGACTTCTTCCCTCAAACATGTTGCTTGTATTAGCTTCAAGATGTTCCCCCGGTTTAGGATGTCAGACCTGCCTTTCGACTTGTACTCCGGGTAGAATAGTTTATGCGCAGATGGTGCTTGTGCTGGCTGTGTGTTGGTGGCCATCAAGAGAAGTTGCAGGTAAGTTGTTCCCTGGCTTTGGGAAAGTGTGGTTGGTTAGTCTAGATTCCAGGGGGAAGGTAGGAGAGGCGGGGGAGGGTGGTGCTGGGCTCATTTGGGCTCCTTGAAGCTGTATCAGGGGTATTATTCGAGATGCTGGCTTGAACAAGTTCTTCGATGTGGATTGTTTCGTGTCTGATGGTTCTATTGTTACTGACAGGCAAGATGGTTAACCAAGTGCTCTTTCGTCCTGCCACTAGGTTTAGAGGTTCGGGAGCCGTGTCTTGCCATTGGGTTTTAGCGGGAACCACCAGAGGGATCCTCGTTGCTGTTGCGGCGGAGTCTGTGCTAGCTGGTGTAAACATCGCCTCAGTGGATGGTGTAATTGAGCTCAGTTCCTTTTTGGCCTGATTATGAGTTGAGGTTGGGTCACCAATCACTTTTGCTGACCCGCTAGAACGGGTTGGGTCCTTGTGTCCAATCGAGTCTCCACGGATTTGTGTATTAAATAGTGGGTAGTGCGCCAATTTTTGCGTTGTGGGACGGATTTTGTTTCGACCTTTTCTCCTTTTTGCTCGTTTACCTTTGCGGTCTGCCTCCTCCATTTTTTGACCGGGTGGCGACAGTTGTCCCATTTGAGCAGTTACTTTCGGCACAGCGGACTGTCTTATCCAGGGGCTGCGATGGATCAACATTGGAAGCCCCCACTGCCCCGTGTGGTGGCACGTCTTGCAAGTTGTTTGTTGAGTTTTCGCCAGCAACCCACGCTCTTTCACTTAGAATGGAACGCTTTGTGTTGGTTAGTTCCTTTAGGTCCACCACAAGCTTTGTCATCACCTCCGGGAGTGCACTTAATTTGCCTAAGATTGGCGAGCAGTTGCAGCTTTGACGCGGGTGATCGGCGTCAGCCTGGGCCCATTTGATCAGATTGTTTAGATTTGTAATCTTTTCGTCTATGCTAGCAACGTATATGGCCAGGGTGTTTAGTAGGCTTATTTGTATATCCATTTTGTTGGCTTGAAACGACATGGCATCCATCGACCTCAGTAAGATGTCCAAGGCCGTGGACCAGGCCGGCTCTTGTTGGTTTTCCTCGTTTGAAGTAGGTGTGGGAACAGTATGGTGGGGAACTTCTTTTCGTAGGATGAAAGCATAATTTCCCACTCCTTAGATTGCAGATAGGAAAGGTTCTTTTTGGGGTCGGTGAGGTCTTCACCATAGGGAGATAGTTGAAGTCGCCCTTGTCCCTGAGAGATTCTTGTGTCACGCTTGTTCACAGCATCCCTGAGCAGTGGTGAATACACTGTTGGTTCCTTTGGTTTCTCAGTTGTTGGTTTCTCAGTAATTGTGGCAAGGCTTTCCTTCTCGCAGTGGATTGCCCACTTCTTTACTTCTGCCTCATCTTCCAGGCTAAAAGAAAGGTGATGTAGATCATCTCTGCCCGAAGATGAGTTGAGTAGGGGCTGTGTGGGGTTCCATTCTGGCGAATTAGTAAGAGTAGCGTTGCTGACCGAACTGTTAGTAAATTTGATTGCTTCTTGTGGGAATCCTTCTGTGCTCCAGGATTTAGGGTGCTGGTCGGCGATTTGGGTCCCCTGTCTGCCCGGGGGAAGGAAAGCCACCCCTAAATCTTTATTGAGCAGATCCCTGTCTAGCTCAATGGGCCCTAAGGGTTCGCTTGTACCTGGATGAGTTGCCGAATTGAGAGATGGGGGTATGAAGTTGGGTCCCTCCTTGTTGATGATCTTTTTTTTTTATTTATCTTTATTGATCAGCTTGTAGGCAGTAAAAACATAAGACACCTCAACATGGGGTTCAGCATTCCACTGTTGTTTTTTCGTCACAGGATATCAATACAAGCCGTTTTGCAGTTACAGAACTTAACCCACAATGAACAATCCCACCATTCACTACCCCCCCCCCCTCGGCACTGTGAATAGCATTTCAATAAATCTTATATAGCCCTTAAGAGTGACATGCAGCATATTTTCTAACAGTCCCTTCGCCCCCCATATACAGTCTAGTACTTCGTACGGCATCTCAGCCTAAGTCTGGCTTTCCAAGTAAATACCCCGTAAGGGGAGCCCAGAAATCCTTGGGGCGAGAGGCCTCTGGTAGTTCCTCCGCATAAGTGTCCAATTGGTCCCTACAGTACAATAGGTCCCGGATCCACTGTTTCACTGTTGGAACGACTTTAGCCCCCCACCTCTGCGCTACAGCTTGCTTAGCAAACAACGTGGAAATGGCTACGAGTCTCCTGTTACATGGTTTAAGCTTTTGTACCCATCCCAGCAGACATACGGCAGGCAAACATGCAACAGGCTCCATCACAATATCCGTGAGCACTTGCATGACCTTTGCCCAAAAATTGGCGATACCTGCACAGTTCCAGGCCAAGTGCAGGAAATCTGCATCATCCTGTCCACAACGCACACAGCGCGCACTGTCCCTTAGTCCGAAACGGCGTAGCTGAAGCGGGGTATAATAGAGTTGATGTAGATATTTAAAATGGATTATTCGGAGATTACAGTTCGCCGTTAGTCGCCCGGTCAATGCACAGCAAAATTTCCATTCAACCAGTGACATGGAGGTACCCACTACCGCCGCCCATTTGGTATATGAGGGGGACTCCGCTAGTTCAGTCTCCCTAAGAGATGCATTGTATAATTTTGTGATCAGGCCCCCGTGCTCCTCCCCCGCTAGCACCGCCTGCAGTGCCCGCAGAGTACGTGGTTCGGCCGGGAATTCTGGGTAGATATCACGGATTGCTTGTCGCACCCGCACATAGGTGAATCCCAGCATCAGGCCTGCGCCATGGCGACTCTGCAAATCCGAAAGCGCCCGGAACTGGCCCTGATTGTACAAATCCCCAAGGCGAGTAATCCCTACCTTACCCAGCGTTTGCAAGGCGGTTTGTTCCCGTGCAGCCGATATATCAGGATGCGCCGCGATCAGCAGTCTGGGGGCATATAGGTAGTCCATCCCCGCCCTCTTAGCGAGTGCATTCCACGCCCATGCCGTACAATGAACCGGGCTGATTTCACCCTGGGGTCCCTCCCCCCCCCTCCCATCAGGGCAGCTGCAGCCAGGGGCACCGGAAGGACAGAATCCGCCTCAATAGCCGTGTGTGGTTGAAACCTCTGTGGAAAATACCAGAAGTGCGCAAACTGCGCCTGAGCGCATAAGTAATATAGACGTAAATCTGGGGCCTCAAATCCACCTCGCTCGAATGGCAGCGTCCGAACCTTCCAGCTACTCCGGGGTTTCCCTCCCCCCCCAAACGAACGCGAGCAGGACCGACTGTAACGTGTTAAATAGCGCAACATTCAATCGGATAGGGATGTTTATAAACAGATACAACAGTTTGGGTAAAAATGTCATTTTTATGATCGCAATGCGATCCGCAAGTGAGAGAGGTAGCTTAGCCCAGCGTGTAGCCTGGTCCGTAATCTTATCGACGGCGCGGCCATAATTAGCAGAAATGACTACCTCAGGGTCTCTATGAAGCCAAATGCCCAAGTATTTCACCCGGTCATTTGACCATTGCAAGGGAAAATCCATCTCAATCTCCTTGATACCGGCCGTTAGTGGGAACACAGTAGATTTAGCCCAGTTGATGCTTAGACCCGAAAAGCGCTCAAACCTGACATACTCTCTCAGTAGTTCCGGCAAGTATGTGGCGGGCTCGCGCACATAGAGCATCATATCGTCAGCATATAATGACATCATTAAGGGTCGCTGACGAAACCGCAACGCCGCCTGGGCTTGTCGCTGCCGCAGCTTACAGGCCAACGGTTCCAATGCCAGCGCGAAAAGCATTGGCGACAGCGGGCACCCCTGTCGCGTACCGCGTTTGATGGGGAATGCCTCAGAGACCCAGCCATTAACACGAATCCGCGCCACCGGTGCATCATATAGGAGGCGAACCCATTTTAAGAAGAACGGAGGTAAGCCCATTCGCAGCAAGACGGTGAACATGTACTCCCACTGAAGGGAGTCAAATGCCTTCGCTGCATCGAGCAGCACAGCCACCGCTTGAAAATCCCGATCGAAATAATGCAATGTGGAAAAAATAGTTCGGAGGTTGTGTGCCGTGGATCTGGAGGGCACGAAGCCCGACTGGTCCGGCAGGACCAATTTAGGGACCAAGGGCTGAAGCCTGGTGGCAATAATTTTTGCCAAAATTTTGGCATCTATATTAATAATAGAGAGGGGTCTATAGGAATCACATGTATTCGCCGCTTTATCAGGCTTCAAAAGCATTACGATTAACGCTTCCGTAAGGGAGGGAGGCAGCTTGCCAGATTCATACGCCTCAGCAAATACCTCCAGCATCTGCTGAGCCAAATCATCGGCATAAGCCGTATAGAACTCGCTTGGGAGACCATCAAGGCCCGCTGCTTTGCATGTAGGGAGGGACATGATTGCCTGCTTTACGTCTTCTACGGCAAACGGCACTGTGAGATACTCCCGTTGATTGAGGGACAGCCAGCCCAATGCGACATTGTCTAGGTAGTCATTTATCTCAGAAATAGGCGGCTGATCGCGTTCCACATATAATTTAGAGTAAAAATCTAAGACCACCCCACTAATGTCCGTGTTACCGAAGTGCGCCTCTCCCTCCTCGTCCACCAGCTCGGTAATGTAGGCCTGGCTGCGAGGCGCCACTATTTCTGCGCTAGCGAGCGGCTGGGTCGGCCCCCCTTCCCGTAATAGCGAGCAGTGCACCTTCGTGATCTATGTCTCATTTCCTGGTCGACTGTCTCGTTATGTTCCGACACTAGCTCCCGGATTGCAGCCAATTTTTCAGCGGCGTGGCAAATAGCATAGTCGCGCTCCAGAGCAGCTATGTGCTCCGCGAGCTTCCTAATTCTGCGGCGCAGATCTTTGAGAACCCCGGCCTGTGCTCCGATACAGACCCCCCGACTAGTCACTTTAAACGCCTCCCAGAGAACCCCGGCGCAGTCCACAGTAGCAGCATTTTCCCGGAAGTAATTATGAATGGCTTCTCCAACTGTGTGCTTAAAAACCGGATCTGACAGAGGACGGTTGCAATCTCCACGCAAATGGGGGCTTCCCACCACCCGGGACCTGCAGCGCAAGCAGAACAGGAGAGTGATCTGAAAGGGTTTTAGCCAAATGTTTAACGTCCACAGCCCACGTGCAGACCGCCTCAGACAAGTCAATAGTCCAGGCGGGACCAAGAAACGTGCACGGTAGGGATAAAAGTGCTCTCTCTGACCCCAGGGTGCCTCAAGCGCCAGACATCATGCACATACCCAGCATCCAGGAGTCCCACAAGGGTATCAGTGGACTGTCTATGTCGCGGAGCCCCGCTTCCCTCCCTATCCTCGTTGATGTCCAGGCACGTATTAAAATCCCCCCCCCCCAAATAATTTCAGCACTGGGGAAGGCAGATATCCTACGCCAGACATCCACAAAAAATGAGGAATCATCCATATTCGGACCATATACGTTCACCAAGAGAACACTCGTGCCACCAAGCGTACCATGCACAATCGCCAGCCGACCTTGCTCATCCCTGTCTGAGCCATGGACCTGGAAGGGTGTGCCTCTCTTAACAAGAATCATCACTCCCCGGGAATAGGATGAATAAGAGGAGGTCATTCTAAAGTCCGCCCATCGGGCGTACACATTCTTCTCAGACAGCGGAGTCAGATGCGTCTCCTGTAAAAATGCCACTTGAACATTCCACCTATCCAGGGACGCTAATACAGTACGAATTTTCTTTGGACTGTTGAGGCCGCGCACATTCCAGGTCACAAATTGGAACTCACTACCCATGTGTCATGTGATCCAGCCAAGATATTTCGATTCGAGATCCGACCCTTAGAACATTTCTTCCAGGCTCATATATGGTACAGTTCACAAGTGCCTACACCCTCCAACCTACCCTTCCCCCCACCCACTTCGGCATGCCCAACTTGCCAAATCCATCCCAGAGTAGACAAAGCAGTCCCCGACCTCCCACCCACTTCAGCGGCCCCAACTTGGCAAAGCCATCCCCTCCCTGAGAAAACAATTCCCCATACCCTAAACAAAACTTATATTGCATGTGGGGTACTCCCATACGGGGAACACTAGGGAGCTACTAGCCTCCCACTAAGTAGGAGGTGGCTGATCAGGTCCAATTATTGTGCAGGGTATAGAAACATATGGGTCAACACAACTTATCCAGCACATTGGGCTCCATGCGTGAGCTCGGGGCACGTCTCATATGTGGGATAGTAGACCAAAAAATACAGTTCACCACCCCAGCCCGCAAGTGCCTACTTGAGAATTACTGAACATACATAAAAATATGGTGCATCCTAACCATCTGCCCAGAAATAACCAGTTCCATTGCGACCACCCGCTGGGGGATGTCCTGTGCCACAGATCATGAGTCCAGGGCGGATCACGTAAATGGGACCAGAAACATTAATACAGTTTTTCGCCGACCAGACATCGGGGTCCTGTGCTCTAATACGGGCGTATATCTAAAGGAGTACCATATAAGCATTTGTCCTGAAATAGGCCCCACAGCTGCAACCAGCCCGCCGTAATGGACATTGGCTCACAATGAAACAAACCCCAACAATAACACAGAAGAAGAGCATAGTGTGGGGATCTCCCATACAGGGGGCGTCAGAGTGCTACTGTCCTCCCACAGCGTAGTCTAGTACCTGAACTAAAATCAAAAAGCAAATACATAAACATAAGGCATCCAATCCAGCCAATATGTTACGTAAAACTCCCCACCCTGGCCATACGTGTGGAAGGCAATGAACGTAGGATGACCCACAGAGCAGACACATTAACAACCCACTCTTAATATCATTGTTCCTCCTCTTCATGCTCAGTCGCGGCCTCGTGTCGGCGCCTCTTCAGTTAGGGGTCGAGAGAATCTTGAAGTTCCCCTCTGGTCCCACAGGAGGCGCGCGGGATACAACATGGCGTAAGGGATGTTTTCGGACTGAAGGAATGTTTTTACTGCGCCAAATTCACGACGCGCAGATTGGACTGCGACAGTAAAGTCCGGGAAAAAGGACAGTGTGTTCCCCTGATAACAAATATTGCCCTTATCTCTGGCCAGCCTTAAGATGACATCACGGTCCCTGTAGTTCAAAAGCCGAGCAATTATAGGGCGAGGTGGAGCACCTGGGATCGGACGTGCTGCCAAAGAATGGTGGGCACGCTCAACTATAAACATGGAGGAAAAGTGCTCGGAGCCAAATATTTCCTTAAGTAGATTCTCAACGAAGTGCTCCATCCTACCAGTGTTCGTGGATTCGGGAAAACCCGTAATCCGAATGTTATTTCTGCGGTACCGGGCCTCTAAATCTTCGTTCTTGGCCTGAATGAGCGCCAAGACCTTTTCCATATTGAGGGTCTTGCTGGCAACTTCACTAAGTCCATCCTCCGTAGTAGAGACCCTCTGTTCCACCTCCCCCATTCTTGCGTTTTGCTTTTCCTGCTGCGAAGACATATGGTCCAGCCTGTGACTCATAGTTGACATACTACCCTCAATAGCCTGAAGGCTTTTTTGCATTGCCAGCAACGTAGATTCCAAATTGGGCGGGCCCTCCCGGCGGGCCCTCCCCCTGTAAATCAGCCTCAGAGTCCGAAGCCGATTTTTGCTGGGTCCTGCCTGACTTTCGTGCCTCAATCGTGAGGCGGGGTTGTAACTTGTCTGGCTTCCCCATAGTGGGAGGTGAAGGATATAGGTAGGAGACAACAGTCTCGGCAGTATGGCAGCACCCCCCAAGGGCACCTGGGACGCTAGGTCCAGCAACAAGCTAGATGCAGGATGCGAGCAGTGCAATGAACCTACAGCAGTGAACACTCCCTACAGCACGTGAGGTATAGGCCTCCCAAATACATCAGCAGTCAGAGCCAAGCCAGTGCAGTAGAACGTGTGAGAGGCGACTGTGCAAGGCAGTACTACAGGCTTACATTTGAGTTATTCCTCCCAGCAGGCCACTAATGTTCAAGCATTCTATACAGTCCCATGCTCCAGGGGCACAATGATAGCAGACTGGCAATTACAATCCAAGACGCACTCCCACCATAGGGCGACTCCTCGCGAAAGCATCCGTTGCGCAGTTCCCAGACACCAGGCAAGGAGTAGGATTCTGGCAAGTCAGTAAGTTATTGGCAGGGAAACTCCACCTGTCGCACTTAAGTATAATGCCGCCCGTGTTCCCCTGCTATCACGGCAGTCTGTTCACCAGGATATAACTGCTTTGAACCGGAAGGTGACACAGCGGTCACCAGAAGGACATCAAAAGACACAGCTGCAAGCCCCAGGGCTCCCCAAGTAGGGGTAGTCCGGGATTCTAGCCGAGGGGGCGTAGCGCATAGCGCGTGGCACAAATTCACAGGAATTCCAGCCATTCAACCAACCAAACCATGTGTACTGGAAAGCAGAGGGGTCCGACGGCTCCACTCAAGAAAAGGAAGCGGAGGGCCGACAGTCTGAAACCCATAGAAGCATCTGACCAGATACTCGACTTAACATCGAATACATCTCCGAGCAGCCCGGCGACCAACTCTAATCCACGCAACCTGGAAGCTAGCCTTATGGGTCCCACAACCACCCTCTCCCAACCAAAAATTACATCTAAATTCGCCTACCTCAAAACCGCGGGCTCTGCCATCTTTTCCAGCAATATGAGTATTAAGGGCCTGCCCATCCCTCTGAGCCCAGTAGTAATCATCAACAAGGAGGGGGCGCTAGAGGGCGCCAGGCAAGATGGCCGCACCTTAGTGCAGCTCCGCCCGGCTGATCTCCTATCCTCCCAATATCGGCTGAATATCGCGGTATCCAAGTGCCCAAACTACTGCCCTGCATGGTGTGACACCCCCGCTGCTGTTGGGGGCTAAGACTGCTGGTGCTCCCTGTGTCACGAGCAATTCGGCGAGGGCTGCCCTGACCGCCGCACAGCCAAGATGGCGGCCGCCGTTGTGGTGAGCTGAGATTGAGCGCCAGCCGGTGCTCTGCGGGGGCGAGAGCGCGAAATGCTACAGCAACTGAGCCTAGAATCAGTGCCACCGGCGGATGCCGATTCTTACCTCTCTGTGTTGCTGTCTGCGGGGGCTCGAGCCTGGCCGGTAACTCCTGGACGGCTCCGCGCCCTTCTTCGGGTGTGGTGCTCGGTGGTTCTAACCTCCGGGAGATTTCGAGCCTCTGGCTCCGAGGCTCCGCAGCTGCCGCCGGTGTCTCTCTCCTCCGTTCGTCACTTCCACTTCCGCAACTCAATCAGAAAAACCTCTCTCCCTCTGAAATAAGGTTGGTCTCCTACCCCAACGAGCATGATCTTTCCACAGTGCACGTAGAGTTTTGGTCAAATTTGATTCTCACAATAGTGCTACAGGACAGTGAAAGGCTTCACATAAAAGGTTTTGATGACGTAGGAATACAATATGTCTCCTTCATTCCAGAATCTAAGACAGGTGTCAGATAGGGAAGTCAATCCTTGTCCTCCCTTTCTCTCTTGAATGACTCTGTGCACATTAGTGGTTCTGCGGATACACTCACAGTATATATTGACCAAGGAGAAAGACAAAGCAAAGCCAGTTCAAAGTGGATAATAGTTGATGTCTCCTTGTCCTGGCTTTCGAGGAAACTAAACAAAAATAAATTGACCAGTATTTCCAAACTTCCTTTTTAGGGATAATCTGGAAATTATCTCCTAAAATGTGGCCAGTTTGGAAATAGATAAGTTGAATAGACTGCTGCGATTCAATCCAGCAATTATTTGTCTCCAAGAGACTTGGTCCACAGCAAAATTTGACTGGGAAAACTATTGTTATAGATGTCCTGGCTCCAAGGGTTAGGAAAGGCCACGCCAGGGGTGGCCTTTCTATCCTCCTTTCAGTTGAAATTCAGTGAGATTTTGAAATAGGACACCTCCCATGTAATAATGTGCAGTGCATCAAAATTAAACTTCCCAAAACAAGTGTTTATTCCGCAGATATTTTATTTTTGATTAAAATGTATTTCCCTCCTGGACTGAAGTACAATTCTCTGTTGAATGAGATATTTGAATTATTAGCATGCATCCTCGAGTCTAGAGAAAATGTCCACAAATATAATAATGGGTGATTTTAATGCAAAAATCTCAAACGCCTCAATAAAAGCCCATAAAAATAAGGATCTGGATGAAGCTTGGCCCATCCCCTACCTAGTCTTTCCGCCTGAGGCAAAGGCAGACAAACGAGTAAGAATGCTATTGGATCTGCTTCGTGGAGTTAATGGTGTGGTCTTAAATGAAAGAATTGATGGGGATGTCCTGGCAGCTTATACAAGAATGGGGGTTATCGGCTCCTCTATTATTGATGATATTATATTTAGTTACAATGTTTCAAAAATGTTAATTTTTTCATTCTGAGTTTGTTCAAGGCAGTGGTCATGCAATACTAAATACAAAGCTCAAATTGCAATTGCAACAAAAGCATTCTTGGACTTTAACAGAAGGAAATGGAGTAGCTTCTATATCCAGGAACCAAGGTCAAATTATTTGGAATTCTAACAACATAACTAAGTTGAATACAGTAGTCACGTCCCTGTGGACTCAATCTACAATAGAGGAAAGGAATCCCATCCAAATGTTTAATGATATAGTTTCAGATGCCGTGCAGGCTATTTAGAGGAAGTGTAAACCTCCGAATGAAAAGATTCTTTCCATTAAAAATCCAAAGGATGCTGATCTCTTGCGAAAGCTAAATAAAGTCATTCAACGCCAGTTTATCGATTTTTCATTTACAACGGGGAGAAATTCAAGCTCTGAGAAGGAAAAGAAAACATCGCTCTGGAATCAACAAATAAAATAATAATGGATAAGAATTGGGTGGATCTGAAAGAAACAGCCCTCCAAAAAAAAAAAAAATTTGCCAGCTCATTGCAAAATTCACAGGCAGTAGGAAAACTCCTACTGCGATACCCATTCCTCCTTCGTAATGGATTAACTATCTTTCTGAACTCTATGTGAACAATTCCGTTCCGAATAACTGTGAGGAGCCCTTAAAGTCATCTCATGTGCTTGATTGGCATATAATACCAGCGAAGGGAAAACAGATCGAGATGTACATAAGGAAAGCAAGATCTTTCGCAGCAATGGGTTCTGATAAGATTCCTATAAAAGTAATGCAAAGTGAGTCAGAAGGCTGGAGTAACCTTCGTACACCCCCCTTTTCTCCTATTGTTATGCTACGGGGCGAATTCCAAATTCATGGACTGGAAGTATAGTTGTCCCCTTACATAAAAACGGCCCTTGCCTCTCTCCCAGTAATTATCGTCAAATCGCCCCTCTAGATGCAACAAGAAAGATGTTTGCCTCAATTGTTCTGGACTGTCTTAAGTGAGTATACTCGATGGATGTGATTCCATTAGTTCAGGTGGTTTTTAGACCCACACACTCAGTGACTAATAACATTGCAATAGTCCAAACTGTTATTGATGAATAAGTGGTGTTTAAATTGCAAGTTATATACTCTGCGTTCTTTGACTTCTCTACCGCATTTGATAGGGTCAAAAGACCTACCCTCTGGAGAAAACTGGTTAATTTGGGGATTCCTAGTGATTTATTAAGACTTATTATTGCAGTTCATGCATCCACTTGGTGTAGAATTTCAATGGGGGAACAAGGGACTGACTCCTAAGATTGTAACACAAAATGGATTGAAAAAGGGCTGTATTTTAGTTCCTCTTTTGTTTTCAATTTATCTCAGTGATTTACCAGCCTGTTTTAACGATATTAATAACATTCCTCCTCGAACCGCACTTCAAAATTTGCATGTTTTATTATACTCTGATGACGTAGTCATCTTTGACCCTGCGCCTATCGGTCTTCATCGAAATCTCAATGTCCTTTTTAAGTATACGGAGGATAACTTTCTAAAAATTAATGTCGCTAAGACTAAGGTTTCTCCTTTTAGAGGAAAGAGGTGGTATCACCCTTTTAATTGGAGGTTGGGTGGAAGGTAGTAAAAACATACACAAACGTTGGAAGGGTCTTCTCCAAGGCTCCAGAAAGTACATCTCATCTTTTCCACATACGCCTTAAGGCAATAGTTCATATAGGTGCTTTAACATTTCTTTACTGTTTCTCTGGTATAAAACTTTTTATAACCCTCTTGCATATTTATCTGGAAAACATACTGCACATTTTATCTTATGCAGTAGATTATATTCCCTTAAGCAAATGGTCTGTTTTACATTTATTTGAAGGGAAGCTTCTCCGGAAGATAATCTCATTAAACCAAACAATTTCTGTTCAAGCATTATGCTTGGAACTTTCCCTCTTTAGCACCTCTTCCATATCTTTGGCAAAAGTTAATTATATGGGCTTACAATTTATTGCGTACACAGGAAGGCACCTAAGAGACTTCCTAAGGCAGGACGTTTAATGCAAAAGTAAAATGTATACCTTTAATAATAGTCTTAAGATTGCACTAGCACAATTCCAGTGTACTTTTGACCACTTGCAGATGTAGACACCAGCACAACTTAAAGTGTTTCTAAAAAATACGGCTGTCAGAACAAGTTACACTCATGACATTACACACTGTTCGCTGTTAAAAACATACAGGCCTTACACCAACAGTATATCTTTTAAACTGTTTTCTTTGGAACATAGTGTCAGGTGACTTTTACTCATGTTAGGATTGGGCATTTTACCTCTAAATAACTTTAAAAAGCACTGGTCTGATAAAGGAAGTAAGACTGGAATATGTGAACTCTACTGGTGGGACTCAAAACATTAAGCGCATATTTTTTGTTTGGCCTAGTACAACGGTGAAGGTAGCTAGAATTTTTTTTTTTTTAAACTTTGTGTCTTAAATATAACATATTCAAAACTGATGAATGGTTGCCCTAGCAAAGTCACCTCCCGATGTATTTGTTTGTTATAATTTGTACAAGTTTTGTAAATTGTTTTTACCAATGTATTAATTGTTAGGTTTGTACTGAGGCCATTTTTCTTCTCCTTTTAATGGTAATTATTTATAATTGTATTATTGTTGATCTCTGAGATCCAAATCAATACAAATTTGAATTGAATTGTGGATGACCTAGAAACGTAGGCCCAATTGACAGGATGGTAAAGTGATGAATTGCTGCTTGCAAGATGTCCTCTGATGTGGGCCGGCCATAGTAGGGTCACTAGGGGGTGTTTGTTACTGCAGCTTTTAAGAGGAATACATCCAGGACTATTGATATTTCACAGGACCTGCCCGTAGGTGGGTGTGGGATCCTGTCAGTGTATAGGCATTATACGTCCATAAAGTCATGACATAGGTGACAGCTGCAGTGGCACTGGGAGCAATATGAGTCACTATTTCATGCAACATGACAAATTGGTATAAAAGGTGATATTAAAAATATAACACTGTGATTGGTAGCAGTAAGGACATGGGTTCAATGAGTAGGTGATCCTGAACCTTGACATCCCTATCATCCATGGTGTGGTGTGTCATATTCAGATATGGGTTCATCTACTGTGGCAAATCAAAGATACCCTATTAATTCATAAAGAGCATTTAAAAGTTTATATTTACAAACGTTTAGGTGATATTGGGCATACACACATTTTGGTAAACATCTTTGGTGCCCCTGCTCCCTTCCTGCCATTTTTTTTCTTGAGGTCTTCGGGATTTTGTACATGGTGCTTTCTCGGCTCTGTTCATGATGTGTGGAGTTGGGCTTCATAATTAGCTATGGTGGGCAACTACAAAGTTTATTACAATGGTAGTCTCCTCATCAGTGACTTAAATTTTACTCTTCAGTGAGCTAGTTATGTTATGTTATGATGTCTTGTAGAGCGCACAGCTGCCCCAGCAAAGGGGCGTCCCGGCTCTAAGAGCAATGATAGCAGCTGACAGCAAAGACCCAACATAGCGAAAGAGAGAAAGAAGGCCAGTAGGCCGTTAAGCACCGAGCTGGCAGACAGATGGGCGAAGACTGTAGAAAACTTAATGGGAAGGGAACAGATGGGTCTTTAGTGCTTTACGAAATGCTAGATAGTTATCCATATTCCGGATATGTACAGGGAGGCCATTCCATAGCTTCGCAGCCAGTGTGCGAAAAGAGCGCCCACCGGCGCGAGCCCTCCTCACTCGCGAGATAGATACCATGTGTTGGCCTGCTGAGCGAAGATGACGGGTGGGAATATAGGCGGAGAGCAGGCCCGCTAGGATACCGGGGGTGGGGGGGTTCAAGATCTTGAACGCAAGGCAGAGAGACTTAAACTCCACCCGTCTCACCACCGGTAACCAGTGTAACTGACGAATGGCACTGGAGGTGGAGCAGCGTCTGGGCATGGCAAGAAGAGTTCTGGCGGCAACATTTTGGACCCTCTGCATCTAGTCTGCATCTAAAGGGCTGGTGCAGGTCTCTGGTTCTATGACGCCACACAACACAAGGGGAACAATGCAGACTCCAAGGATTTGGCTGTATTAATAGTTCCCCAAATTGTAATGATTGCCTGAAATGTGTGTGATTGTAGTTCGGTGCTAACCCATTTCCTATTGTGTAGTTTTTTTAGTTCTACGCAGAATAGATGGAGGGTGTGCAGCAATAAATCTAATTCTGGGCATATTTTTACTTTTTTTCTTTTTATGTGAATCTTCCTCCAAGCCTAGAAATAAACACACTAGTAAGCATACTACACTTCATAGTTCTAAACCCTACCTTTATTAAATGGGCCTTGTCAGGGATGGGCTATTAATTTGCGCAGGGGTTACCCCCATTACTCACACTTTGGTTAGGTTGAAACACAGTTCTTAAAGAATGTGTGCTCAACCCCTTTTAGCTATGGCACAAGCAGCAGCCAATTCACAAAGAAATGTGTGTTAACTTGAAGCAGTATCAGCAACTTTAAAGAAAAGATAAAACAGTAAAATTCACAGAAAAATAGATGAAACTTTAATCAGATGAAACTTTAATGAGCAAAAAGACACCATGATCTTTAAGTTCACTACAGTTAAACCAGAGATGGGAATTTGTAAAGCTTTAGGGCAAAAAGCGCCCAAAAAAAGTAAAGCATCAATGAGAGTTCACTGTTGGTGTTTGGCTGGGACCCAGGTGTGATTTCAGGACAGCGGTGATGGAGAATAGGTAGGATACATTAACTGGATCATCCTGGTCAAAGTTGTTACATTCGGACATTGGGCATGATTACGATGGCGGTCGGACAGACTGTCCGACCGCCATGGCCGCAGTCCAATTAAGACCGCAGAGGGCGCAAAGTTATCCCACCATATTACGATGAATGCAGTCTGAACTGCCAACCGCAGCAGTCGGAGTGTTCTCCGTATGGGCTATGGCGGTCAGAGTAGCCTTCACATGGGCCGCGTTGATTGGAAATGTTGCCAATAGGGACTCCGACGATGTCAGGGCTGTGCTACCACAGTCGAGCAGATTACGATGAAACCCTTGTACTGGTGGTCCCTTGTCGACAGTTTCGCAATGGTGCTAGACCGCCACATTACTGCTACCACGAAGCACCACAACAGTGCATATTGGATGCAGAGAAAAGCAACACAGCTGATGGCCATTGCCAAAGTGGACACACCTACAAATCACACTATAAAACACACCCCATCCCAGACCATGATCCTTTGCCTCTAAACTGCAGCACAGCAAGTCAGTGCAGCATTATTGGTCACCCTTTTCACACAATCCCATCACACACACTCCACACACGTTTTTTCACTTCTTTCTACATATTTCCTTGTTGTCAAGGCATTATTCGTTTTCTTCGCTCACTCTCACTCACTTTTTTTAATTAACATGTCACTGGCCAAAAATCCACGTTTTTCTGACACTGAGTTGTCAGGGATGGTGTATGAAACCATTAGAGTAGAGATGCACATTTTTGGAGCCCAAGTCCAACAAGCTTCTCTTGCTAGGAAGAATGAAATGTGGGACAAGATAGCCAACAAAGTGAATGCTATAGGTACCACCCTGTGCACAAAGGAGGACATCAGGAAGAGGTGAGACGATCTGAGCATGAGGGTGAAGAACCTGACCTCCAGGCACCACCACCTTGCAGCCCAGAAGACTGGCGGTGGTCCTCCCGGCCCACTATTAGAACACACACTCTGGGAGGAGAAGATGCTTGCCATCCTGCATCTAGAGGGCTTGACAGGAATACCTGGGGGATTGGAGACTGGTAAGTAACACGACAGCAACTGTCACAACATATCAATGTTCTGTTTGCACATATCTCAGCTCTTGCTATCATGTTTCTCATCTACTTTTCCTATATGCAGTAGCCAAGGTATCAGAAATGTGTGATTGCCAGTGACAATCAGTAGCCCAGCACATAAGTTCACATGTATCCATCTCCATTACATCCCACATATGGTAATGCTGTCTGTAAGTGCATTACCATCAAATCATCATCCCAGGACCCATTATATGTGTAAGTGTCTAATAGTAATAGTATGGCCCACCACAACTGCATTTTGCAAACAGGTATGTAATATAAACCAGTTTTGCTAGTGTTGGCAAGTCGAAATTGAAATGGCTACAACTACCATGAGGCCCAGTTGCTTGAACACTTAACAGGAGGCACCCGTGTTGTTTGTCCTTACTTACTTGTCATCCATGTCACCACTGGGGTTCACCTCACCGGCAGTTAACCATTGGTCAAGTGTGTGGTAGGAGTGATTGAAATGACTATTTCTACCATGAGGCCCGCTACCTTTAACTCTGAACAGGAGGCACCAGTGTTGTTTGTCCTTACTCACTTGTCAGCCATGTGACTACTGAGGTTCACCTCACAGGCAGTTAGCCAATGGTCAAGTGTGGGGTAGGTAAGATTGAAATGACTACAGCTACCTTGAGGCCTTGTTGCTTGAACCCTTAACAGGAGGCACCAGTGTTGTTTGTCCTTACTCACTTGTCAGCCATGTGACTACTTAGGTTCACCTCACAGGCAGTTAGAAGTGTGGGGTAGGAGAGATTGAAATGATTGAAATGACTACAGCTACCATGTGGCCTGCTACCTCTAACTCTGAACAGGAGGCACCAGTGTTGTTTGTCCTTACTTATTTGTCAGCTATGTCATCACTGATCCACAGGTCATATGGACTGAGCACCTCACACACACTGCTCTGCTCAGGCACATGTCTGGCTACTCAGCCTGAACTTACCCTGGTCTCCACAAATGAAAACTACCTGATATATCTGTAATGTATGAAGGTAACCCAGCTGATTTGAAATGGCTGGTGGCCCACTGACACTGCACAGCACACACAATTACCAGTGCTAAATCTACTACCAGGTAGTGTGTATGTGCCAGTATTGTACACACCTAGAACTCTGAATTTACTAATACACATGTAATTTTGAAACTGTGTTGGTTTTAAGTTATTGGGAGATGCCATGTCCATCCCTCATGTCAACATGAAGCATATCAGTCAAGCAAATGATCAGGCCAATACTACTTCATGTAATGGATGTCTCCCAATGTCTTGCAAACGCCTCAAACACAACGGGGATAGTTCACAATGTCAACCTCCACCCCTTTTGTCCCTCCCATGCCTGAACTCACTGTGTAGCAAATGATGTGGATGTACATACCACACTTACAACAATAAAATCTACTCTATGTCTGAACAGGTTGATACAGCACAACATCTGGCCAGACTCAGGACACCTCCCAGACTCCATCTACCCCCCTAGATCAACCCTTAGTGATGCAGAATCTCCTGGACCTATGGACGAGGAGGACCTACCTGGCCCATCTGGGCAGCCTGGGTAGACAGGAACAGTAAGTCTCACTGTGCCCACAGCCACACCTCCCACACTAGCTGCAACATCTCAGCTGATCTCTGCCCCAACAACCGGTGGACCTCGCACAGGCAGCAACATCTCCTGCACCCCAGTCCCACTTCCGGAGGTGAGGATTGACAACACTTTCACTGAGGATGGAGGAGCCAGTGGGAGGGGGCAGGCTGGCCCAAGGTCACAAGCCTGTGGGGGCAGGGGTGGTGGGAGGTTAACTGTGGGCCCGCAAAGTCAGGCCGTTGGTGCTACTGACGCCCAGGCCAACATTGCCCAAGTACTGGGAGCCTATCAGGACTCCCAAGGAGTGATGGGCCAGGTACTTTATCAACTCCTGGTGATGATGCAGCTGCAGAGGTGCATAGACCAGAGGTTGGACACCCACAGTGACAACATGGGCCCACTCATAGGGGTGCTGAGGGACATTAATGCAACACTCTGCAGAGCTTTCTTCTGCCACCTACCTCTTCCTGTGGTCCATCTACAACTGTCCCTTCTACATCTGCGGCAGCCACAGGAAGGGAGCTCCTGGCAGAGGATGACTCCTCAGACACCCTGACCCTGTAGCAGCGGAACCTCCCCTTGTGGGCTAGGACGTCCGAGAAAACATCCAGGAGGTTTGGTTGGCAAGGCACCCACCACCGCCAGGAAGAAACATTGCACCTGATGTCCTCCTTTATGTGCAATATGTTCACTTGTTGACTATTCCTGTACACTTTTCCATTTCTGATGGGAGGAGTTTATTGGACTTTGGACTTAACACAATGTGGCTCCTATAAAAGGTTTCCTCCACCAACACTGTTTATTGCACCCCTGTTTTGTCACTATTAGTCTGTATATTTTTTGTTTATTTTCTTCACATTGTGCACTGCAATAAATTTACTTGGCACAAAATCATTAGCTCTTGTAGTATCATTCACACCTAGCAAGTTATGAAGTTATCCCCTTGTGAATTACCAAATGTAAGTAGAAGCTACCTGTGTAAGCATGGACATGTGGAATGTCAACAATGTGCAACTGAGTATCACAACCATGTCACCCCAACACAGACATGCAAGTGTACAGTCTCATGACATCTTTATTTCATAGTTCCAACCTTAGGCTGGCATAATGTCAAAAACAGAGCTAAATAATATGCCAATGAGATGATCTGTGTCAGTGACCACAAATGTCATATGCATACCTCAACAACATGGTTGAAGGGAATACATCTGATAATGCCAAATAGAACCAAAAAATGACAATTGGTTCAGGGAATCAGTTGGAGCCATATCAATAACCTCACAAAAGGGATCCCACTTCATTGAAAAAAAGAAACCAAAACATGGCAGCACAACTGTTTCTGAGCACAGGTTCATTCCAATGCAGTGTTGCTGCATCTGGTGGAATGTCACAAAAATATGTCAGTGGTGTGCCACAAGCACTGTGGAACACATCAATAACTACATCCAGTTCATACACATTGAGGACTTAGCCAATGTGAAGGGAGACTAACATGATTTGGCCCAACTACAACATTGTGTTGGAGAACATATCTGAAAGAGACAATTAGTTATGGATTCTTCACCTTAGAATTACCCTCAGGCGTCAGACTGGATCTGGAGAATTTTTCTTCAGCAGTACCCCTGCACGTTGGTAGGTGGCTTCGCGTTCGTCGTTGGTGTCGTGGTCGCTGGAATGACGTCGCGGTATCTACTTAGACGCGGCCCCTGCGCCCTGAGGTCAGTTCTTTATTTTTCCCGCACCAGCCAGCGCAGATCCGAAGAGAGTGATACCTCGAGTCACTTTTTGACTCTTTTTGCGACTTTTTATCGACATCTTTTCGAGTCGTTCGACTCCTGGTGCACGCAGGGATATCCCGTCCTCGAACCGGCTTCAAGGCTTGCGACTCCTGTCGCAAATTGATGTCGATTACGGACCCGCACCTCGTGTGCCTTTTGGTGTTTGGAGCGCGACCACGACCCAAAGTCGTGCTCCGACTGCCGGGCCATGAACCCGAAGTCTTTGCGGGATCGGTCCTGAAAGCTTCTCGAAGCCCGGCAGTCCGCTCTGTGCCGCTCGAGGTCCTGGTCGAGAGGGAGGTCGCAGGACCGGTCGCGGAGCCATCACCACCACTCATCGTCGAAGTCTTCGTCTTCGGGTAAGTCGAAGCACAAAAAGAAGGCAAAGAAGCATCGCCGCTCTTCGCGTTCTCCCCGTCCGTCGGCCGACGCGATGCAAGTTGAGGAAGGTAGTCGTCCGGCTCTGCCCGCGGAGCCTACTCGGTCGACCCCGAGCTTCTCTCCTTTTCTGGGAGCCGGGGCGACCCCTGCCCAACTTCGTAGTTTTTACGAAGCCCTCCATTCGATCTTTGGGCAGCCCGAATCCGCTGGCGTGCCTTCGGGCCTCGCGGACTTGGCTGGGGACTCTAGGCCTTCGATGCTGGCGGCTTCGGCTCCTATGCCACAGGGCCCCCAGGGATCCAGGCCTGGATCCGGATCGGCGCTGGTCGACCTCGTGACACCTCCTCTGGCGCCGAATCCAGTGGCAACACCTCCGCCTCCTCTGACGCCAGTTGTGTCCCCAGCAGACGTTGACCCCAGCCTCCCCCTCAATGTGGACACCGAGCCGGACCGGCGTCAACTGACGTCGGGACCGGCGCTCACCGGTACTTTTGTACCACTGTTCTCACCTCGTGTTCCCTATCGCCCTGAGTGGCTACCAGAGGAGGGTGAGGAGGACTGGGAGGGGTCTGTGGACTCTAGCAGACCAGTTAGAAGAACCAGACTGGAGAGAGGAGTAGGGTGAGGCCAGTGGTCTGGACACCTCCCCAGACCTTGGCATGCTATCGCCCCCTACCGTGGCTACGGAGGAGGGTGCATCATACGCAGTGGTGTTGCGTAGGGTGGCTGAGGCCTTAAACCTTGACCTTCCTACGGTGGCGGTCAGGACTAACCTCCTGACCGAGGTGCTTCAGCGGCCTCCTCGGAGACCCTGCTGCAGTTCAATGAGGCCCTCACGGAGATCCTTTTGGGCACTTGGTCCAAGCCCAACACAGGGACTCCTGTGGATAGGATGATTGCCCGACGCCACCGCCCGGACCCGGGCGACCCCAATTTCCTCTCCCAACACCCAGGGCCGGACTGGCCGTAGCGGGCACCGGGCGTTTCCCCGGTGGGCCGCTAGGGTGAGGGCCGGTTTTGGGCCCCTGGGGATCCGTTTTTGTTAGCGGGGCCGGCAATGTCGGACCCCTGTAACAAAATCGGCCGAAACCGGCCATGGCAAACAGCTCGGCCGCACCCCCACCCTCCCCCCAGGGGTCCGGCCGAGCAGTTTGCCAGGGCCGGTTTCGGTTCCCAGTCTGGTCCTGCCAACACCCCACCCCTGATAGCTTGGTGGTCCAAGCCTCGATTTCCAAGGGCGCATTCCCTACTGCACCACCTGATAGGGAATCCGAAAAGCTGGACCACCTTGGGAAGATGTTTTCTTCCTCCAGCTTAGGACTGCGGTTGGTGAACACCGCATGTCTCTTGGGCCGTTAATCCCACTCGGTGTGGGACACGGTCGCGCAGGTGCTGCCACAGTGCCCGGAGGAGGCCCGGGCTGTGCTCTCCCGTGCAGTTGCCGAAGGGAGGGACGCAGAGAAGTTCGCCATAAGATGTGGGATGGACACCACCGACTCGCTAGGCAGGACGATTTCAACGTCAGTAGCCCTGAAATGCTACGCCTGGCTAAGGTCCACTGGCTTTTCGGGTGATGTCCAAGCTACACTTTGGACATGCCCTTTGATGGCCGTCGCTTCTTTGGTGACAAGGCAGACAACGCGCTCGAGCGCTTTAAGGACTCCAGGGCTACGGCCAGGTCCTTGGGCCTTGCTTCCACCTCCCGTCCAGCGCAGTCTGCTTTTCGCCCCTTTCGTGGCTACGGAAGGGGTGCCCCACCACGTTCCACCCAGAGCCACAGGCCTGCGCAAGCTGTCCAGCCTCTGCGCGGCCGGGGATGTGGGTCCCACCGTCATGGGTCTGGGGGCCAGCGGGCGGGCCAGTCCACCAGGGCCCCCTCTGCAGCAGCCTCCAAGCCCTCCTAGTCTGACCTTTCAGGGCCACCATTCGCCAGTGGGCGGCAGGAATCGCCATCATCTCCCCCACTGGCTCAACATCACATCGGACAGGTGGGTTTTGCAGATAGTCCGACGGGGCTACTCCCTCCCCTTTGAGACTACCCCTCCATCCTTGCCACCTCAATTCCATTGCATGTCGGAGGATCACTTGGGCCTTCTCCAACAGGAAGTTACGGCTCTTTTGGTCAAGGGAGCCATTGAGCGAGTTCCTGCCCCAGAAGTAGGTCGTGGTTGTTATTCCCACTACTTTCTGGTACCCAAGAAGCACAAGGGCCTGCGTCCTATCTTGGATCTCAGGAACGTCAACCGCTTCCTCCGGAAGGAGAAGTTCAAAATGTTGACACTGGTTCAGGTCCTGTCTGCCCTCGACCCTGGAGACTGGATGGTGGCGTTGGACTTGCAGGGCGCTTATTTTCATATCCCCGTCCTGCCTGCCCATCGGCGTTACCTATGGTTCACGGTAGGCCACGAGCACTTTCAATTTCCATGCTCCCATTTGGCCTTACCAGATCAGGGGTTCCAGTCTTCCCCTATCTCGACGACTGGCTGTTGAAGGCGGGCTCGCCCCAGGCTGACGTCTCCCACCTCCAGACTACGGCCGACCTCCTGCATTCACTGGGGTTCACCATCAACGTGCCGAAGTCACACCTAATCCCCTCTCAGAAGCTCCTTTTCATTGGGCGGTTCTGGACACAGCGCAGTTTTGGGCTTATCCTCCCGAACAGCGAGTCCTGGATATTCGGGCTATGATTCCGATCTTTAAGCCTCTATCCCGGGTTTTGGTCAGAATGACCCTGAGGCTGCTGGGCCTCATGGCCTCCTGCATCCTGCTGGTGGATTATGCCAGGTGGCATATGCAGGCTCTGCAGTGGGACCTGAAGTTCCAGTGGGCACAGCATCAGGGGAATCTTTCCGATTGCGTCCAGATCACGGAGGGCACTGCACACCAATTGCAGTGGTGGCCGACGAACCAGGATTGGGTCAACAGCAGATCCCTCTCCCTTCCTCAACCAGAGTTCACAGTGGTGACAGATGCATCACTTCTTGGGTGGGGCGGCCACATGGTGGAGGCGGAGATCAGAGGCCTCTGGTCTCCGGCGGAGTCCAGGGCTCCTCATCAAGCTTCTGGAGCTCCGGGCGATCCGTCTTGCACTGAAGCCATTCCTTTCTTCTGTCAAAGGGAGAGTAGTGCAGGTGTTCACGGACAACACCACCGCCATGTGGTACTGCAACAAACAGGGCGGGGTGGGGTCGTGGACCCTATGTCAGGAGGCACTTTGTCTCTGGAAGTGGCTGGAACATCAGGGCATGTCCCTGGTGGTTCAACACCTGGCAGGTTCTCTGAACGCCAGAGCGGACGAACTCAGCCATGATGGATCACGAATGGCGTCTTCACTCGGAGGTGGTGCTAGGTCTCTTTCAGCAGTGGTTAGATCTATTCACCACTGAAGAGAACACGCAATGTCAGCAGTTCTGCGCGTTGGAATTTCGGCACTCGCTAGGCGACGCTTTTCGTCACGAGTGAAGTTGCGGTCTTCTATACGCCTTTCCGCCTATACCACTTCTACCCAGAGTGCTGAAGAAGATCAAGCGCGACCGGGCCCAAGTCATTCTTGTGGCCCCGGACTGGGCACGAAGAGTCTGGTATCCCGAGCTCTTGCACATGGCCATCGATCCTCCGATCAGACTGCCTCTTCAGGAGGATCTTCTGTCACAGCAGCAGGGGACGGTCCTCCAACCGAACCTGTCCAGCCTCCAACTCCTTGCGTGGAGATTGAGCGGCGACAGTCAACAGCTTTCGACCTTCCTCCCGAAGTCTGTAACGTTATCTTGGCAGCCAGGCGTCCCTCCACCAAAACGGTATACGCCTGTAGATGGAACAAGTTTGTGGCATGGTGCGCAGCAAAGGCTGTGGATCCTCTTTCTGCCCCCCTTTCAGAGGTTCTTCTCTTTATTCTTTCTTTGGCCCAGCAGGGTTGTGCTCTGGGCACTCTAAAAGGCTATCTTTCAGCCATTTCGGCCTTTCTTTGGCTTCCTGATCAGCCTTCTCTTTTCAAGTCCCCTATTGTAAATCGCTTCCTTAAGGGCATTACTCACTTGTTTCCTCCAATTCCTTTTGTAATGCCCCAGTGGGACTTGAACCTGGTTCTGACCTACCTTATGTGCGCTCCTTTCGAGCCGCTACATAACTGCCCTATCAGACTTCTGACACTTAAAACTGCCTTTCTGGTCGCCATCACCTCTACTCGCAGGGTGAGTGAGCTTCAGGCTCTTTCTTCAAAACCTCCTTTCCTGGCTGTCCATCCGGACAAAGTTGTCCTTCGCAATAGGCCTTCTTTCCTTCCCAAAGTGGTTACCTCTTTCCACATAGGACAGACCATCACTTTGCCCACCTTCTTCCCGCCCGCACCCTTCTAAAGAGGAGGAGAGGCTCCACCGTCTGGATCCAAAACGTGCGCTTTCATTCTATCTGGATCGCACACAACAATTCCGGGTGGATGACCAGCTCTTTGTTGGCTATGTCGGCGCCAAGAAAGGTCGGGCCGTGCAAAGACGGACCATCTCTTGATGGGTCGTTCTTTGCATCAAAATCTGCTATTCCTTAGCGAGAAAGGAACCTCCAGTGGGGTTGTGTGCCCATTCCACCAGGGCGACGGCAGCCACTACTGCTTTGGGACGTGGAGTCCCCCTTCATGACATCTGCCAGGCAACTACGTTGTCTTCATTACACACATTTACCAAACACTACTGCCTGGACAGCAAAGTCTGGAGAGACGGCTTCTTTGGCCATTCAGTTCTCCAAGACTTTCTGGTGTGAACTTGGTTCGCAGACCCACCTCCGGGGTTGGTATTGCTGGGGTATCTATTCTAAGGTGGGGAATCCATAACTAATTGTCTCTTTCAGATGAACAAGTTACTTACCTTTGGTAACAATATATCTGTAAGAAACATAGATTAGTTATGGATTCCTCACCGCCCCACCCATCCTCCCCGTTCTGTGAACTGACTTCTAGGGTAAGAGACTTCCCTTCAGGGCCCTAGTTTTGTGCAACAGTGGTCAGTGTCTTGCATGGCTCAGCGCTTCTGGCGTGGAATGTCGTGTAAAGAACTGACGTCAGTGCGCAGGGGCGGCGTCTAAGTAGATACCGCGACGTTGTTGGCGACCACGACGCCAACAACAAACGCGGAGTCGACTGACGCCACCTACCGACGTGCAGGGGTACTGCTGAAGAAAAATTCTCCGGATCCAGTCTGACTCCTGGGGGTAATTCTAAGGTGAGGAATCCATAACTAATCTATGTCTCTTACAGATATATCGTTACCGAAGGTAAGTAACTTGTTCGATGGCACACATATTACAAAAGGACAACCACACGACAGGGAACAAGTCCAGTGGCGTCTTAGCAATTTTCATCCTATCGCTGTGCAAGCTGGCTTGGTACTGGAGTTGTACATCCAACGTCTGTGCCATACATTTCCTGGAACAATCCATGTCCACTTCGTACTTCAAAACAGCATCACATACCTGCTGATATCACAACTCTGAAATGTCCAAATGAAGAGGACATGGTGAAGGTACCTAAAACGAATATACAACGTTACCCCGCAAACAAACACTCCGCATACCATTACCACGAATATTTCTCTACGCAAATGCAATAACCCCGCAAGTTATTATACCGAAGCATATACAATGAAAATTTCTATTCAAACTATTAAAAGTACATTTAGCACGCATATTTACACTACGCATACTATAACAATGAAAAAAAAAATTGCAAATCTTTATTTTTTTATAATAAATTAGTCACTTACCTACTGGCATGGGATGCCAGGAAAACAGGTGTTTTGGGTGGGTAATTATCAAAATTTATTTTATCTTACCTTTAAGCAGATCTCTCTTGCTTGATCGATTCGCTCTGAAATGAAATGTATTATACGTGTTTGCGCTTTTGTCATTTTCAGGCATAAACATAAAAAATGGACTAAGAACGCCCTCCGCATAACTTTAAACAATGCGTTTCCTCCATGACAGTATTCGAGAGTGAGTGGGGGTACAGAGTAGCAGGAAGAGTCCTCTAAAAGAATCCTTCTGCCCTAGACCTGCTGAAGAGGAGTAAAAGGCATCACCATTGGACCTGTGCAAAGGTAGAATGAGGCAACACCCTCCACACTCCACTACCTCCGCATACCGTTACTGCATGCCAGTAATCATTAGTGGGTGGGGGTGCAGTTCTTTGCTGCGGGCATGATTGCCATTCTCGGTTTTTTTTGGGACACAGGGCTCACTACCATTACAGGTGCAGTTTTTTTCTGCGGGATTGCCATTCTCGTTTTTTTTTGGTACACAGGGCTCACTACCATTACAACGAATATGCGTTGTAAATAACGCGTAGTAATAGTATATTCGTTGTAATGTTATGCGGGGTAAAAGACTGCGTTGACAAACACCATGCGTTTAAATGGTATGCGGGGTAAAAGTATTCGTAATGAAAAATTCGTTGTAAAGGATATTTACCACCTAAAACAGGCCTATACAAAGGGATTAGCTAGGAAGCCATACATATGACACCAATCACAGTCTACTTCTGGAGTACACAGTACATGGGTAAATGTCACCTACACAAAGCAACAACAATGTGTTCATGTGTCAAGACCTTCCTTCACAAACAGCTGTGCACAGAGTTCCACACTGCTGTGCATACCTAACATGTAACCATTAACGTCCTCCTCACAGCATCACAACAACAGTCACTGTAACAGTCAAAGTCATGAGATCTCACAACATGCTTACACTCATGAGAAGTTGTTGTTGATGAGCTCTTGACGCATGTCAGCTCCTTCCTCTTTGCCACTATCATCATCATTTGGCATTTCAGGATCCTCACCCGGTGGCTCCTGCTGGTCTCAATCCTCTGAGATGAGAGGTATGTTCCGTCACATTTGAGAGGTTGTGGAGCATGCAGCAGGCGACGGTGATCTGGCACACCTTCCCGGGTGAGTAAAGTAGGGCTCCCCCAGTCCTGTCAAGACATCTGAATCTGGTCGTGAGGAGCCCAAAAGTTCGCTCTGTGTTATTCTATGGGCCTCATTGAAGTGGACTCTCCCTGGCGTTGTCGGATTCCTCAGCAGCGTCAACAACCCTGGGTGGTTGGGGTACGCTGAGTCTCCTAGATGGAAGACAGACAGAAGTGCAATAATAGGTCACACACTTTCAGAAGATGACCTGATATCACACACACACAAAGGTTAAACACATCATACTCACCAACAAGCCAGGCCCTCTCTGGTAAGTTGTGACAGCTGGGTATGGTGCTGTTCCGCAGTACAAAGGAGTCATGGACAGATCCTGGGAATCTGTCACAGGCGTGTGAGATGTATAAAGCCGATAAACAAACCACTTGCACGTTGATAGAAGCGATGGAATGGAAGTGCTTCCTGTTCCTATAAACCGGTTCTCTGACTTGATGTGGTACTAAGGCAATATATGTGACATCAATAGCTCCAACCACATGTGGGATGCAACCAAATCCATAGGGGTGACCCTTCACATTGGCCAAATGTTCATGTCTGGGGAACCAGATGTAGCTGTCCATGTGTTCTCATCATTGCTGAAAGCACATCACGTAGTACGCCACTGCACATAGGTTGTGACATTCCACCAGATATAGCCTCAGTGTACTGAAAGAAACCTGTGGTCAGGAAATGCGGTGCTAGCATGAGTTTCACCATTGGTGTCAGAGATGTGGGATAGTTTCTTTGAGGACGTAAATGAGGCTCTAACAGGTCACATAAATCTTTTATTATCTGCCTATTAAGATGAAACTTCCTGATTGCGTCTTTTTTTCCCATAGTTTGAACGTATGAAAATGGCCGGTATACTAGAGGCTGTCGTCTCCTCCCTCTGCCAGGGTACCTGTGTGTGGAGTGCACAGACATATGCATATTGGTTACAGTGTACGCACTAATTTTTACCAAGACACATGCAAAAGTCATGTGACCACACATACCAGCATATGTTAGCACTACACAGCAATTCCCATCATGCTTGCATAAGATACAATTGCATAAATATCAACATTTGGGATGAGGAAAGTGATGCCGGACAATGATCTGGAAGAGTGATTTCACCCATTGATCACTGTTGTAGGAGAGGCCAATTCAAGCGGAAGACAGCCTCAAGTAAGACATTGATTGTCTTGAGAAATACGGTAGCTACCCGATTGAATCGGATTGATTGCCATTACTGCAAGTTCCACCTTGCATCCCCAATCTGGACTCCACATTTGTCTGTAATAGCACAGTGCACATCATTCAAACTTCTATTGAAGAGTGGAGAACGTCATGTTGTGGAGACTGCATTGGGTACATAACGAACGTCACCGCCGGTGTACAGTGCACCTAGGTAATGTTGTTGTCATACACAGTCAAGCCTCGAAAAATCTACATGCCAACTTGCAATTGGCAGTAAAATGTTATCAGGTCGAGCTATTTTTAGCACCTACTAGTCCCTTCTGGTAAGTAAACTTAAGGCTGGAAAGGAACAGGTGTTCTGTTCATTCAGAAAGTGAATGAGCAACAAAGATGCCATCAAATCTTGTTTTAATCTTGACACATTTGCTGTCTGTTCAAAGAAAGAGGTCAAATGCCAGTTTGTCTTTTAACTAATTGCTGATTGAAAAATTAGGTTTATTTTTCTCTTACTAGAGTTAAAGGATTTTGTCAAGTGAGTTATCTGAATATGTCAGTTATTTTTCTCTAACACATAACATTTAAATAAATAGCCTGTAAATTAATATTACAAATATTTCAAAATATATCAGGAATTACAAAAGCAATTTTTTTTGTAATTAAGAAATGTGACGCAAACAAAGAGTTGAATAGGACCAAAACAAACTAAAGCACTTTGCTGGGTGATGTGCAAATGACACATATTTGCAGAAACTCTATTTCCAAACATTATTGTTTGTACAATATATAGTTTTATCAGTGGAACCGCATGTCAGTTGGAAATTTTGTGGCCATTTCAATGTAAAATTTGCTGATTACAAATGACAGTGTGCTACCACTTCATACTTCAGTTATGTATTTATTAAAAGTGATAGTTTTTAAACATGCTTTGAGAAACATTTCTGCTCCCGCCCTGAATAAAATGCTGTTAATGAACTAAGAGGCAAGTCAGGGGTCATGTGTATCCTATATGTGGCTAGATTTGTATTATATATGGAAAAAAGTTTAGTCTATTAAATCAAACAAAAGAGTTTTTTGTACAGCAGACATGCTGAACTCGCACATTTGAAGGTGCTCTCAATTGTGATAATGTAGAAAAAGGCGGCTCAATTAATTACATTATTTGCCCACGATCACATCATTTGAAACCAGTTTATGGGTCAAGAGCATTACAAATAGGTCAAGTAGATTATTTAAGTCACTAGACCTGCAGGTCTAGTGACATTTTTAATGATTTTTCAGGGGCTGACAGTAATGTACAACACTGACGTTTGATTATTGTTATAGGCAGAGAAATGGTGTCATACATCAGGTGACATGTTCCAATATAATTGTACTGGTGGATTCGCACTTACAAGATCGTTTTCTATGTAATTTTCAACACTGACATGGCGGATGCCTGACCTCACTAGGAGACATGCCATGGGCTAACATTGCATAATGTGACTGCCGCGGTCCAATGGTTGTCTCTATCTACAGAGAAGCCCACCTATGTGGATGCCTGATCTCGCTAGTGGGTCATGCTAATTCACTGATCGCCGGCTGATATAAATTGTTATGTAAGCAGCTTCCAGCATGGCGGTCTCAGCCATAGGCTAACATTGGATAATGTGAATGCCGCGGTCCAGTGGCTGTGGCCATCTACACAAAAGACCGCCTTTGTGGCGTACGTGTTCTTTGCGGTTTGAAAATCAAATCACTTGCCTCCAGACACTGCTGCTTACAATACCTCCTCAACGTCAGCTACTGTTTGCCATCTCTGGGAGCTGTCATGGCACAGTGTAATTGGAGCAGGGCCCCTGCCTCCACTCCAGAGGAGCTGGAGACCCTGGTGAAGGAGGTCCTTCCCCTGTATCGCCAGCTCTATGGCTCACCAGAGGAGCAGGTGAGTACTGCTAATACAGTGTACTCCTCAACAAATACCCTATCGTATCAGATAGTGTGTCCCCTACATAGGACAATCATGTCATGGTTCATGTGGCACTGTACTTTGTGTACTTCACAACTCCATATTGATGTGTAATCAGTCCTAAATCCTACACAGGTTGCATGCTCATATCTATGCATGTATAATTGTTATGTTGCCTATGATGAATTTGCTATTCAGTACATGGCAGATGTGCTTTCAATTGTATAGGCCTTACACCATAACTTGAGTATGCTTCCTGTAAGTAGCATGTGAGGATGATGTGAGGTATGTGTACAGTCCCACATATCACTCAACTCACATAAGGCCTCACCAAACTGTTGTCTGGGAGATACCCATACCTCAATAACCCCTTCAGAGTGAACCACAACGGCCATGTCATATGTAGGATGGCCACAAAATGTATTATTAGGTTTGGAAAATGTGGTCATATGATGGTCATGTGGGAACAGTATGCTCAGGCTGCAGAGAGCAAACCCTGACAATGAATTGTGCACTGTATGGTCCATGGCCCAGGCTGTAGCAAAGATAATGTGGCTATGGAACTGAAGTACAGAGTACTCTCCCTGTAGAGCTGCTGATCCTCAGATGTGGCCTAAATTAAAGTAACTGGACCATGACTGGACCATGAGCTGGCCTAAATGTACCTAGTGTTACTACAGTTGGTATGGTGCATGATGAGATCCCCCGACCGAAACTACTGTCCATGGACCCATATTGTCACAGTGAGTCAGTGCCTTAGGACAGGCACCTTACTCCCACATGTCTGAGATTTTACTGTCCGGTTCACTGACAAAATATTGTTGTCAAAAATATAGATGTAAAAAATATAGAATGTAAAAATATTGACTCCCTAACAGGAAAGTACAAAAATTATCGGGGAAAAAATATCGATGTTAAAAATATAGGGGCATATTAGCAAGACCCACGTTAAAATTATCGCCGTTTTAGCGGCAGGAAACTGCCGCTAAAACGGCGATAATGGGCTTGCTAATATGCGTTATGGAATTCCAATAGAAGCCCAGGTTAGATGTCCTGCACATCTAACCTGGGCTTCTATTGGAATTCTATAACGCATATTAGCAAGCCCATTATCGCCGTTTTAGCGGCAGTTTCCTGCCGCCAAAACGGCGATAATTTTAACGTGGGTCTTGCTAATATGCCCCATAGTTGTACAAAATATCGATTTTTAAGTAGAAGTAATATACATTTTAACCAATATAACAAATAAACTTATTTAAAAAAGCTAAACACACATACAGAATAATATATATATATATTTACTTTAAATCAATTATTAAACTATTAATTTTAATTTATTTTAAAATTATATAAAATGTACAAACCTATATATATCACGAAGCAAAGTTAAAACGCGCTCTAAGGAATAAGCCACAAATGAAGGTGCACGTAGATTTATTACTTCATAATTCCAATATGACGCGTTTCGGCCGTCAAGCGGCCTTGCTCACATAATTACAAACACAAACCGAGCAGCATATGTATACATACATTGATATCAACAAAGGACTACTGCAAAGACTCGGTACTTGATGTACGTATACAAGGCGGCCATGTTGGAAGGATACAGCCTGTAACAGAGTAAATGCTCGTGTATGTTGGCATTGCCTCTTAAACAGTATAAATACAATTTGATATACATGACGATAGGCAAGTGTCAATGATGTAAATGCAGAGCTGAAATTAGCTTTGGTGTGCAATCGCCTGTCAGTATAACCTAAGTAAGGGAGACCGCGGTAGAGGACTCCAATGTAAGTGTCATGAGGGCCGAGTCTGGATGCGATGCATACGGAGGTATGTCCCGCAGTGGGAGAAGGGTCCAATCACAGTGAAACCAGTGGTCAAAAAGGAGCCGAGTCTAGAAACGTTGCGTATAGCGGTGTGTCCCGAAATGGGAAAGGGGTCAGATCCCCAGGACCGCTGCGGTGACATGCTGCGGATATACTCCCGATTGTAATGTGATACACAAGTGTGAAATGAGTGTTGTCACTGGAAGGAAATATATATTGATTGATGGAATGTGCATTCCCCAAGTGGGAGAGAATTCTAGGCCACGGCACAGAACACCTTGTCGGCACGACAAAGATCGAAAAAAGTGTCAGCAGTCAATTAAAGTCCCCAAGTGTGTGGAAATGTACCCCCGTGAGGACACACTGGTGCAGGGTCACCCTCTCGTCCACGGGTCCGAAGACTAACAAAAGAGAGATCGGCACTGGAGTGAAGTAAAACAAATCAAGTTTATTAAACACTCATGAGCGGGACCGCGTCCGAACAACACCCTAAAGTGTTGTGGGAGGAAGTACATTGAATGCAAAAACCATCACCCTTATATACTGTTTGTTGCAGTGTAATCGCATGGGAAGGAAAACTGGAAGAAACAAGTTTAAGCACGGAAATAGCTATAGGCAAACAAGAGCAGAGGGTGACCAGGTGGTCAGGAGATGAGGGGGAGTAAGAATGTTTATGGCGGCAATAAGCAATCATTTGATAACATCTAAGACCAGGTGCACCGGCAGCTGCAGCCCCCTAGCACGTACACCAGATTGACCATGTCAGAGAGGTCAGCTAAAATTGAAGACACAGGCTGGGTGAAAAGGCAAGCATCAGAGAATAAAATGAATAAGACGGAAACGAAATGGACGCGACAGTAAAAATGGCTGCCGCTTATGCTAACATAGAATTTACACTTTTCCACAGACGACCCTTTTAGCATAAGCTAAGACAGTTTTTGTCCCTTCCAAGGGGTATAGCATACATCCTCAACATCTATTGTCATTAGTCCATATATTTCTCGTTCCACTGCTAAACGGGCATTTACGTTCTTGACATTCTCTTTAGACGAGATGCAGGCAGTACAGGCAGAAGTACAGAGAGAACAGAGCATTGGTCCACAATGAACACACAAACAACAAGAGAAGATAATAGCTATTAATATGAACAGGACTGATAATACTTTCAAACCCCAAACTGAAAGTAAGTCCCAAAACCACCCAGTCCAAGTCCATGTTCCTGGGTCTTGATGTATTTCGTTGGCTATCTTGTGTAGTTTGGAGATGGCCGCATAGACAGATGGTGAATTGTCCAGTATGAAAACACAGCAGCTGGATCCGATGACACGGCATGCTCCACCTCGGTCAGCTAGAACAACATCTAAAATAAGTCTATTCTGTAAAGCGACCATGCAGATTGATGCTTGTTCTTCCGTCAAGTTTCCTAAGGCAGCAGTTGTCTGATTAATCACTGCCTCCATTGTACGGGTGAGGCGACGGACCAGCTTGCTGTTTTGTACTGGGCCAACGAAGAAGAAAAATCCTTTATTAAAGTCTGTATATTTCTCCCATGTGGTCTCTGTCTGATCGACTACAGAGACATCGATGGCACGTTTTCCCCTACTACCAACGTGGTGATTGAACAATTGCAAGTCTTGGTGGTATGTTGGGGGAGCTAGAAACACAGGTGGTAGAAGAAAAGCTATGTAACAGGTACCAGACCAGCCTGAAGGTAGGAAGTAGTATGCCTTAGCTCCACAAACAAAATAAGTAGGACGTGATGCGAGGAAGCTGCTTCGGCCCCTCGTGGACATTTGCAACACTGTAGTACAGTTACTGTGACCCATTAGCACATCGCCTGTACTCTGTACACAGAGAGGGCCAGTAGTCAGAACAACAGAGATAACAGGTGCCCATTGCCTTTAGCCGATCTAGAGTTTGGATACACATATTTTGTTGCTGCATTTCCTCTACTGTATTCTTCCATCTCCAAGATGGTCCCCTTTGCTTGTGGGTCCCCATCTTCGTTGGGATAGCATACTTTATTCAGTTCGGCGTTGAGGTCGCCCACATCCCATGTGTCTGAGAGGTTAAATTTGTAGGAAGCATATAGTAGCTCAAACCAAGCTTGGCATGAGCCATTGTGAGAAAATGGCAGTGGTGGCAACGGTATTCCTCTTATGTTCTGATGAGGAGGCATCTTGCCACAAACCCAACAGTTAGTAGCATTGCTTAGCTGGTGTGTCTGATGCAACATTTGAAGAAATGAATTGTTTCTCAGATTTTGCCGATACCTCTGTTCATGTTGTCGCAAATCGAAATGATGGTGTTCCTTTGTAGTAGGCGATGTAGCAGTAATGTTGAGCAAAGAAGCCCCAGGCATTACTTCCTCCACTACTCACATTACAGTAGCAATAACAGCAGCAATCAAAGTCAAACCAAGGATGCAAAGTGTACAGCCATTACACACTGTCGCAGCAATCCCCTTCTTCTCCTTAGTGGGGATCATCTTTCGGCAAACGACAAAAAAAGGTAGCGCCCTAAGAGTCCTGAGTGGACGTTGGTTTCTTCACTGACGTTGAGACGAGTAGCCACTAATAGGCAGACCCCCCTTTGTAGTCAGACTTAACCACTCGGGTCAATGACTTCACTTGTCTTGTTTTGCACTGGAGAGCCTTTCTTCCTGGATCGGAGTAGGTACCTGGATGTACCGGGGATAGTATGATCCGGAAAAACTTCCTCAGTTCTTTCAGGTGATGCAGCTCGTCCCGTCTCTGTGACCAAGATGTCGCGGTGATCCTTCAATGCAGTAGGATCCACTAAAGCGAGTGGAACCTTCTTGCAGTGGGTGGCATGCGTCCATTTTTTCCTGTTGGTCACTCGGACCGCAGTTCGGGTGGCCAACAGAGGACCTGCTCGGGGCCCCTCCAGCGAGGTTCCAGACAATTTGTTCGTTGGAAGACCTTGATCATTACGAAGTCTCCCGGACGCAAGTCATGTCCGTCACCTTGCGACCTGTCCGGGAGAGCTTCCCGAACCTGATGATGAATAGAAAGTAAACTGTCAGTCAACTGAGACAGATAATCACTCATTAATGTATGAGGCACATCGTGTATAGGGCGAGGCTTAGGAACCCCCCAAATATTCATCGGCCTGCCAAACATGACCTCATATGGGGTAAGCCCAGAGCGTGTATGAGGTATTGATCTGATGGAAAGCAGTGCTAAGGGCAATGCATCAGGCCACTTCAAGGAAGTGGAAGCCTGTATTTTTGCCAATTTCAGTTTCAATGTAGAGTTATAACGTTCCACCAGGCCTGCTGATTGTGGGTGAAAAGCATCATGGAACTTCTGCTTGACCCCTAGCCCTTTCATAACATACTCTACAACCTGTCCAATGAAATGAGGCCCATTATCACTCCATAAAACTCGACAAGCACCGAATCGAGGGAAGAATTCCTTCAGGAGTATTTTCGCAGTTGTGAGGGCTGTATTGTCTTTCGTAGCATATGCCTCCACCCATTTGCTGAAGGCGCAAACTAATACTAAGACATATTTAAGATTGATGCATTGCAGGGTCTTCGGTTCGGTTGTGTTCTTGTGGGCGGGTTGTGCTGGATCCGTGTTCTTGGCGGTGCTGCAGGTGTGCCGGCAGTGGTGACAGCTGAAGGGTCCGTGGGTGTCGGCTGCTGATGCTAGCTTGCAGTTGTTGTTGCGGCCTGGGTTGAGTGCGTGGAGTGCTGCTGGGTCATAGCGTTGGCGGGGCGGAGGTCCAGGGTTCCTGGCGCTGGTCGCGGACGGGTCGCAGACGGGCTTGCCTTTGACGCGCCTTCGGTGCACCAGCGGCGCGCCCGCTGCCCGCGGCCGCGCAGTGGCCGCCATTAAGTAGGGGTCGGGGAGGGCTGGACAGCTGGGAGGCGGGGGCGGGGAGGGGAGCTGGATTGGGCCGGTCGCGCTGGGGAGGGAGGGGCCGCGGGGGCAGCAGCGTCGGGGAAAGGTAAAGGGAGGAAATAAGGGATAAAGAAGAAAGGGAAAATAAGCAGAAATAAGGCACAAAAGAGCAGAGATGCATAAAAGTGCAGAAAGGTGAAAGATAAAAGAGGGTAGAAACACGAGTGAAAGAGCAGAGCGAGAGAAAGGGAAAATGAGCAGAAATAAGGCACAAAAGAGCAGAAGTGCAGAAAGGTGAAAGATAAAAAGGGTAGAAAAACGAGTGAAAACGATTGAAAGAGCAGAGTGAGAGGAAGGAGACAGAGGTCCACTGGACCACCAGGGATGATGCGCAGGAAACCTGCGGGTGGAGGAGGGCCTCGATCACCAACACTCAAGAGTGCAGGGGCAGGGGCAGGCCTCACTTAATGGTGGAGCTGCGAGGGTGGGAGAGCAATTTCACTGACAATGAGTCAGTGGTCTTGCTCGCCTGTCCCCGCAGTGGCCGCCATTAAGTAGGGGTTGGGGAGGGCTGGACAGCTGGGAGGCGGGAGCGGGGAGGGGAGCTGGATTGGGCCGGTCGCGCTGGGGGGGAGGGGCCGCGGGGGCAGCAGCGGCGGGGAAAGGTAAAGGGAGGAAATAAGGGATAAAGAAAAAAGGGAAAATAAGCAGAAATAAGGCACAAAAGAGCAGAGATGCAGAAAAGTGCAGAAAGGTGAAAGATAAAAGAGGGTAGAAAAACGAATGAAATAGCAGAGCGAGAGAAAGGGAAAATGAGCAGAAATAAGGCACAAAACAGCAGAAGTGCAGAAAGGTGAAAGATAAAAAGGGTAGAAAAACGAGTGAAAACGAGTGAAAGAGCAGAGTGAGAGGAAGGAGACAGAGGTCCACTGGACCACCAGGGATGAGGCGCAGGGAAACCTGCGGGTGGAGGACGGCCTCGATCACCAACACTCAAGAGTGCAGGGGCAGGGGCAGGCCTCACTTAATGGTGGAGCTGCGAGGGTGAGAGAGCAATTTCACTGACAATGAGTCAGTGGTCTTGCTCGCCTGTCCCCGCAGTGGCCGCCATTAAGTAGGGGTCGGGGAGGGCTGGACAGCTGGGAGGCGGGAGCGGGGAGGGGAGCTGGATTGGGCCGGTGGCGCTGGGGGGGGAGGGGCGACGGGGGCAGCAGAGGCGGGGAAAGGTAAAGGGAGGAAATAAGGGATAAAGAAAAAAGGGAAAATAAGCAGAAATAAGGCACAAGAGAGCAGAGATGCAGAAAAGTGCAGAAAGTTGAAAGATAAAAGAGGGTAGAAAAACGAGTGAAAGAGAAGAGCGAGAGAAAGGGAAAATGAGCAGAAATAAGGCACAAAAGAGCAGAGATGCAGAAAAGTGCAGAAAGGTTAAAGATAAAAAGGGTAGAAAATCGAGTGAAAGAGCAGAGTGAGAGGAAGGAGACAGAGGTCCACTGGACCACCAGGGATGAGGCGCAGGGAAACCTGCGGGTGGAGGAGGGCCTCGATCACCAACACTCAAGAGTGCAGGGGCAGGCCTCACTTAATGGTGGAGCTGCGAGGGTGGGAGAGCAATTTCACTGACAATGAGTCAGTGGTCTTGCTCGCCTGTCCCCGCAGTGGCCGCCATTAAGTAGGGGTCGGGGAGGGCTGGACAGCTGGGAGGCGGAGCGGGGAGGAAAGCTGGATTGGGCCGGTCGCGCTGGGGGGGAGGGGCCGCGGGGGCAGCAGCGGCGGGGAAAGGTAAAGGGAGGAAAGAAGGGATAGAGAAAAAAGGGAAAATAAGCAGAAATAAGGCACAAAAGGGCAGAGATGCAGAAAAGTGCAGAAAGCTGAAAGATAAAAGAGGGTAGAAAAATGAGTGAAAACGAGTGAAATAGCAGAGCGAGAGAAAGGGAAAATGAGCAGAAATAAGGCACAAAAGAGCAGAGATGCAGAAAAGTGCAGAAAGGTGAAAGATAAAACGGGTAGAAAAACGAGTGAAAACGAGTGAAAGAGCAGAGTGAGAGGAAGGAGACAGAGGTCCACTGGACCACCAGGGATGAGGCTCAGGGAAACCTACGGGTGGAGGAGGGCCTCGATCACCAACACTCAAGAGTGCAGGGGCAGGCCTCACTTAATTGTGGAGCTGCGAGGGTGGGAGAGCAATTTCACTGACAATGAGTCAGTGGTCTTGCTCGCCTGTCCCTGCAGTGGCCGCCATGAAGAAGGGGTCGGGGAGGGCTGGACAGCTGGGAGGCGGGAGCGGGGAGGGGAGCTGGATTGTGCCGGTCACGCTGGGGGGGGAGGGGCCGCGGGGGCAGCAGCGGCGGGGAAAGGTAAAGGGAGGAAATAAGGGATAAAGAAAAAAGGGAAAATAAACAGAAATAAGGCACAAGAGAGCAGAGATGCAGAAAAGTGCAGAAAGTTGAAAGATAAAAGAGGGTTGAAAAACGAGTGAAAGAGCAGAGCGAGAGAAAGGGAAAATGAGCAGAAATAAGGCACAAAAGAGCAGAGATGCAGAAAAGTGCAGAAAGGTGAAAGATAAAAAGGGCAGAAAAACGAGTGAAAACGAGTGAAAGAGCAGAGTGAGAGGAAGGAGACAGAGGTCCACTGGACCACCAGGGATGAGGCGCAGGGAAACCTGCGGGTGGAGGACGGCCTCGATCACCAACACTCAAGAGTGCAGGGGCAGGGGCAGGCCTCACTTAATGGTGGAGCTGCGAGGGTGGGAGAGCAATTTCACTGACAATGAGTCAGTAGTCTTGCTCGCCTGTCCCCGCAGTGTCCGCCATTAAGTAGGGGTCGGGGAGGGCTGGACAGCTGGGAGGCGGGGAGGGGAGCTGGATTGGGCCGGTCGCGCTGGGGGGGGAGGGGCCGCAGGGGCAGCAGCAGCGGGGAAAGGTAAAGGGAGGAAATAAGGGATAGAGAAAAAAGGGAAAATAAGCAGAAATAAGGCACAAAAGAGCAGAGATGCAGAAAAGTGCAGAAAGCTGAAAGATAAAAGAGGGTAGAAAAACGAGTGAAAGAGCAGAGCGAGAGAAAGGGAAAATGAGCAGAAATAAGGCACAAAAGAGCAGAAGTGCAGAAAGGTGAAAGATAAAAAGGGTAGAAAAGTGAGTGAAAACGAGTGAAAGAGCAGAGCGAGAGAAAGGGAAAATGAGCAGAAATAAGGCACAAAACAGCAGAAGTGCAGAAAGGTGAAAGATAAAAAGGGTAGAAAAACGAGTGAAAACGAGTGAAAGAGCAGAGTGAGAGGAAGGAGACAGAGGTCCACTGGACCACCAGGGATGAGGTGCAGGGAAACCTGCGGGTGGAGGAGGGCCTCGATCACCAACACTCAAGAGTGCAGGGGCAGGGGCAGGCCTCACTTAATGGTGGAGCTGCGAGGGTGGGAGAGCAATTTCACTGACAATGAGTCAGTGGTCTTGCTCGCCTGTCCCCGCAGTGGCCGCCATTAAGTAGGGGTCGGGAGGGCTGGACAGCTGGGAGGCGGGGAGGGGAGCTGGATTGGGCCGGTCGCGCTGGGTGGGGAGGAGCCGCGGGGGCAGCAGCGGCGGGGAACGGTAAAGGGAGGAAATAAGGGATAAAGAAAAAAGGGAAAATAAGCAGAAATAAGGCACAAAAGAGCAGAGATGCAGAAAAGTGCAGAAAGGTGAAAGATAAAAGAGGGTAGAAAAATGAGTGAAAGAGCAGAGCGAGAGAAAGGGAAAATGAGCAGAAATAAGGCACAAAAGAGCAGAGATGCAGAAAAGTGCAGAAAGGTGAAAGATAAAAAGGGTAGAAAAACGAGTGAAAACGAGTGAAAGAGCAGAGTGAGAGGAAGGAGACAGAGGTCCACTGGACCACCAGGGATGAGGCGCAGGGAAACCTGCGGGTGGAGGAGGGCCTTGATCACCAACACTCAAGAGTGCAGGGGCAGGCCTCACTTAATGGTGGAGCTGCGAGGGTGGGAGAGCAATTTCACTGACAATGAGTCAGTGGTCTTGCTCGCCTGTCCCCGCAGTGGCCGCCATTAAGTAGGGGTCGGGGAGGGCTGGACAGATGGGAGGCGGGAGCGGGGAGGGGAGCTGGATTGGGCCGGTCGCTCTGGGGGGGGGGAGGGGCCGCGGGGGCAGCAGCCGCGGGGAAAGGTAAAGGGAGGAAATAAGGGATAAAGAAAAAAGGGAAAATAAGCAGAAATAAGGCACAAAAGAGCAGAGATGCAGAAAAGTGCAGAATGGTGAAAGATAAAAGAGGGTAGAAAAACGAGTGAAAGAGCAGAGCGAGAGAAAGAGAAAATGAGCAGAAATAAGGCACAAAAGAGCAGAGATGCAGAAAAGTGCAGAAAGGTGAAAGATAAATAGGGTAGAAAAACGAGTGAAAACGAGTGAAAGAGCAGAGTGAGAGGAAGGAGACAGAGGTCCACTGGACCACCAGGGATGAGGCGCAGGGAAACCTGCGGGTGGAGGAGGGCCTCGATCACCAACACTCAAGAGTGCAGGGGCAGGGGCAGCCCTCACTTAATGGTGGAGCTGCGAGGGTGTGAGAGCAATTTTACTGACAATGAGTCAGTGGTCTTGCTCGCCTGTCCCCGCAGTGGCCGCCATTAAGTAGGGGTTGGGGAGGGCTGGACAGCTGGGAGGCGGGAGCGGGGAGGGGAGGGGAGCTGGATTGGGCCGGTCGCGCTGGGGGGGAGGGGCCGCGGGGGCAGCAGCGGCGGGGAAAGGTAAAGGGAGGAAATAAGGGATAGAGAAAAAAGGGAAAATAAGCAGAAATAAGGCACGAAAGAGCAGAGATGCAGAAAAGTGCAGAAAGCTGAAAGATAAAAGAGGGTAGAAAAACGAGTGAAAACGAGTGAAAGAGCAGAGCGAGAGAAAGGGAAAATGAGCAGAAATAAGGCACAAAAGAGCAGAGATGCAGAAAAGTGCAGAAAGGTGAAAGATAAAAAGGGTAGAAAAACGAGTGAAAACGAGTGAAAGAGCAGAGTGAGAGGAAGGAGACAGAGGTCCTGGACCACCATGGATGAGGCGGAGGGAAACCTGCGGGTGGAGGACGGCCTCGATCACCAACACTCAAGAGTGCAGGGGCAGGGGCAGGCCTCACTTAATGGTGGAGCTGCGAGGGTGGGAGAGCAATTTCACTGACAATGAGTCAGTGGTCTTGCTCGCCTGTCCCTGCAGTGGCCGCCATGAAGAAGGGGTCGGGGAGGGCTGGACAGCTGGGAGGCGGGAGCGGGGAGGGGAGCTGGATTGTGCCGGTCACGCTGGGGGGGGAGGGGCCGCGGGGGCAGCAGCGGCGGGGAAAGGTAAAGGGAGGAAATAAGGGATAAAGAAAAAACCGAAAATAAACAGAAATAAGGCACAAGAGAGCAGAGATGCAGAAAAGTGCAGAAAGTTGAAAGATAAAAGAGGGTAGAAAAACGAGTGAAAGAGCAGAGCGAGAGAAAGGGAAAATGAGCAGAAATAAGGCACAAAAGAGCAGAGATGCAGAAAAGTGCAGAAAGGTGAAAGATAAAAAGGGTAGAAAAACGAGTGAAAACGAGTGAAAGAGCAGAGTGAGAGGAAGGAGACAGAGGTCCACTGGGCCACCAGGGATGAGGCGCAGGGAAACCTGCGGGTGGAGGACGGCCTCAATCACCAACACTCAAGAGTGCAGGGGCAGGGGCAGGCCTCACTTAATGGTGGAGCTGCGAGGGTGGGAGAGCAATTTCACTGACAATGAGTCAGTAGTCTTGCTCGCCTGTCCCCGCAGTGTCCGCCATTAAGTAGGGGTCGGGGAGGGCTGGACAGCTGGGAGGCGGGGAGGGGAGCTGGATTGGGCCGGTCGCGCTGGGGGGGGAGGGGCAGCAGGGGCAGCAGCAGCGGGGAAAGGTAAAGGGAGGAAATAAGGGATAGAGAAAAAAGGGAAAATAAGCAGAAATAAGGCACAAAAGAGCAGAGATGCAGAAAAGTGCAGAAAGCTGAAAGATAAAAGAAGGTAGAAAAACGAGTGAAAACGAGTGAAAACGAGTGAAAGACCAGAGCGAGAGAAAGGGAAAATGAGCAGAAATAAGGCACAAAACAGCAGAAGTGCAGAAAGGTGAAAGATAAAAAGGGTAGAAAAACGAGTGAAAACGAGTGAAAGAGCAGAGTGAGAGGAAGGAGACAGAGGTCCACTGGACCACCAGGGATGAGGTGCAGGGAAACCTGCGGGTGGAGGAGGGCCTCGATCACCAACACTCAAGAGTGCAGGGGCAGGGGCAGGCCTCACTTAATGGTGGAGCTGCGAGGGTGGGAGAGCAATTTCACTGACAATGAGTCAGTGGTCTTGCTCGCCTGTCCCCGCAGTGGCCGCCATTAAGTAGGGGTCGGGGAGGGCTGGACAGCTGGGAGGCGGGGAGGGGAGCTGGATTGGGCCGGTCGCGCTGGTTGGGGAGGAGCCGCGGGGGCAGCAGCGGCGGGGAAAGGTAAAGGGAGGAAATAAGGGATAAAGAAAAAAGGGAAAATAAGCAGAAATAAGGCACAAAAGAGCAGAGATGCAGAAAAGTGCAGAAAGGTGAAAGATAAAAGAGGGTAGAAAAACGAGTGAAAGAGCAGAGCGAGAGAAGGGAAAATGAGCAGAAATAAGGCACAAAAGAGCAGAGTTGCAGAAAAGTGCAGAAAGGTGAAAGATAAAAAGGGTAGAAAAACGAGTGAAAACGAGTGAAAGAGCAGAGTGAGAGGAAGGAGACAGAGGTCCACTGGACCACCAGGGATGAGGCGCAGGGAAACCTGCGGGTGGAGGAGGGCCTCGATCACCAACACTCAAGAGTGCAGGGGCAGGCCTCACTTAATGGTGGAGCTGCGAGGGTGGGAGAGCAATTTCACTGACAATGAGTCAGTGGTCTTGCTCGCCTGTCCCCGCAGTGGCCGCCATTAAGTAGGGGTCGGGGAGGGCTGGACAGCTGGGAGGCGGGGAGGGGAGCTGGATTGGGCCGGTCGCGCTGGGTGGGGAGGAGCCGCGGGGGCAGCAGTGGCGGGGAACGGTAAAGGGAGGAAATAAGGGATAAAGAAAAAAGGGAAAATAATCAGAAATAAGGCACAAAAGAGCAGAGATGCAGAAAAGTGCAGAAAGCTGAAAGATAAAAGAGGGTAGAAAAACGAGTGAAAACGAGTGAAAGAGCAGAGCGAGAGAAAGGGAAAATGAGCAGAAATAAGGCACAAAAGAGCAGAGATGCAGAAAAGTGCAGAAAGGTGAAAGATAAAAAGGGTAGAAAAACGAGTGAAAACAAGTGAAAGAGCAGAGTGAGAGGAAGGAGACAGAGGTCCACTGGACCACCATGGATGAGGCGGAGGGAAACCTGCGGGTGGAGGACGGCCTCGATCACCAACACTCAAGAGTGCAGGGGCAGGGGCAGGCCTCACTTAATGGTGGAGCTGCGAGGGTGGGAGAGCAATTTCACTGACAATGAGTCAGTAGTCTTGCTCGCCTGTCCCCGCAGTGTCCGCCATTAAGTAGGGGTCGGGAGGGCTGGACAGCTGGGAGGCGGGGAGGGGAGCTGGATTGGGCCGGTCGCGCTGGGGGGGAGGGCCGCAGGGGCAGCAGCGGCGGGGAAAGGTAAAGGGAGGAAATAAGGGATAGAGAAAAAGGGAAAATAAGCAGAAATAAGGCACAAAAGAGCAGAGATGCAGAAAAGTGCAGAAAGCTGAAAGATAAAAGAGGGTAGAAAACGAGTGAAAACGAGTGAAAGAGCAGAGCGAGAGAAAGGGAAAATGAGCAGAAATAAGGCACAAAAGAGCAGAGATGCAGAAAAGTGCAGAAAGGTGAAAGATAAAAAGGGTAGAAAAACGAGTGAAAACGAGTGAAAGAGCAGAGTGAGAGGAAGGAGACAGAGGTCCACTGGACCACCAGGGATGAGGCTCAGGGAAACCTACGGGTGGAGGACGGCCTCGATCACCAACACTCAAGAGTGCCGGGGCAGGGGCAGGCCTCACTTAATGGTGGAGCTGCAAGGGTGGGAGAGCAATTTCACTGACAATGAGTCAGTGGTCTTGCTCGCCTGTCCCCGCAGTGGCCGCCATTAAGTAGGGGTCGGGGAGGGCTGGACAGCTAGGAGGCGGGGAGGGGAGCTGGATTCGGCCGGTCGCGCTGGGGGGGGGGAGCCGCGGGGAAAGGTAAAGGGAGGAAATAAGGGATAAAGAAAAAAGGGAAAATAAGCAGAAATAAGGCACAAAAGAGCAGAGATGCAGAAAAGTGCAGAAAGGTGAAAGATAAGAGGGTAGAAAAACGAGTGAAAGAGCAGAGCGAGAGAAAGGGAAAATGAGCAGAAATAAGGCACAAAAGAGCAGAGATGCAGAAAAGTGCAGAAAGGTGAAAGATAAGGGTAGAAAAATGAGTGAAAACGAGTGAAAGAGCAGAGTGAGAGGAAGGAGACAGAGGTCCACTGGACCACCAGGGATGAGGCGCAGGGAAACCTGCGGGTGGAGGAGGGCCTCGATCACCAACACTCAAGAGTGCAGGGGCAGGCCTCACTTAATGGTGGAGCTGCGAGGGTGGGAGAGCAATTTCACTGACAATGAGTCAGTGGTCTTGCTCGCCTGTCCCTGCAGTGGCCGCCATGAAGAAGGGGTCGGGGAGGGCTGGACAGCTGGGAGGCGGGAGCGGGGAGGGAGCTGGATTGTGCCGGTCACGCTGGGGGAGGAGGGGCCGCGGGGCAGCAGCGGCGGGGAAAGGTAAAGGGAGGAAATAGGGGATAAAGAAAAAAGGGAAAATAAACAGAAATAAGGCACAAGAGAGCAGAGATGCAGAAAAGTGCAGAAAGTTGAAAGATAAAAGAGGGTAGAAAAACGAGTGAAAGAGCAGAGCGAGAGAAAGGGAAAATGAGCAGAAATAAGGCACAAAAGAGCAGAGATGCAGAAAAGTGCAGAAAGGTGAAAGATAAAAAGGGGAGAAAAACGAGTGAAAACGAGTGAAAGAGCAGAGTGAGAGGAAGGAGACAGAGGTCCACTGGACCACCAGGGATGAGGCGCAGGGAAACCTGCGGGTGGAGGACGGCCTCAATCACCAACACTCGAGAGTGCAGGGGCAGGGGCAGGCCTCACTTAATGGTGGAGCTGCGAGGGTGGGAGAGCAATTTCACTGACAATGAGTCAGTAGTTTTGCTCGCCTGTCCCCGCAGTGTCCGCCATTAAGTAGGGGTCGGGGAGGGCTGGACAGCTGGGAGGCGGGGAGGGGAGCTGGATTGGGCCGGTCGCGCTGGGGGGGGAGGGGCCGCAGGGGCAGCAGCAGCGGGGAAAGGTAAAGGGAGGAAATAAGGGATAGAGAAAAAAGGGAAAATAAGCAGAAATAAGGCACAAAAGAGCAGAGATGCAGAAAAGTGCAGAAAGCTGAAAGATAAAAGAGGGTAGAAAAACGAGTGAAAACGAGTGAAAGAGCAGAGCGAGAAAAAGGGAAAATGAGCAGAAATAAGGCACAAAAGAGCAGAGATGCAGAAAAGTGCAGAAAGGTGAAAGATAAAAGGGTAGAAAAACGAGTGAAAACGAGTGAAAGAGCATAGTGAGAGGAAGGAGACAGAGGTCCACTGGACCACCAGGGATGAGGCGCAGGGAAACCTGCGGGTGGAGGAATGCCTCGATCACCAACACTCAAGAGTGCAGGGGCAGGGGCAGGCCTCACTTAATGGTGGAGCTGCGAGAGTGGGAGAGCAATTTCACTGACAATGAGTCAGTGGTCTTGCTCGCCTGTCCCCGCAGTGGCCGCCATTAAGTAGGGGTCGGGGTGGGTTGGACATCTGGGAGGCGGGAGCGGGGAGGGGAGCTGGATTGGGCCGGTCGCGCTGGGGGGGAGGGCCCGCGGGGGCAGCAGCGGCGGGGAAAGGTAAAGGGAGGAAATAAGGGATAAAGAAAAAAGGGAAAATAAGCAGAAATAAGGCACAAAAGAGCAGAGATGCAGAAAAGTGCAGATAGGTGAAAGATAAAAGAGGGTAGAAAAACGAGTGAAAGAGCAGAGCGAGAGAAAGGGAAAATGAGCAGAAATAAGGCACAAAAGAGCAGAGATGCAGAAAAGTGCAGAAACGTGAAAGATAAAAAGGGTAGAAAAACGAGTGAAAACGAGTGAAAGAGCAGAGTGAGAGGAAGGAGACAGAGGTCCACTGGACCACCAGGGATGAGGCGCAGGGAAACCTGCGGGTGGAGGAGGGCCTCGATCACCAACACTTAAGTGTGCAGGGGCAGGCCTCACTTAATGGTGGAGCTGCGAGGGGGGAGAGCAATTTCACTGACAATGAGTCAGTGGTCTTGCTCGCCTGTCCCCGCAGTGGCCGCCATTAAGTAGGGGTCGGGGAGGGCTGGACAGCTGGGAGGCGGGGAGGGGAGCTGGATTGGTCCGGTCACGCTGGGGGGAGGGGCCGCGGGGCAGCAGCGGCGGGGAAAGGTAAAGGGAGGAAATGAGGGATAAAGAAAAAAGGGAAAATAAGCAGAAATAAGGCACAAAAGAGGAGAGATGCAGAAAAGTGCAGAAAGGTGAAAGATAAAAGAGGGTAGAAAAAAGAGTGAAAACGAGTGAAAGAGCAGAGCGAGAGAAAGGGAAAATGAGCTGAAATATGGCACAAAAGAGCAGAGTTGCAGAAAAGTGCAGAAAGGTGAAAGATAAAAAGGGTAGAAAAACGAGTGAAAACGAGTGAAAGAGCAGAGTGAGAGGAAGGAGACAGAGGTCCACTGGACCACCAGGGAAGAGGCGCAGGGAAACCTGCACGTGTAGGAGAGCCTCGATCACCAACACTCAAGAGGGCAGGGGCAGGCCTCACTTAATGGTGGAGCTGCGAGGGTGGGAGAGCAATTTCACAGAAAATGAGTCAGTGGTCTTGCTCGCCTGTCCCCGCAGTGGCCGCCATTAAGTAGGGGTCGGGGAGGGCTGGACAGCTGGGAGGCGGGAGTGGGGAGGGGAGATGGATTGGGCCGGTCGCGCTGGGGGGGGAGGAGCCGCGGGGGCAGCAGCGGCTGGGAAAGGTAAAGGGAGGAAATAAGGGGTAAAGAAAAAAGGGAAAATAAGCAGAAATAAGGCACAAAAGAGCAGAGATGCAGAAAAGTGCAGATAGGTGAAAGATAAAAGAGGGTAGAAAAACGAGTGAAAGAGCAGAGCGAGAGAAAGGGAAAATGAGCAGAAATAAGGCACAAAAGAGCAGAGATGCAGAAAAGTGCAGAAAGGTGAAAGATAAAAAGGGTAGAAAACGAGTGAAAACGAGTGAAAGAGCAGAGTGAGAGGAAGGAGACAGAGGTCCACTGGACCACCAGGGATGAGGCGCAGGGAAACCTGCGGGTGGAGGAGGGCCTCGATCACCAACACTTAAGTGTGCAGGGGCAGGCCTCACTTAATGGTGGAGCTGCGAGGGGGGAGAGCAATTTCACTGACAATGAGTCAGTGGTCTTGCTCGCCTGTCCCCGCAGTGGCCGCCATTAAGTAGGGGTCGGGGAGGGCTGGACAGCTGGGAGGCGGGGAGGGGAGCTGGATTGGTCCGGTCACGCTGGGGGGTTGGGGCCGCGGGGCAGCAGCGGCGGGGAAAGGTAAAGGGAGGAAATGAGGGATAAAGAAAAAAGGGAAAATAAGCAGAAATAAGGCACAAAAGAGGAGAGATGCAGAAAAGTGCAGAAAGGTGAAAGATAAAAGAGGGTAGAAAAAAGAGTGAAAACGAGTGAAAGAGCAGAGCGAGAGAAAGGGAAAATGAGCTGAAATATGGCACAAAAGAGCAGAGTTGCAGAAAAGTGCAGAAAGGTGAAAGATAAAAAGGGTAGAAAAACGAGTGAAAACGAGTGAAAGAGCAGAGTGAGAGGAAGGAGACAGAGGTCCACTGGACCACCAGGGAAGAGGCGCAGGGAAACCTGCACGTGTAGGAGAGCCTCGATCACCAACACTCAAGAGGGCAGGGGCAGGCCTCACTTAATGGTGGAGCTGCGAGGGTGGGAGAGCAATTTCACTGACAATGAGTCAGTGGTCTTGCTCGCCTGTCCCTGCAGTGGCCGCCATGAAGTAGGGGTCGGGGAGGGCTAGACAGCTGGGAGGCGGGAGCGGGGAGGGGAGCTGTATTGGGCCGGTCGCGCTGGGGTGGGAGGGGCCGCGGGGGCAGCAGCGGCGGGGAAAGGTAAAGGGAGGAAATAAGGGATAAAGAAAAAAGGGAAAATAAGCAGAAATAAGGCACAAAAGAGCAGAGATGCAGAAAAGTGCAGAAAGGTGAAAGATAAAAGAGGGTAGAAAAACGAGTGAAAATGAGTGAAAGAGCAGAGCGAGAGAAAGGGAAAATGAGCAGAAATAAGGCACAAAAGAGCAGAGATGCAGAAAAGTGCAGAAAGGTGAAAGATAAAAAGGGTAGAAAAACGAGTGAAAACGAGTGAAAGAGCAGAGTGAGAGGAAGGAGACAGAGGTCCACTGGACCACCAGGGATGAGGCGCAGGGAAACCTGCGGGTGGAGGACGGTCTCGATCACCAACACTCTAGAGTGCAGGGGCAGGGGCAGGCCTCACTTAATGGTGGAGCTGCGAGGGTGGGAGAGCAATTTCACTGACAATGAGTCAGTAGTCTTGCTCGCCTGTCCCCGCAGTGTCCGCCATTAAGTAGGGGTCGGGGAGGGCTGGACAGCTGGGAGGCAGGGAGGGGAGCTGGATTGGGCCGGTCGCGCTGGGGGGGGAGGGGCCGCGGGGGCAGCAGCGGCGGGGAAAGGTAAAGGGAGGAAATAAAGGATAAAGAAAAAAGGGAAAATAAGCAGAAATAAGGCACAAAAGAGCAGAGATGCAGAAAAGTGCAGAAAGGTGAAAGATAAAAGAGGGTAGAAAAACGAGTGAAAACGAGTTAAAGAGCAGAGCGAGAGAAAGGGAAAATGAGCAGAAATAAGGCACAAATGAGCAGAGATGCAGAAAAGTGCAGAAAGGTGAAAGATAAAAAGGGTAGAAAAACGAGTGAAAACGAGTGAAAGAGCAGAGTGAGAGGAAGGAGACAGAGGTCAACTGGACCACCAGGGATGAGGCGCAGGGAAACCTGCGGGTGGAGGAGGGCCTCGATCACCAACACTCAAGAGTGCAGGGGCAGGGGCAGGCCTCACTTAATGGTGGAGCTGCGAGGGTGGGAGAGCAATTTCACTGACAATGAGTCAGTGGTCTTGCTCGCCTGTCCCCGCAGTGGCCGCCATTAAGTAGGGGTCGGGGAGGGCTGGACAGCTGGGAGGTGGGAGCGGGGAGGGGAGCTGGATTGGGCCGGTCGTGCTGGGGGGGAGGGGCCGCGGGGGCAGCAGCAGCGGCGGGGAAAGGTAAAGGGAGGAAATAAGGGATAAAGAAAAAAGGGAAAATAAGCAGAAATAAGGCACAAAAGAGCAGAGATGCAGAAAAGTGCAGAAAGGTGAAAGATAAAAGGGTAGAAAAACGAGTGAAAGAGCAGAGCGAGAGAAAGGGAAAATTGGCAGAAATAAGGCACAAAAGAGCAGAGATGCAGAAAAGTGCAGAAAGGTGAAAGATAAAAAGTGTAGAAAAACGAGTGAAAGAGCAGAGTGAGAGGTCCACTGGACCACCAGGGATGAGGCGCAGGGAAACCTGCGGGTGGAGGAGGGCCTCGATCACCAACACTCAAGAGTGCAGGGGCAGGCCTCACTTAATGGTGGAGCTGCGAGGGTGGGAGAGCAATTTCACTGACATTGAGTCAGTGGTCTTGCTCGCCTGTTCCCGCAGTGGCCGCCATTAAGAAGGGGTCGGGGTGGGCTGGACATCTGGGAGGCGGGAGCGGGGAGGGGAGCTGGATTGGGCCGGTCGCGCTGGGGGGGGAGGGGCCGCGGGGGCAGCAGCGGCGGGGAAAGGTAAAGGGAGGAAATAAGGGATAAAGAAAAAAGGGAAAATAAGCAGAAATAAGGCAGAAAAGAGCAGAGATGCAGAAAAGTGCAGAAAGGTGAAAGATAAAAGAGGGTAGAAAAACGAGTGAAAGAGCAGAGCGAGAGAAAGGGAAAATGAGCAGAAATAAGGCACAAAAGAGCAGAGATGCAGAAAAGTGCAGAAAGGTGAAAGATAAAAAGGGTAGAAAAACGAGTGAAAACGAGTGAAAGAGCAGAGTGAGAGGAAGGAGACAGAGGTCCACTGGACCACCAGGGATGAGGCGCAGGGAAACCTGCGGGTGGAGGAGGGCCTCGATCACCAACACTCAAGAGTGCAGGGGCAGGGGCAGGCCTCACTTAATGGTGGAGCTGCGAGGGGGGAGAGCAATTTCACTGACAATGAGTCAGTGGTCTTGCTCGCCTGTCCCCGCAGTCGCTGCCATTAAGTAGGGGTCGGGGAGGGCTGGACAGCTGGGAGGCGGGGAGGGGAGCTGGATTGGTCCGGTCGCGCTGGGGGGGAGGGGCCGCGGGGGAAGCAGCAGCGGGGAAAGGTAAAGGGAGGAAATGAGGGATAAAGAAAAAAGGGAAAATAAGCAGAAATAAGGCACAAAAGAGCAGAGATGCAGAAAAGTGCAGAAAGGTGAAAGATAAAAGAGGGTAGAAAAACGAGTGAAAGAGCAGAGCGAGAGAAAGGGAAAATGAGCAGAAATAAGGCACAAAAGAGCAGAGTTGCAGAAAAGTGCAGAAAGGTGAAAGATAAAAAGGGTAGAAAAACGAGTGAAAACGAGTGAAAGAGCAGAGTGAGAGGAAGGAGACAGAGGTCCACTGGACCACCAGGGATGAGGCGCAGGGAAACCTGCGCGTGTAGGAGAGCCTCGATCACCAACACTCAAGAGGGCAGGTGCAGGCCTCACTTAATGGTGGAGCTGCGAGGGTGGGAGAGCAATTTCACTGACAATGAGTCAGTGGTCTTGCTCGCCTGTCCCCGCAGTGGCCGCCATTAAGTAGGGGTCGGGGAGGGCTGGACAGCTGGGAGGCGGGAGCGGGGAGGGGAGATGGATTGGGCCGGTCGCGCTGGGGGGGAGGAGCCGCGGGGGCAGCAGCGGCGGGGAAAGGTAAAGGGAGGAAATAAGGGGTAAAGAAAAAAGGGAAAATAAGCAGAAATAAGGCACAAAAGAGCAGAGATGCAGAAAAGTGCAGAAAGGTGAAAGATAAAAGAGGGTAGAAAAACGAGTGAAAGAGCAGAGCGAGAGAAAGGGAAAATGAGCAGAAATAAGGCACAAAAGAGCAGAGTTGCAGAAAAGTGCAGAAAGGTGAAAGATAAAAAGGGTAGAAAAACGAGTGAAAACGAGTGAAAGAGCAGAGTGAGAAGAAGGAGACAGAGGTCCACTGGACCACCAGGGATGAGGCGCAGGGAAACCTGTGCGTGTAGGAGAGCCTCGATCACCAACACTCAAGAGGGCAGGGGCAGGCCTCACTTAATGGTGGAGCTGCGAGGGTGGGAGAGCAATTTCACTGACAATGAGTCAGTGGTCTTGCTCGCCTGTCCCCGCAGTGGCCGCCATTAAGTAGGGGTCGGGAGGGCTGGACAGCTGGGAGGCGGGAGCGAGGAGGGGAGATGGATTGGGCCGGTCGCGCTGGGGGGGAGGAGCCGCGGGGCAGCAGCGGCGGGGAAAGGTAAAGGGAGGAAATAAGGGGTAAAGAAAAAAGGGAAAATACGCAGACATAAGGCACAAAAGAGCAGAGATGCAGAAAAGTGCAGAAAGGTGAAAGATAAAAGAGGGTAGAAAAACGAGCGAAAGAGCAGAGCGAGAGAAAGGGAAAATGAGCAGAAATAAGGCACAAAAGAGCAGAGTTGCAGAAAAGTGCAGAAAGGTGAAAGATAAAAAGGGTAGAAAAACGAGTGAAAACGAGTGAAAGAGCAGAGTGAGAGGAAGGAGACAGAGGTCCACTGGACCACCAGGGATGAGGCGCAGGGAAACCTGCGCGTGTAGGAGAGCCTCGATCACCAACACTCAAGAGGGCAGGGGCAGGCCTCACTTAATGGTGGAGCTGCGAGGGTGGGAGAGCAATTTCACTGACAATGAGTCAGTGGTCTTGCTCGCCTGTCCCCGCAGTGGCTGCCATTAAGTAGGGGTCGGGGAGGGCTGGACAGCTGGGAGGTGGGGAGGGGAGCTGAATTGGTCCGGTCGCGCTGGGGGGGAGGGGCCGCGGGGGCAGCAGCGGCGGGGAAAGGTAAAGGGAGGAAATGAGGGATAAAGAAAAAAGGGAAAATAAGCAGAAATAAGGCACAAAAGAGCGGAGATGCAGAAAGGTGAAAGATAAAAGAGGGTAGAAAAACGAGTGAAAGAGCAGAGCGAGAGAAAGGGAAAATGAGCAGAAATAAGGCACAAAAGAGCAGAGTTGCAGAAAAGTGCAGAAAGGTGAAAGATAAAAAGGGTAGAAAAACGAGTGAAAATGAGTGAAAGAGCAGAGTGAGAGGAAGGAGACAGAGGTCCACTGGACCACCAGGGATGAGGCGCAGGGAAACCTGCGCGTGTAGGAGAGCCTCCATCACCAACACTCAAGAGGGCAGGGGCAGGCCTCACTTAATGGTGGAGATGCGAGGGTGGGAGAGCAATTTCACTGACAATGAGTCAGTGGTCTTGCTCGCCTGTCCCCCCAGTGGCCGCCATTAAGTAGGGGTCGGGGAGGGCTGGACAGCTGGGAGGCGGGAGCGGGGGGGGAGATGGATTGGGCCGGTCGCGCTGGGGGGGAGGAGCCGCGGGGGCAGCAGCGGCGTGGAAAGGTAAAGGGAGGAAATAAGGGGTAAAGAAAAAAGGGAAAATAAGCAGAAATAAGGCACAAAAGAGCAGAGATGCAGAAAAGTGCAGAAAGGTGAAAGATAAAAGAGGGTAGAAAAACGAGTGAAAGAGCAGAGCGAGAGAAAGGGAAAATGAGCAGAAATAAGGCACAAAAGAGCAGAGTTGCAGAAAAGTGCAGAAAGGTGAAAGATAAAAAGGGTAGAAAAACGAGTGAAAACGAGTGAAAGAGCAGAGTGAGAGGAAGGAGACAGAGGTCCACTGGACCACCAGGGATGTGGCGCAGGGAAACCTGCGCGTGTAGGAGAGCCTCGATCACCAACACTCAAGAGGGCAGGGGCAGGCCTCACTTAATGGTGGAGCTGCGAGGGTGGGAGAGCAATTTCACTGACAATGAGTCAGTGGTCTTGCTCGCCTGTCCCCGCAGTGGCCGCCATTAAGTAGGGGTCGGGGAGGGCTGGACAGCTGGGAGGCGGGAGCGAGGAGGGGAGATGGATTGGGCCGGTCGCGCTGGGGGGGAGGAGCCGCGGGGCAGCAGCGGCGGGGAAAGGTAAAGGGAGGAAATAAGGGGTAAAGAAAAAAGGGAAAATAAGCAGACATAAGGCACAAAAGAGCAGAGATGCAGAAAAGTGCAGAAAGGTGAAAGATAAAAGAGGGTAGAAAAACGAGCGAAAGAGCAGAGCGAGAGAAAGGGAAAATGAGCAGAAATAAGGCACAAAAGAGCAGAGTTGCAGAAAAGTGCAGAAAGGTGAAAGATAAAAAGGGTAGAAAAACGAGTGAAAACGAGTGAAAGAGCAGAGTGAGAGGAAGGAGACAGAGGTCCACTGGACCACCAGGGATGAGGCGCAGGGAAACCTGCGCGTGTAGGAGAGCCTCGATCACCAACACTCAAGAGGGCAGGGGCAGGCCTCACTTAATGGTGGAGCTGCGAGGGTGGGAGAGCAATTTCACTGACAATGAGTCAGTGGTCTTGCTCGCCTGTCCCCGCAGTGGCTGCCATTAAGTAGGGGTCGGGGAGCGCTGGACAGCTGGGAGGTGGGGAGGGGAGCTGAATTGGTCCGGTCGCGCTGGGGGAGGGGCCGCGGGGGCAGCAGCGGCGGGGAAAGGTAAAGGGAGGAAATGAGGGATAAAGAAAAAAGGGAAAATAAGCAGAAATAAGGCACAAAAGAGCGGAGATGCAGAAAGGTGAAAGATAAAAGAGGGTAGAAAAACGAGTGAAAGAGCAGAGCGAGAGAAAGGGAAAATGAGCAGAAATAAGGCACAAAAGAGCAGAGTTGCAGAAAAGTGCAGAAAGGTGAAAGATAAAAAGGGTAGAAAAACGAGTGAAAATGAGTGAAAGAGCAGAGTGAGAGGAAGGAGACAGAGGTCCACTGGACCACCAGGGATGAGGCGCAGGGAAACCTGCGCGTGTAGGAGAGCCTCCATCACCAACACTCAAGAGGGCAGGGGCAGGCCTCACTTAATGGTGGAGATGCGAGGGTGGGAGAGCAATTTCACTGACAATGAGTCAGTGGTCTTGCTCGCCTGTCCCCCAGTGGCCGCCATTAAGTAGGGGTCGGGGAGGGCTGGACAGCTGGGAGGCGGGAGCGGGGGGGAGATGGATTGGGCCGGTCGCGCTGGGGGGAGGAGCCGCGGGGGCAGCAGCGGCGTGGAAAGGTAAAGGGAGGAAATAAGGGGTAAAGAAAAAAGGGAAAATAAGCAGAAATAAGGCACAAAAGAGCAGAGATGCAGAAAAGTGCAGAAAGGTGAAAGATAAAAGAGGGTAGAAAAACGAGTGAAAGAGCAGAGCGAGAGAAAGGGAAAATGAGCAGAAATAAGGCACAAAAGAGCAGAGTTGCAGAAAAGTGCAGAAAGGTGAAAGATAAAAAGGGTAGAAAAACGAGTGAAAACGAGTGAAAGAGCAGAGTGAGAGGAAGGAGACAGAGGTCCACTGGACCACCAGGGATGTGGCGCAGGGAAACCTGCGCGTGTAGGAGAGCCTCGATCACCAACACTCAAGAGGGCAGGGGCAGGCCTCACTTAATGGTGGAGCTGCGAGGGTGGGAGAGCAATTTCACTGACAATGAGTCAGTGGTCTTGCTCGCCTGTCCCCGCAGTGTCCGCCATTAAGTAGGGGTCGGGGAGGGCTGGACAGCTGGGAGGCGGGAGCGGGGAGGGGAGATGGATTGAACCGGTCGCGCTGGGGGGGAGGAGCCGCGGGGGCAGCAGCGGCGGGGAAAGGTAAAGGGAGGAAATAAGGGGTAAAGAAAAAGGGAAAATAAGCAGAAATAAGGCACAAAAGAGCAGAGATGCAGAAAAGTGCAGAAAGGTGAAAGATAAAAGAGGGTAGAAAAACGAGTGAAAGAGCAGAGCGAGAGAAAGGGAAAATGAGCAGAAATAAGGCACAAAAGAGCAGAGATGCAGAAAAGTGCAGAAAGGTGAAAGATAAAAAGGGTAGAAAAACGAGTGAAAACGAGTGAAAGAGCAGAGTGAGAGGAAGGAGACAGAGGTCCACTGGACCACCAGGGATGAGGCGCAGGGAAACCTGCGGGTGGAGGAGGGCCTCGATCACCAACACTCAAGAGTGCAGGGGCAGGGGCAGGCCTCACTTAATGGTGGAGCTGCGAGGGGAGAGCAATTTCACTGACAATGAGTCAGTGGTCTTGCTCGCCTGTCCCCGCAGTCGCTGCCAATAAGTAGGGGTCGGGGAGGGCTGGACAGCTGGGAGGCGGGGAGGGGAGCTGGATTGGTCCGGTCGCGCTGGGGGGGAGGGGCCGCGGGGGCAGCAGCGGCGGGGAAAGGTAAAGGGAGGAAATGAGGGATAAAGAAAAAAGGGAAAATAAGCAGAAAAAAGGCACAAAAGAGCAGAGATGCAGAAAAGTGCAGAAAGGTGAAAGATAAAAGAGGGTAGAAAAACGAGTGAAAGAGCAGAGCGAGAGAAAGGGAAAATGAGCAGAAATAAGGCACAAAAGAGCAGAGTTGCAGAAAAGTGCAGAAAGGTGAAAGATAAAAAGGGTAGAAAAATGAGTGAAAACGAGTGAAAGAGCAGAGTGAGAGGAAGGAGACAGAGGTCCACTGGACCACCAGGGATGATGCGCAGGGAAACCTGTGCGTGTAGTAGAGCCTCGATCACCAACACTCAAGAGGGCAGGGGCAGGCCTCACTTAATGGTGGAGCTGCGAGGGTGGGAGAGCAATTTCACTGACAATGAGTCAGTGGTCTTGCTCGCCTGTCCCCGCAGTGGCCGCCATTAAGTAGGGGTCGGGGAGGGCTGGACAGCTGGGAGGCGGGAGCGGGGAGGGGAGATGGATTGGGCCGGTCGCGCTGGGGGGGAGGAGCCGCGGGGGCAGCAGCGGCGGGGAAAGGTAAAGGGAGGAAATAAGGGGTAAACAAAAAGGGAAAATAAGCAGAAATAAGGCACAAAAGAGCAGAGATGCAGAAAAGTGCAGAAAGGTGAAAGATAAAAGAGGGTAGAAAAACGAGTGAAAGAGCAGAGCGAGAGAAAGGGAAAATGAGCAGAAATAAGGCACAAAAGAGCAGAGTTGCAGAAAAGTGCAGAAAGGTGAAAGATAAAAAGGGTAGAAAAACGAGTGAAAACGAGTGAAAGAGCAGAGTGAGAGGAAGGAGACAGAGGTCCACTGGACCACCAGGGATGAGGCGCAGGGAAACCTGCGCGTGTAGGAGAGCCTCGATCACCAACACTCAAGAGGGCAGGGGCAGGCCTCACTTAATGGTGGAGCTGCGAGGGTGGGAGAGCAATTTCACTGACAATGAGTCAGTGGTCTTGCTCGCCTGTCCCCGCAGTGGCTGCCATTAAGTAGGGGTCGGGGAGGGCTGGACAGCTGGGAGGCGGGGAGGGGAGCTGGTTTGGTCCGGTCGCGCTGGGGGGGAGGGGCCGCGGGGGCAGCAGCGGCGGGGAAAGGTAAAGGGAGGAAATGAGGGATAAAGAAAAAAGGGACAATAAGCAGAAATAAGGCACAAAAGAGTGGAGATGCAGAAAAGTGCAGAAAGGTGAAAGATAAAAGAGGGTAGAAAAACGAGTGAAAGAGCAGAGCGAGAGAAAGGGAAAATGAGCAGAAATAAGGCACAAAAGAGCAGAGTTGCAGAAAAGTGCAGAAAGGTGAAAGATAAAAAGGGTAGAAAAACGAGTGAAAACGAGTGAAAGAGCAGAGTGAGAGGAAGGAGACAGGTCCACTGGACCACCAGGGATGAGGCGCAGGGAAACCTGCGCGTGTAGGAGAGCCTCGATCACCAACACTCAAGAGGGCAGGGGCAGGCCTCACTTAATGGTGGAGCTGCGAGGGTGGGATAGCAATTTCACTGACAATGAGTCAGTGGTCTTGCTCGCCTGTCCCCGCAGTGGCCGCCATTAAGTAGGGGTCGGGGAGTGCTGGACAGCTGGGAGGCGGGAGCGGGGAGGGGAGATGGATTGGGCCGGTCGCGCTGGGGGGGAGGAGCCGCGGGGGCAGCAGCGGCGGGGAAAGGTAAAGGGAGGAAATAAGGGGTAAAGAAAAAAGGGAAAATAAGCAGAAATAAGGCACAAAAGAGCAGAGATGCAGAAAAGTGCAGAAAGGTGAAAGATAAAAGAGGGTAGAAAAACGAGTGAAAGAGCAGAGCGAGAGAAAGGGAAAATGAGCAGAAATAAGGCACAAAAGAGCAGAGTTGCAGAAAAGTGCAGAAAGGTGAAAGATAAAAAGGGTAGAAAAACGAGTGAAAACGAGTGAAAGAGCAGAGTGAGAGGAAGGAGACAGAGGTCCACTGGACCACCAGGGATGTGGCGCAGGGAAACCTGCGCGTGTAGGAGAGCCTCGATCACCAACACTCAAGAGGGCAGGGGCAGGCCTCACTTAATGGTGGAGCTGCGAGGGTGGGAGAGCAATTTCACTGACAATGAGTCAGTGGTCTTGCTCGCCTGTCCCCGCAGTGGCCGCCATTAAGTTGGGGTCGGGGAGGGCTGGACAGCTGGGAGGCGGGAGCAGGGAGGGGAGATGGATTGGGCCGGTCGCGCTGGGGGGGAGGAGCCGCGGGGGCAGCAGCAGCGGGGAAAGGTAAAGGGAGGAAATAAGGGGTAAAGAAAAAAGGGAAAATAAGCAGAAATAAGGCACAAAAGAGCAGAGATGCAGAAAAGTGCAGAAAGGTGAAAGATAAAAGAGGGTAGAAAAACGAGTGAAAGAGCAGAGCGAGAGAAAGGGAAAATGAGCAGAAATAAGGCACAAAAGAGCAGAGTTGCAGAAAAGTGCAGAAAGGTGAAAGATAAAAAGAGTAGAAAAACGAGTGAAAACGAGTGAAAGAGCAGAGTGAGAGGAAGGAGACAGAGGTCCACTGGACCACCAGGGATGAGGCGCAGGGAAACCTGCGCGTGTAGGAGAGCCTCGATCACCAACACTCAAGAGGGCAGGGGCAGGCCTCACTTAATGGTGGAGATGCGAGGGTGGGAGAGCAATTTCACTGACAATGAGTCAGTGGTCTTGCTCGCCTGTCCCCGCAGTGGCCGCCATTAAGTAGGGGTCGGGGAGGGCTGGACAGCTGGGAGGCGGGAGGGGAGATGGATTGGGCCGGTCGCGCTGGGGGGGAGGAGCCGCAGGGGCAGCAGCGGCGGGGAAAGGTAAAGGGAGGAAATAAGGGGTAAAGAAAAAAGGGAAAATAAGCAGAAATAAGGCACATAAGAGCAGAGATGCAGAAAAGTGCAGAAAGGTGAAAGATAAAAGAGGGTAGAAAAACGAGTGAAAGAGCAGAGCGAGAGAAAGGGAAAATGAGCAGAAATAAGGCACAAAAGAGCAGAGTTGCAGAAAAGTGCAGAAAGGTGAAAGATAAAAAGGGTAGAAAAACGAGTGAAAACGAGTGAAAGAGTAGAGTGAGAGGAAGGAGACAGAGGTCCACTGGACCACCAGGGATGTGGCGCAGGGAAACCTGCGCGTGTAGGAGAGCCTCGATCACCAACACTCAAGAGGGCAGGGGCAGGCCTCACTTAATGGTGGAGCTGCGTGGGTGGGAGAGCAATTTCACTGACAATGAGTCTGTGGTCTTGCTCGCCTGTCCCCGCAGTGGCCGCCATTAAGTAGGGGTCGGGGAGGGCTGGACAGCTGGGAGGCGGGAGCGGGGAGGGGAGATGGATTGGGCCGGTCGCGCTGGGGGGAGGAGCCGCGGGGGCAGCAGCGGCGGGGAAAGGTAAAGGGAGGAAATAAGGGGTAAAGAAAAAAGGGAAAATAAGCAGAAATAAGGCACAAAAGAGCAGAGATGCAGAAAAGTGCAGAAAGGTGAAAGATAAAAGAGGGTAGAAAAACGAGTGAAAGAGCAGAGCGAGAGAAAGGGAAAATGAGCAGAAATAAGGCACAAAAGAGCAGAGATGCATAAAAGTGCAGAAAGATGAAAGATAAAAAGGGTAGAAAAACGAGTGAAAACGAGTGAAAGAGCAGAGTGAGAGGAAGGAGACAGAGGTCCACTGGACCACCAGGGATGAGGCGCAGGGAAACCTGCGGGTGGAGGAGGGCCTCGATCACCAACACTCAAGAGTGCAGGGGCAGGGGCAGGCCTCACTTAATGGTGGAGCTGCGAGGGGGGAGAGCAATTTCACTGACAATGAGTCAGTGGTCTTGCTCGCCTGTCCCCGCAGTCGCTGCCAATAAGTAGGGGTCGGGGAGGGCTGGACAGCTGGGAGGCGGGGAGGGGAGCTGGATTGGTCCGGTCGCGCTGGGGGGGAGGAGCCGCGGGGGAAGCAGCGGCGGGGAAAGGTAAAGGGAGGAAATGAGGGATAAAGAAAAAAGGGAAAATAAGCAGAAATAAGGCACAAAAGAGCAGAGATGCAGAAAAGTGCAGAAAGGTGAAAGATAAAAGAGGGTAGAAAAACGAGTGACAGAGCAGAGCGAGAGAAAGGGAAAATGAGCTGAAATAAGGCACAAAAGAGCAGAGTTGCAGAAAAGTGCAGAAAGGTGAAAGATAAAAAGGGTAGAAAAACGAGTGAAAACGAGTGAAAGAGCAGAGTGAGAGGAAGGAGACAGAGGTCCACTGGACCACCAGGGATGAGGCGCAGGGAAACCTGCGCGTGTAGGAGAGCCTCGATCACCAACACTCAAGAGGGCAGGGGCAGGCCTCACTTAATGGTGGAGCTGCGAGGGTGGGAGAGCAATTTCACTGACAATGAGTCAGTGGTCTTGCTCGCCTGTCCCCGCAGTGGCCGCCATTAAGTAGGGGTCGGGAGGGCTGGACAGCTGGGAGCGGGGAGGGAGATGGATTGGGCCGGTCGCGCTGGGGGAGGAGCCGCGGGGGCAGCAGCGGCGGGGAAAGGTAAAGGGAGGAAATAAGGGGTAAAGAAAAAGGGAAAATAAGCAGAAATAAGGCACAAAAGAGCAGAGATGCAGAAAAGTGCAGAAAGGTGAAAGATAAAAGAGGGTAGAAAAACGAGTGAAAGAGCAGAGCGAGAGAAAGGGAAAATGAGCAGAAATAAGGCACAAAAGAGCAGAGTTGCAGAAAAGTGCAGAAAGGTGAAAGATAAAAAGGGTAGAAAAACGAGTGAAAACGAGTGAAAGAGCAGAGTGAGAAGAAGGAGACAGAGGTCCACTGGACCACCAGGGATGAGGCGCAGGGAAACCTGTGCGTGTAGGAGAGCCTCGATCACCAACACTCAAGAGGGCAGGGGCAGGCCTCACTTAATGGTGGAGCTGCGAGGGTGGGAGAGCAATTTCACTGACAATGAGTCAGTGGTCTTGCTCGCCTGTCCCCGCAGTGGCCGCCATTAAGTAGGGGTCGGGGAGGGCTGGACAGCTGGGAGCGGGGAGGGGAGATGGATTGGGCCGGTCGCGCTGGGGGGGAGGAGCCGCGGGGGCAGCAGCGGCGGGGAAAGGTAAAGGGAGGAAATAAGGGGTAAACAAAAAGGGAAAATAAGCAGAAATAAGGCACAAAAGAGCAGAGATGCAGGAAAGTGCAGAAAGGTGAAAGATAAAAGAGGGTAGAAAAACGAGTGAAAGAGCAGAGCGAGAGAAAGGGAAAATGAGCAGAAATAAGGCACAAAAGAGCAGAGTTGCAGAAAAGTGCAGAAAGGTGAAAGATAAAAAAGGTAGAAAAACGAGTGAAAACGAGTGAAAGAGCAGAGTGAGAGGAAGGAGACCGAGGTCCACTGGACCACCAGGGATGAGGCGCAGGGAAACCTGCGCGTGTAGGAGAGCCTCGATCACCAACACTCAAGAGGGCAGGGGCAGGCCTCACTTAATGGTGGAGCTGCGAGGGTGGGAGAGCAATTTCACTGACAATGAGTCAGTGGTCTTGCTCGCCTGTCCCCGCAGTGGCCGCCATTAAGTAGGGGTCGGGAGGGCTGGACAGCTGGGAGGCGGGAGCGGGGAGGGGAGATGGATTGGGCCGGTCGCGCTGGGGGGAGGAGCCGCGGGGGCAGCAGCGGCGGGGAAAGGTAAAGGGAGGAAATAAGGGGTAAAGAAAAAAGGGAAAATAAGCAGAAATAAGGCACAAAAGAGCAGAGATGCAGAAAAGTGCAGAAAGGTGAAAGATAAAAGAGGGTAGAAAAACGAGTGAAAGAGCAAAGCGAGAGAAAGGGAAAATGGGCAGAAATAAGGCACAAAAGAGCAGAGATGCAGAAAAGTGCAGAAAGGTGAAAGATAAAAAGGGTAGAAAAACGAATGAAAACGAGTGAAAGAGCAGAGTGAGAGGAAGGAGACAGAGGTCCACTGGACCACCAGGGATGAGGCGCAGGGAAACCTGCGCGTGTAGGAGAGCCTCGATCACCAACACTCAAGAGGGCAGGGGCAGGCCTCACTTAATGGTGGAGCTGCGAGGGTGGGAGAGCAATTTCACTGACAATGAGTCAGTGGTCTTGCTCGCCTGTCCCCGCAGTGGCTGCCATTAAGTAGGGGTCGGGGAGGGCTGTACAGCTGGGAGGCGGGGAGGGGAGCTGGATTGGTCCGGTCGCGCTGGGGGGGAGGGGCCGCGGGGGCAGCAGCGGCGGGGAAAGGTAAAGGGAGGAAATGAGGGATAAAGAAAAAAGGGAAAATAAGCAGAAATAAGGCACAAAAGAGCGGAGATGCAGAAAAGTGCAGAAAGGTGAAAGATAAAAGAGGGTGGAAAAACGAGTGAAAGAGCAGAGCGAGAGAAAGGGAAAATGAGCAGATATAAGGCACAAAAGAGCAGAGTTGCAGAAAAGTGCAGAAAGGTGAAAGATAAAAAAGGTAGAAAAACGAGTGAAAACGAGTGAAAGAGCAGCGAGAGAGGAAGGAGACAGAGGTCCACTGGACCACCAGGGATGAGGCGCAGGGAAACCTGCGCGTGTAGGAGAGCCTCGATCACCAACACTCAAGAGGGCAGGGGCAGGCCTCACTTAATGGTGGAGATGCGAGGGTGGGAGAGCAATTTCACTGACAATGAGTCAGTGGTCTTGCTCGCCTGTCCCCGCAGTGGCCGCCATTAAGTAGGGGTCGGGGAGGGCTGGACAGCTGGGAGGCGGGAGCGGGGAGGGGAGATGGATTGGGCCGGTCGCGCTGGGGGGGAGGAGCCGCGGGGGCAGCAGCGGCGGGGAAAGGTAAAGGGAGGAAATAAGGGGTAAAGAAAAAAGGGAAAATAAGCAGAAATAAGGCACAAAAGAGCAGAGATGCAGAAAAGTGCAGAAAGGTGAAAGATAAAAGAGGGTAGAAAAACGAGTGAAAGACCAGAGCGAGAGAAAGGGAAAATGAGCAGAAATAAGGCACAAAAGAGCAGAGTTGCAGGAAAGTGCAGAAATGTGAAAGATAAAAAGGGTAGAAAAACGAGTGAAAACGAGTGAAAGAGCAGAGTGAGAGGAAGGAGACAGAGGTCCACTGGACCACCAGGGATGTGGCGCAGGGAAACCTGCGCTTGTAGGAGAGCCTCGATCACCAACACTCAAGAGGGCAGGGGCAGGCCTCACTTAATGGTGGAGCTGCGAGGGTGGGAGAGCAATTTCACTGACAATGAGTCAGTGGTCTTGCTTGCCTGTCCCCGCAGTGGCCGCCATTAAGTAGGGGTCGGGGAGGGCTGGACAGCTGGGAGGCGGGAGCGGGGAGGGGAGATGGATTGGGCCTGTCGCGCTGGGGGGGAGGAGCCGCGGGGGCAGCAGCGGCGGGGAAAGGTAAAGGGAGGAAATAAGGGGTAAAGAAAAAAGGGAAAATAAGCAGAAATAAGGCACAAAAGAGCAGAGATGCAGAAAAGTGCAGAAAGGTGAAAGATAAAAGAGGGTAGAAAAACGAGTGAAAGAGCAGAGCGAGAGAAAGGGAAAATGAGCAGAAATAAGGCACAAAAGAGCAGAGATGCAGAAAAGTGCAGAAAGGTGAAAGATAAAAAGGGTAGAAAAACGAGTGAAAACGAGTGAAAGAGCAGAGTGAGAGGAAGGAGACAGAGGTCCACTGGACCACCAGGGATGAGGCGCAGGGAAACCTGCGGGTGGAGGAGGGCCTCGATCACCAACACTCAAGAGTGCAGGGGCAGGCCTCACTTAATGGTGGAGCTGCGAGGGTGGGAGAGCAATTTCACTGACAATGAGTCAGTGGTCTTGCTCGCCTGTCCCCGCAGTGGCCGCCATTAAGTAGGGGTCGGGAGGGCTGGACACCTGGGAGGTGGGAGCGGGGAGGGGAGCTGGATTGGGCAGGTCGCGCTGGGGGGGAGGGGCCGCGGGGGCAGCAGCGGCTGGGAAAGGTAAAGGGAGGAAATAAGGGATAAAGAAAAAAGAGAAAATAAGCAGAAATAAAGCACAAAAGAGTAGAGATGCAGAAAAGTGCAGAAAGGTGAAAGATAAAAGAGGGTAGAAAAACGAGTGAAAGAGCAGAGCGAGAGAAAGGGAAAATGAGCAGAAATAAGGCACAAAAGAGCAGAGATGCAGAAAAGTGCAGAAAGGTGAAAGATAAAAAGGGTAGAAAAACGAGTGAAAGAGCAGAGTGAGAGGTCCACTGGACCACCAGGGATGAGGCGCAGGGAAACCTACGGGTGGAGGAGGGCCTCGATCACCAATACTCAAGAGTGCAGGGGCAGGGGCAGGCCTCACTTAATGGTGGAGCTGCGAGGGTGGGAGAGCAATTTCACTGACAACGAGTCAGTGGTCTTGCTCGCCTGTCCCCGCAGTGGCCGCCATTAAGTAGGGGTCGGGGAGGGCTGGACAGCTGGGAGGCGGGGAGGGGAGCTGGATTGGGCCGGTCGCGCTGGGGGGGAGGAGCCGCGGGGGCAGCAGTGGCGGGGAAAGGTAAAGGGAGGAAATAAGGGATAAAGAAAAAAGGGAAAATAAGCAGAAATAAGGCACAAAAGAGCAGAGATGCAGAAAAGTGCAGAAAGGTGAAAGATAAAAGAGGGTAGAAAAACGAGTGAAAGAGCAGAGCGAGAGAAAGGGAAAATGAGCAGAAATAAGGCACAAACGAGCAGAGATGCAGAAAAGTGCAGAAAGGTTAAAGATAAAAAGGGTAGAAAAACGAGTGAAAACGAGTGAAAGAGCAGAGTGAGAGGAAGGAGACAGAGGTCCACTGGACCACCAGGGATGAGGCGCAGGGAAACCTGCGGGTGGAGGAGGGCCTCGATCACCAACACTCAAGAGTGCAGGGGCAGGCCTCACTTAATGGTGGAGCTGCGAGGGTGGGAGAGCAATTTCACTGACAATGAGTCAGTGGTCTTGCTCGCCTGTCCCCGCAGTGGCCGCCATTAAGTAGGGGTTGGGGGGGGCTGGACAGCTGGGAGCGGGGAGCTGTATTGGGCCGGTCGCGCTGGGGGGGAGGGGCCGCGGGGGCAGCAGCGGCGGGGAAACGTAAAGGGAGGAAATAAGGGATATAGAAAAAAGGGAAAATAAGCAGAAATAAGGCACAAAAGAGCAGAGATGCAGAAAAGTGCAGAAAGGTGAAAGATAAAAGAGGGTAGAAAAATGAGTGAAAGAGCAGAGCGAGAGAAAGGGAAAATGAGCAGAAATAAGGCACAAAAGAGCAGAGATGCAGAAAAGTGCAGAAAGGTGAAAGATAAAAAGGGTAGAAAAACGAGTGAAAACGAGTGAAAGAGCAGAGTGAGAGGAAGGAGACAGAGGTCCACTGGACCACCAGGGATGAGGCGCAGGGAAACCTGCGGGTGGAGGACTATCTTTTTAGCGGTAGCAGCAATATCAGGATGGTCCCAGACTTGCATAAGCTGTTTCGCTACTGAAGATGCACCAATATGGGCTGGACCATGTGCCATATGAATCAGAGGGTATAGGTATGCAGTGGGCAACTTCCATTTAGTGATATCTTTGCTCCTCCAACAGCCCTCATCGTCCAATGCTCCCTCCTTAGACCATTGGCCTAATTCATCAAAGGAGGCAGATTGTTGCATATCCAACACTTCCTGTCTAGCATCATGCCAACGTTCAGCTTGCGACTTAACCACATACATAGACGTGGTGCTTTGCTGCGTTGCAGTCTCATGGGCTGTACAATCTGCAAAGGCATTACCTGCTCCTATTTTGTCTGTCACCTTCTTGTGTGCGCTACACTTGACAATAGCTATTTTCTTAGGATAGGTTAAGGCAGTAAGGAGATTGTGCACTAGTTCTCCATGCACTATCTGTGTTCCAAGTGAGAAAACCGCATTCTTTCCACAGGCGGCCAAAATTATGCGCTACCCCGAACGCATACTGACTATCAGTGTAGACATTGACAATCAGGTCTGTACTAAGCTCACATGCTCTGGTTAGAGCGATCAGTTCAGCTGCTTGAGCTGATTTCTGTGGGATACGAGCTGTCTCAACTATTGTCTGGAGTGTCGTAATAGCATAGGCAGCAGATGTAGTGCCATCGGGCAATTTCAAACATGACCCATTGTTAGACCTGGCACCATTGGCGTGGGTCTCTCTTCCACTTTTTTGCTGTTGCCTCTTATGTTTTTGCTGGTTTTAGATGCTTTTTGGGCACTGTGCCACTGCTGTTCAGTGCCACAGTGCAAGTGCTCCCTATGGTAAATTGATGTATGGATTAGTGACTCCATGATTGGCTTGATTGGTTTACTTGTCAGACCCTAGTACAGTGCACTGCGTGTGCCCAGGGCTTGTAAATCCAATGCTGCTGGTGGGCTTGCAGCACTGGTTGTGCCACCCACCGGAGCAGCTTGTAAAGTGTGTCTCAGGCCTGCCATTGCAGAGCCTGTGTGCAGTCTGGTACTGCCATGTTGACTGGGCAAGTGTACCCACTTGCCAGTCCCTAAACATTCCCTTTTATACATATTAGTCACCCCTAAGGTAGGCCCAAGGGCAGGGTGCATTGTAGGTAAAAGGTAGGACATGCCCTGGTGTGTGTGGCATGTCCTAATAGTGAATTACAGCCATTTTCGTTTTTCACTATTGCAAGGCTACCTGTTCCCCATAGGCCAGAATGGGCAGTTAGATTATAACATCTTATAATCCTAACTGACTCGGGGAACTAGGTAGAAATTCGAGTTTAGTATGCCTGAACTCAGAATGATAAAATATATCTTTTAGTGAAGTTGGTTTTAACATTCTGTGTTTGAAAATATCACTTTTAGAAAGTAGGTATTTTCTTGCCTAACTATCCAAGCCTGCCTCTGCTAGGTTGTGTATTCCTTGTGTGGAGTTTGAGTGACAGGGGCTGGGGGCTTTAAGGAGACAGGGTGAGTCAGCACAGGGCTGAATAGAGAGATATGCATGCAGATAGGAGGGAGGAGTTGCACCCCTCCACAATGCTGGCTCCACCTCCTGTGGTGTGTCTGATGTCCCTGGCCTGCACTGTCAAAGGAAGAGAAGGAGTCTTGTCAACAAAGTGCTCCAGGACTGACCAGAACTGGTTTGGACTAGGCAAAGGCCTCTCTGCCTTCAGAGAACAAAGAGAAAAGTAGTATAAATATTGGGACCCAGACCCAAGAACTTTAGATCACTTCTGGGAATCAAGACAAACCTTTGCTGAGGAGAAGAACCAGGAAGCTGAAGGAGGAGACTACCCCTGTGCTGTGTGTTTGGGGGTTGGCCTGCAGTGGTTGCTTCATTGCCAAAGAAAGGAGAAAAGGACTGAGTGTGCTTTCTATCAACTTGAAGAAGAATCTCCAAGGGCTTGAACTAGATCTTGCCTCCTGCCTGAAGTCTCAGGGATACAAGACTTCACCAACCAGCTCCCCCCCTGAATTCCCTTGCTGGGAATTGAAGTGCCTGCTGTTGTGCTGGGCCTTCTGAGAGACTGCGTGTCGCTGGGAGCTGGAAGCGCGACGCAACGACGAGAAGTGTGTCGCCGCCGCAGCCGCTGTCATCGCATCGCCGAGGAAGCGAGATGCCGCGGCCGCTGTCATCATCGCATCGCCGAAGCGCGGCGCATCACCGGAGAAGTGGGACGCTGCCACAGAGGTCATCGTCGCATCGCCGGAGAAGTGCGTCGCAGGGCCTGTCGCGGCTCCAAAGATCATTGAGTCGCCGCACGGCCATGGGGCGTGCGCGCATCACACCAACGTTGTCGCATCGCAGCCAAGACGCCATTTTGTCGCATCGCACCGGAGAAGAGTATCGCATCGAGGTGCCATCTTGTCGCATCGCACCGGAGAGCAGTAAGAAACCGACGCATCACCTCCCCACACAGTAATGAAGCGAGCATCAACTCCCATGCGCAGCAGTAAGGAACCGACGCATCCACTCCCCTGAGTGTAAGGAACTGACGCATCACCTTCCCTGCGACCCTTTTGTTTTCTTTGCGTTACGCATTCAAGGTACATTGAGAGTAAAGTGTCGCATTTACAACTTGAGAGAACTGAACTATTTTTTAACATTTTAAAGTCTATTTTTGAGTACAGTATTGTGGATTTTTGTCGTTTGGTCTTATGTTAAGTCTATATAAAAATACTTATTTTTATAAATACAACCTGTGTGGTGTCCATCTGTAGTGTTGTCACTGTATTACTGTATGTGTCCACAAATGCTTTACACACTGCCTCTGAGATAAGCCTGCCTGCTCGTGCCAAGCTACCAAGGGGTTGAGCAGGGGTTATTTTAGGAGTGTAGCCCCTTACCCTGACTAGATGCAAGGGTACCTATTTGTCACAGGTACCTACCTATGCCAACTAGAGACCCCCAAATCTAACATTGGTGGTCAGCGGTGAGGATTTGGACTTGCATTTGTGATTCATATACAGTGATTGGTGTACACTACTAGTGAGTGCAGACCATAACGCGACCACATACTTTTTGAGAATTTTTCCTTGGAACTTCTTTTCTATTTTTGATTCTTGAGAACTGCCCGTCTTTTTGCTACCATGAGCAAGTCAGCATCCATAGTATCTGTAGACATCATATTGGAAGAAGAGAGAATTGATACTTACACTGTGCCTTATCTCAAAGCTTTGTGCAAGAAATTTAAAATCTCTGTGAAAGGCCTCACCAGGAAAGGGGAATACCAGAAGGCGCTGAGGGCCTGGGTAGAATCTAGGAATGCCAGTGAGCATCCTGAGGAGCCAGCAATGGAGGCAGAGGATTTAAATGGGCAGCTTGAGGGGCCAGTGGGCCTAACTGGAGGGAAAGCACCTTCAGGGGCGGGCAGCAGTGTTTCTTCCAAGGGATTGTCCCCAGGAGAGCTGGAGGACAGAGCAAGGGAGAGGATGCATAAATTGGAGCTAGCTAGGCTCAAAATGGATGGTCAGAAGGACATAGAGAGCAAGAAAATAGAGCTTGGGATGGAATTAGAAATGAAGAAGTTAGCCTTAGAGGAAAAGAGAATGCATTTTGAGCATGAGAGAGGATTGAGGGAATTGGAACTCAAGGCCAAAAGTTTAGAGGTTCCTCCCTCTGGTGGCAGCACACCGCCAGTGCATGCAGAAGCAAGAACCTACATTCCCAAAGATGTAGTTAAAGATTTCCACAAGAATGAGGATATTGATCAGTGGTTTAGGGCTTATGAAGCTGCAATGTTGGCCCACCGGGTCCCTTAGAAGGATTGGGGAGCGGGGTTGTGGGGCCTCTTTGTTAGTGATGGGAGGGACACTTTGTTGGATTTACCTACAGAGGAGCAGATGTCCTATACCCACATGAACGGAGCCCTAATGTCCAGATTTGGTTTGACCCCAGAGCTATACAGACAAAGGTTTAGAAATTGCAGAAAACTGGAGTCTACCACTTGGGTGGAATATGTGTCTTTCTTTTGCAGAGCATTGGATGGTTGGGTGAAGGGTAGCAAAGTGGATAATTTTGAGGCGCTCTATGATTTGCTTGCATGGGAGCACTTGTCAAATAACTGTTTTCCAGAGCTACGCCAGCATCTTATTGATAGCAAGCTGACTAACCCTAGGAAGCTTGCTGAGGAGGCGGATCGCTGGGTGAGCACCCGGGTCCAGAAGGGTCATGTGGGAGACTTCGCCAAAGGTGGGCAGGGTCCCCAGCAGAAGAGTGGGGGGGACAAGGGTAAACAGAGGGAGTTCCAGAAAGGGCCTCAAAGTAATCCCCAAGGGAACCAAGGGAAGGGTTCCCAGCCTCTCCCTGAGAAGAAGGCAGTGGCCCCGACAGATAAGCCTGTTCACAAGGGGCCCAAGACCTGTTTTAAGTGTGGTCTACTAGGCCACTGTTCTTATGATGCTAGATGTCCCTTGTATGGGAAGACAGCACCCACTGGTGCACCACCCCGGTAGTTGGCTAGTGTAGCCCTGGGAGAGGAGATGGGTGCCCAAGGTGGGTGGGGTCCCGCAGAGATGTCCCTAGTCTCTTTAGGAGACTGTGAGGTGGTCCCCAGGACCCAGCTGCCTGATAACACTAAAAAGTACAGGCAGTGGGTGACCATCAATGGCAAGAGGGTGGAAGCTCTTAGAGACACCGGAGCCAGTGTGACAGCTGTCAGTTGTCGGTTGGTGTCTGAAGAGCAGGTAGTCCCCAATGCATTTTACCCAGTTGTTGCCGCTGACAACACAGAGAGCCACTGCAAGGTGGCACAGGTTCCCTTTGAGTGGGGGGGTCTCAGGGACTCTTCAAGTAGCTGTGAGGCCAGCCATGCCTGTTGAATGTCTGTTGGGTAACGATTTGGAGAGCTCCCCTTGGGCTAAGGTGGAGCGGAGAGCTCATTTAGAGATGTTGGGTTTGCCTGAGTGGGCCTGCGTGACCACTCGGTCTATGGCAGCCAGTAAGGGTGTTCAAGAGGACCTGGAGCCTGAGAAAATGGCCCAGGTGTCTGCCTTAAAGAGAAGAGGTAGGGGGCATGGGAAACCGGCCCCTGAGATTCCCACGGCCCAGGAGGAGGCGGACCCTGAGGGGGATGCCCTGGAGCCTAACGGGGAAGAGATTGCTGAACTGGGAGACCTGCCTGAGCTGACCCATTGGCAGCAGGAAGGAGGTCGCTCCAGGGAAGAGTTCTGTGAGGAGCAGAACAAGTGCCCTTCTCTTGTGGGTTTGCGGCAGCAGGCTGCAAACCAGGCAGCAGGTGATCAGTCTGGATCACATTGGATCTACTGGGAGAATGGTCTCCTGTATAGTGAGCCTAAGGTTGCTGAGCCTGGGTCAGCCCGTGTGCTGGTGGTACCCCAGCGCTTCAGAGGCTGTCTACTGGGGCTGGCTCATGATGTGCCTATAGCAGGACATTTGGGGCAGGACAAGACCTTTGAAAGGCTTGTCACCCACTTTTATTGGCCCCAAATGCGCAAGAGTTCAGACACTCATTGCAGGACCTGTCAGACTTGCCAGGCAAGCAGAAAGAGTGGGAGGAAGCACAAGTCTCCTCTCCAGCCATTCCCTGTGGTCAGCACCCCCTTTGAAAGGGTGGGCATTGACATTGTGGGGCCTCTGGATCCCAAGACAGCCATGGGCAACAGGTTCATCCTGGTCTTGGTGGACCATGCCACCCGGTACCCGGAAGCCATCCCTCTCAGGACAGTGACGGCCCCCGTGGTGGGACGTGTACTGATGGAGATTTTCTCCCACGTGGGGTTTCCCAGAGAGGTGGTGTCAGACCGAGGTACCAACTTCATTTCTAAGTATATGAAGTCCCTGTGGCAGGAGTGTGGTGTAACCTACAAGTTCACCACTCCTTACCACCCCCAAGGTAATGGGCTGGTTGAGAGATTCAACCGGACCCTCAAAGGCATGATTATGGGTCTTGAGGAACCTACGAGGCGTAAGTGGGACGTCCTCTTACCATGCCTGCTGTTTGCATACCGTGAGGTGCCACAGAAATCTCTAGGGTTCAGTCCCTTTGAGCTTCTCTATGGTCACCTAGTGAGAGGACCTTTGAGTTTGGTCAAGGAAGGCTGGGAGCAATCTCCCAGGAAACCTCCCCAGGATGTATATAGCTACATGCTGGCCTTCAGGAACCAAACTAGGCGATTCAGAAAACTCGCTGAGGCGAATCTGGAAGTCAGCCAGGAGGAGATGAAGCAGTGGTACGACCAGAATGCCACTCTGGTTGAGCTTCAGCCTTGTCAGAAAGTGTGGGTCATGGCCCCAGTGGAGCCCTGTGCGCTCCAGGATAAGTGGACCGGACCATTTGAGGTGGTGGAGCGCAAGAGTCCGGTTACCTACTTGGTGGACTTGCGGTCTCCCAGGAACCCCTTGCGGGTCCTGCATGTCAACCGCCTGAAGCCCCACTTAGAGAGGTCCGAAGTGGGCATGCTCCTAGCAACAGATGCTGGAATGGAGGAGGAGACTGAGCCTCTTCCTGACCTCCTGTCTGCAACAGAGCAAGATGGGTCAGTAGAAGGAGTGAACCTCTCTTCCACCCTGACCCCTGAGCAGCAGAATGACTGTCACCAGTTGTTGGGACAGTTTTCTGACCTGTTCTCCCTGATTCCCAGTGTCACTGATTGGTGCGTCCATGATGTAGACACTGGGGACAGTCCTCCTGTCAAGCACAAAACTTACAGGGTGACTGACAGGGTGAGAGCTTGCATCAAGGAGGAGGTCTCCAAGATGCTTGCGTTGGGGGTGATTGAGTCCTCTAACAGTCCTTGGGCCAGCCCAGTGGTCTTGGTCCCAAAGGCTGCCGCACCGGGTGTCTCACCAGAGCTGAGGTTCTGTGTGGACTACCGAGGGCTCAATTCAGTCACCAGGACTGACGCGCACCCCATCCCCAGAGCTGATGAGCTCATCGATCGGTTAGGGGCTGCCCGGTACCTCAGCACGTTTGACTTAACGTCTGGGTACTGGCAGATCGCCTTGACTGATGGGGCAAGAGAGAGGTCGGCATGCTCCACACCAGATGGGCACTACCAATTCCGGGTTATGCCCTTTGGGATGAAGAATGCCCCTGCCACCTTTCAGAGGTTGGTCAACCAGGTGTTGGCTGGACTGGAAGAGTTCAGTGCCGCCTACCTGGATGACATCGCAGTGTTCAGCGCCAGTTGGGAAGAACATCTGCGCCACCTCTGGGAAGTGTTGATGGCGCTGCGGAGAGCAGGCCTCACGATCAAGGCGAGTAAGTGCCAGATCGGGCAGGGTTCCGTGGTGTACTTGGGACACCAGGTTGGGAGCGGCCAGGTGGCGCCCCTACAGCCGAAGATTGAGACCATCCTGACTTGGGAACCCCCCAAGACCCAGACAGAGGTGAGAGCCTTTTTAGGACTCACTGGGTATTACAGGAGGTTTGTCAAGGGGTATGGCAGCATTGTTGCACCCTTGCCAGAGCTGACTTCCAGGAAGCAGCCCAAGAGAGTGATTTGGACTGACACCTGTCAGAGAGCTTTTCATGCCCTGAAGACTGCCATGTGCACGGCGCCCGTGCTCCTGGCACCCAACTTCTCAAAAGAGTTTATTGTGCAAACAGACGCTTCAGAGCATGGTGTGGGGGCTGTTCTATCACAGATTAATGAGGAGGGCCTAGACCAACCTGTAGCCTTCATCAGTAGGAGGTTACTTCCACGGGAACAGAGGTGGAGTGCAATTGAGCGTGAGGCATTTGCTGTGGTCTGGGCACTGAAGAAGTTGAGACCATACTTGTTTGGGACTCACTTACGGGTTCAGACAGACCACAGGCCCCTCAGATGGCTGATGCAGATGAGGGGTGAGAATCCAAAGCTGTTGAGGTGGTCCATATCCCTACAGGGGATGGACTTCACGGTGGAACACCGCCCTGGTACAGAACACGCCAATGCTGATGGTCTGTCCAGATTTTTCCGCCTTAGTGATGAGAACTCCCCGGAGGTAGGGTAGTTCTCCCCACATTTCAGCTGGAGGGGACAAGTGTTAGACCTGGCACCATTGGCGTGGGTCTCCCTTCCATTTTTTGCTGTTGCCTCTTATTTTTTTGCTGGTTTTAGATGCTTTTGGGCACTGTGCCACTGCTGTTCAGTGCCACAGTGCAAGTGCTCCCTATGGTAAATTGATGTATGGATTAGTGACTCCATGATTGGCTTGATTGGTTTACTTGTCAGACCCTAGTACAGTGCACTGCGTGTGCCCAGGGCTTGTAAATCCAATGCTGCTGGTGGGCTTGCAGCACTGGTTGTGCCACCCACCGGAGCAGCTTGTAAAGTGTGTCTCAGGCCTGCCATTGCAGAGCCTGTGTGCAGTCTGGTACTGCCATGTTGACTGGGCAAGTGTACCCACTTGCCAGTCCCTAAACCTTCCCTTTTATACATATTAGTCACCCCTAAGGTAGGCCCAAGGGCAGGGTGCATTGTAGGTAAAGGTAGGACATGCCCTGGTGTGTGTGGCATGTCCTAATAGTGAATTACAGCCATTTTCGTTTTTCACTATTGCAAGGCTACCTGTTCCCCATAGGCCAGAATGGGCAGTTAGATTATAACATCTTATAATCCTAACTGACTCAGGGAACTAGGTAGAAATTCGAGTTTAGTATGCCTGAACTCAGAATGATAAAATACATCTTTTAGTGAAGTTGGTTTTAACATTCTGTGTTTGAAAATACCACTTTTAGAAAGTAGGTATTTTCTTGCCTAACTATCCAAGCCTGCCTCTGCTAGGTTGTGTATTCCTTGTCTGGAGTTTGAGTGACAGGGGCTGGGGGCTTCCAGGAGACAGGGTGAGTCAGCACAGGGCTGAATAGAGAGATCTGCATGCAGATAGGAGGGAGGAGTTGCACCTGGGACCTGAATAGGGCTGTGCCTTTCCTCCACAATGCTGGCTCCACCTCCTGTGGTGTGTCTGATGTCCCTGGCCTGCACTGTCAAAGGAAGAGAAGGAGTCTTGTCAACAAAGTGCTCCAGGACTGACCAGAACTGGTTTGGACTAGGCAAAGGCCTCTCTGCCTTCAGAGAACAAAGAGAAAAGTAGTATAAATATTGGGACCCAGACCCAAGAACTTTAGATCACTTCTGGGAATCAAGACAAACCTTTGCTGAGGAGAAGAACCAGGAAGCTGAAGGAGGAGACTACCCCTGTGCTGTGTGTTTGGGGGTTGGCCTGCAGTGGTTGCTTCATTGCCAAAGAAAGGAGAAAAGGACTGAGTGTGCTTTCTATCAACTTGAAGAAGAATCTCCAAGGGCTTGAACTAGAGCTTGCCTCCTGCCTGAAGTCTCAGGGATACAAGACTTCACCAACCAGCTCCCCCCCTGAATTCCCTTGCTGGGAATTGAAGTGCCTGCTGTTGTGCTGGGCCTTCTGAGAGACTGCGTGTTGCTGGGAGCTCGAAGCGCGACGCAACGACGAGAAGCGTGTCGCCGCCGCAGCCGCTGTCATCGCATCGCCGAGGAAGCGAGACGCCGCGGCCGCTGTCATCATCGCATCGCCGAAGCGCGGCGCATCGCCGGAGAAGCGGGACGCTGCCACAGAGGTCATTGTCGCATCACCGGAGAAGCACGTCGCAGGGCCTGTCGCGACTCCAAAGATCATTGAGTCGCCGCACGGCAGTCGGGCGTGCACGCATCACACCAACGTTGTCGCATCGCAGCCAAGACGCCATTTTGTCGCATCGCACCGGAGAAGAGTATCGCATTGAGGTGCCATCTTGTCGCATCGCACCGGAGAGCAGTAAGAAACCGACGCATCACCTCCCCACACAGTAAGGAAGCGAGCATCAACTCCCCTGCGCAGCAGTAAGGAACCGACGCATCCACTGCCCTGAGTGCAAGGAACCGACGCATCACCTTCCCTGCGACCCTTTTGTTTTCTTTGCGTTACGCATTCAAGGTACATTGAGAGTAAAGTGTCGCATTTACAACTTGAGAGAACTGAACTATTTTATAACATTTTAAAGTCTATTTTTGAGTACAGTATTGTGGATTTTTGTCGTTTGGTCTTGTGTTAAGTCTATATAAAAATACTTATTTTTATAAATACAACCTGTGTGGTGTCCATCTGTAGTGTTGTCACTGTATTACTGTATGTGTCCACAAATGCTTTACACACTGCCTCTGAGATAAGCCTGCCTGCTCGTGCCAAGCTACCAAGGGGGTGAGCAGGGGTTATTTTAGGAGTGTAGCCCCTTACCCTGACTAGACGCAAGGGTCCCTATTTGTCACAGGTACCTACCTATGCCAACTAGAGACCCCCAAATCTAACACCCATCAACCCATAACTCCCCATCTGTAATGGTCGAAGGGAGTGTCTTCCAGGTCAACTCGACCTTTTGTTTGTTCTTCAGTGAGAAATATGCAATCATGTGACTCTTGTGACTGAGGCTGAGTGGATGGAAATGGCAGTAATGTGGCAGGATTTAATGTCAAATATCTTTTTAGCGTAATATGGGGGGCCAAAAGTGTCAATTCATATCCTGTCAGACGAGCACTAGTCAAATGCTGCGTCTTTGTTTGGTTTAGCAACGTAACAACTGAATGGGGCACCTACACAAGCAATTTGTGTGATAGAACTATTCCTTCACTCTGGCGTATGGATACAGCCGTTGCTGCCACTGCTCGGAAACATCCAGGCAGCGCGCGAGCAACTGGGTCGAGGACAGCTGAAAAATATGCACATGGGCGTTGTTTATCACTGTGCATCTGTGCTAAGACCGAGAGGGCACAACCTTCCCTTTCATGTACATAGAGTGTGAAAGGTTTAGCATAATCTGGGGTACCTAATACTGGTGCAGAGCAAAGGGCTTGACGTAACTGTTGGAAGGTGCTCTGGCATTCAGCAGTCCATGGGAGGGGCATCGGGGTGTCTTTGGTCAAAAGGGCTAACAGAGGTTTGATAATATGCGAAAAACAGGGGATCCACTGCCTACAAAAGGAAGTAAGGACAATCAATTCACGGACATCTTTTTGAGTACGCGGTACAGGAGTGTCTAGAATGGTCCGAATGCGATCTGGTGTGAGCGCACGTTCCTCCTTAGACGGGAGGTGACCTAAATAGGTAACCTGCTGTCTACAGTATTGCAATTTCTTTCTAGAGACTTTGTGATAATGTGATGCAAGAAATGATAATAGTAACAATGTACCTTCTTCATATTGCTCAGGAGTGTCAGCAGCAAGCAAAATGTCATCCACATACTGAATTAGAACCACCCCTTTTGGTACAGGAAAGGAATCAAGTTGTCTCTTTAATTCTTGACTTTAAATACTGGGACTTTCTGTATAGCCCTGTGGAGCTCTACAGAACCTGAATGATCTGTTTTTCAGTGTGAATCCAAATAGATAACGGCTGTCCGGGTGGATAGGTATTGAGAAGAACGCATTTTTCAAATCAATCACGGAGAATGTGGTGGCAGTGGGAGGGACCATAGTGAGGAGGGTTGTTGTGTGAGAAAACCTCACGCAAATCAATAATGAACCTGTAAATCTTAGTATCAGTGTATTTTTTCAAAATAGGAAGGATAGGGCTATTGCAGGTATTATAGGGAACCTCTTCCACTACACCTACTTTGATCAAATCCTGAACAATACCTGCTAGTGCTTCTTCGCCCTCTCGAGATATCTTATATTGGGGCAAACGAGGCAATGAGGCACCCTCCCTCACTTGAATTTGTACAGGTGGAATGACCATTTGACCCACATCAGTGTCTGATCTAGCCCATAAAGTGCAAGGTAGGGACGCCAGAGCGACGTCTTCATTGATAAGGCAAGATCTATCAACTATTGGATAGTTGTCATTAAGGATAACATGTACACCTTCTGGGGAACAGCGTATCGTAGCACGAAAATATTTTAGCATATCGATACCTACAATGTTATCTGGAGTGTTAGGGGAGAGCAAGAATGGACATGTGGCAGTGAATCTATCTAGTCCGAATTCAAGTGGCTGTGATAGTGGGCTAGGTGTAGGTGTTCCGTCGAACCCTATCGATATTATCAATGTGCCAGACAGGGGAGCCCTGGGAACCAGTCTTTTAGAGAGGGCACTCCGGGTAGCCCCTGTATCAACCAGAAATCGATCAGTAGATCCCAAGACATTTGCGTCAACATAGGGACCCATTTGATCTACTGGCACCTCAACCGGTCCCACACCCCGTCCTGGGCATCCCTATGCATAATCTGAATCTGTAGGCGTATCAGCAGAATAATCAGTCATTTGGTACTGGTGTCGTTTGTCAAAGGCATTAGGGTAGTTCGGTCCCTGTTCGACTGCCTCAAACCGGGGGCGAGCACTTGCACCTCCCCTGCTTCCTACGTTCCCTGGACGCCCTCTCATACTTCCCCTTCCTCGTTGGTATTGTTGGCCTTGCAAAAGTGGGCACTCAGAACGCCCGTGCCCAGTCTCTTTACAATAGGCACACTGATCAGGAGACAAATTTTCCCGAAGGAGAGGGAGTGCTCCGGGTGTATGCATTGCACGTCTGCCTCCTCCACCTCTCCTAAATTGTGGACCATACGCCTGAGCCATCATAACCTTTGTTTTTAAATCCTTAACCTTTTTATCTTCCCTTCCCTTCGCTTCCTGTTCCTGTCGCTCATAATATTGTGCCATTGTCAGAAGGGAAACTGGAGAGGACGTGGTCCAAGAACTTTCACTGGCCTTGAGGCGACTAGATATTTCAGGTAACATATTAGCAACAAATTTGTCAACAAACAGGTGTTTGCCTGTCTCGTCAGCCAACGACTGGCCACTAAAGTCATGAAATGTCTCCTCAAATCTTGAAAAGAAGTCAGAAACTGACACATCCTTTTTCTGTTTGCAGGACGCTAACGTAGTCCAATCTATTTTCTTAGGGGGTATGAGAGTCTTCAATTTAGTCACAATAGCTTTAGGAAGATCTAATATCTCCTGTTGGGGCTTCTGGTCAGGTTCCCTGTCCGCATCTACTTCTTCTAATTTTCCCCAGGTGTCACCAAATGCCACAGCGTCATTAATTTTACGTATTGTTCTCCACATATCAGGGGGCAAAATAAGCCCAAAGAACATATCTATATCCGCTAAGGTCATAGTGCAAGAGCTGATAGCTCCCTCCACCTCCTCATAGAAGGCGGCGGGGTTTTTCCGGGGGTCGGGAAAGGCAGTCTTAAGGGCCATAACATCTGCTCTACTCCAAGGAGTGTAGACCCAATTATATATGAAATATCCCTTTGCATCATCGGAAGTCTTATCATCATTAGTTCCTGCACCCTTCGGGGGAACATACAGGGGTGCGGCTTCACGCATTGGTCTCATATCAACTTTACTACTACTAGGATTGTCTTGTCCACCGGAACATCTGTTTTCTCTGTCTGAGACTTTTCTGTTTCTACGACTTTACTCTTCCTAGCTAATTCTTTTTCCTTCTGCAGTTTTAATGTGTCATCCCGTAGTTTAACCGCTCGTCTAATTGTATCAGGTATGTTTTTGAAAGGGTAAGTCCCATCTCCTAACTGCTTATAATCTGCATTCAAGTCTTTTGGGCCTGGTTCGTCAGAGATATGTTGCCAATTATATAATACATCCCAACAGAACTTTTCTAAAAAATATAACTGTTTTGCGTCTTCCCAAGCCTGAACTGTAGTTGTGAGGATCGTCGCTGTAGTAGCCCGACGAGATTCCTCTCTAGCACTGCCCTTCAATTTATCTTTATCTTCGCTAGACAGAGTAGAGCGAGTCTGTCGCATGGATCGCTGATCTTTGTCCATATCTTTTGAGGAGGAGATCTCATCATCAGAAGCACCACCCTCAGGGGCACTCGGAACGGGGGATTTATGCGGGGGTCGTTCTAGTATGATACAATCATCATGAAGCGTATCAAGTATTGGATAGACAGGACGTCTAATAGTGTACTGGCCATTTACCTGCAATCGGCGTTCTCTATCTTTCTTTTCTATTCCTTCCTGCATTTCCTTGTCTCTTAATTCAACACATTGTTGATATATCGTCTTCCGCTGTTCTTTCTTTGCTATAGCTTCCGCTTTCTTCGCTCTCTCGCACTTCCTTATCCCACATACGCAAACAATCAAACATATCCTGCCTACTCTTTCTTTTGAACAAACACTGTTCCCCGTACTGAACCTTCTGAAAATCAAATGACCCATTTACTGGCCACTGTAGGTCGGGTTCTTTCTTTGTGTATTTGTTCCACAATGAGCCATACATTATGGGACAAATACCATATTTTATATACATATCTCTATTCAGCGTCCCTTCTGGAGGAGCCGGTTGACTTTGTTTCAAAACATTTCCTGCACTGCAACAGCAGCACCACTTACGAAGTTTACTAAAAGCAGGCATGTTTTAACAAATATATGTAAAATATTACTATCCAAACAAATGTCAGAAGGAGAAAAATCCCCACAATACCTGCCTTCAGTCTTTGCAAAGAATGAATACCAAAACCAAACCAAACAATCAAGAGTGCCGCATCAGCGACCTTACCAAACAGAAGTCTTCAACTCCCACCTGCCGATCTCTGGTTGACCTAATGGTCACTGCAAATTCGCCAAAGAAGCCCCAGTCGAGACCGGCCACCACCCGGAGGGTCAAGTCAGGAAAACCGCAAAGTTCATGTCGGCTGCAAAGATAAAGGTCTTCTCATGCAGTGCGCGTCCTCAGTGATAATTTCGATCTTCCGTCGAGATCACTCCTTCAGACGGCCGCGTCTCCGATGGGGCCCCACGTACTGGGCGCCAATAGTGGAAATGTACCCCCGTGAGGGCACACTGGTGCTGGGTCACCCTCTCGTCCACGGGTCCGAAGACTAACAAAAGAGAGATTGGCACTGGAGTGAAGTAAAACAAACCAAGTTTATTAAACACTCATGAGCGGGACCGCGTCCGAACAACACCCTAAAGTGTTGTGGGAGGAAGTACATTGGATGCAAAAACCATCACCCTTACATACTGTTTGTTGCAGTGTAATCGCATGGGAAGGAAAACTGGAAGAAACAAGTTTAAGCACGGAAATAGCTATAGGCAAACAAGAGCAGAGGGTGACCAGGTGGTCAGGGGATGAGGAGGGGGAGTAAGAATGTTTATGGCGGCAATAAGCAATCATTTGATAACATCTGAGACCAGGTGCACCAGCAGCTGCAGCCCCCCAGCACGTACACCAGATTGACCATGTCAGAGAGGTCAGCTAAAATTGAGGACACAGGCTGGGTGAAAAGGCAAGCATCAGAGAATAAAATTAATACGACGGAAACGAAATGGACGCAACAGTAAAAATGGCTGCCGCTTATGCTAACATAGAATTTACACTTTTCCACAAGTGGGAGTAGCATCAGCGCTCAGTGTTAGTGATAAAGTGAAAAACAAAACAAAAGGACAAAGTCTGTAAAAATGTCTTATCTGGGGTGGATGAGGCCAAACACACTAGTGCTGTCCATTTGAAGAAAAGGGTAGGGAGCCCTAGAGTTGGCTAGATCAGGTCTGATGGTCCCTTCCTTTCCTCCTGCAAAAGAAATAAGTATAGCATATATTGGATGATAATCTAAAATCTGCGGGCATTCGCAAATTTGTATAATAGGCATGGCGTGTGACTCGGGAAAGGGCAATAGAAATGAAATGTGGGAAAAGGTAGAGAGATCAGGTAGAGAGATGAACAGATAAAAAGATAGAAATATAAAAAGATAAAAACACAGCAGCATAGAGAAGATAGGAAAGAGAAACAAGACATGGCAGGTGAAAAAGATACTGTCGAACTAAGACAAGGAAAAGGCAAAATATTAATCAGTATACAAATGGATCGCCATTTCCTCATCCATATTATGTGCCCCGGGATGGCGTGTGCCGAGATCTATGATATACATAGATTTGCGTTTTCTCAGCTGTAGTGCTCTGTTGATGACTTGCTCTATAACAAAGAATTTGAGTTTGGAGCTGTCGGAATAGTGAAATGTTGCAAAATGTGTCGCAATGGGGTAGTGGGGGTCTTTGTTGGCTATGGCTCTCATATGTTCCAAAACTCCTTTCTTGGCCATATGTTTGGTGCTGCCAACATACCAAAGGTTGCAGGGACATTCGAGAACGTAAATCACATAGGTGGAGCTGCACGTGAGAAACTGGTTAATGTGGATGTTAGTTTTTTTTGTGATATTCCTTTCTCATCGTGCTGCCACAGCAAGCCTTGCAGTGGCCGCACGGAAAGAATCCCTGTAGGCTGATACTGTTGGGACTGGCATATGTGGTAATGTCGCTGTGTACAAGGGTATCTCTATGATTGGGACCCTTGCGATATGTGATTCTGGGCCTCTCAGGTATGGTGCTGCCGATAACTGGATCCTTAGCAAGGATTTCCCAATTGTTAGTTAAGATTTTTTGAACGTCCCTAGCATTGCTGCTGTAAGTTAGGATGATCCTAGTGGTGTCACAGTCATCTTGTGTGGAGGTAGTTCTCTCCTCTAGGGTGTTAGTTCTCGTGACTGATTTGGCTTTCTCCACAGCTCTGCGGAGAACCCATTTGTGATATCCTCTTTCTGCAAACCTGATAAGCATCACGTCTTGTTCCAAATTAAAGGCTTCCTCGGTGCTGCAGTTGCGTTTCGCTCTAAGGAATTCCCCGTAGCGGATGCTCCATTTGAGGTTGTCAGGGTGACTGCTCATTGCGTGGAGTAAACTGTTGCCAGCTGTGGCCTTTCTGAATAGTCTGGTATGGACCTGGTTGTTACTGATTTCCACTATGACATCCAGAAACTCAACTGAGATCCTGCTCATGCTCCCAGTAAGTTTCAGATTGATGTTGTTAGAATTCAGTTTGTGAATAAAATTGCTGGCTTCAGCTTCGGTGCCATCCCAGATAATAAACAGGTCATCTATATACCTTAGCCATATGATGACCTGTTAAAATCGCTGGTGAGGTTGGGGTCCCCTCTGACTTCCTCTTCCCATGCCCCCAGAAACAAATTCACGAAACTGGGGGCAAAACATGTGCCCATGGCAGTCCAGAGAGTTTGCCTGTAGATGTTACCATTGAAAAGAAAGAAATTGTTATGTAGACAGTACTGAATCATTTTGAGAAGCATGTTGGTGTGCTCGAAGAAACGTACTGGGCGTTTGGTTAGATACTTGGCATAAGCTCTGATGCCAGTTTTGTGTTCTATAATGGTATAGAATGAGTTGGCATCAAGAGTGACTAGTAAGAAGGTGTTGTGCCAAGGTATGTCAAGTATCTTAGTTAAGAAATCTTTGGTGTCTTTGACATAGGAGGGAAGGGTGATGACTTGATCCCTTAGAAAATTGTCCACATAACGTGAGACATTTTCCAGCACACTCCCTCTGGATGACACAATGGGTCTGCCAGGTGGGTTAGTGGCATCCTTGTGGACTTTGGGGAGAAGATATAGGACCGGGAGTTGGGGGAAATCCCTCTTCAGAAAGCAGAATTCTTCCCACTCTAGCAGACCTCTATCCCTCCAATCGACAAGGTGGCTCCAGATGCCTGTGACACTCTCCATGTATTCTTCTCTGTTGGTCTGTATGTAAAACCCGTGATCACTGAGTTGGCGATTGGCCTCAGTGAAATACATGTCTTTACTGAGGATGACCACATTCATCTCTCTACCTGATCTGTCTACCTTTTCCCACATTTAATTTCTATTGCCCTTTCCCGAGTCACACGCCATGCCTATTATACAAATTTGCTAATGCAAACATGTAACGAGTTTAGCCCGCAGATTTTAGATTATCATCTAATATATGCTATACTTTTTTCTTTTGCAGGAGGAAAGGAAGGGACCATCAGACCTGATCTAGTCAACTCTTGGGCTCCTACCCTTTTCTTCAAATGGACAACACCAGTGTGTTTGGCCTCATCCACTCCAGATAAGAAATTTTTACCGACTTTCTCCTTTTGTTTTGTCTTTCACTTTATCACTAACACTGAGCGCTGATGCTACTCCCACTTGGGATCTTTAATTGACTGCTGAGACTTTTTTTGATCTTTGTCGTGCCGGCAAGGTGTTCTGTGCCGTGGCCTAGAATTCTCTCCCACTTGGGGAATGCACATTCCATCAATCAATATATATTTCCTTCCAGTGACAACACTCATTTCACACTTATGTATCACATTACAGTCTGGAGTATATCCGCAGCATGTCACCGCAGTGGTCCTGGTGATCTGACCCATTTCGGGACACACCGCTATATGCAACGTTTCTAGACTCGGCTCCTTTGAGACCACTGGTTTCACTGTGATTGGACCCTTCTCCCACTGCGGGACATACCTCTATATGCATCGCATCCAGACTCGGCCCTCATGACATCCGATACCCAGTGCCTTCAACCACCAGCATGCACTTACATTGGAGTCCTCTACCACGGTCTCCCTTACTTAGGTTATACTGACAGGCGATTGCACACCAAAGCTAATTTCAGCTCTGCATTTACATCATTGTCACTTGCCTATTGCCATGTATATCAAATTGTATTTATACTGTTTAAGAAGCAATGCCAACATACACGAGCATTTACTCGGTTACAGGCTGTATCCTTCCGTCGCGCAGCGGACGCGCGCAGATACTTTGCAGCAGCGAATATAATTTTTTAAGTCTTGGTGAGATCCCCTTCGCCTAGCATTAATTTTATCATACCGCTTTCATCTTTGTAACAAAACTCGTGCACTTTACTTTTAAATAATGTGTCTGAATTGAATTTTATCTTACTGTGTGACTTCGCCTTCACCTCGGTCCACCGCGGGGCTTCCCCGATTGTTGTGGAGGGTGCAGGCGAGAAAGGATTTCTTCTCTGGCTGTCGGGGGCGGAGCATAGCGATTAGCGCCACGCTTGCAGCCTATATCAGCTACATGCCATTCCCGTCGTGCAGCGGACGTGCGCAGATACTTTGCAGCAGCGAATATAATTATTTAAGTCTTGGTGAGATCCCCTTCGCCTAGCAGTAATTTTATCATACCGCTTTCATCTTTGTAACAAAACTCGTGCACTTTACTTTTAAATAATGTCTGAATTGAATTTTATCTTACTGTGTGACTTCGCCTTCACCTCGGTCCACTGCGGGGCTTCCCCGATTGTTGTGGAGGGTGCAGGCGAGAAAGGATTTCTTCTCTGGCTGTCGGGGGCGGAGCATAGCGATTAGCGCCACGCTTGCAGCCTATATCAGCTACATGCCATTCCCGTCGCGCAGCGGACGCGTGCAGCGGGCGCGCCAAAGGCGCCGCCTAAGGCAAGCCCATCTGCGGCCGACCGGGGCCAGGGGCCATACACTATGCCCATTTTCTACGCTACTCGGCATCTGAATTACACTCGCTACAGGGGAACTGGGCCATTGACCCTCGCACCCAGTGTTAATTAGATAAACTTGGGGTCCTGACCCATAGGGGCCCCTACTGTAAAACCTCCTTTAAACCACTTGGTCAGGTGCCCCCTAATAATAACGGTGAGCACCAAAAAACTCTCACTACTCCCGCACGCCAGGCACAGGAGGAACTGTCTATCTGTTACCTAAACACCCGATCGATGGTGAAACATCAACTTGAGATCTTTTATCTCTTAGACGTGGACAAACCAGATATCCTCCTTCTATCAGAAACATGGCTAACAGCTGAGTCCAGCCCTGATATTCTTGCAGCAATCCTAGACAATTATTACATCCTCCAGGCTAACAGACCTGCGGGCAAAGCCGGAAGAGGGGTTGCAGCTGTAATATCACAGAAACACAAATTCACCTCCTTAGTATCATTAGGTATCCCATCAGTTGACAGTCTTTTACTTAAGTTCGAATCTCATCATTCTTCGTTTATATGTGCTCTACTCTATAGACCTCCACTCCATATGCCCACATTTCCGCAGTTATTGGGCAATGCTATTGCCGAATTGGTTATCAACCACGCTAGAATTCTGATAATTGGTGATTTTAACTACTGGCCTAATGATGCACGGGAACGCCCCTGCTCTGTTGAATTCACCGACCTTCTAACGGGGATGAACTACACCCAGCATATAAAGGTAGCCACCCACATAAAGGGGCACACTCTAGACCTGGTTTGGACATCTAACCTGGAAATCTCTCACCTACGGATTTCCCCTTGTACATGGTCGGACCATCATTTTAATACCTTTTCTATTCCGAGTACTCCTCCTACTATAGTCCCTCCTCCAGGTAATATCATGGCCAGAAACTGGAGCCGGGTGGACACCATAGAATTTTGCTCCTTACTAACCACCTCAGCCCCCACTGCCCAGAAGGAATCCCCCCACATCCAGGCAGAAAAAATCAACGCCTGGCTGGAATCTGCCAGCGACAGCATAGCCCCCTTGAAGAAAATTAAAAATAGGAGGCCCCATGATGCCCAACGCTGGTTCTCTGACAACCTTAAAACGAAGAAACTGGCTCTGCGACAAGCTGAACGCAAGTGGAGACAAGATTATTGCCCTAACAAAAAGGCCACCTTCGTATCTGCATTTAGAGACTACAAAAGCGCTATCCTCAAGACCAAAGCAGAATACTTTTCCTCAAAATTTTAAAATCTACCAACAAAGCCAAGGACATCTTCTCTATAGTAGATGAACTTGTCAAACCAGATCGTGTCACTTACTAAACCCGCCCCATCACAATCTTTATGCGATTCTCTTAACACATTTTTCATTGAAAAAATTACCATCATTAAATCCAGTATCCCCAAGGCCTCCTTACCCTCGGACCCTCCGTGTTCACACACCAACCCCTATCATCTTGATCAAATTCCCTACATCACCCAAGATGCTTTCTTTGCCCTACTTAAAAAGGTCTGCTCCGGGTCCCCCACGGACTGTTGTCCCCCCATATCCTTCGGGAAGTCTTTCTACACTGTCCAGACCCCCCACTATCACTTCTAAATAACTCCCTCGCCCAAGGCATTGTCCCTAATCTATTTAAAAGCGCAGAAGTTGTACCCATCCTGAAAAAACCATGTGCTGACCCCTCGACACCTAGTAACTATCGTCCCATATCTCTGCTGCCTTACCTGAGCAAAATTCTAGAAGCCCATGTCGCTAACTGTCTCAACGCCTTTGTAGAGCGATCCACTGATCAGAGTGGGAGCTCTCAGTGACACACCTGGCAGCCCTTTCATTGTGACCCAAATCTTGGAATGTAGTCAATGGAATGGTAGCAGTGATGTCTTGGGCTGTTTGAATAAAGTAATTTGTCCAGACTGGTCAGGTGTCTGTCCAGTGATGCACTAGTACTGTACCCTTCAGGAGGACACAATGGTGTGCTGGGTACATGTTAATTCATTTCAGAGCACATGCTTTGTGGGCCAGGGCTATGTGATGTCAGTGGGCTGGCCTAGTCAGTATAGGCATAATCAGGATTGAGGGTAGTCCTCAGATAACTTAAATAGTGTGTAATAATGCTTTTTGTAGTGCTCAGCATGTGCGCCTGATAGATGTAGTGTGTGCAATATAGATCAATGGTTATGCTAGCTGTCTACAACCTCTGTGTCACCCTAGCAGAAAACCTATATCTTGCATGTTTACTCAGTCTCTTCATCTATTGCATCTATACAGGTTAAAGTCCATCAGAAGGTGTCCATGTGGAAGGCCATCGCTCAGAAGGGGCGGACCCTGGAGGTTGCACGTCGGTGCAGTGTTCACTGCGGAAAAAGGAGGCAGACCTGAGACACTGGACCCTTGAGATCGTGAAGGTCCAGCTGGGGCTGTCCTCCCAAGGCAGAAGGGGAATGCATTGGACCCTGACCCCCCTAATGGCCCGCATACTGGCGGTAGCATACCTGGACCTTGATGGGCAGTTAAAAGCCCAACAGCAACATTGATGGATGTCATTAGCCAGGTCAAATTGTTGAGGCAATGCACTCATGGTTGGAGGACTTCCAGTACTATCTGGCAATGTAATTTTGCATATCATTGAGAAGGGTGTATTATGTTAGGTGTGATGCACATGTGTATTTGTGGAGGGTCATTCTGTGGCTGGTGACATGCATCATAGAGTGACAAGCTGACATGTTGGGATCATATGTGTGTGTCAGCACTCAGTAGTACATTGGTATTTGTGTTTGCAAGAAAAGGAAGGTACAGTGTATTCCCTTCCCTTTTGTACACGAGTAAGACCTCCTTTATGGACTGGATATTTCACGAGCCTCATGTACTTTCAGTGTTATAATCACATTGACAATTGCAATGTGAAAAAGGTGTGCTCACATGAACCAATCTTGACTGGGAATGTTCCTAGGCAGACTCGTACAATGTTTCTTTGTGCTGAAATCGCAGACCACTTGGAGCCACATTCTTTCCATTCAGCTCTTCTGTAGTACACGTCACACCTAGCTAAGCTACTCATGTGCATCTTTAAACTGTGTCATCTGGCAGTTGACACATGTGAAAGTGTCACTTGGGATGTGTGAACAGTGTGGAATGGGCACTTCCGTGTCACCTTCTTCTTGGTAGTCACATATTGCTGCAACTTAGCTGTAGCAGGTGCCCAACAGTTCTACATGTTGTGGGTTAAGGACACATGACCATTTGCTGATTGCAGTGCCTTGTGTGGATAGGTAGAGATGTATTCCATGTGGACATCCTATTTGATGAAATCAGGTAACAATGATATGCTACAAGGGCCTAGTTTGACAGGGTGATGATATCTCCTGCTACCCACATGAAGCTGGATTTGGGACAAGGTCACACATGTAGTTGGAGCAGACTGTGGTTATGACACCATTATGTGTGACAGTGCACAGGTCATGTAGCATTCATGCATGTGCTCATGCCAGTGTTGGAGACAATGTAGTCATCCTTCTATGTGTTGTGATCTTTGCAATTGTGTAATGTGTTGTGTTAGGATCTGCTTGCCCGTGTTTTCACGCAATTGCAATTAACCTATTATTTCAGCATCAACCCAGGGCAGCGGAGGAGACAGGGCCGAGACCGTTGGGGAAGCAGCTGGCCGAGACCGTTGGGGAAGCAGCTGGCAATAGTGGTTCCCGTTGTGCCAGTGGCCCAGAGGGAACCAGTGGCCCAGAGGGTGGTGAAGGTGTCATGGAAGAGCCAGATGACGGTGAAAGTGTCATGGAAGAGCCAGATGACACATCAGCATCGTCATCATCTGAGTCGACCTCCAGTGGCCACTCCCTGGTGGTGGTGGACCCCCCTCTACCTGCGTCCGCAACATCCATGTCTACCACCCCCGTTTCATCTCCAAACTCCCTGCTGCTCCCCAGCCAGCTGTCCGGGCCTACTCCCCTAAAGTGGGAGGAGTCTCCTTTGCACCAGACAATATCTCCCTATAAATTGGGGACACCTCAGCAATACAGTCAAGCCATAAATTTTAAAAAACATTCAATAATGAAAACAATAATCTTGTTTGAATTTAGAAAGTCTTCAGTATTTAATACAAAATGAATCACGAGAAATGTCAACAAATTATATACATAGATTCTATAAAGTCATAAAATAAATGCACTCTTGTGGATTACAGAAAATAATTTTCTTCATCCCCCTACAATCACTCAATCTCTTCAACCTCGCCTATAGTCATATCACGCATACCACACGCATCCATTTTCTACTAAAAACATTGTATCTCGATAAATATCTGCAACCAAAACAGGGGTAGAAACAATATAACAGGACCAAAATGTGGAGCTGTCTTCACTCCAGATGTTTAGATATAATTAATAAGTGGAAACATCTTGATAACTCTTTGATGTAGATCCTATATCCATTTGAATAGGTAGAGTATTCAACTTTATATATATTGATGCAGGCAACTCAATCAAATGTTATGGTCCTAGTACTCCTGTTAAACCATGCACCGACACGCGTTTCGGTGAGGACAGCGATAGTGGTCACACCTTCCTCAGGGCGCTCAAATATAATGTTCCAAGACTCGAGATGGGGTGGGAAAAGCTTTGAAGAACAGCCAATCCCAGAGAAGAATTGTCTCATATCATATAATAACGTCTGAGTAGGGAGACAATGGCTCCAAAGTTAGAGCCCATGCAGAAATATGCATGTGACTATCCAGTTTCTCGAGAGGGTATACTGAGTTCTTAGATGGTTACACAAAATCCGGTGAGTACTTGATGGCTAAAAACCATACATGTTCTCAGTGTCCCAAAAAGCAGGATAAATGATTCCTGGAACTAGGGATGATAGCGCTTAAAAAGAGAATTCGTAAATATATCTGTTGAACGTTCGGGCTGGTAGAAACCTCGCTCCAACGGTAATCGGGGAGACTAATTCCTCACTTCGCTCGCATTTTCGCACTCTTGACTCCTGTATCCTGCCCGCGCTCCATCGCGGTCAGACTGAACTTTTGTTATTCCCCTGGTCAAGCGCGACCATACATCTCCAATTGGAGCTATTGATTTCTAAGCTCTGCACTTTTGATTATTCCTGCGTGTATTGGATTTTTATCATTTGTGGTCTTGTTTTACTCAGAAAAATATTGGTTGGTTTTTTAAACTGGTCTGGAGTATTTTTGTGGTGTTTTCACTGTGTTACTGTGTCTGTGTGCACAAATACATTACCTCTTTAGTTTAGCCTGACTTCTCTGTGACAAGCTACCAGAGGGTGAGCACAGGCAAAGGTTTAGTGTGTACTACTCTTTCTCTGACTAGGATTGTGTTTCCTGCTTTGACAGGGTGCATACCTCTGCCAACTAGAAACCCAATCCCTAACATTGGTGATCAGCTGTGAGGATAGGACTTGTATTTGTGCATTGCATACAGGGATTGGTGTACAATACTTCCATATCTCAGACCATTACCTACCAATATACTTTTTGGTCTCTTTGGCAACTTTTTGAGCTTTTGCAACAGTCATGTCTCAATCTGAAGAGCCAACAGCTGTACCTGCTGTAGTGGAATTTCAGCAGAAATGGGAAACCTACACGGTGTACCAGCTCAAAGGTTTCTGCAGGGATTTCTAGTATTCTTATAAAGGCCTGACTAAAAAGGAGGAGCTGCAAAAGGCATTGAGGGCCTCGCTGGCAACCAGGGATGCAGCTGTGAACCCAGAAGAGGGGAATGATGTTGTCAATGACGAGGAGTAAAGTCTGCATCTGGAGTTGCCCGAGAATCTAGGACCACCCGAAGGGCGGGGGCCAGCCTGAATAGAGAGAGAGACCCCTCCAGAGCAGGCAGCAGTTTTTCCTCTAAAGACCTTACCCCAGAGGAGCTGGAGGACAGGCGGGACGAAAGGAACCTCAAGTTGCCCTCTGAATCACATGATAATATGAGTACCCCTAATTCAGAGGTGTACAAATTACCACTGTTCCTAAACTCAGTATCTTGTGCACATTTCAGAAATACATGGGTTTTTTTCACACCCATTTTTCATTATTATTTTTGAGTATTGCGTGTTTTTGGATAATCTACAAACCCTATATATCCCTCTGACCAGAAGGTTATGTCGGACATAATGATTTATTGCTTTTGTAAATATGCCACTGTTAGAATTGAGGGTCTCTAGTCGGCAGTGGCTGGCACCCTGTCCAAGTAGGGACCCTTCCTTTTAGTCAGGATAAGGGAGTTACACACTCTTGATAACCCCTGCTCACCCCCTTGGTAGCTTGGTACGAGCAGACAGACTTATCCCAAAGGCAATGTCTAAAGTATTTGTACCCAGACACTTAATAGCACAGCGAAAACACCACACCAGTTTAGAAAAATAAAGTATCTTTATCTAAACCAAACAAGACCAAAACGACAAACATACATATATCAAAATATCACTTTTAAAAGTTTTCAAGCAATTCTGTCCATAGAAATGTATGGATGCATGATTGTACACAATGTACCTTCAGAGGGGTCAAAATTCACAAGGCCAGACTGCCGCAGAGAAGGGAAGCGTCAAAAAACACAGCCATGCGTCGGTTCCTGAGTCCTCAGGAAGGTGATGCGTCAGTTCTACTGCACGCAGTAGAAGTGTTGCGTCGAATCCGGACTGTTGAGGGAAGCGATGCGTTGATTCCAAGACGATTCTGAACTACGGGTGATGTGTCGGAAAACTTGCTGCACAGGTGTGATGCGTGGAAATCTGGACACGCTGGACGTCCATGCTGTGGTGGCAAAACAGGCGCTGTGTCGGTTTCTTCATCCACGGTCCCACGATGCGTCGATTCTTTTAGCCGCACAGCAGGGCCTGCATTGGACTTGGTGTGGTGATCTCTAACTTAGGAGTTTGGTGCACTAAACTCGGTGTGCGGCTGAGTTTTCAGACGCTGCATCGATTCTTTGGCCGCACAGTTATGGTGCAAGGAAATTCTTCCCGCACGGTGGTGGGCGTGAAGGGCGATGCATTGATTTTCAGGTTTCTTTAGTATTTGTAGTTTTTGCAGCAGGAAAAACCTCCAGTTGCCCAGAGCTTGAGTTGGCACCACAAGGCAGGTCAGAACTCCCAGCAACGAAGTTCAAGGAGGCTGCAGATGAGGTCTTTGTGCCCCTGAGACTTCAGAACAGGAGGCAAGCTCTGCATCAAGCCCTTGCAGATCTTGTTTAAGCAGGATACCACAGCAGGGCAAAAGTTTCAGTCCTTCCTCTGTCCACAGACAGAAGCAGCAACTGCAGGCCAACCCAATAAAGCAACACACAGCAAAGGGGCTGTACTCCTCCTGGCAGCTATTCAGCTCTTCTTGGCAGGGTCCTCTTTAGTTCAGGAAGTGATCTAAAGTTCTGGGGTTTTAGGTCCACTACTTATACCCCATTTTCTCTTTTTAGTCTTTGTTTTCAGAGTCTCTGAACTCAGTAAAAACCAGTTCTGTCCTCCCCAGTCCAGCTTTACTACAGGAGGTGGAGACAGCCTTGTGCAGAGCAGACACATCCTATTCAGGTGCTAGTAAAAACTCCCACCACTGTAAATGCAGAAAGGCCTATTCAGCCTGGCTAGGAGTCACCCAGGAAATGCAGGACACACCGCAACCCTCCTTGTGACTGTCTAGAATGAATGCACATCCCCAGCTCCTGTCACTCCAAAACCAGACATTGAATACACAAACAGGCAGAGGTACACAGGATGGTTAAACAAGAAAATGTTCATAAAAGAAATGGGGGTCTCTAGCTGGCAGAGGTATGCACTTTGACCAAGTAGGGACCCTTCCTTCTAGTCAGGGTAAGGGGGATACACTTCTAAAATAACCACTGCTCACCCGCTTGGTAACTTGGCACGAGCAGTAAGGCTTATCTCAGAGGCAATGTGTAAAGCATTTGCACATAACACAGTAATACAGTGAAAACACTACAAAAAGACACCATACCAGTTTTAGAATAATAGCCAATATTTATCTGTGCAAAACAGGATGAAAACGATAAGAATCCAACATACAGTTATTCAAAAATATCAACAAGCAAAAATTGACTTTAAAACAGTTCTTTGAAGTCGATAGCTCCATCTGGGGCTATCACAGCATTGTGAACAAACACCAACATTTCTGTCCGACCGTGGCATTGTGGGCCAGCTACTGTGTCGGGAAGACCTGCAAACAGTACCTTTAGAAATGCAGGGTGTTGGGACCTCACGGTGAGTTCTGAGCAGCCAGCATCGGTAGGCATTGTTCCGGAGGTCGGTGCAGGAATCGTCGGGCATTTGAGGGCACTTGCGTTGCAGATCGAACTCCTTGCGGTTGAAGGAGGGAGCGCTGGCGTCGGAGGGCGTCTGGGCTGCGGTGTGGCGTGCGGTGCCCTCAGGTCGGGGTGAAGGCAGCACTCGGTGACAGCGCCCAGCGTCGGTGCGACCAGGGCTGTGGTGCGAAGTGAGACGGTGCTCGTCACGGTGCTGGCAGGTCACGGTGCAGGCAGCGGCCGTGTTGAAGCGCTGTCCTGGGCTGACAAACTGGAGTCAATGGTGTCAGTATGCCACGGGTGTGGTGTGGGACGGGGTGGTGCGTCATGTAACTTCCGAATGGTGCTCCCAAACCACGGTGCAGGCAGCGGCGTCGATGTCGGCGTGGAGCAGCGTTGTTGGGGATAACAGGGCGGCGGCGTGAGGTTTGGCGGTGCGGAGTGCGGTGACCATAGGTGGCAGTGCAAGCAGCGGCTCGGTGGCGGCAACGGACGACGGCATCGGTGAGACCAGAGTTGCGGTGCGAAGTGTGTCGTGCCCTCTGTGGTGCTTTCAGGTCACGGAGCCAGCAGTGGCGTAGTTGACGGCGTCAGGTTGCTTTTTCCCTCTGTGGCAGCTGGAACACACAGTCGCAGAGGCAGGTACCCAGAGGAACCAACACGCCGTCAGAAGCGGGAAGGAGCTCGGATCACGGAAAGCACGAATAGCAGCCCACTGCCCCCTCAAAGTAGACAAAGCATACTGCTGTGAAACCCATCCAAAAAGAACTGAAGAACATCAGCAATAGGACAGGACACAGAAGAGAGACCAAGCCCAGAACACCAGGAGTGGAAAGAAGCCCAATGCTTAGCATGAGGACAAAGTAGACCTCCTACAGGAGGACTGCATCACAGAAATAATGTGGTCAGGCAAACCTCTGTCCCCTAAAGATCGCCGTTCAACCTCCAGACTGCTAAGGTGAGAGAGACCAGCAGTGGAAGGGAGGATGGCAGGAGCGGAGATGGGAACCGCGGCAATATCCAAGGAGGACCCACCGCCAGGCTGAGCAACAACGGGAACCAAGACCTCCTCGGCCAGTGAGGCAACACCGCCACCACCTGAGCCCCCACCCTCCGAACCTTTAGCAGAAAGGCTGGGATGAGAGGAAAGGGAGGGCAAGCATACAGGAACCAGGGGGGCCAAGGGAGAGACAAAGTATCCACTCCCCACGCACCCCGCTCCGGACTCCGGGAACAAAAGAAGGGAAGCAGAGCATTGGTCCTGGAAGCAAACAAATCCAACCTGGGAGTCCCGAACCTCCGGCAAAGTAACCGGAACGCTTTAAGGGAAAGACACAAAGTCAGGGAGGAGGGAAACCTGCGGCTCAGAGCATCCGCCACCACATTGTCCAAGCCCCGGATGTGTTGAGCTGAAATCGCCTGGAGATGAACCTCCGCCCAACTGGAAATTGCACAGGCCACTAGATTCAAGGACCGACTGTGAGAACTGCCCTGATGATTGACGTAAGCCACAGTCACGGTGTTGTCGGAACGCACCAGAACATTGCAACCCAGCATACGATCCTGCAAGAACCGGAGGGCCCTCTCCATAGCAGACAGTTCACTACATTGTATCCCAGACAAGTTTGCTCCTTTGCATCATGGTACACGCAGTGCACAATGTGTGTTCCCCTCAGTGTTGACTGTAGTGTTAACACTACAGTCAACACTGAAGGGAGCGCAAATTGTACCATGATGCAAAGGAGCAAGCTTTTCTGGGATACAATGTAGTTTCTGGCCACACCTTTTCCTTGCCCAAACAGCTTTTAATGACCTCCTCTACCATTTATCACATGTTCCTAATGTTCCCTTTTGTAAAAATTGCATTCTGGCCCATTGATTACACTTCATCTGGCCCAAGCCGGAGAGTACAGCCCTGGTGCTGAGAGTACAGCCTGGGTGCGGAGATTCCGGTCCAACTGCGGACGTAAAGATACGACTCGTAAAGATCTCTGTGAATACTAAAAGCCGTAAAGTTAGACTTTTGTCTCAGATTACCTTTGTGAATCGGCCCCTTTGTGTAACCTCTCCTCAAGGCCTTTTCCGAAAAGACGAGGACCACTAAAGGGCAACCGCAATGCCAGGGACCGCTGAGCAGCATCAGTGTTCCATCCTTTCAGCAACAAGTGCCGTCTGGCAGCAATGGAAGCACCACACGACATGGCTGATGCCCACACCGAATCAAAGGCAATATCTGAAAGAAACTCAGTCTGAAGTTCCATAGATTCCAATAACTCAGGACAACTACCACCATCTCGCATAGTGGCGAACAAAGTCTTAAAGTCAGACAACAAGGACTGAGCGACATAGGCTCCATAGATCCCAGAACGGATGGCGAGATGTGAACCGGCATAAGCCTTTTTTACAGCAGAATCAATCTTTTTATCGACACCATCCTTCAGGACATTGTCTCCAGTCATGGGAGGACGTCCCACCAAGCTGGCCACAATGGAGTCCACATGAACCGACTCATGAATAGTATCTTCCATATCCCATAGAGGGTACAGCTTGGACATGAACCGAGGCATCATAATGTGGTCAGGATCCTTCCATTCCTTCAACAGGACATCCATCACAAAGGGATGAATAGGCAGCGCCTTCGTTGACTGCTTGCGAAACTGGGGCAAAACCGTGACCTTGGACGTGCTGGCCACCTCCTCATCTGGAAACCCCATTTTATCACTCACATGTGATAAAGGTATGGCAATAACTCCTTAGAAATATATTTGCCCATTAGGTCCACAGCGCCCATAGGGGAACCCTCAGAGGAGTCTGAACTGGTAATATCAGAATAAAGATTAAGACCCCCACCAGAACGCACACCACCAGACTTTCCGGACTTAATAGAAGATAAAGTCTCAAGGATCAGCTTCTTAAGGTGAGCGTCATCACTCAACTTCCTCCGTTTCCTAGGAGGAACAGAATCCCCACTGTCCCCTGAGGAGGAAAGAGAAGAAATAGGAGAGACATGCCTGCGCTTCTGGCTATGTTTCCCCATAGTCACACAATGGCAAGAACCAAGTTGCAGTGAAGCCATCCATTAAATACAAAAAGTTCCCTCCAATTAAGTAAACCGGAGGCTGAAAAACCAGCCCCAAACCAGAACAATGCGCGTGCGGTGACAGGCAGAACTCACCCAGCCAGTAGCTGATGCGAGGATTCCGAAGCCGGAATAAAGGAGGCGTGGCATCATTGACACAGCGCGTCCCAAACTATACTGGAGGTGGCCGCCGTAGGCCTACAGTAGGGGCGTGTGCTTGCCGAAAATCATGGCGGCCGGCTCAATCTGAGAGGACGCTGGATCGACGCTCCCCTGGATGCTTGCTCCGTTTTGCGAGAGCGGCTACCGCAAGACCGCCTCAACCTCCTCCCGGACGGGTAAATGAGCCGCGACAACGGCAGCGGGAGCTCCCATGCCACAGCGAACGAGCTCCCGAGTACCCAAGGTGGCCCAGGAAACTAAATCCGGGCAGCATGCCACCGCCGCAACAGCAGGCAAGAGACAGAGGAAAACAACCATCCCTCTACAAATGCGGCGGGAAAAAAACAAAAGCCGGGGCACGCCGAGAGGCAGAAACAAACAGTGCAGAAGAAGAGGAAAAGACAGTTGGGACTGGCAAAGCCCAGCAATCCAACCCCAACTGCACTTACCGAGTCCAGGAGGCCCCGTGACCCGACTTGAGTTGCTCCCACGAGGGTCCAATGGCGCCCCTCAGAGCCCAGCAAAGGAGGAAGCCAGAGGACATACAACAAACAGGTAAGAGCCAGGCAATCACCAGTAACAGCGTCCTCCATCCTGTCCACCGACAGGAAACAAAACAGAAAGTGTTTTCTGCTGGCTATGCTATTATAGCCCCTGGCTGGAGGGTGGGTGGATCCTAAAAGCGTTTCCTGTTATGTTTCCTGTCAGTGGAATATTACCTCATTTGTTATGACTGGGCCGAGGACGAGGGATGTAGAGGTGATGCATGGCCCCCACTGCGGGTGCGATGGATGCAGGGGACTTGTGCGAGTGCTAGTGAAGTGGAGCCCAGGTGTCTCGAGGGAAGAGGGAAGTTCAGCCAGTGGTTGATGTAGGAAGGTCCTTGTTTGTGGAGGACTTAGTAGGCATGTGTGAGTGTCTTGAACTGGCATCTTTTCTGGACAGGGAGCCAGTGGTGGTTTCTGAGATGAGGAGAGATGTAGGTACGCTTGGGGAAGTTCAGAATGTGTCTGGCTGCCGTGTTCAGTATTGTCTGGAGTCTTCTGAGGAGTTGGGTGGAGATACCAGTGTAGAGCGCATTGCTGTAGTCGAGGCGGCTGGTGACGAGGGCTTATGCGACGATCTTTCTAGTATTTACTGGGCTCCATCTGAAAAGTTTGCAGAGCATGCAGAGGGTATGGAAGAAGCGACTGCGGTGACTTGTTGTTTTATGGTCAGTTGGCTGTCCAGAAATATGCCGAGGTTGCAAGCATGGTCAGTTGGTGTGAATTCGAGTTCTTCCCGCCACCAGCTGCTGTCCAAGGCAGAGGTGTTCTTTCCGAAGATCAGTACCTCATGGGTATGAATCCAGCAGACTCTTGCACTCCTCTGGAGCCAAGAAAATGGTGTTCCCCAGATTCCGAAGGAAAAACTGAGGAGGTGGAAGTTTCATTACAGGGACGACTAAGTTCTGGAATAACCTCCCCCCTTAAATCAGAGCTTTGCCCCCTCTGACCTCCTTTATGAAGAGCTGAAAACGTGGCTTTTTAATAACTAAGGGTCTCCTCTCAGTTGTGTTTCAGTGATTTTAGCGCCGAGACATCTCCGGGCATACAAGCGCTCTAAAAACGTTTTTAACATAACATTATGCCAGAAATGTACACAGTAGCTAATTGGGTGTCTCCAAACAAGTTTATATTTTTGTTCAGTTGAGCAGTACAGCCCTCAGATCTGTATCTCGTTGATGCTCTTTAACCATTTAAAATATGTTGAGTTGCAGCTCAGTGAGTATTGGTGTTATTCTGTCAGTTTCCTTGGTCCAACAGCAGGTTTGCCTATCCTCATACACAGGACTGTCTCAAGGAAGCGGTACACAACTTAATGTGCAGAATCAGCACATTGAACCTTGTGCTTCAATCTTGATCTGTTGTGATCTCCCCAGATAAAACAGGGTAATAATGTTTGGCATGTTTACTACATGTCAAAATACTAACAGAACATTATTCGATTATACGGTTGATTCGTTGTTCCTACTTTGTTGCTTGGTTTGATGTTTATTCGGAGCAGTTCATGTAGGTAAAACTGGAAGGGTGTACTCCCCTTGGCTTAAAATAGATATGCCTTCATACACTTAATTGGCGGATTTGGAATCCGGTATCCTAACTCCTATAAAAGAAAAACACCAAACGGCAGTTGTTTTAATGAGTTGCTTTGGTTTACAAAATCGTGTTGGTCAATGCAGCTTTTTATGACACTTTCCAGTGATACAAGGGCCATACCAATTACTGGTTTTATCCCTCTGTAGTCTAAACGTGTACGTTTACTGTGGGATAGAGGAGAATTCCCCTGAAGGGAAAAGTTTCTACAGAAACTGTGTCTGCTGTTCCTGTTAGTGCCCTTAATGGGAAACAGTTCTGGGCAAGGGTATAAAGTTATGGCGTTTTTCTGAAACATAATACATTTGTCAGCATATATGCGAAATGTACAAGTTTGGAATAAGAGCAAACGCGGTTTGTATGCTACAGTGGCTAGAAATGTAAGAAGTATTATGAAGACATAACGTTTTAAAATATAATATATAGGTTTCGGTTGGAGAACATTTCTATTGCAACTGAAAGGCACATGTTGAATACACTACCTGTATTGTGCAACTCCTGGAACAGAGATATCTAGTGTTCTCTATTCTTCGAGAATGAACATTTGCCATTTTAGTAAAATGGCAGGAATGTGCGTGTGCCTATGGAATATTTAAAAGACAAATTGAATTTCCCTTTGAAACCTCAATCTGCTGCAGGCATGACGTTCTCAGCTCACATTTTATAAATTAGTTCCCTACATTACATTATATGGCTGGTATGTGTCGTATTCATCTATTTGCAGTTTTTACCCCTTTTCCATAAATAGATTGTCTCTCCATTAGGTTGTAATAGTTTAAATAATACAAACAGCATCAAAATATGATTCTAGTAATGTGATGTAAAAATCTAACCTCCGTGTTTTACTAGTTTGCAGTACAAGTCTATTTTCCTTGATTTTTTAACGAACTTCTATATTCGTGTGTCCACATTAGGTTTTAAAAGCACGGAACGGAATTGTAGTAGATGTAGGGAACTTTAGAACAGCTATAATACAGCTCTCCACAATGTCCAATGGGTGAGTCATTAAAAGTCAATGGAATAAATTCAGCAAGGCTCACTAATGTCAATCACATTTGTTTTAGTAGCAGAATATAGTCAACAGCATCGTAATCACCTAATGTCGTTAAATGTAAAAACAAGATTGCGTAACGTTAATCAGATTAATGATTGCCGTGTGCCTCCCCTCCCCCACACACACACGCAGAGACTCACAAAGGGTTTGTTCGTGTTAAAAAATGAGGTGGATACATAAAGAATAGTGGGGCATATTAGCAAGACCGGCGATAAAATTATCGCCGTTTTAGCGGCAGAAACTGCCGCTAAAACGGCGATAATGGGCTTGCTAATATGCGTTATAGAATTCAATAGAAGCCCAGGTTAGATGTGCAGGACATCTAACCTGGGCTTCTATTGGAATTCTATAACGCATATTAGCAAGCCCATTATCGCCTTTTTAGCGGCAGGAAACTGCCGCTAAAACGGCGATAATTTTAACGTGGGCCTTGCTAATATGCCCCAGTATCTTACTGTTCTTCGGTTTCCCGAAACTTTGCTACTAATTACAAAGCTTCTTCGACGGTGAACAAACCAGCCCCTCACGCTGTTGTAGAATTCCATTTTGCTCTCGATAAATGGAAACAACATACATTATACTCAACGATTCTTTAACCCCCCCTTAACACTGATGTATTTTAAGGTGAATTTTGAGCGGGAGATTGCATCGGCAAGAATCAGCCTCTTCGCTGCAGCGATTTTAGCGCACATTTGTTCGTGCCGGGAAAGTAATTTGTGACTGTTAGTTTTAATTTGAGAAAATGTATCTTAAATCGTTTCGACCGTTTTTAAACAGGTTCATACGGAATATGAATGCTAATTACCTTTTGCTCTGGTGGATAACCTACTGCACGGATGAGACTGCGCTTCATTTACGATGCACGATTTCTGAAAGATTGTTTTGATATCATATACTGTAGCATGAAATTATTTTGCACAAGAGAGATAATTCGTTTTATTTAACTTGCAAAAAAAATTAAGTATCTGTTGTACCCAAAAAGCGTGTTCATTTGTATTTGCGAAATATGTTCCCGGGAGAGTGTAATTACTTTTATTTTACCAACGAGAACAATATAAAAATTGTTTCAAAATAACCGGTCTTTGAAGATCAGTCAGTATTGGAACGAGTTCCTTCAACTGATACACGAGGGGAGGTAGAAAAAAAAGAAACCATTTCTGTTTTAAAGTATGTTTGGTTACTTAGTCCTGAAAAAAATCAAAACATTAGTGATTTCCTTTTACTCGGTTTGAATCGACCGCAATAAAGTTGAAACTTAAATAAGAAAAGGGAAGCAAAGTATACATTTTAAAAATAAAAGAAGCGTCATCATTGCACGTTACCTGGAACGAGGTGTATACAGTGGAATTCCAGTCAGAGGACGTTTTACTTTTTTTCCCGGTAATTTGCAATGTAGGTTATGAATATGGGACGCTTGCAAGAAATACAAGGCTTTGGCCACAGTCAGTGAACTTGGATTCATTAGGGCTACCACACCCGATGTTCCTTTTACACAGTTTTAACAAACACATGACACCTGCCAACTTTTTCGTACCTATATTAGTGTGTGTGTATGTGTATTTATATGTATGTATATATAGTTTTTTTTACACATTATCGTTCATTTAAAGCATTCTGCAAATCAGCAGTAATTCAACCACAGATAGGTATCCTTGAAATGAAGACAATACATTTGCTGCTGACAGGGCTGATTTAATTCATGCACATTGGATCCGTGGTCTAATTCACACAAATTGTCACTTTGAAAGCTCGTTCTTTGACGCATGAATCTGCCTACAGTGGGTGTTTAAGAAGCGTGGGGGCATATTAGCAAGACCGGCGATAAAATTATCGCCGTTTTAGCGGCAGGAAACTGCCGCTAAAACGGCGATAATGGGCTTGCTAATATGCGTTATAGAATTCAATAGAAGCCCAGGTTAGATGTCCTGCACATCTAACCTGGGCTTCTATTGAATTCTATAACGCATATTAGCAAGCCCATTATCGCCGTTTTAGCGGCAGTTTCCTGCCGCTAAAACGGCGATAATTTTATCGCCGGTCTTGCTAATATGCCCCGTGGTTTCTTCTTTCGGCAAATTAGCGAGTTGTCTTTTGAAATCGTTCCCGTGTCATTTGTGGAAAAATCGAAGTAATTGCTCTAAACATCCTGAGCGTTAGTATTGTTGAGGAGGGGTAGACAGGTAACATACTTTCAGAACCAATTTAATTGAGCCGAATAATCCTTTCTCAAGGTGGAACAGAAATGGAATTGACATGCGGCAACGGATTAAAATACTCTCTTGGGTCAGTTTTGGGTTTAATTTGCATTAATTTACTCCACACAAAAGTGTCGCGTCTTCTGTTGAAGCGCCTATCGAGAACAAACTAGTTTGTGTTCAACAGTTAAACATCTTCCGATGACCACATACGAAAATATTTCGCTTTAATTCGGAAGTGACTTCAGATTACTAGTACCAACTTCGTTTTATAGTGATGTGTGTTCACATAACAATGCAAAGTTTGCTCTAATATTACAGGGCAGAGGTTTTATCTAGGGAGAATTCAACGGCCAACTTTGGGAATATCAATAAAACACTTCTAGGCCGACGACTTAATTCCCTAATATATTTCCCCAAAACTGTTGTGCAGCATTTTGTGTGTGTGTGTTTTGTTTAAAAATGTTTTATTCCAAGATATGCAACATTTTTGATGTCTTTAGCTTTTTGTCATTTTTCTCTGTCGCGTGCGGGCGTGCCTGCGTGCGCGCCCGTGTTTGTGTGTGAGAAAGATGTGAAAATAGTGAGATCAAAGGCACAGAAAATAAATTCCAGGCTAAAGAGAGTCAAGTTACTTCTGTAGGCAGCGATGCTGCCTTTTTGGGATCAATTAAGACAAACAATTGTGTCGTTGCTCGATCTAAAAGGAAAGCACTGCGCCACAATCGACCATGTGAAATCCAGGCCTTTGTTTGTAATATCGCAACATTTCAGTAGAAGAGAAAAGGTCTCAAAATAGCATCGATGAGCTATAGAGACGATTAGACGCCCTGCCCTTTGGCTCATTAGTCTAACCGTGAAAGTGACTGAAAAATAACTCATTATCTGCGTATGCTGCTTGCTTACCTCATCACCAGGTGGCACTCTACGACTGGCTCTTCAGGGTAGACAATAGCAGTCTAGGAAACACGTTGCATAAATTGCAAAGGAAACTAAACTCGAAGCACCTTTGACTGATAGATACCATACGATTTATTCTACGTCCCGTGGCATCGTTACACACTGTAACCGCGTGATATTGGCTTGTGGCAATTGGAATAATTCCAAAAGGATAAAATAAGCACTTATCACACTTATAGCCCCGATATCAGCCTAACCGAGAATAATCGATTAATGGAATCCTTATGTGCAAAATTAGCAGTTAAACAGAAACAAGCTTCCCCTTTGACATTTGTTTGTATGAAATAATGTGTAAATATCAAAGGGCATCTCGATAGTTTAAGTCGAACCGTGTCTGCTGTTCAGTGACCTATATAGTTAAAAAGAACGCCCTGGAGGGTGTACTTCCTATCAAATGCGTTCAGCAGCAGTGTCGTGACTTGCAAAACTTGGATTTATAAGAAACACCCCGTGTAATTTGTATGCAAATAACATAATACGTATTTATTAAGTTAGGTACGCCAGTGAGTGTCAGTAGATGCTTTTTAAATCCAAGTCTTCTGTGCCCAGTGGATTGGTAGTAAATGCTGCTGTCGAGGTGCGTCAAATTAGTTACTTCACTTCACCTTTACTTGTTTATGCCACCTCTTCCCAAATTAAGTACAGTATATAATTTCGTTTATTTGTGAAGATGAAATCCTGCTGAACTGGTTCCCAAAATTGCTTAAATTATAGTAGCTCATCCCAGTTTACTTCACATGCTTTGAACTATGAACCCAGCCCTGGTGATCAAAGGTTTTACTTTTGTGATGTGCACATTCCTTCAAAATCCTTCCATTATGGAGGCTCTGAAGTGCATCAATTGCACTACTGGCAAAGATATTGTTCTGCGTTGGTCCGAATATAACACGTAGTATATATCCTTTATTAATGCGCATAGAACTGAGCAGATATACGATTCTTTGAATGCATCGTTTCGATAATGTATACGTCATTTTGTTTTTAAAACTTTTTTATTCAGCTTTTGTGATCTCCGATTGCACATTAGCTACCATGTTTTGCTGTTAGCTGCGTGGTATTTTACAAAGTACTGTTATATTTATGTCATATCTATGGTAGAATGTAAGTAAACGAATATAGCATAAGCAGGACTATATACAGCGTCATGTTGCACTTGTGAGTCATTTACGTGGAACTGTATTACTCTTACACTTTTGAGTAACTACTACTTTTGGTTATTCACAAAACCCAAGTGTAAAGTTACTCAAAAGTGAATAATTACAAGTCCCCGCCACATAAAAAAGGAGTGGAGCCTAACGTCTGACTGCAAGTTACTATTAAAATAAAAATGCAAGTCTAGCACCACTGATGGCAAACCCATGATATTGCAGCACCCTCCCATAGAAAATAATGGAGGCAGGGACTTAAATGTAAACCCCATAGAAAATAATGTTAATTCAAATTACATTATTTAAAACAGTTAAAAGTAATTAGAATTTAACATAAAAATATGTAAAATAATCCCTCTGTTTTATTTAACTATACAATATTTTAATAATTTTTTTTTGCATTTTAAAATTAATTCAACTATAAATGTTAAAAAAAACTTCAGTTGGGAATTTAGTTTTTAATTTAAACTTGAGAAGAATAATTGAGTGCAATTCAATATATTTAAATTATTTAAGAATTTATTTAAAAATTTAGGTATTAATGCTGTTCGCATTTTTCCTTTAGTTCTACATGTAAAATAAATATACAAAATTATTTTATATAAATATTTACTCAAAAATAATTTACTAACTTTTTCCAGCTTTAATAAACTTATTTTACTTTTTTTCCCACTGGGATGGAGAACTCCCTTTGGTAAACTATAGAGAACTTTTCCCTAAACTTTACAATGTGAAGATCTCTGCCCCAACTGCAGAGTTTTAACAAAATATGTAGAACCTGTCAGTTGTGATTATTAGAACTTTTAAAAAGTATTATTTAACAAATAGGATTAAATGATTTTCACCCAACTCATCGAAAGTAAAAAGTAAAAAAAATAAAAGTCAAATTTCAGCATGTGGAAACAATGATTGTGTGGTATGGTCAGGGTCACTGAAATTATGCCACAGAGGAGGAACAAATTATGCAGCATGGTTGACTAAATTATGTGGCAAGAAAAAATGCAAATATGCAGTATAATGCAGCACATTTTATGATAGTATTATTCCGCAAAGGTTTCATCTAATTAGAATCAGCTTAACAGCCAAATACAGCAATAAGAAACTGAAAAATGACGATGCATCCTTTACAAAGCGCCTTCCACTTTGCAAGTCTTTTTTTCAATTTGTTTTGCTTTATTTCAGACCTGTTTACTTATTTTTAAAGTATTCTTCGATGACATCTTGGCCCTGAGATTCTTTGCTGTAGTCCTTTGACAGTCACACAGCTGCAGCCACCTGGGCGGCGTGTCTTCTCGCAAAACAAAACGCATCTACTGCGCAGTTTATACACTGGAGCATGCTAGAAGAACCCCTGCTGTCACCATCCCTTCATCAAAGGACTGAACTCGATCAGAGATTCCGTCACCCCGATCCTGAACAGCCACCTACCCGGGCACCTGGAAGCCTCCCACAATACTCCCCCTCCCCAAGACACTCTCAGCAGGCCCGAAGATGCTAGCCGGCTTCCGGCCTATATCCCTGCTACCCAATCCAGCAAAAGTCATGGAAAAGATGATAAACATGCCTAGCCATCCACTTCACTGACAAGAACCTTCTTGACACTCAATCCAGATTCAAGCCCAACCACAGTACAGAGACCCACCTCATTACTGCCACTGACAATATCTGGATAATCATGGACAGAGGTGACACCATGCTCCTTATCCTACTGGATCTTTCTGCAGCCTTCAACCCTGCCTCCCATCCCATCCTTATCTAATGACTGCACGAAGGTGGCACCCAAGGTCCCTCCTTTCGCTGAATTTGCTTCTTCCTGACAGGCTGCAACCAGGCGGTCAGCTTGGCCCTCTTCACCTCAGACACTGTGAACCTCATCTGCGGAGTTTCACAAGGATCCTCACTCAGCCCCACTCTGTTCAATGCTTTTATGGCCCCACTCACCAGCATCATCCTCGCCCATGGAATCAACATTTTATCCTATGCTTATGACACCCAGCTCATACTGACACTCAGCTCATACTCTCCCTCTCCAACAAGACGCCAAACACTTGGACTAATTTCACCGCATGCATGACGTAAGTGGCTAGATGGATGAAAACCAACTGTCTCAAGTTCAACATAAATAAGACAGAAGTAGTAATCTGTGGCAATGACACCTTGCTCTGGAAATCAACCTGGTGACTTGCCAAACTTGGATCCATACCCTCGGAATAGTAATCGTCAACCAGATCATGCATGACTTGCCAAGTTTATGCAGTCAATCTCCTGCTTCCACACACTCAAGATGCTTAAAAAGGTCTTTCCCACCAACACTCGCAGATTACCCAAACCCTCATTACCAGCAAGCTGGACTGTGGCAACACACTCTGTGCTGGAATCCACTCTCAACTGACAAGAAGACTCCAGGCCATACAAAACTCAGCGGCCAGGCTCACCCTCAACCTCCCCCCCCACACTGATCATCCAGCACCTCAAAGATCTCCACTGGCTCTCGATCCAGAAAGGCGCACTCTTCAACCTCCTCATGCACACATACAAAGCCTTCAACAATATTGGCTCCACATACCTCAACACAGCATAAGCTTCCACAAACCTTCCAGACACCTCTCCTCAGCCAGACTCCTACTCGCACACTCCCTCCAATATGCAGAATCAGATCCTATGGTAGTTCCTTCTTCTACCTTAGTCCTTAAGCCTGGCATGTCCCACTCCTGCACATCATAGCCTCCTCTTTATTTCTTGAATTCCACAAAAGACTGGAGACCTGGCTGTTCACCTAATCCTGACCTTGGCCCATACAGCCCCTGTTTCAGCCAGAATGCCCTTCTGGGTGAGTTGTGAGCTATACAAATCCACATAGGATAACATAACATACATTTTGCTGTACCTAGTCTCCATACAGATTCAGATAGAACACTGCCTTTACCATAGAGCCACCCTCTGGTGTTCTACCAACTTTTTAGAGATGACAGTGGAGATGATGGTGTTAACTTGCCCCTCATTGTGATGATGACAAATTCTATATCGATTTACAGGAGGCCAGTGGGCTGGATATTTCCTGCGATACTGGCTTGATTCCTCTCCAGTCCCCCGAATGCCAATGGAGGAAAGGGCTTCTGTTGTGATTATACGTGCAGCTGAGGTTTTGGACCCACAACTTCCTTCTGTGTATGTAACGACAAAGGTACACACAGAGGTGTTACAGCCTGGCCATACTACTTCTGAGCTTTTGCTACCCTTCAACAAACCCCTTACTGATACATTAATGGGCACTTGGGTTAAGCCTTCTTTTTGCCCTTCTGTGCATAGAGAGGTTGCCAGGTGCCATCGACTGGCACCAGGTGACCCTGATTTTCTGTCTCAACATTCCACTCTAGGGAGTCTGGTGGTTTAAGGTTGTCCCTAATTAATTCCCCACAACGCCCCCCTCCTCCCCTACAGAGAATCAACATGAATTGAGGCATTCTGAAAACTGGTGTTCTCTTCAGTTAGCCTAGCCTTGAGGTCCGTTCATGCCAGTTGTCGACTTTGACAATATACTCATGCTCTCTCTGACACGATGAGTGAGATCTTGGCTTGGGCCACTAAAGACTTTCATGCCTCCTCATCTCAAACCACTCAGGATGGTCAAGATTTGGCAAAATACATAATTAGGTCTGGCCTGGATACTTCTGATTGCTTGAGGCAGGCAGTCTTCACCAGTGTCGTGCTCCGTCACCATGCTTGGATGAGGCCTGCGGGCTTCCCAGAGGATGTTAAGGAATTCCTCATGGATAAGTCTTTTGACAGGCGTCTCCTGTTTGGTGAGAAGGTAGATTTTGGCCTGGAACGCTGTAAGGAGAGCCAAACCACAGTGTGTTCCTTGGGCCTTTTCGGAGCCTGCCAGGCAGTTTTCCCAGCAATTTTGTCCCTTTTGCATATATTGCTGAAGTTTGCTGTACAGGCTGTCCTAAGTTCCCATACCCAGCAGAAAGTACCCAAGTCCTCTCCGGGATGGGTTTTGGGCAGACAGTGTACAGGTCACCAGGGACAGTGATCATACCAGTCCCCCAAACCTGCAGCATCAGCCTCCAAGTTGCTTTTGCTTGCCTTTAGTGTTGCACGACTACCATGTAGGAAGGCAGATTGAACATTTTCTCCAAGGGTGGCACAGCATCACATCCAACAGATGGGCTGTCCAGATTGTTCAACTGGGCTATGCCCTTCCATTCCTTTCTGACCCAACCTATCATCCACCCTCATCAGAGCAGCTTTCAGAGGAACACCTGGCCATCTTGTGTCTGGGCTCTTGTCCAAAGGGGACCAGCCGTGCAAATAGCGACTGTTTATTACTCCCTCTATTTCCTTGTGCTGAAGAAGGATGGAGTCCTATTTTAGATTTCCGCCCTCTGAATGACTTCTTGCTGAAGGACAGATTCAGTATGCTCACGCTGGCAAAAGTTCTGTCTACCCTGGATCTGGGCAACTGTATGATAGCCCTGGACCTGCAGGATGTGCAATTTCACATACCCATCCTGAAGCCCCACAGATGGTATCTGCGGTGCAAGGTATCACAGGAGCATTTTTAGTTTGTCGCCCTCTCCCTCGGCCAAACCAGTGCCTCTTGGATGATCACGAAAAGGGTGGAGTTGGTCTCAGCACACCTTCGGAGGTTGGGGATGCCAGGTTTCCCCTACCTCGATGACTGGCTTTTGAAGACAGACTTACCACAGTCAGTTGTAGACCATTTCCAGAAGACGGCGAACCTCCTAACATCATTGACACTCGCAAGCTATGTGTCAAAGTCACACCTCACTCCTTTGCAGAGGCTCTCTTTCATTGCAGTCATCTTGGATGCAATGCATATCAGGGCTTCCCTCCGTCATGATGAGTCCAGGACATTTGGCTGATAATCTCGATGTATCTGATAGAGACATCTAGCTGCAGATTCCTTACCTTTGGATTTTCCAGGCGTTAGACTGGATCGGGAAGATTTTTTTTCGAGCAGTACCCTTACGTACCGGGAGGTGACGTCGGTCTGCTCTGTGTGACATCATCAGCGTTGTCTCTGCCATTGTGACATCTACGTCACCCATATAGGAACCATCTCGGTGCACTGACTTTAGTTTTTTCCTTTCTGTGCCAGTTAGTGCAGATCCGTGAAGGGAGCTACTCTCTGTCACTGTTTGATAGATTTTTTTGGATGTTTTGTTGAGCATTTTTTGGTGTTTAGGATGTTCAAGAAGACTTCTGGATTCAGGCCGTGTGGCACCTGGTACCGCGCCATGTCGGTATCAGATCCTCACCTGGTTTGTCTATGGTGCCTGGAGCAAGACCATGACTCGAAGTTTTGCTCCGACTGCTGGGCTATGGCTCCAAAAGCATTGAGGGAGCGGTCCCTAAAGCTACTTGCGGTACATCCTGGAGGCCTTGTCCCGGTCAAGAGGAAGGTCCGGGCATTGCACCGGGAGTCCCAAGACCTCCTCCTCCCACTCCAAGTCGTCAGGTTGGTCAGGTAAAAGTCATAAGAAACACAAGAAGTCGAAGCCTGCTTCGACTTCTCCCTGTCAGCTGACACAACGGAGAAGTCTTGGCTTAACCTGGGTCGGCTCCACGCTTCCCTGCCTTTCCCGGAGCCTGAGTGACCCCCTCCCAACTCAAGGAATTCTATGCCGCCATGTGCCTCATATTTGTGCGGCCTGACCCTGCTAGCATGCCTTAGGGCCCCGCAAGCTCAAAGGGGGCTCCATCGCATTCTGCTCCAGCGGCTCCGGCTACAACGACGATGACCCCCCATAGATCCAGTAATGGATCCGGACCGACGCCGGTCATGCCACTGTGACCTTCTCCGGCACCTGCCCCCACGCCAAGACCCCAGATGCTGCCGGCACCCACGGCGGCGCCCGCCCCAGTCTCATCCCTGACAACCCGGAATCGAATTGGTGCCTACCTACACTGATTCCGGCACTGACACAACTCTTTGGTCCTAGTTCGGCTCCTCAGTCTTATTCTGAAGGGCTAGGAATGGTGGAAGATTGGAAGCGGACGCTGGACTCTTTACAAGACCAGCAAGAGCAAGACATGGACTGGTATGAGGAATTGGGTGAGGCCAATGGACTGGACACTTCTCCAGATTCTGGTCTGCTTTCCCCCCTGCCGTGGCTATGGAGGAGAGTGTCATACGCTATGGTGGTGCAAAGGGCAGCTGAGGTCCTGGACCTTTAGCTCCCTTTTGTGCCGGTCAAGATGAACATCTTGAGGGAGGTCTTGCAGCCGGGTGTCTCTTCCTCGGAAACCCTCCTGCCTTTTAATGAGGTCTTGACCGATGTCCTAATAAGAACCTGGTCCAATCCCAGCACAGGGGCTACTGTGAATAGGACAATTGCCCGCCACCCTCAACCTGAACCAGGTGACCCAAATTTTTTCACCACCTAGCCCCTACCCCGAGAGCTTGGTGGTCCAAGTCTCTACATCACAGGGCGCGTTCCCTTCTGCACCCCCGGGCAGGAATTCCAAGAGGCTGGATAGTAGGAATAAGAAATTGTTTTCTTCTGCCAGCCTTGGTCGGTGAACACCACATGCCAATATTCCCACTCCCTGTGGGAAACTGCTGTGCAAGTGCTGCCATAGGTCTGGGAGGAGGCCCAAGCCATCCTCTCCCAAGCGGTATGAGATGGGAGAGATGCGGCAAAGTTCGCCATTCGTTGTGGGCTTGACACGACTGACTCCCTGGGCAGAGTTATTTCATCGATGGTGGCTGTTCAACGCATTGTCTGGCTGAGAACTTCTGGCTTTTTTGGGGATATCCGGGTTTCCTTCATGGACATGCCCTTTGATGGCACCCTTCTCTTCAGAGACAAAGCAAACATCGCCCTGGAACGCTTTAAGGACTCACGGGCTACAGCAAGTCCTTGGGCCTCTCTGTGGCCACACGTCCCCCATCTGCTTTTCATGACTACGGAAGGGGCTTTCAGCAGTGCCAGCCATACCTCAGCCGCAAGACCGCATAAGTTCAGCAATCTCTGCATGGTCATGGATGCGGCTCGTTCTGACTCTGTCAGTCATGTGTCTAGAGGTCGGGTCAGTCCATCACACCGCACCCTCAGCCACCAAACCCTCCTAGACTGGCCCTTCAAGATCATGGGCGACCAGTTGGTGGCAGGACCTGACATCGCCTCCCCCACTGGCAAAACATCACGTCTGACAGGTGGGTCCTTCAGATTGTCCAAAGGGGCTACTCCCTCCCCTTCGAGACTGTCCCTCCTCCATGCCACCTTACGACCGGCTGACGTAGGATAACCTGACTTTGCTTCAGGAGGAAGTCATAGCTCTCTTGGCCAAGGTAACCATAGATAGGGTTCTAGCACCAGAAGTAGGCTGTGGCTGTTATTCCTCCTACTTTCTGGTCTCAAAAAAGGATAAGAGTCTTCGTCCTAAAGTAGATCTGCGAGCCCTCAACTACCTCTTTAAAAAGTAAAAGTTCAAGATTCTTAATCTAGCTCAGGTCTTGTCTGCCCTGTACCCAGGAGACTGGATGGTAGCATTGAACTTCCATGATGCTTATTTTCACATTCCTGTTCTGCCTGCACCTCGGGCGCTATCTGTGGTTTACGGTAGGCCACAAGCACTTTCAGTTCACCGTACTCCCCTTCGGCCTTACCAGCACCCCTTGGGTGTTCACCAAGGCAGTGGGACCTAAAGTTCCAGTGGGCACAGCATCAGGGGAATCTCTCCAACATGGTTCAGATGTCGGAGGGAACTGCAGAGGACCCGCAGTGGTGGTTGATCAGCGCGATTGGGTCTGAGGCAGACCCCTCTCCATTCCCCAACCAGATCACACAATAGTGACAAATGCGTCACTCCTGGGATGAGCCGGCCATCTGGGAGAGGTGGAGATCAGAGGACTCTGGTCTCCGGCAGAATGCGGACTCCACATCAACCTGCTAGAGGTCAGCGTAATTCATTTGGCATTGAAAGCCTTTCTTCCTTCAATCAAGGTAAAGCTGGTTCAAGTGTTCACGGACAACACTACCGCCATGTGGTACTGCAACAAACAGGGCGGGGTGTGGTCGTAGACCCTTTGTCAAGAGGCCCTGCGTCTCTCGACATGGCTGGAACAGCAGGGCATATCCCTGGTGGTTCAACACCTGGCAGGTTCTCTGAACGCCAGGACGGACAAACTCAGCCGTCGATTTCTAGCGGATCACGAATGGCGTCTCCATCCAAAGGTGGCGCAAGGTCTCTTTCAACAGTGGGGAGAGCCTTGGTTAGGTCTGTTCGCCTCCTCAGAGAGCGCGCAATGTCAGCAGTTTTGTGCGTTGGCGTTTCTATGGTGTCTCTCGTTTGGAGACGCTTTTCATCTCGAGTGGAGCTCAGGCCCAGAGTGCTCAAGAAGATCAGGAGTGATCGGGTCCAAGTCACTCTTGTGGCTCCGGACTGGGCACATAGAGTCTGGTATCCTGAGCTTCTCCAATTGAGCATCGATCCTCCGATCAGGCTGCCTTTCAGGAGGATCTTCTATCGCAGCAGCAGAGGAGGGACCTCCACCCAAACCTGTCATTTCTATGTCTTCCTGCATGGAGATTGAGCGGCAGCAGTTGATAGCAGTTGATAGCATTCGGCCTTCGTCCCGAAGTATGTAATGTTATTTTGGCAGCTAGGCATCCCTCTATCAAGACGTGTACGTCTGCCGGTGGCACACATTTTTAAAATATTGTACAATATGATCTATTGATCCTCTTTCTGCTTCCCTCTCTGAAGTCTTACTTTTTATTTTCACCCTTGTCCAGCAGGGCTCTGCTCTGGGCACTCTCAAAGGGTGCCTTTTGGCCCTGTCTACCTTTTTGAGTCTGCCAGACCAACCCTCTTCCTTTAAATCCCCTATTGTCAATAGATTTCTCAAGGGGAATGTACATATGTTTTCTCCTGCCCCTTTCATCATGCCTAAGTGGGACTTTAATTTGGTTCTTACCTTCCTAATGTGTGCTCCGTTTGAACCTTTGCACAACTGCCCCCTCCCTCTGCGCACCATTAAAATAGCCTGTTTAGTGGCAATAGCATCTGGCAGGAGGGTGAGCGAATTGCAGGCTCTGACATCCAATCCTCCTTATCTGACCATCTTCCCTGATAAATTGGTACTTCACACTAGGGCCTCTTTCTTACTGAAACTGGTAACACCATTCCACGTCTGGCAATCCTTCACCCTGCCCACTTTCTACGCTCATCTGCATCCCTTTAAAGAAGAGGAGCGTCTCTACCTTCTGGACCCAAAAAGAGCGTTGCTGTTCTACCTTGACCGCACAAAAGAGTTCTGGTTGGATGACCAATTTTTCGTGGGGTACTTAAGAGCGAAGAAGGGTCGCCGGGTGCAGAAAATGACGATCTCTCAATGGGTCGTCCTTTGCATCAAAATCTGATACGATCTGGCTAAAAATCAGCCTCCTGAAGGCTTAAGGGCTCATTCTACCAGAGCTAAAGCTGCTACCATGGCGTTGCAACGTGGAGTCCCAGCCCTCGACATTTGTCAGGCAGCAACTTGGGCATCACTGCACAGGTTCACCAAGAACTACTACCTTGACAGTCAAGTCCGCAGGGACGTCTTTTTTGGCCGCTTTGTCCTGCAGGACTTCTTGGTCTAAACTTGTCCGCATTCCCTCCTCTGGGGATGGTATTGTTTGGGTATCTATTCAAAGATAAGGAATCTGCGGCTAGATATCTCTCTCAGATGGACAAGTTACGTACCTTCGGTAACGCCTTATCTGGTAGAGACATGATCTAGCCGCAGATTCCTTACCGACCCACCCATCCTCACGCACCGCAAACAGGTTTTTAGGGCTGTTCCCTTTAAGGGCCCTAGTTGTTCAGAAACACACCAATGTCAGTGCACTTCATGGCACCGTTCTCCAGGTGTGGGAAGTCGTGAAAAGTAACTGAATTCAGCGCACCTATATAGGTGATGCGGATGTCACAACGGCGGAGACGACGCCGACTACGTCATGCGGAGCCGACTGATACCACTTACCAGTGCGCATGCGTATTGCTCAAAGAAAAATCTTCTGGATCCAGTCTGACGCCTGGGAAATTCAAAGGTAAGGAATCTGTGGCTGGATTATGTCTCTGTCAGATAAGGTGTTACTGAAGGTAAGTACCTTGTCCTTCAGCCTTAATTCTGGTTCTCCGTGAGAGTGGCTCTTTGGCTTCTTGTTCCCTAGAGTTCCTGCACCCTGCCTGTTTTGACTATACCAGGTGGGAGATGGCAGCTCTGTAGTGAAACCTGAAGTCTCAGCACTAAGTGAACGTGTAGGATTCTATCAGGTTTTGAAGAAGACTGCAAAAGGTCTGTAGTGGTGGCAGCTCAACCGCAATTGAACATGAGGCCGACCCCCTCTTTCACCACCCTGAGCTGATGGTGGTGACTGATGCATTGCTGCTGGAAACCCGACTCCACATCAACCTGTTAGAGTTGCAGGCCTCTCGCATGACGCTGTAGGCCTTCCTAACCTCCATCAAAGGTAGAAAGGTACAGGAACTCACGGACAACAACTGCCATTTCGTACTGCAGCAAGTGCATGTTGGGATCTTCGAACACCAGGATAGAAGAGCTCAGCTGGTGGCACTTGGTGGCCCATGAATGGCAGTTGTACCCTTAACTGGCACAGGGTATCTTCCAACTATGGGGAGAATCCTAGCCGGATCTTTTCGCCACCGGCGAGAATGCGCAGAATCAATGCTTTTGCATGCTGGAGTTCCTAAGAAGACTCACTGTAGGAGATGCATTCGGGCTAGAGTGGAGCGCAGCACCCCTTTATCCCTTTCCACCCATACCTCGCCTGTCCTGTGTTCTGAATAAAAGCAGGAACGACCGGACTCAAGTCAAATTGGATAACTTGAGTCATCTAGGATGGAAGTGGATTGGGCCAGAGAGTGTGGATCCCGGAATTTCTGGGCATGAGCATCTGTTCCCCTCTCAGGCTTCCATTTCGGGGGGATCTTCTGTCACAGCAAAAGGGCACCAGGGCCTGCACAATCTACATTTCCATGCATTGGGATTAAATGGTAGCAGCTGGCTGCATTCTATCTCCCGCCTGAGATTGTGGATGTTATCGTTGCCAAACGGCACACATCTAGAAAGGCAATTTACGCTGTGCGCTGGGATAGATTTGTGGCTTGGGGTAGTGTTTGGTATGTGGATCCTTTTCAAATTATTATAGACTTATTGTTTGTTTTGTCTTTGGTGCAGCAAAGGTTATTTGTCAGCCCTTTCAGAAGTTTTGCATTTGTACCAGCCGTCCTTATTCAAATCACCTGTTGTCATGAGATTTCTAAATGATTTAACACATGTTTCCCCAAATCCTTTGTGTTGTCATAGTGGGATCTCAATTTGGTCCTGACTTTGCTCATGTGTACTCCCTTCGAGCCGATGCACAGCTGCTCATTGCACCTTCTGATGTTAAAGGCTATTCCTTGTAACTATTACTTTAGCTGGTCGCACGAGTGTGCTTCAGGCTGCCTCGGTGCAGCTGCCCTGGGTTCTCTGATAGAATATCGAAACCACAAAAATCGTGGGACACAAATATTGAGTCAAAAATATCAAAAACAAAAATATGGTTTTCCTATACTTTTAATATAAATGACAAAAATATTGAAAATCAAATATCGTTGTACACTAATATCGATTACAAAAATATCATTTTTTAACTGAGATATATTTAAATATAGTAAACATTTAATATATTAACATGTAACAGTAATATAATATAAACCAAATATATTTAAATAATTTAAAAATATATATATTTTACGTCTTTAAAAAACACACATATACATGTATGTGTGTATGTTTATTTACAAATACATAATTGAAAACGATTATTAAAATAATATTTTTGATTTATATTATTTACAAATTTTTGTTTAGGTTTAATAATGTAAAAAATAAATGAATATATATAAGATTTGTTCAATGAGGCTGAAGAGGTCGGGGGCAATCGGGCAGCGCCAGCTGTACGGTTACTCACACAGAGAATACTTCCCTGAAGAAGGCGCTGGGGACCTATGAAAGGCTGCGAAAGAAGGAGATCAACCGCAGCTGGGAGGTGATCTCCCTAGATAACTACATCGAGGTGGGAAGAGTACCGCGGGGCCTCCGTATTCTCATTACACCGACCTACCAGGACCCGCACCCGAAATTATTCGAAGAGTGGTCAGCCCTGATGGCCTCCACCTGCAAAACAATGCTGGGCCTTTTGTCTAAATATGCCGCAATAGAACTTGAACAAGTCTTAACGGAGCTTAAAAATTACAAGACATTTTGGATAAACACCCTCAACAAGAGGAGATACAGGCATTCTATAAAGAAATGGAAGGCAGACTCATGAAATACGAGGAAGAAATTAAAGCAAAAAAGAAATGGAAGTTCACCAGGGACAAAAATGACTATGCAGCAGGCCGCATACTTACTTTTGGCAGGAAGTATGATAATGCCAGGAAAGAATTTAGACGCACATATGCTCTAAGACAGCAAGAAACAGTAACTTCAGAATCAAGTTCAGATATCTCAGACCTGGATGAAAGATCAACACCATCTGGCAGTGGCCAGGCTCCTTTCACCACCCTGGAGGAACACCGTTTTTTACGGCAAAACCAGGGACCCAAGCGGAAACCGCTAAAAGGAAAAGGAAAAGAAAAAGGAGAAAACAACGCCAGAGGAGGAGCAGGAGAGGCGAAGGTGGCAAAGGAGACAGAGAAACCACGTGGGAAGGGAGTCCGGTTCAGCAAGAGGAACAAGTAATGGGTGAGCCGACTTTCACTGTTATTAATCTCTCCTCCCATAACCTCACACAAGATGAGCAGTCTCTCTTGGAACTTGGTCTTTCCTTTTGTCCCACTAATAACTTTGACTATTCCCGTACTCGCATTGATGTGTTCCAATTTGCCAGAAAACTGAAACTTTTGAAATTACATACTCTCAAAGCCGCAAGGGTGTTGCGAGATGAGGCACAGGCCAGCAGTGACCCAACCTCATTGAGTTCTGCTACCAATTTACTTTCTATTGGGGATATTGAAAGCCTGGCCTCCCTTAGAGAACTGGAAATGGGTGACAGGGATTGGGATTCAGAACAGGAACTTTTGGATTTGCTTGATCTAGAAACCGTCAGGAGAAGCCGTAGTAACTTTAAACCCAGATCCAGGTTTAATCCCAACATCCAACACCCCACACGACAACATTGACTCTTTCCATGATGCAGTGGCACGGGACATTTTTAAACTAGAAACGGGGAGGAAAGATGGGGCAAGAACAAATCTTACCAAAGGTCAACAACAAGCACTTGAATCCCTGAAGCATGCTACCTCCTTTGTCATTAAGCCCTCAGACAAAGGCGGGAATGTTGTGTTATGGGACATCAAAAAATACATGGCTGAAGCCAAAAGACAGCTTGATTTTTCAGGGAGTTATATGAAGGCCACTTTGAGCCAATATCTCACCACAATTGATTGTTTCCATGATATGTTGTCCAAATGGCACACGTTTGGGCTTTTGAATAATGATGAAATCATGTTTTTAACTGTCAAAAAACCTTTTTCGCCTTGCTTCTATATGCTTCCCAAAGTCCACAAACACCCCAGCAACCCACCAGGCAGGCCTATCATCTCTGCTAATGACAGTCTACTGGAAAACACCTCGGTCTTCCTTGATCATTTTCTGTTTCCATATGTTTGCAACCTACCCTCATACTGCCGTTATAGTATGGATTTCATATCCAAAGTCACGGGCATCCCTTGGCAATCTAGCTACATCATGGCCACTGTGGATGTGGTTTCCTTATATACTTGCATCCAACATGACTTGGGCATTACAGCGTGCAAACATTACTTTAGGGACAGACCCATAATTACATATGAACACACCAACATGCTCCTGGACATGCTCCTTTTCTGCCTAGAAAATAACTTTTTTCTACATGGCCAGCAGTGGTACAGGCAACTGTCCGGAACTGCCATGGGCAGTTGCTTTGCACCGAGCTACACCTGCATTTTTATGGGGTGGTGGGAGTCTGAAGTTATTGGGTCGAACACATTTGCAGAATACACACAGTATCTGGTCCTTTGGACCAGATACATAGATGACATCTTTCTAATATGGGATGGTCCCCAGTTGGCTTTGGACAATTTCCTCTCGGCCATTTCCAACAATGATTTGAACTTAAGGTTCACCAGCACAACCAGCAACAACAGACTAGACTTTCTTGACGTGAGTGTGGAGGTCCTTAATGACACGATTGAGACCAGTCTCCATAGGAAAGCCACAGCGGGTAATAGCATCCTCCACGCCAAAAGCCACCATCCACCGAAACTTAAGATTAGCATACCTTATGGGGAACTCCTTAGAGCCAGGCGTAATTGCAGCACGCAAGAAAGCTACAAACAAGAAGAAGGTATCATGGTCAACAGGTTTCTAAAGAGAGGATACACCCACAAAGTGGTTAATGAGGCCAGAAGAAAGGCTAGTGGGGTCAGGAGGGAAACCCTTCTCAAACCTAAACCCAGAGAAAACACGAAACCAGTGATCAGGCTGATCACTACCTATAACACAGAATGTACCAAGGTCCAGACCATAATCAGGAAACACTGGCACCTAGTCAAACTGGACCCTATCATTGGCAAATTGGTTTCCCCAAGTGCTAATATCACATACCTTAGAGGCAATTCACTGAGGGATATGCTGGTTCACAGCCTCTCGGATTCCACTCAGAAACACAGTAGCACCTGGTTGAGAGAACTCCCAGGATTCCACAAGTGTGGAAAATGCAAGGCATGCACCCACATTACCAATGTTAGAACAGTACCACTACCTAATGGCAAGCAACATAAAATACGACCTTTCATAAATTGTAACACCGAATTTGTGGTATATGTTTTGAAATGTGTGTGTGGCCTGAGGTACGTGGGCAGTACCATTTTTCCTGTCAAAAAACGTATATTGGAACACTTGAGAGCCATCAGAAACAATGACACCACCTATCCTATGGCTAGACATTGTAACACTGTGCATGGTTCCACCAAAACTGAGAACCTAAAAATCTCATATTTTGGCATTGACAGGGTTCCCTTGAAGAGCTGTGGAGGAGACAGGGAACGTGCACTCAGAAGACTTGAGTCGCAATACATAATCAGGCTCAACACCAAGAACCCAGGAGGTCTGAATCAGGATGAGGAGCTTCATGTTCATCTGGGTTAATGCCATCTTCACTCTATCTGAACAGACTGGGCACTGCTGCACAACACTCCACCGCTTGGTCTTTCTATTGGCCTCTGCTTCTCTGCAATCTTTGACATTCCCACCCGGGGATTTTGACTTTGACCTCTTTCCTTCCTTCGCTCTTCCGCACTTTCGTTCTCGTTGTCCTTTAACATCTCTCCCTTTCACCTACGACTACTGTGTCCTTGGTCACTTGACCACGTTACCTCAAGACGAACGCCCTGTGTTCCTCCTCTAACATTTCCGGACTCCATCCTCTTATCTTTCTCCCTATCTCTCGCTTTAGATGCTACCCTACATACCCGGTCACTGGACCATGAATTAGCGGGACAATGTTCACATATTTCTTAATACTGAATGTGTGAAACTCAGAATTTAGAGAAGGACATTGACGTGAAAAATCTTTTTCGAAATGTGCACTTGCATTTGTCTTTTCTCTATGTTCGCATTAGTATATTTTTTAGCTTATCTCACCATGTAAGCATATCTGTTTTATTTTATTTAATTGTTTGTCAGGGTGAGACACCCTTTCATTTTATTTAATTTGGGACAAAAACGTTTTTTCATTTAAAATAGTTTCTTTGACTTCTACAGTCTTTCCTTTCTGTCTTGACTGATGAGTTGGCATTTCTTTGTTATTTGCCCAAAGTCTTTCTCCCATGTTTATTTATTTTTTCCTCACTGTGTCTCACTGTATGCCTATAATACAATGTCACTATGTGTATTCCCTAGCTTTGACAAAGACCTTCTGGTCGAAACGCGTCAGCTACCTTGAAATAAATTACTGTGGACTTACTTGGAGTGCGGGCATCCTTCCTTGCGGCGCAGCGCGGCGGCGCTTACAAGGATATTTCAGCATATATATATATATATTTATATAACAAACATAGGAAATGAGGCCCATTACTGGCAATTTACGCTTTTAAACATTAGGTAATAGGAAGGATGTCGTGCTGCAGGATACTGAATAAAAGCGTCATTGCCAGTAATGGGCCTCATTTCCTTTGTTACACTTGCCGGTGTTTGGATGGGCTGCTCCGTGCCCATCATTCTGAGGCCGCCCTGAAGGGTCGGGGGCTCCGGAACAGGAGAATGCTTTGTTTGGATTTTATGGAGGAGCATGACCCAATCACGCGCCCAGCCTATTTAGGAATGCCAATAAGGCGAAAATGTGAGCGCATGTTGGAAGGGATTCGGGATGGATCACATCCATTTCTGATCGTGCTGGTGAAATGAGGCTTTGTTCAGACCATCGGAAGAAATACAACAAATGTGCGAGTGATACCAACTCACCTGGCTGTCTTCAGTAAAGGATTCCACACTAACACCAGTGCCACTGCCACGAAGGTACTAACTTTTAAACTTTGAAGTTTGTAAATAACGAGGACTTCCAGATCGTATGTTTAAGACAACTGGCAGTGCACTGTGGGATTTGTATTTCAACATGCAGCCATGTGATCCTAGAACTCTTAAAAAGCATGCACGAGTGCACCTGGCAATTAAACTGTCTAACCTTCCACCTGTGAGCAAGGCCAATTGTGGCTGAAACGTTAGGTAATAGGAAGGATGTCGTGCTGCAGGATACTGAATAAAAGCGTCATTGCCAGTAATGGGCCTCATTTCCTTTGTTACACTTGCCGGTGTTTGGATGGGCTGCTCCGTGCCCATCATTCTGAGGCCGCCCTGAAGGGTCGGGGGCTCCGGAACAGGAGAATGCTTTGTTTGGATATATATATATATATATATATATATATATATATATATATATATATATATATATATACATATATTTATATATTCTGCTCCAAAGGTTGTCCACCTGGTGAGTAGCACTCGATCAGCAGCTTTGTTTATGAAAGGCAGGGACGAGGATCCGCTTATAGAAGCTGCTCCGTAATGGAAATGCAGGGTCCATACAGGACAAGATGTGTGTGCTATCCGGACCACATTTCCCACAATGCACAGTCTCATTTGAGCTTCCCATTGGTGGGTGTGCAATATGAAAATGGCGAAGTGGGTTCAGCGTTTGCACACACTGTCTCCGTTCAAGCCTCTGAAGAGAAGCATATGGAGCTTCGAAACGCGTCAGGCATTTCCATTACGGAGCAGCTTCTACAAGCAGATCCTCGTCCATGCCTTTCATAAACAAAGCTGCTGATCGAGTGCTACTCACCTGGTGGACAACCTTTGGAGCAGAATGTAATACACGGCCGTCCTGCCGCGGAGTGTGCACCACCGCGTAATGTCTTGGGGGTTACGGGGTCAGCAGCCGCAATCAGGATTGAGGACGAGTCCACTTGCAGGGTCCATACAGGACAAGATGTGTGTGCTATCCGGACCACATTTCCCACAATGCACAGTCTCATTTGAGCTTCCCATTGGTGGGTGTGCAATATGAAAATGGCGAAGTGGGTTCAGCGTTTGCACACACTGTCTCAGTTCAAGCCTCTGAAGAGAAGCATATGGAGCTTCGAAACGCATCAGGCATTTCCATTACGGAGCAGCTTCTACAAGCGGATCCTCGTCCTTGCCTTTCATAAACAAAGCTGCTGATCGAGTGCTACTCACCTTTTGGACAACCTTTGGAGCAGAATATATTTATATATATCCAAGTAATCCAAACCCAAAGGAATGAAGCGGTACACCAATTCCGTTATGAGTGATTTAATCGTGAAAAAAACAACGTGTTTCAGCCGGGGCGGCATTTGTCAAGTTACCCAAGCGGCTCCAGGGAAGCCATTAAATGCTGATGACGTCATAATAGACATGAAAGAGTTACTACAGCGTGAAAATGTAGTTAATTGAATTTGGTGTCCTGAGAAAAACCATAAATTGTTATATAACAATTACCATAGAATGCAAAACAAAATGGATTGAAATGTAGTGCAAGTACACCTCCTAATGTAGATAATCAATGCGAACATATAAAGCAAATCAAAACATGGTCACCTTTAAATTCACATGAAATTACGCTCTATGTATTTCTTCATCTAACGCAAATGCTGGATGGATGTTGTACATTCCTGAATACATAAAAGCAGAGAAGCACGGTTACATTACGGCAAATTTCGCCATTCGAGCAATCATGATCATGTGGCCTTGTCAACAGGAAGAAAATCCATAAGCATAATACGCATTTGTGATACAGTACAGTATTTGATTTTTCCACAGCATATAATTTCAATTCATGCAGTAATTGATTGAATAACCAGTCGGTAAAAGAAATATAGTAAGAGTGCATAAGCACAATACTAATATGCCTAAGACATCACAATATTATTATCAATTGATATCAATGGCATATGCCCTATATTGTCCTGGATAGCCAGCTCGAGATAAAAAGCATGCGTGTTAGCATTTTAGTGTTTTCTATACGTGTAAATTATATAGGTCTGGGGAGGGCGATTTAATACAATGCCATTCATCCTATAGCAAATGGTCTCCAGCCAATTAGATATCAAACCACAAGCTGCCGAACAAATCAATATGCAGCCATTTCACAGGTATGATCACAAAATCAGATTACTTATAGATCAATTCTCAATCACGGGCCAATGCCCAGCTAGTGTATGTATAAATCGCCACAGATCCTGACCATCTATACGTGCACCCAAAAATAAAAAATAAAGATAAGAAACCCTTAACGAAAATCGGAGAAAACAGAAAAGAAAATGCATCTCAGTTTCAAGAAACATTACATTAAAAGGACAAATGTCCAAATGAGTAATCATGCATGCGGAAGTTGTAGAGAAAGATAGGCCATTATATACCTATATGTGTGCACAGTTCTTCCTCCCTATTTAGCTCGAAAGGCATCCTGGTATTGAGATCGATTATGTACCTGGATTCGAGAATACTTAGCTGTTTCTCGCTGTCACCTCCTTGTATATGTTTCAGGACTCTGTCAATTCCACAGAAACTAAGTAGTTTGTTATTGCTGTTGTGGGAATTATAGAAATGTCTCGCTATGGGATAGCTAAAATCCATATTGGTTATAGCCCTTTGGTGTTCTAGGATGCGTTTTTTTAGCTGTAATTTGGTGCTTCCTATATACCCAAGACCGCATGGACACTCTAACAGATAAACTACAAATTCCGTGGTGCAGGTAATGAATTTCACAATTGGTCTATTTTTTCCATCATGTGTTTTGAAAGTTTTGCAGCTGGTGGTAAATTTACAGGCTTTGCAGGAATTGCACTTGTGAAACCCTTCTGTGATCTGTAACCAAGAAATAGCTGGTTCTGACTGATAAAAACTCAGGACCAATTTGTCCTTCAGTGATCTAGGTCTTTTGTAGGTTACCACAGGAGAATTACCTACAATTTTGCCAATTACAGGGTCAGCCTGGATGAGGCCCCAATGTTTTCTCATGATGGTTTTGAGCTTATTCGATCTAGCGTTGTATAAGGTAATCATATGGGGGCTATTAGCTGAGTCTTTTTTCCGGGATGTCTCTCTGTTTTCGAAGAGGACATCAGTTTGTTTCACATTCAGTAATTTATTACTATCTTGTGACAAAACTTTGTCGGAATACCCTCTCTGTTTGAATCGTAGTTCCATGTTTTTTGTCTCATTGTTGTAGCCATCCTCAGTGATGCAATTTCTGCGGGCACGCATTAGCTCCCCATAGGGGATACTGTTTAGGAGGGAAGCAGGGTGATGGCTGCGTGCATGCAAGGTGGTATTGCCTGCAGTGTCTTTTCTGAAAAAATTGGTTATTAGTCTATTATTCTTTACCATGATTTTGAGATCAAGAAATTCATTTGAGGAGTCACTTATTGTATGAGTGAAACTTAAATTCAAATTGATATTTGATAGTGAATCAATGAATTCTAAAGCTAGATCCTTTCCACCATCCCAGATGATGAAAATATCATCAATATACCTTAGCCATAAAGGTACATGTTCAGTATATTTCTCATTGATATCAGTCCACACCACTTGCTCCTCCTACCAGCCCAGGAATAAATTCGCTAGGCTGGGGGCGAAGCAAGTGCCCATTGCCGTTCCAGACTTTTGTCGGTATAGTGTTTTGTCAAATAGGAAAATGTTCTCCTGTAAACAATATAACATCATTTGTTTCAACTCCCTTCAATTGATCTATACAGGTGTAAAGAGAACACACATCCAAGGAAATCATGACATAGCTTTTCTCCCATTTGATATCATGAATTATTTTTAGAAAATCAGTACTGTCTTTACAATAGGATCTTAAGTCAGTCACATACAAGGCTAAAAAATGATCCAAGAAGATGGATGTGTTCTCAAGAAGACCTCCAATGGAGGAAACAATTGGCCTCCCCGGTGGTTTGGAGGGGTGTTTATGTACTTTTGGTAAAAGATATAAACATGGGATTCTTGGGCTGTTCTTTAGAAATTTATGTTCGTCGTCATCCAAAAGCCCATTCTTCCACCAGTCGCTCAGCAAATTATAGTATGTGGTCACAGTTTTTTCATATGTGCCACAATTAATCACTTCATAGCAGTTGGAATCACTGAGCTGTCTCATGGCTTCAATTTTATAATCATCCACATTCATCAAAACAATGTTTCCCCCTTTGTTGGAAGGTTTGATGACTAACGTTGGATCTTTCAACAAATTTGTGAGTGCATCCCATTGACCTTTTGTGAGATTATCCTTAATTCGATAATTGTGATCACTCCTTAATTGGACCAATTCATGAATCATGACTGAGTGGAACGCTTCAATGTTATCATGTGCGACATTCGGATTAAATTTAGATTTCGTTTTTAAACCACTGCTGCATGATGTACAAGTGATAATAATATTGTGATGTCTTAGGCATATTAATATTGTGCTTTTCCGCTCTTACTATATTTCTTTTACCGACTGGTTATTCAATCAATTACTGCATGAATTGAAATTATATGCAGTGGGAAAATCAAATACTGTTCTCTATCACGAATGCGTATTATGCTTATGGATTTTCTTCCCGTTGACAAGGCCACATGATCATGATTCCTCAAATGGCGGAATTTGCCGTAATGTAACCGTGCTTCTCTGCTTTTATGTATTCAGGAATGTACAACATCCATCCAGCATTTGCGTTAGATGAAGAAATACATAGAGCGTAATTTCATGTAAATTTAAAGGTGACCATGTTTTGATCTTCTTTATATGTTCGCATTGATTATCTACATTAGGAGGTGCACTTGCACTACATTTCAATCCATTTTGTTTTGCATTCTATGATAATTGTTATATAACAATTTATGGTTATTCTCAGGACACCAAATTCAATGAACTACATTTTCACGCTGTAGTAACTCTTTCATGTCTATTATGACGTCATCAGCATTTAATGGCTTGCCTGGAGCTGCTTGGGTAACTTGACAAAGGCCGCCCAGGCTGAAACGCGTTTTTTTTCACGATTAAATCACTTGTAACGGAATTGGTGTGCTGCTTCATTCCTTTGGGTTTGGATTACTTGGATTATTGTGGCCTCCTGCCGCCACTGCTGGCACCGACACGCATAGGCAGATGTATGGCGTTCTGGCGGATTCTTGGAACTCTCATTCAATATACACCGTCCCAGCCGCTCCAGTTTGGAATTTTCCGTGACAAAGTCCTCGCATGAGGAATTGGACTGTGTGGTGAGTGGCTCCTGCGGGACTGGGGAGGATAGCGGGATCACGTGGATCGGAGGGCTCTGTGGGCTCGCGCACCTTCTCCGGTCACCGCACTGCTCTCCCACGCTCTCATTTCCGTACAAACTTCACATTGTTAGAAAACTTTCCTGGAGCTGTGTCACGCGGCGGTAGAAATATTGCTGCTGCGTCGCTTTCCAAACACGAGTGTTTGATCAAACATTGGATTATGAATGTATTGGAAACTGAAGGACAGGCAGTCGCACTTTCCCTATTTGATGAGAATACTGACATAAATCGGCTACCAGCCAATACTGGAACTGTACCTGGTATTCTTGAACCAACACTGAAACAGAATTTAAATTCATTGGAGAAACTGGCAAAACGCGAACTCAACAAATGGTGGGAAGTGACATCATTAACAAACTATGTTGAGGTTGGACGCGTGCCAAGGGGTCTACGTTTTTCTATAATACCTACTTACGAGAATCCCAATCCTGAACTGTTAGAAGAATGGGCACTATACATGGCCAAAACTTGTAAAGGAATGTTGGAAATTCTGATCAAGTATGCCAAAATCGATTTAGAAAAAACTAGACAAGAACTAGCGACACTACGGTTGGAATTGGACAAACACAAGGATGAGAAATTGGTGATTGATTTTTTTAAATCCTTGGAGGGCCGTCTCAAAATTTATGAGTATGCTATAAAAGCCAGGAAACAGCGCAAATTCCTTCGGGATAAAAAAAGACTATGCTGAAGGCAGAATTCTAACATATGCCAAACGCTTTGACTGGGCTCAACGTGATCGACAATTCTTTCATCAACAAAAACGAGACAGTCTCCACCGATTCCAGTTCTGATTTGAGTACGGATGCAGAAAGACAAACACCAACTGTCCCTTTAAGAGTGCGCCCCTTGACCTTCCTACACAAATTTCAGCTGCTGAAACAGCAAAAGGAACAAGCAACACATGAACGAACACCCCCAATAGAAGAAGGAGCAGGAAGGGGTCGAGGAAGGCCAAGAGGAAGGGGCGCAAACAAAAAGAAAAGCAAAGATTAACAAGAAGAGGAGGAAGAAGAAAATTCTGGTTCAGAAACAAACCAGATCTTGATATCATGGATAAATCAATTATCAATTTATCCGCACGAGACTTGACATCTGATGAGGAATCTCTATTGAAATTGGGCTTGTCTTTTTGTCCAACAATGGACTGGAACTATGTCAACACACGTATTGATCTTTTCCTATTTGTAAGGAAACTCAAATTGATGAAATTACACACAATACCCAAAGTGAACAACGACGACCAACTAGAACAAACGAACCAGCGTTACAAATGCCAACCAGTTTTACGTTAGGAGAAATTGATTCCATCCGAGAAATCCATGAATTGGAAACTAATAGTGGCAGTACCAACATGGAAAATGTGGGACCAACATTAAAAACTCTAGGTTTCAAAGTGGGTACATCATGCAGCAGTGGCTTAAAAACGAAATCTAAATTTAATCTGAATGTCGCACATGATAACATTGAAGCGTTCCACTCAGTCATGATTCATGAATTGGTCTAATTAAGGAGTGATCACAATTATCGAATTAAGGATAATCTCACAAAAGGTCAAGGGATGCACTCACAAATTTGTTGGAAGATCCAACGTTAGTCATCAAACCTTCCAACAAAGGGGAAACGTTGTTTTGATGAATGTGGATGATTCTAAAATTGAAGCCATGACACAGCTCAGTGATTCCAACTGCTATGAAGTGATTAATTGGGACACATATGGAAAAACTGTGACCACATACTATAATTTGCTGAGCGACTGGTGGAAGAATGGGCTTTTGGATGATGACGAACATAAATTTCTAAAGAACAACAGCCCAAGAATCCCATGTTTATATCTTTTACCAAAAGTACATAAACACCCCTCCAAACCACCGGGGAGACCAATTGTTTCCTCTAATGGAGGTCTTCTTGAGAACACATCCATCTTCTTGGATCATTTTTAGCCTCGTATGTGACTGACTTAAGATCCTATTGTAAAGACAGTACTGATTTTCTAAAAAGAATTCATGATATCAAATGGGAGAAAAGCTATGTCATGATTTCCTTGGATGTGTGTTCTCTTTACACCTGTATAGATCAATTGAAGGGGGTTGAAGCTTGCATGTATTATTTACAGAGGCAATCTATTGACATGTTGGATCACACAATGATGTTGATACAAATGATGATATATTGTTTACAGGAGAACATTTTCCTATTTGACAAAACACTATACCGACAAAAGTCTGGAACGGCAATGGGCACTTGCTTCGCCCCCCAGCCTAGCGAATTTATTCCTGGGCTGGTGTGGACTGATATCAATGAGAAATATACTGAACATGTACCTTTATGGCTAAGGTATATTGATGATCTTTTCATCATCTGGGATGTTGGAAAGGATCTAGCTTTAGAATTCATTTATTCACTATCAAATAACAATTTGAATTTAAGTTTCACTCATACAATAAGGGACTCCTCATGTGAATATCTTGATATCAAAATCATGGTAAAGAACAATAGACTAATAACCAATTTATTCGGAAAAGACCTCAGGCAATACAACCTTGCATACACGCCGCCATCACCCTGCTTCCCTCCTAAACAGTATCCCCTATGGGGAGCTACTGCGTGCCCGCAGAAATTGCAGCACTGAGGATGGCTACAACAATGAGACAAAAAACATGAAACTACGATTCAAACAGAGAGGGTATTCCGACAAAGTTTTGTCACCAGCTAGTAATAAATTACTGAATGTGAAACAAACTGATGTCCTCTTCGAAAACAGAGAGACATCCCGGAAAAAAGACTCAGCTAATAGCCCCCGTATGATTACCACATACAACGCTAGTTCGAATAAGCTCAAAACCATCATGAGAAAACATTGGGGCCTCATCCAGGCTGACCCTGTAATTGGGAAAATTGCAGGTAATTCTCCTGTAGTAACCTACAAAAGACCTAGATCACTGAAGGACAAATTGGTCCAGAGTTTTCATCAGTCAGAACCAGCTATTTCTTGGTTACAGGTCACAGAAGGGTTTCACAAGAGCAATTCCTGCAAAGCCTGTAAATTTACCACCAGCTGCAAAACTTTCAAAACACATTATGGAAAAAATAGACCAATTGTGAAATTCATTACCTGCACCACGGAATTTGTAGTTTATCTGTTAGAATGTCCATGCGGTCTTAGGTATATAGGAAGCACCAAATTACAGCCTAAAAAAACGCATCGTAGAACACCAAAGGGCTATAACCAATATGGATTTTAGCTATCCCATAGCGAGACATTTCCATAATTCCCACAACAGCAATAACAAACTACTTAGTTTCTGTGGAATTGACAGAGTCCTGAAACATATACGAGGAGGTGACAGGGAGAAACAGCTACGTATTCTCGACTCCAGGTACATAATCGATCTCAATACCAGGATGCCTTTCGGGCTAAATAGGAAGGAAGAACTGTGCACACATACAGGTATATAATGGCCTATCTTCCTCTACAACGTCCGCATGCATGATTGCTCATTTGGACATTTGTCCTTTTAATGTAATGTTTCTTGAAACTGAGATGCATTTTCTTTTTTGTTTTCTCCTCTTTTCGATAAGGGTTTTTTATCTTTATTTTTTATTTTTGGGTGCACGTATAGATGGTCAGGATCTGTGGCGATTCATATATACACTAGCTGGGCATTGGCCCGTGATTGAGAATTGATCTATAAGTAATCTGATTTTGTGATCATACCTGTGAAATGGCTGCATATTGATTTGTTCGGCAGCTTATGGTTTGATATCTAATTGGCTGGAGACCATTTGCTATAGGATGAATGGCATTGTATTAAATCGCCCTCCCCAGACTTATATAATTTACACGTATAGAAAACACTAAAATGCTAACACGCATCTTTTTTATCCCGAGCTGGCTATCCAGGACAATATAGGGCATATGCCATCGATATCAATTGATAATAATATCATGATGCCTTAGGCATATTAGTATTGTGCTTATGCGCTCTTACTATATTTCTTTTACCGACTGGTTATTCAATCAATTACTGCATGAATTGAAGTTATATGGCGTGGAAAAATCAAATACTCTTCTGTATCACGAATGCGTATTATGCTTATGGATTTTCTTCCTGTTGACATGGCCACATGATCATGATTGCTCGAATGGCGGAATTTGCCGTAATGTAACCGTGCTTCTCTGCTTTTATGTATTCAGGAATGTACAACATCCATCCAGCATTTGCGTTAGATGAAGAAATACACAGAGCGTAATTTCATGTAAATTTAAAGGTGACCATGTTTTGATTTGCTTTATATGTTCGCGTTGATTATCTACATTAGGAGGTGCACTTGCACTACATTTCAATCCATTTTGTTTTGCATTCTATGGTAATTGTTATATAACAATTTATGGTTATTCTCAGGACACCAAATTCAATGAACTACATTTTCACGCTGTAGTAACTCTTTTATGTCTATTATGACGTCATCAGCATTTAATGGCTTGCCTGGAGCCGCTTGGGTAACTTGACAAAGGCCACCCCGGCTGAAACGTGTTTTTTTTTCACGATTAAATCACTTGTAATGAAATTGGTGTGCCGCTTCATTCCTTTGGGTTTGGATTACTTGGATTATTGTGGCCTCCTACCGCCACTGCTGGCACCGACGCGTATAGGCAGGCGTACGGCGTTCTGGCGGATACTTGGAACTCTCATATATATATATATATTTTTTTAAGCGGTGCAGGGAAATTCTTTTATTAACCTGCTACGGCACAGACATTAGCGCCAACGCGTTTCGGTGCTCGCATGCTAACCATGTTTCACAATACTTCATTTTAACTACATGACATCCGTAAAAATAAGGCACTTTGTTAGATAAGTACAAGATAAGGTAACTTGGATGGTAAATACAGTGCAACTTTGGATTAAGGCCATATGATTATTAGATGACATGATGTGAGGTCAAGCCCACTTGGGCAGAATTACAAGATGCATGTTTAAATATGGCCTCCAAGAAAAGCTATCAAGAAAAGCATGAAACCCACTTGGGCAGAATTACAAGAAATATGTTTAAATATGGCCTCCATGTATAAAGCTGTTAAGACAAGTGTGAAACCTTATGTACTTTAGTCTAAAATAGATATTATTAGAGATCAAACGTATCAATGGTGAATGAGTATTATCATGCATACGATTTGAAACATCAATGAATGAATGTAATTAATTTTTCAATTAAATACGTTATTGTTAGCCACTCCAAGATGGCGATCGAACATTTGGATAAGATTTGCCCTTCTATTATGTTTATGTCATGTAGTTAAAATGAAGAATTGTGAAACATGGTCAGCGTCGTGACCAAGGTGCGTGCGAGCACTGAAACGCGTTGGCGTTAATGTCTGTGCCGTAGCAGGTTAATAAAAGAATTTCCCTGCAACGGAGTGCTGCGGATTACTTTTGGATGATAAGGAGCCGTTTTAAAAAGTAGTTCAGGTCAGCGCGCGGCGAAGCGCTGCAACGCAGCACCACCGGTGAACTGGCAGCTTGTGGAGAACTCACCAATAGCATATATATATATATATATATATATATATATATATATATATATATATATATATATATATATATATATATATATATATATATAATTAAAAACCATAGCAAACTATAAAAAATTTAAAAACATACCAATTTATTTAAACATAAAAAAGTAAACATTATATAAAAATTACAATTTACTAAAAATATATTACACATTACAGACATTACTGATTCAAAATAATATAATTTAAAATACCCAAAACATCATAATATTATGAATTTAAACAATATAAACAAAACTATAAAATTGTAGGAATTATACATATACTATTTTTCACTCCAATCTCTTTTTCAAAAACTTTTTATTAAAGTATGCATCATACAATTAGCACGAATATGCATTTATCTTTAGGTTACAGTTACAAAAAAGGAAAAAGTGAGAAACATGAGTTAATAGGCAACTGTTTGGTGCTCAATATTTCTTAGCATGTTTTAATCAGCATTACTTGGCGTCAGGGCCACAAAGTCAACCACCTTCCATCCTGGTCACCTCGGGTACCCTTCAATCCTGTTACCTCCAGTACCTCTATAATCTCTCCAAGCTCCCCACACTTTTTGCCACTTTTTTGGGCACCCTCGCCTATATATATATATATATATATATATATATATATATATATATATATATATATATATATATATATATATATATATATATATATATATATATATATATATATATATATATATATATATATATATATATATATATATATATATCACTTGTCTGCGTTCTGGCACCAATCCATGTGTGACATCCATTTTCGTAATGTTGGAGGTTCTGGCTTGCCCCGTGCCGTAGCAATATTTCTCTTTGCTACCCCCTAGGGCTAAGGTGACCCATATATGGTGATACCTGAGTCTAGGCTCATCTCCGGACATATTCAGTAGTATTTCTTTTGGATTCATGTGGATACTTTTGGATATGACTTGGGCCAGTACTCCCGTGATTTGTTCCCAGAAGGACTGAATGAGTGGACACTCACATAATATATGAAAAAAGGTGGCTTCCTGGCCGTATCTCCGCAAGCACATTGGTGACGGTGTTTTTCCTGTATTGAAAAGGAGGGTCCGGGAGTAGTAGGAGCGATGCAAGATCCGTAGTTGGATCAAACGGAACCTGGTTCTAATGGCCACCTCTCTCGGGCTCTGCATTGCCTCGATCCATTCATCATCATCAATGTCTCTGACATTTTCTGACCATTTCTGACGCAGGGATGTCATCACATCTTGGGAGTTATGTAATAGTTTTTTGTAGGTCAGTGATATGCCCTTGCTAGGCATAGGGTCCACTATGAGTCTGTCCTCTAAGGGGGAGAGATCCAATAATGAGTCTCCCTCCCTTACATGGCGCTTCAGTGAATGACCCAGCTGTATATACCTATACCTTTCCTTTTCCAACAGTTCATATTCTCGTTGGAGATATGTGAATTATATTAAAGCCTGCCCTCTCCAAATGTCTGCTAAATGTTCTATCCCGAGTGTCTCCCAGTGTTTAAATCCCTTCAGTCCTCTCACCTCTCTCAGTAGGTCACTGCACAATTGGGGGGTCTTCCCTGTCAGTCTGTTGCGCCAACCCAGGTAGCATGTGGCTTCTCGCCAGGCTCTGATCACTGAGCAAGTGTGCTCGGGAACAGTGTTTTCTTTGCTTCTTCGATATAGAATATTTTAGAAATTTCCGTTTCCCATCACGTCTATCTGCTCTATATGCAGCCTCCTGTTGGTCTACGAATACCCAGTCATTAATTACCATCAGCTGTGTTGCCCAATAATAGAGTCAGGCTTCTTGGATCCCCAGGCCCCCGTCATACACTCTGTAGTTTACGCAGAGCTATTCGAGGGGCCGCTCCCTGCCACAGCAACGTCCTCACCTCCTGTTGTATCTTTCGAAATAGCTCTGGCGGTATACAAAACAGCGTGTTTTGCCATACATATAGAAGACGCAGGAGGGTCATCATTTTATATAGTGAGGCTCTCCCAGATAATGTGAGTGGCATAGTACGCGAGTGGGTCACGTCTTCATGTAGTCAATCTATCTGGGGGTGCACGTTTAATCTGAGAAACTTTTGCCTGTCGCTGGTAATGCGGATACCCAAGTATCGGAACTCGTCCTCCGCTACCGGAGCCCCACAGTCTGACGGCAGTCGAGGAATCCCCCCCGAAAGTGGGAAGATCAACAATTTAGACCAGTTTATCCGATATCCTGAATCGTTACCAAACTCTGTGAATATCTGGAGCAAACTGCTCACTGATCCATATGGACGTGTAGCATACAGTAGGACATCATCCGCATACAGTGATATATGTTTTTCCCACCCGCCCGGCATAGGTATCCCCCTAATCAGATGATCTCCGCGTATCCATACTGTGAGCGGTTCCAGCACCTGTGCGAAGATTATCGGCGATAGGGGGCAGTCTTGACGCGTCCCCCTGCCCTAGGGGAACACCCGAGAGGTTACTCCATTGACCCGTACTTGGGCCAAGGGTGCCTGGTATAGTACTCGGACCCACTTGCAGAAGTTTGGTCCAAACCCATCCTTGGTAGTACATCGAAGATTTATTTCCGTAATATACGGACAAACGCCATCATTGCGCCGAGTGCCATCACCACTGCTTTATCTGAGAAAGGGCGGCTCGGTTTGGCTCAGGACCCCGAATAGGCATCGGAGATTCAGTTGGGTGCTACGATGAGGCAGGAAGCCCGACTGGTCTGGGTGTATTATTTTCGTGATAACCCTTCTCAGTCTTGTCGCCAGCACCTTGGCAAGCACTTTGACCTCCACATTTAGGAGGAAAATCGGGCGGTGCGTGCTCCATCAGGAGGGGGGCTTACCCGCCTTATGGATGGTGACTATCGTGGCAATCCTCTGGTCCCTTGGCAGCCCACCCTATTCTCGAGCTTTTTGAAAAATGGAAAACATTGGTTTAGCCACCCTAGTCGCGCATATCTTAAATAACTCAAGAGGTAGGCCGTTGGGACCCGTTGCTTTCCCAGGTCGCCTCAACCACTTCTATCAGATCTCTGTCCTCTTGCGTCAATGTCTAAGTCGAGGGACTGTCAAAGTTCTGCGCTGTCTAGTTCAGTTTCCGGATCCAGGGGTGGGACATATAGGGCCTCGTAGTAGGAGGCGAATGCCTCTACTATTTCCATATTTGTTTTCGGAGTCGTTCCATCAGTGTCCTTAATTTCCAATACCCAGGTTTTTTCTCTGTCTCAGCACTCTAGCCAGGAGTTAACCAGCCTTGTCACCAACGTCGTATAAAGGACGTTGGGTCTCCAGGACGTGAGCCCTCGCTCGGTGTTCTGCAAGAGTGCGATGGGCGTCTTGCTTCAGGCGCAGCTGATGGGTCACTGCCTCTGATCCGATCTCCGCTTCCTGCCTTTCCAAGGTTAGGACCTCCCTTTCAAGGTCCTCAAATTCCTGCCGTTCTTCCTTCCTTTTCCCGCCTATAAGAGTGAGGACCTGGCCCGCAGCTCCGTTTTCTATGCTTTCCAAAGTACGCATGGGGAGCGGACAATCCCCTGATTCTCTTCGAAGTATAGGGTGGTACCTTTTCAAATTTTATCTTTCATTATCCTCTCTTGGAGATACCAAGTGTCTATTCCGGGAATCGATAGTCTATTAGTTGGGGGCCCTTGTAGGTGTACTCCCACTGGAGAGTGGTCCGGGATGCCTCTCGCGTGGATTGTTGCATCACGGAACCGTCAGGCCGATGTAATATGTGTCAGTAGGTACTCTAGCCGGATGTAGCAGGTGTGTGCTGGGGAGAAATGTGTGAATTGTCTAACTGTAGGATTGTGTTGCCTCCACGGTCAACCATGGCCTCTGCAAATGATGAGAATCCCCTCTTCTCTCAGTCGTGCCCGCCTGCTCATTTTTTCTAGGGCTGCATCTTTTATATTATTGACGTCCCCCGCCAACACCAATGTGCCAGCCGGTAAGGCCAAAAGTGCTGCGCCCACTTCCGGCAGAGTTCCCGTATGTAGTCGCAGTGGGAGGTAGAGGGAGCATAGGTTCAAAGTCTCACCCTCCCAAGTACCTGTCACCATCACAAATCTACCCTGTGGGTCATTACAGATATGTTGCACTGTGAAAGGGATTGTCTTCTTGAGCAGTATTCCTACCCCCCGTGAGTCCATAGTATACCCGGAGTGAGCTATCAGTATGTACCCAAACCTGTCGAGGGCCCTGTAGCTTGTGCCCTTAAGATGCGTTTCTTGGACTAATATGACGCCTGGGGCCTGTCTTCGTATGTATTGTAGGACCAAGGTACATTTAGTTTTGTGGCCCAATCCATTGACATTCCATGACCAAATGTGTAAGTTTCTATTTAGTGCTCGGCTCATTGTATTGAGTGGAAGGTTTGTAGAGGGCCATTACTCATTTGAGGCGTCACCGCTCGACTCCGGCACTCAGTGGTTCTGAACTATTCTGATAACTCTTAAGTCTCATATTGATGCCATTAATTCTCCCAGTGTGGGCTCCCCCCTCATGCTGTGTGGAGGGGCCCGCATCAGTCCCCACCAGGGGGGGGGAAATGTCTCCTTGAGCCGCCATTGGTACAGTATATTTGCCCAACATATTTGACTGCATTGGTTTGGTCCAGCGGGAGGGAACGGGCCTAGCATTCAGTCCAGCCCCCCTTCGAGGATTCAGGGCTATTCCCTCAGCCAGATATTTCAGGAGAACCGGTCGGCTCAGCACAACCATTGAGAGGAGGGCCAAGGATATCAGTACGGCTCTCGCCCCTCTCTACTCGGATCCTCGCTACAAAGGCCCACCCTCGTCAGCTGCCACCAAGGCCCCAGGGCAAACGCTGGTTTTCAGGCGACTCCCAATCACAGTCGTCGCATGGGAGCAGAGATACACCTCTGGGCAATCTGCATCACCGGGGAGTCAAGCCTTAAATATGCAGTGGGCGGCGTGGGGGGGGGGAACACCACAAGGAGTGGTAATAATTGTTGCCGGGGGGCAAGAGAGGACAGCTGGAGGTCACGTTTTCTGGGAACCAGGCCCCAGCAGTCTCTCTGGCCCAGCCCAGTCCCCTCTCACCTCCGTTGTATCCAATGTCTCCCACACCGGCTCCCGCCATATGCCAAGCTGCCTCTCCGCCCCCGCCAGCTGCCCCCTTCAGGTCCTGAATGCAAGGACAGCTCGGCTGCTCCGTCCGGCCCCCGTCACCCTCATGTGGGCCCTTCTGATGTCAGGCGGTCACGGAGGAGCAATTTCGTAGCCCCACTCAACCAGTAGAGTCCATGGTCCGGCCTCCGGCAACAGAGCGTAGAGGAGATCCTCCGGTAGGACGTCAGCGGCGAGGGGGGGAGGAGTGGGAGAGGGCCCACGGGCACACCTCCCTCGCACGGTCAAACTTGGTCTCGCGACCTGGGCCTCAGGGGAACTTTTCAGCCCTGTCGCCTCTCACCTTGTTCTGATCGACGTTCTGTCCCTTAGCCTCTGCCGCGGATCAGTAGTGTCTCGCTCCAGCCGATCCCGCCTCTCCAGTTTCAGCAGCAGGGCCAGCTTGGTTGCGACACTCGTCTCTCGCCTCATTCACTCGGGCCTTTCTCGTGTCGTGCGGTCCACGGGGAGGCGACGGTCACACCGTCCCTGTGAGATCTCAGCCTGCCGTTAGGAAGGGATTGATTGGGCTCCGCTTGCCTCCGCTATTGCCTCGGAGTCATTCTGCCACTTTTTAGATCGGATGATGACAGATTTGTGGAGATTATTTCTCGGGCTGCCGTGGAGCTCTTCTAGTGTGCGGCCATCTTGCCTGGCGGTTAGCCAAGCCCCACCTTCCACTCCAATCTCTGCAACAGTAGGGAAAGTGTTGGACTCAGGCGGGGTACAAATTACTATTCCCAATCCAATCACTGCAACAGTAGGGAAAGTGTTGGATTGCAAAGGGGTAAAATTTACTATTCCCACTCCTGTCTGTGCAATAGTAGGAAAGATGTTCGATTGCAGAGGGGTAACATTTACTATTGCCACTCCAGTCTGTGCAACAGTAGGGAGAGAGTAGTTCACTTCAAACAAATTAAATATTTTAACAACTACATTAAATAACAACAAATATAAATATTTAAAATATACATATAATGTTTTTTAAATGAAAAAAATACATATTAATTACGATGTTTAATACATATTTTAAATTAAACCAAATATTAATAGTATAATTAAAATGCCACAGTATATTTTCAGTTATATCAACCAACAAATACTGTTATTTATAATTAAAAAACATAACACAATTAACATAATAAATAACACATTTTTTAAACTATAAATAACACTTTTACGTTTATTATTGCTTAAATAACTTCCTACCCTATACCGCTTCAACGTTAATAACACACACCTAAAATATATATTGAAATTATAATAATTGCAAATTTTACATAGTTAATTATCAATTAATAGTAATTAACTAAAAAAGTAATTATATTTAATTAACTTCCCACCCTTTATACCTAGAAACCCAACAGTGCGCACCTAAAGTATATTTTTTTAAATATTATAATTACATAATTTACATAATTATCAATTAAACAATTAATAACAATTAACTAATGATAAATGTATTATATTTAATACATTTTCCACCCTTCACCCCTACAAACACAACAACCTGCGCCTCATATAGGACTCATTTTTTTCTTAATTACATAATTTACATATTTAATTATCAGTTAAATAATTATTAATAATTAGCATTAATTATTATTTAATTAATTTCCTTCACACCCTTTACCCCTACAAAAACCACAACCCACACCCAAAATATTAGTAAAAAAGTTAATTAGTTACACAAATTACATAATTGTCAATTAAATAATTAATAATTAAAATTATTAATTACATAATTATAATTAAATTGCTTCCCACCCTATACCCCTACAAACCCCTCAACCCGTTTCTAAAACTTAACGTAATAAAAAAATTAATTAAACAAGATAATGATCAATTAAATATTTAATATTAATTAATAATAATTAATTTACTTCCCACCCTGTACCTCTATAAACCCCACAACCCACTACAGCACTAAAAATACAAATAAACTATTAAATTTGAAAACAACTAAAAAGTTACAAACTATATTAAAAAACATAACAAATAGTTATACAATTTATAGCATATACAATTAAAATATGTACACTAAAATACATAAAAATAAGTAAAGAACTGTATTATTAACAGCTATATTTTTGTAAATGATATTAACAACAGATATTTTAAACGTCGGTATTAACCACATATATCTTTGACATCAACATTACTTACCTTAAAATCTATATTCTGGTCCATGATATATTTGCACACGATATTTGTGCATCACGATATTTCATACTCAATATTTCTGCTCCTTGATATATTTTTTTCCGATACTTTGTCTGAATACCACTGCCCTGCACCACATTTTTATATGATAAACTGGTGGTGAAGACAAAATAGTATTTTTGACAAAAGGCCTGACTTCTTTTCACGTTGGGCAATCCATCACCCTGCCAATCCTTACCCTACCTCAGCCCTTGAGAGAGACTACATCAGTTGAACCCCAAAACATCCTTGAGCTTTTACATCAATCGCACCAAAGACTATCAGATGGACAGTCTGGTTTTTCTGGGGTTTTCTGGGGCAAGGAAAGTCAAGATGGTGCAGAAAAGGACCATATCAATGTGGATAGTCCTGTGCATCAAGATCTGCTAGGCATTGGCAAAGAAGCAGCCTCTGGATGGACTGAGGGCTCATTTCACCATGGCCCAAGCTGCTACCAGTGTTGGCACATGTCGTGCTTGTTCTCGACATTTGTCAGATCGCTTCATGGGCATTGGTATACATGTTCACAAAGCTCTACTGCTTTAACGGGCAGGTCCAACAGGAGGACGTTTTGCCCTTTAGCCCTACAGGACTGTTTCGTCTGAGCCCATTCTACAGACCCTCCACAGCTCCACTGCTTTGGTATCTATTCTAAAGATGAGGAATATGTGCTTAGAAGTATCCATGAAAAGAGCAAGTTGCTTACCTTTGGTAGGCTCTTTCTGGTGAATATTCAATCTAATCGCAGATTCCTCACCAGTCTCCTGCTTCTCTGTTCTGTGGAATGTCCTCTTTTTCCATCTAAAAAGATCCCAAGCAAGGGATTTGCACACTGGCACTCTTTTTTTTTTTAGCCTCCGTGTCCAAAGGTGTGGACAAAGTCAAGAAAGAAACTGATGTCTGGTCGCAGGGGTGCCACTTATGTGCAGCTCTGTTCATCATTTCCTGATGGAACGAAGTCAGCGCGATGCCGAACTATGCCACCTCCTGGTGCATGGGAGTATTGCTGTGATAAAGTTTCCATACCTAGTCTGGTGCCTGGGTATATTCTAAAGGTGTTGAATCTGCTGTTAGAATAATACGAGAAAGAGCGTTATCCAAGGTAAGTACTTGTTCATTTTTCTCATATTTATGTGACTGAGAACTTGTGCACTTCCAACCAATGGCCAAAGTCTTACCTCCCTGCATTCTTAGACTTCTCTTGCTTGAAATGATGCCTCCCATGTGTGGGTGGACCTAATGTGTATCAGTGGAATGCACCAAAACTAACCATGTGAAGACGCCATTGATCCCACAGTGACTTCTCAAGGTCCAAGTTTTGACCAGTACATGTTATTGGGGATAGGCCCAGCCACACAGGTGAGGTTCAATTTTATCAGCAGATATGAGAAAATGCTGGGTGGTTGGAATGTTGTGGCTTTCCATGGATTTTGGAAATTGAAAACTGGTAACGGGCAATGAGATTACTCCATGTAGGAGGCACATTATATGTGAGTCTTCCACCTAAAACGGGTCATCTTCCAGGACTTCTATACTTAAAAGTGTGTAGGTGACTTCTTTTTTAGTCATGATTCTTTGTGTTGAGGTTATATTTTACAGTTCAAATATGGCACTGCTGCAATGAGTTGTGAAGGCACTTTGTTAGATTTTACTGTTTGTAGTGTCCAATTTAGTTGTGTAATAACCCGCAACTGAGCCTGTCCATGTTGTATAAAACTTGTCTTCTTTTAGTAGGTCAAGGGCTGTTGACATTATAGACCTTATAGAATACACTCATTTAGAGAGTGTTTGCATGTCATTCATTATCAATACCTCTTACTGTTGTAATTTCTCTATCAATTTCTCCAATTCGTTAAACAGCCTCTTTTTTTTAATAGTTTTGCACCTCCATGTAAATTGCATAATCTTCTGCAAGTATGAAATGTTTAACTTTATGTGGGTGAAGGCTCAGGAGAAAATCATTAAAATTAATAATTTCACTAATTGTAAACAGGTGCCCCTTCACAGCAGCAAAGGTGGAATGTGCTAACCATCCTTGGTAAAGCTTTACCCACTGTATGTGGTAACAGTTACTGATGTATATATATTATATCTGGGATCCGGGCAATTCGCTAAAGGACCAGGTGTCTTGGAAAGAAATCAATGCATGCATACATCAATATCAATTGACCCCTTCAGCGTATAATGTGGTAAAATTTAAAGTGCCATTCTGGATCTGTAATTTAATTTGGAATCTGTAATGTTTTCTTTCCTTTGCAGATTTGGAAACTGTGTCAAATTGACTGCTGGAATTGAAGGCTTCTTTAAATCTCTAATGGATCCAAACCTCAGGCACGTTGTATGCTGGACACTTTTATTAAGAAAAATCAGTTCTTTAGGATTTATGCATGCTGTAAATGAAGCTTCTTTACCCTGAATTTGCCAAAAGTTTGTTCCCCCAAATACTTTTTTCTTCAATATTTTCTTTCCAATACTCATAGGGCCTGATTACGAGTCTGGCGGTATTGCGACCGCCAGACGAGTGGTGGCCTGTCCGCTGCATTATGGCGTGCAAAGACTGGCGCAGTCCCGCTGAGCATATTACAAGTTCCGCCACCACCAGCCATTTCATGGCGGGAGCCCCGCCATGAAAAGGTTGTCGGTCGAGGAACAAAAGAGGCCCTACAGGGGATACATTCAGCATGTGCCCCCCTATCTGCATCCCCCCAATGTTCCAGCACGGCATGGGCTTGACCGTCCATGCCGTGCTAGAACGTTTTTGCAGTTCCTATTGCGGTGCCTGTTTTCCAGGCACCGCCATGAGAAGGGCGAATGACCATCCGCCGTACACGAGCTCAACTCGTAGTATGGCGGGCGTTCCTTGTGCGGGTTTGGCAGAGCTGTCCTGGCGGAGAGCCAGCACAACTGCGCCAAACCCGTAATCAGGCCTGGGCGTAGTTCGCAGAGTTTTGCTACGTGGAACTCTGGGAAGTGACAAAAAAATTCTGCGGAGTGCAGTGCAAACTTCCATTCGCGCTGATCTTCCTGCCGCTTGGGTAGAAATTCTACCTGAGCGGCAGCTCGTGCTCACCAACTCACCGTTCGCTAGCTCGAGCGGGGAAAAAACTCTGCTGCACCACATGGAGTGGAGTTTTCTGCACTCCGCTGAGTGCAGAAAACTCCACAAATGGAGCGGAGTTCACCGCCCAGGTCTACTCTTAATCAGGCCCATAGTCTTGCACAGCACGATTTTCAATAAATCTATAGGAATATATTAGTTTTTGATTAGAAATCGGGTTCTTTTGCCGTTGGACTTTTTTGTGTCTAATAGAAAGCTGATTTGTCTGACCTATCAATACTGTTGAAATAAGGGAAATCATTTTGAAAATTGAGATGGCTATTTGTGGGCAAAACCCTGCAATACTCCCACCGCATATAATTATATATTTCTCGGGGAGTGCTTTCTCTGTATATATAGTGGTCCCCTAAGTGGTGAAAACGATACATTTCTTTATGATTATCGGCATTTAAATAAGGGTCCTCATTGTCTAATGTATTTGCTTGTATACCTTTCAACATTTTTTGGGGGGGTCAAACTCTTTTTGTTGAAGATTTTACCACAGGAACTGAATCGTACAGACATCATATCGGTGAAGAAAGTCATTACTCAGTACAATGAACTATCAATGAGATTCACATTTGCTATAAACAAGACTTTGCTATTAAAATAACATGGTCTAATTTTGTAGTGTCCTCTGGTTATCAATATAAAAACAATTCCAGTGCTCATTTTTCCCCTCCTCCCCAAGAACATTAAACAATGATCCGTGAGTGAGAAAAAGAATCTATATATTGTGCTACATGTAAGGGAGGCTGGGAGAGCCAGGGTCCTAGAAGCAAACCTAAATTATCGGGGAGCTGACCCCCAGGGCTGTCAAGAGGATCAAAATTGAAAGAAAGTCGATGCACTCGTGCGAGTCGGGCAGGTTGTAAGTGGCAATCCTTCCGAGAGAAGAGAAACATTGTTATTCAAAATGTTTGTATTTATCTTGTAAAATGTCTGTCATCCTTTCCATTGTAAATGCTTGCCACAGCTGAGCGTGCCACTGTGTCAGTGAAGGTGCAGAGGGTATCTTCCAGGCAGCCACCAAGGCTGCCTTGGCAGCCCCCAGACAGAGCCACATAATGGAGCAATCACTCAAGGTTTGGCTTTTTAAGGTTTCGTCTTGCATACCTAGTAGTGCAAAGCCGGGTGTGGTTGGAAGAGGATAATCCAGTATAGTTTTAATTTGTGCTAAACTTTCTGTCCAGAATAGTCTAATGACCAGTTAATCCCACCAGATATGTTTGACGTTTCTGAGTAACCTGCAACCCCTCCAACAAAGATCAGATTTGTTAGGGAAGATTGCTTTCAATTTAGTGGGGTAAAGGTACCAGTCATAAAAAACTTTATAGTGGGCCTCTCAAAGCCCCATGGAGTGGTTATATCTGGGGATGTCTCTCCACACTTTCTGCCACTTTTTATTAGATTTGGGTCTCCAAGGATCTCAGCCCAAAAATGAGTATGGCATGGTGGAATCAATGGAAAGGTGTTAAGCAGGTGGACATAGAGGAAGGAGAATGCGCCCTTGGCACCACTAGCATGTCATGCAAATTTTTCAATTGGGGAAAGATCCCTAGTGGCTGCTAAGCACATGTCAGGTTGAAGGGCCCAGTATTTGAATTGAGTGTAATGGTATCTTTCGGAATTAGGTATCCCAAAATCATGCTGACAGTGTTCGAAATTAAGGATGTCCCACACGTGAAAGAGATTAGAGACTACAAGGCAGCCGCCTTCTATCCAGAGGTCAAAGGGTCCTAGTGTTAGGGCTGGGGAAAGCAGGATTAAAGTGAATAGGGGTATACAGAGAGGGAAAGGAGGTCCACCCTGGAACTCGTGGAACTGTATCCCATACCAGCAGTGTTGTTTTGGTAGATGTGTTCAGGCACGCGTTAGGAGGTCGGTCAGATTTTGGCTTCCAAAGGACATCCCACACATATCTGCCTACCACTGCTCTGTCCATATGGAGCCAATGTTTATCCGATTCTCTCTGGGCCCATTCAGCAGTGACTCTCAATTGCTTGGCTATATAATATAGATGGAAGTCCGGCAGGGCTAGTCCTCCTGCCTCCTTTGGGAGCCTTAACTGTTTGAAGGGAAGCTGGGCCCTACGGTCTTCTCAAATGAAATGCACCACAAGGGACCCTAGCTCCGTAAAGAAAGTCCCGGAGGACATCAATTGAGAGACCCTCAAAGAGGTACAAGACACGCGGCAGAGCTGTCAATTTAACTATGTGAATGCATCCTAGCCACAATAAGTACATGGGGGGGCCCAACGTTTAAAATCTAATTTCAATTGATGGAACTGTGGAGGCAAATTAGCGCGATAAAGATCCGTAAGCTGGGGGTAATTTTAATTCCCAAATAAGTAATGTCTTTTTTTACCCATTGAAAGGGAGTCGTGGGCGCTAGTGTTTCCATTTCGTGTGTGGAGAGGGTGAGATTATGGAGGAAGTATTTATGAAGATTTTTACGCGACTTTGCCACTGTTTCATTGTAGGCCGATTTTCGTTGTAGGGCATTGAGGAAGTTGGCAGGGGAAGTAAGGGAGAGCAACACATCATATGCAAAAAGTGAAATGTTATGGTCTCTCGAACCAAAGGGGATGCTGTGAATTACGGGCACAGCTCTCATTTAAGAGGTCAGGGGTTCTATACTAAGTACGAATAAAAGTGGGGAAAGTGGGCCCCAACTTAGGGCCCGATTACGATGTGGTTAGGAAAGCATTCCCACCGAATCGGTTTGGGAATGGTTTCTGACCGACTCGGATCGGGCTCCCCTGCACCAGTAGCCTTCCCAATCGGGCCCGTGGGGGTACCCATGGGTCCCCCCTTACCAGCCATGCACAGTGTTGCAGGCACCAGGGGGTGCCCACCACAGGGTGCCCGATTTTCCCCAGCCACCCCTTTCTTCAATGGGAGCCTATGCATTCGGTCGGAACATAGGCTCCCATTGAAGTCAATGGGAGTCTGGCCCAATCGTATCTGGAAGCATCCGGAAGCTTCGTAATCGGTCGGTCGGACTCTCCCGATCCGGGTTTGTCAGAAACCATTCCCAAACTGATTCGGTGGGAATGCTTTCCTAACGGCATCGTAATCGGGCCCTTAGATGGAAAAAGTCTTTGCCCACTCTGTAACTATGGCCCTTGAGAGAGGATTTGCATTATTTGCTTGGACCATGGCGATGAATTGCTCATGAAAGCCAAATTTGCAAACGGTGTGAAAGAGAAAGGACCACTCCACCCGGTTGCGAAGGCCTTTTCCACATCTATTGTTAAAAAGATAGCCAGAATCTGTTTCTTATTGGCTTTTTCAAAAGATGGATTATCCTCCTCAAATGATCATGTGTCTGCTTCCTTTGGAAAAAGCCTGATTGGTCGGGGTGGATTAAATTGGGCAGAATACCCTCTAATCTAGAGGCAAGAATCTTAGTGTAGAGTTTACAGCTAAATTAAGCAAGGCTATAGGCCTATAAGAAGCTTAAAACTGTGGATTTTTCACTGGTTTAGGAATAACTGAGATAAGTGCTTCACTCATTGAAGGAGTGACCATTTTGGTGGTTGCTGTATAATTAAATAGGAGGGTAAGATGGGGTATGAGTTCAGCGCTAAATGTTTTGTACAAAAGTGTAGTAAACCCATTGGGGCCTGGGGATTTATGTGTCTTAAGAGTAGTGATAGCCAACCGAACCTCCTCCTCGATCGGGTGACTTAGTTCCTCCTTCTGGTCCAGTGACACTTGGGACAAGTCTACGTCCTCCAAGTATTTTGGCTGAGACAGCACCCAAGGCAGGGCAGAGGTATAGAGGGCTTTGTAAAAAAAAAATGAAAGGCCTGATCCTTATCGCTCTTAGAAGTGACAAATTCCCCTGTGTCTTTTTGGATATGGCTTATATAATCCTTCCAATGCTTTATTCTGAGTTGGTGTACTAGATGGGTGCTCACTTTATTCACCTTACCGTATGTCCTGTGTTTGAGACGTGGTAGAGTGAATTCGGCTCTATTGGTGTATATAGCATTAAGCTTCCCTCTGAGGGCTGTTACTTTCCTCTGTAGTGTGAGAGTGGGTGTATCTTTATGAGATCTTTCCGCAGACTGAAGTTACACTTCAAGAGCTAATCTATCTTTTTTTTTTTGTTTGGTTAACTCTGACAAAAGAGCAATACTTTTCGCTCTAGGTACGGCTTTGAAAGCATCCCACGTATTGGAGAAGTTGGTGTCCTGCTGTTTATTTAGTTGGAAAAATTCTCGAATAGCTTTGCGTATTTCATCCCTTAATAGGCGGTCCCTGGTAAGAGACCCTGGGAACAACTAGCGGCGCAATTTGAGTGTGATAGCTTGGAGCATGTGGATGGTTCCCCTGCCAGATCTGCTGAGTGCTCTAATCGGATATCTTCACCCAGAGTAGGGTCTCCGACAGGTCTGTGAAGGGGTGTGGCTTCTGGTAGGAGAAAGGCAAGCCAAATGGATATGTCCATCTATATATTTTTTTTTTGAGTTTTCAAAAACCTTTATTGAACAAAATTGCATAGCGAAGTTACAAGATTGCACCATATCAAAACATCATGTACAGGCATACGATACATTTCAGCGTAAGATACCTCGAACACAGAGCGCTGGAGATCAATACAAAAAAGAAGTATCGTAGGAGCACCAAAACAGTGGGGTGGACCACAGACAGAAGCACCTTAAGTAAGGGAGAGAGGATGGCTGAACAGAGGGGAGAGGGAGCGGGAAGCAAGCTACTCATTGACCTTCACCGGCGGCCGCCGCGGGCGGAGCGCTGGCGGGGAGCGCAGGAGAGGTCGCTGGGCGCTGTGAGTTGCGACTTAGGAGATAAGACACGAGTGGGCCCCATATGTCAATTGGGCGGGATCTGGCTGGCATGAGGTCCCAGAATTCGGACAGGAGGGTCTGGCAGCGCGATGCATCCTCAAGCCAAAGGGCGACCTTAGGTGCAGGCTTGCGGCCCCAGCACATGGAAACCCTGCGCCGCGCAAGGACAAGTAGCATGGCAGTCAGGCGGTGGGAGGCATCTGGGCAATATTTAACAAAGCCTAAAAGGCAAAGCGGAGGATCGGGCTGAACCAGCGATGAGGTGATCTCAGAAATAGCGGCGCAGACCTCACGCCAGTATGCGGAGACCTGGGGACACAGCCAGGCGAGGCTCATGGGCAGAGCAGCGCAGGCATCTATCATTGGGAATAAGTCCCATCTTGTGCAGCTGGGCGGGAGTCCGGTAGAGCCTATGTAAATACTTAAAGTGAATAAGGCGCAGGCGGTAATTTGGGGACAGACGTTTAATCGGATTACAACAATAGAGCCAGTCAGCTTGAGAGATTTCGACACCCAGGTCCTCACCCCACGCCTTACGAGCCCGGTCAGTGGAAATGGAAGATGCTGCCAGCGTGAGGGCGTACATTTTAGTGACTAGTTTCCGAGGGGAGGGGGACGTATAAAGGAAGTCGAGAGAGGCCATCGAGGGAGGGGGCTGGGGAAACAAGAGGTGAAGCTCCCTGCAGATAGCCCTGAGTTGATAGTAAAGTAGAGTGTCCATGGGGCCGGAGTCGGCAGCAAGTGAGAAGAATGTGCCCCCAGGATAGAGATCTGACACTGTAGACAGCCCTAAGCGAGTAGCGTGTTTAACCATCCCAGAAGTTTGGAGAGGAGGAAAAGTCGGATGATGAGCGATTGGCATCGTGTTCGCGGAAAGCATACCAGAGCCGGAAAATTTACGGATCCCCTCCCAGGCCCAGCGCAGGGTCTCGACTGTATTGATCTCAGTGCGTGGGAGTTTCGCTGGAGCGAACAAGGCGGTCAAGAGCGGCCATGGGGCAGCAAGGTCGGCCTCCACCACAACGTGCGGCTGAAAAGGAGTCGGATAAAGCCAAAAATGAAGAAAACTGGCTTGGGCACTAAGGGCATAGAGTTTAAAATCAGGGGCGCCAAGTCCGCCGCGCGACATCGGGAGGGTGAGAATGTTGTATGCTATCCTAGGCTGTCGACCGGCCCAGATCAAAGTGATGAGCAAAGAGCGGACTTTGCGAAAAAAGTGGGCGGTCAGGGGGATGGGAATGTTCACGAACAAATATAAAAACTTCTGGAGCACAACCATCTTGGCGATAGCTATGCGACCGGCCAAAGACAAAGCCAACCGGCTCCAGAGGGGAATTTTGGACTCAAACCAGTCCATAGCACGACCAAAGTTAGCTCTCCAAAGTTCATCCACGTCCCTACTCAGCCAGATACCCAAGTACCTAGTGGGGCCCGATGCCCACACGAAGGGATAGTCCGGAGTAAAGGGCACCGTGGCATCAGTGAGGGGGAACAGCACGAACTTAGTCCTGGATTCCAGAGTAGCCCCCAAATCGTATCACCTCACGAACCAGTGGGCTGAGGTTCTCCTGGGGATTACGGACATAAAGAGTGACATCGTCCGCCTACATGGAGACTAAAAGAGCGCGAACCGCGAAACCGATGCCTCTTTGGGTGTGATGCTGTCGAAGTCTAGCCGCAAGGGGTTCCATTGCGATGGCGAAAAGCATGGGTGACAGCGGGCACCCCTGCCAGGTACCACGCCCGATGGAAATTGGCTCAGATATTTGACCGTTGATTCGGAGACGGGCAGTGGGAAGGGTGTACAGAAGTAGTATTTTACGTATGAAGACCGGGCTGAAACCCAAGCGGGGGAGGAGATAAAAAAGGAAAGGCCACTCTAAAGTGTTGAAAGCTTTGGTGGCGTCCAGCAGGGCGGCCACTGCAGGAAGCGCTGGGTTGATTTGATGAAGGACAGAGAAGATTGTCCGGAGATTGTGAGAGGTCGCGCAGCCGGGGATAAAACCTGACTGGTCAAGGCGGGCAATAAGCGGCATGAGGGGGAGAAGGCGGGAGGCGAGGAGTTTGGCGAAGATTTTATTGTCCGTATTAATTAGTGACAAGGGACGAAAGGAGTCCCTCAGCTCAGGGGATTTGTCCGGTTTTAGGAGTAAAGTAAGTAGAGCCTCGCGGAGCGAGGGGAGAAATTGGCCGTTCTCATAGGATTCATTGTACATGGCAGCCAAGTGAGGAACCAGAAGATGAGCAAAGGATTTATAGAAGGAGACTGGCAGGCCGTCCCAGCCGGGGGCCTTATCGCCGGGCATACCATTAATAGCGGCTAGGATTTCTTCTTTAGAAAAGGGCTCATCAAGAAATTCCAGGTGAGGGTTGCCGAGCCAAAGGAGCTGAAGGGTATCAAAGTATTGATCGAGGACCTCACGCGGGGGGACAGATCCGGCCGTGTAAAGTTGTGTATAAAAAGCAGCAAATCGCGCTTTGATTTCCTCAGGGGAGGTTGTTCTATCAGGGCCACCATCCTGAAGGGCGGTTATGTAGGACGCGGTGTGAGGCAGGCGGAGGAGGCTGGCAAGGGTTTTACCAGGGCGATCACCCTCACCGAAGCGGCGCGCTCGCGCTACCCTACCAAGGAACAAGAGTTCTTTGTTGGCCTCATCGGCAAAGTCAGTGAGCTTCCCTCGGATCTGAGCTAGCGTGTCAGGGTTAGGGTCCCGGGAGTGAGAAGAGTCCAGAGCCTTAATCTCCATTTTCAATTTATCAAGAATGCCGCGGATAGAGCGCAGGACACCAGACTGTTTGGAGATACATTCCCCGCGAATAACGGCTTTAAAACCCTCCCAGAGCGTGGAGGGGGAGTCGACGGTGCCTTCATTAAGCTCGAAATAATTAGTGATTGCAGTTTGTATCTCATCACAAAAGACCGAGTTGCGTAGCGCATTGGGGGAAGCCGCCAGGAGAACGCACGACAAGGGGAGTGTGGGAGGCGCAGGCAGAGGAGAACAGGGGCGTGATCTGAGAGGGTGCGCGCCATGTGATCAACAGAGGTGAGCCAGGTGAGGGCATCCGGGGTAGTGATCCAGAGGTCAAGGCGAGACCAGCAGCCGCGGGAGCCAGTGACGCAAGAGCCCCCTCGAGCCTCGGGGCGAGTGTGGCGCCATGCATCGAACAGGGAGTTATCAGTGAGAATGGAGCTTAGGAGCGTAGCAGCGCGCAGGTGGGAAGCGTGGGGGCCAGAGCGATCTAATGTGGTGGACAGTGTTACATTAAAGTCGCCTCCCCAAAGGAGCGCAGCGGGGCCCAGGGACAAGATATGGTGCCAGACTTGCGCGAAGAAGTCCGGGTCGTCACTGTTTGGACCGTACAGCGCAGCAAGTGTCAATGGCTGAGCTTGAAGGGTACCATGGAGGATCACAAATCGCCCCCCAGGGTCAATAACTACCTGGGAAGTCTGCCAAGGGAGCCCTCTGCGCATAAGGATGGAAACCCCCGAGAATAATTAGAGTAGAAGGAGGAGTGTATTTCGCCCCAATGCCGGGAAAGAAGTCTGGAGGAGGTCGCAGGTAGCAGGTGAGTTTCCTGTAGAAAACAAACGTCTACCCTATGCCGGGTAAGGTGGGTATGGACCAGGCGCGCTTTGCGGTGGTCGTTAAGGCCACGGACGTTCCAGGTCCAGAAGGTGGTGTCGGTCATGGTGCCATGTTAAAGAGAATACTGTCGAGGAAAGTGGTAAGTGAGGAAGAAGCCTCAAGAAGATGCGTAGAATGGTGCAATATATCATGGAGGGACAGGCACAGTGCAACAGCACTGGAAGTGCAATAAAACAACACAGCATGTACCAAAACAATCAAAATGGCCTCAGAGGGAGGCCACAAACCCCAGGAACCCCCCACCCTACCACCCACACCAACCCCCCAATCAGGCTGAGAAACCACCCGCACCCACCCCGGGGAACCACAACTGGGAAGGGGGAAGTCTATGTCCAAGGAGGGAATCATCCCGTGGAGGCATGGCGTCGCTCAGCATACACACCTGCCGAAGAGGCAGGGTGGCCAAGCCAGATGTCGTAGCAGACAGCGGAGGGAAGGACGTCCAAGGTTCAGAGGCACCTAGCCCAGAGCATAGCTGCGAGAGGAAGAGCCCCGTGGAAAAAGGAGTTGCAAAGTGGGCAAAGTCAAAACAAATAATCAAATAACATGAGGAAGAACCAGCTGAGAGAATAAGGGTACACTACAGTCAATCATTGTCACTTAAGTTGCTGTCATCAGTGGCTTGAGAGTTCGCAGGAGCGGATCGATGCGATCGGTCTAGCTTCTTTGCAAAGGCCAGAGCGTCCTTGGGATCAGAGAAGACGAGCGTCTTGGAGCCTTGCCTGACTCGTAGTTTAGCAGATACGCCAAGGAATATGAGACTTCATGCTTCTGGAGGAGTCGCTTCGCAGGAAGGAACTCGCGGCGGGCAGCCTGCACCGCCATGGTGTAGTCAGGGTAAAACGACAAGGAATTGCCCTGATGGCGGATCTCGACTTTCTCCCTGGCCGCTCGAAGGATTGTGTCACGGTCCCTGAAGTTAAGGATTTTGGTGATGATTGGGCGAGCCGGCAGGCCGGGGTGAGGACCGAGGGGGCGGTGGGCCCGCTCAACGAAGAAGACTGGAGACAGGACCTCGCCAAAAAGTTTGCGGATAAGTTGTTCCACAAAGTCCTCCATCCGCAAGATATTGGTGCATTCGGGCACACCCGTGATGCGAAAGTTGCTCCTGCGGGAACGCGCCTCCAAGTCCTCGTTTTTTTTCCGTATCAGCTCCAGTATCTTGTCCATTTGAAGAAGCTTTTGTCGATCCTGGGTGGCGGCATCTTTGGCGTCAGAGACCCTCGTTTCGACGTGTAGCAGGCGAGCATCATGTGAGTCTACCCGAGACTTGACTGCGTCCAGACGAGACGACAGCTGTTCAAGCTGGGTCGCGATGCCCGAGACCGCGGATTTGACTTCCAGCATGATGGACTTGAGATCGTCTTCCCGTGTTGAGGCCATCTCTGTGGGGGCAGCTGGATCGCCCCCATCGGCGACCGCGCCGTCCTGGCGCGTCTGCCGGCACTGGTCAAAGGCGATCTTTGGCTGTTTGGGGTCAGTCTTCCCCATGGCAGGCGAAGATGGGTGAAGGATGCGGCCAAGTAGCGGGAGGAGGTCGCAGCTGCGAGGCAAGACAGCAGCGCCCTCGGGCGTGGAGGAGACATCGAAGGTGAGGGGAGGATGGATCCGGTGGGCAGGGCGAAGAGACAGTGGTGGGGGCTCGCAATAGGCGGTCGTCAGCCAGGCCCGGTGCGGAGTGCTAGGGAGAAGCAACAGACTACGGCCCTCACAATGGCGCGTTGCGGCAGGTGCCCAGTAGGTCCACGGGAACCAACAGGGGGATGTCGAGGAGGGCGGCGCGGCAGCATAGTTGGACTGGTAAGCAAGAACGGAAGGTCCGTAGAGTCAGGTACTGCCCAGCACGGAGTGGCCTCAGCGGTGTCCGACCGGTCGTGGGCGCCGCAGAGAAGAGCGTAGCCGCGGGGATGTTGGCAGCGGGGAGACACGGGGGGCATGCAGCCTCCAGTGCGGGGCCCATGCAGTGGGGCCCGCGGGCTTGGGAACTTCAAAGATATCCCAGCAACGGTGGTAAAGAAGGAGGCCCTGCGGTATGGCATGCACGCCCCCAACCCCGCCGCAGAAACCCAGCAGCAGCAGCGCTCCCCTGGGTCGGCGGGAGGCTCGCAGCAGGTGGGCCCCCAGTAGGCAGCCACAGAGGGAGGAGCATGGTATGCCACAGGGCCGCCAAGGCCAGATCTAAGTAGCCAAGGGCCAGGTCGCCCACAAGGATGTCCCTCCGGCCGGCGCCAGGCCCAACAGAAAGGATGCAGCGGACTCCAGGCGCGGCCCCCGGCACTAGCAGGCAGAGGGTCCGACTTAGCAGTGTAGGGTCAAAGGCCTGGCACCAGGTAGACGAACAGCCACGCAGGGCCGGCCGCGAGGCAGCGGTGAGATGCGTGCAGCTGGGAGGTCGGGTTCAGTGGGCGGCAGTGGCGATCCGGGAAAGCCGCGGCAGAGCACAGCAGGGAGCCGGGGGCTGCACCAGCAGGGGACAGCGAGCAGCAGGGGGGCGCGCTGCCCACGTCACCCGACCCGGTGGGAGTAGGCCGTCGCGGCGGGCGCCAGCAGCTGGGAAAATGGCGCCCGCGCTATGGAAAGGCCCAGGCCGGACGGTGCGGCTCGCGCGCTTCCGATCCCGCCGCAGGGTGTCCCCGCAGCGGCAGCACTAACCGGCTCAGGTGGGCAGGAGTAGGAGATAGTCTGCAGGCTAGCGCTCCGGGCGCAAGAGGCTGTAGCGGAGGAGAAGCAGGAATGCCGGGCCGCACCAGCAGAGGGTCCCGGTTCCGAGGTTGAGGCCCAGTGTCAGAACGCGGCACAGCAGCAACGTGGGGGGCCAAAAGTGATACCAGACGGTGCCCCAGGACGAGGTGGATCAGGATGGCCAGGTGCCAGGTGGTTGCGGTAAGGTTGTCTGCAGGATTCTGGCGGATAATAGGCTTGGCCGGCAGAGCCCACTCAAGGTGCGGCCATCTTGCAGCCGGCTAAGCCACGCCCCTAATATGTCCATCTATATTTAACGTTGTACTGATGCAGTTTGTTGGTGATTGGTCGAAATTGTTGTCTCCAAGTCAACGTCGCTGGTGCAATATCCTGAAAAACAAAACATGACACACCCTGGAAGGTCACCTCGTCTAGTTTCCTTACTGCCTGAAGGATGGCCTCCTTAGTTTTGAATGAATGTAGCTTTGCTAGGACATCTCTGGGGCACTTTCGCTGGCAGTGATTGAGCGGGCACACTCTGTGGGCACGGTCCAGCTAGCCCTTGGGTCCGCTGTCCCCAGCAGTTCTGAAAAAAGCCTCACCACAAAGGCCTCCAAGTCAGGTCCTTCCGCTACTTCTTCCAAGCCTCACAGCCTGATTTTGTCACGCTAGGAGCGAATTTCAAAGTCCTCGCATTTCAGAAGCCTTGCTTTAAGGTGTGCTTGAAGGTGGTCTGTGGAGCTCTCTTGGCGTTCTCCTCGTTGCATCAAGGTTAGGCAGGTATTATCAAGATCAAGTGTCCGTGTGCCAATAAAATCTACATCTTGTTGGAGAGCAGTGAATTTGGAGGTAAGCTCGGTTCGGAGGGCCTCTAAAGAAGCAGTTAGGTCAGCCTTGAGTTCTTTGCATAGTTCCTTTTTCAAATCTTGAAGGGAAGACAGGTCTTCCTTAGTCATAGCCATATTTTCTTCTCTATGGGGAGACGGACGAGAGTTCCATTAATCTATTGGCTGAAATTAACTTGAGACTCTAGTTGTCTAAGGTTTTTTGGGAGGCATGTAGTGTGTGGCTGCAAAAGGTAGGTAGATATGGTGAAGCAACACCTTTAGGGCTATTCAGATAGCTCATAGTAGGTCAGTCCAAAGGTCCAGGTTTCCCCAGCTACAGCGTGTGACCCAGAGGGCAGCTAGGAGGTTAGCAGTTAGCCACTGTGTCCTCCGTGAAATTTATAGAGGGGACTGGTCCGAAAGTGAGCTGTTAAATGATCCCCTCCATAGTTGTTGTAGAAACTGCAAGCGACAATGACTAGGGGACTAGAATGATACCGTAAGGGGGTCAGACACTAAGTGGTCGCGTGTTCCCTTCGAGTTCTTTAGACACCAAGACCTCTGATGTTTGCCCCATATACCAGCAAATGCCTGACCAAAAGTTCAAATAGGTGCAGCAAGCCTTCTTGGGCCCATGACTCCGAAGACGACCTGGGGGTCCCCAACAGCACAGTAGATGAAACTGTGCAGCGGAAAGGCGTGAAGGAGTTACCAGGTGGCTTAGCAAGGCGCCTTAATTAAAAGGGCAATACAGTGTGATCATTGTCATCCGATAGTGCATTACTCGAGAATCAGGGAGCGACGTGCCAGCCCTTGACCCTCATCCCCTGTATGTGATATGGCAGTGTCATATAGCAGAAGGTTTCTCAGTCCAAAGGCCTCATGGTGCGGGTGCCAATTTGTGGGTGTGTGGCAGGCCCAGACACAGCTCTTCAAGACCTGTATTACACTCCAAGCGGAGTGACACAGGGCCCATACATCTGGCCTCCCGGTGATTCAGGAGGTAGGGCCAGGCCGGGTGCACAATGGAGAAATAGGCAGCCGCTATTAAACTAGCTCACCTCTTGCATCTTGGCTCTCTTCTCCCACTATGTCTGTGGTGTTCTGGGGCCCGTGTCTTTCTTAACTTATTTGGAGGATGTAAGGTAGCACACTTCTATAGGATGTCTGCTGCTAAATCCTTACTCTCACTGGTTAGTTTGTATCCTAGGAAAATCACATTTGAGTAAGCGATTTTTAGATTTTGTTTATTTGGTTAATTTTGTAACCATGTGTGGTCAGTATCATCACTTTCTCTTCCAGGGGTATACTCATCAATAGTCATAAGCACTGAATTATCCCCGCCCACGTAAGGGACCCCGGAGCATATATAAAAATACATATATATGTGTATGTTTCGCAAGAAAGTACAGGGTACCTCCCAAACATAGACATATACATGTATATATAAATAAAAACATGCAGCCTAATATACTGCAAATAGGCTAATATGCCAAAATTACATGGGTTTTTCAGAAAGAGAAAATAATCTCCCATATAAACACTGTAACAGAGAACATACACTGCAATAGTGTTCCAACATAGCCCTTTATTTTCAGAGAAAAAGGCAAGTAATAGCAGGCAATTAGCTCATAGGCTGCATAGATGAGAAAACATCACAGTACCAAAAAAGTGGCACCTTGCCTTTAAGGATTCCAAGAACCTGGACACCGTGCCTTTAAGACCTCCAGGAGCCCCCTGCTCCCATCATGCACCACAGGTGACAGTTAGGTTAGTTCTTTTTTCCGGCTCCTTCTGTGAGGATCCTGGAGCTTGAGCTCGTCAGTTTTTGGCTATTTCTAGTCAGAAATTGGATTATTCCAACTTTATTCGACATTTTGTGCTACTGGTATTAATTTTTAGTCTTTTTCTGACAATTTAACAACTATTTATTGTCATAAATGCCAGCTTTATTTAACAAATGCCCTTCCTGTGGGAAGAAAATGGCTGAATCTGACCCTCACTCTGTGTGTATTGTGTGTTTGCCATCTTCACACAACCCAGAGAAGTGTTACTACTGCCAGCAATTTTCAAAGAGAACTCTGCGTGACAGAGAAAAGATCAAACTTCATGCCTCAATGGAGAGAGGAAAATGACATTCTAAAAGTGGCCTTGAGAGTAATCCTGCCTCCAAGAAGCCCTCCTCTCAAGAAAAACAGAAGAAACGGTGTCGATCTGCTTCCCCAGCTTCCAAAAAAAAGCAGATTCCGGAATGCTCGCTGTCGAAATCGACGTCAGAAAGACAAGTGACACTCTACGACGTCGAGGGACAAATCGCCGTCGAAACGACGAGAACCTCCGTCGACGAAAAGTAAGTCGACGTCGAGGCATACTACTTCGGGCTCGAAGTACGTTGGCCATGAGAGGCCTAAGTCGACGTCGAAGCATCCGTCGACGTCAAGACACCGGTCAGCATCGAGATCCCCGCCTTCTCCATGAAGGTCAGCGTCGAGAGGATCGACGACGAGGACACCCTCACGGACCTACAGAAGGTAGACGTCGAGGGCACGATCACCGTCGAGGAAGTCAACGTCAAAGACGCCGCAAGCCTACAGACGGTCGACGTCAAGAACTCCTTCACGTTAGACGTCGAAAGAACCGACGTCGAGGGAACCGCCGCATAGACACGAATCCTCAAGTGTGTCTCCACAGCAGCGGTCAACGTCAATGGTGGCCCATTCCGTGTCGTCGTCGAGGCATCGCTCGACGTCGAGGGAGAAAAACCTCACCATTCCTTCAGGAGACGTACCAGAAAAGCCAAGGTCAACGTTGAGAACCATACGTTCGACGTCGAGGGAAGTGTCATCTTTGCTTGGCATTAACATTATTCAAGTTACACCGGAGGGATCTCCGGCTCCTAGAGAAAATACTCCTCTTGTTAATATGTCTCCAAGATGGCTAGAAAGCATACGACACTGGAAGGTCCCACCCAGAGTTCCGGGCTCGGAATTCTCCAGAACTCTTTCTCCATCCAGAGTCTCTGTGGGACCTCCTCCTACTGCATCCTCGAGGCCATCTCCACGCAGGTCTCTGAGAAGATCTAGGTCCCTATCAGCACGGCGTTCACGATCAAGAGGGCGCTCAGGATCTCGCCATTCTCCTACCCCTAAAGGGAGACAGAGGTCACCATCATCTACCACATTTTCAAGATCGTCCATTAGGGATTATTCTCCGAATATCTGCGACACCGCCATCCAGGGTTTCCCCGATTGACGATATCAGAACTTTCTTTGAGGTTCTCTGCAGGGGTGCCAGCAAGTTAAATATCAATATGTCTGCACCACCAGTTTCAACTTCCGTCATATTTGAGACCCTTCACCATAGGTCATCGGCAAGGCCTCTGCTTCCTTTGGTCCCAGGTCTGCTAGAGCCAGCAATGCAGACCTTCCTGACTCCAGCCACGGTGGGCTCAGCTCCCACACGTATTTCTAAAAAATATAAGGCACCAGATCAGGATCCATTTTTTCTTCGTGCGGACCTACCTCCAGACTCAGTCATAGTGGCGGCAGCCAGAAAGGCACATTCAGCTACATCCTCCTCCACTGTCCCTTCGGAGAAGGACAGTAAGAATATGGGCTCATTAGGTAAACGAATGTGCAACACGTCTGCATCAGTGATAAAGGTGGCTAGTGCTTCTGCCCTGCTGGGTCAGTATGATAGATCAGTCTGGGACTCTTTGCAAAATTCACAGAAAGCTGCCGAAAGAGGATCAACAAGATTTCCAAGAAATCCTACAAGAAGGCGGCTTGGTGGCAAACCAAGTCATCAGTGCAGCCGCAGACACATCAGATTTGGCTGCCCACGGCTATTCTCACGGGATTTGCTCGAGGCTCTCAGCCTGGCTTCGTCTCACGGGGCTGAAACCGGATGCACAGAGAAAGATCGCAAACCTCCCCTTCAATGGCTCTTCTCTATTAGGTTCTCATGCGGAGGATGAGATGTCCAAGATGAAAACAGAATTGGACACTCTAAAAGCTGTTGGCTTGGAGAAGCGAAAAGAATTTCGACGAAGGTTCCGTCCCTATGACCGATGTCCCTTTCAGCAGAGGGTTCAAACCCCTCACTGGACCACGCAAAATCAAAATCAATCCAGGTCTCACTACCACCAGAGAAGGCCTGGACGTGGAAGAGGAACTACAAGACAGCAAACGGCTGCACCTAAACAATCAGCAAAGCAATGAGGAGTGGCTTCCTCCATGCCCGTTAACCACTCCAGTGGGGGGAAGTGTTATGTTACATCTGGAGGAGTGGAAGAAACTAACAAAGAACAAGTGGGTTTTGAATATTGTGCAGAATGGCTATTTACTCAGATTCAAATCCCCACCTCCATCAATTCCTCCGCGAGACAAATTTCTCCAAGACCACCACTTGTTGCATTCGGAGGTGAACATTCTTCTACAAAAAGATGCCATAGAAACGTTCCCTGTTCCTCAAAGAAAGCAAGGGATTTGTTCTCGTTATTTTCTGGTGCAGAAAAGAGGTCCTACCAGAGAATACAGACCAATACTCGACTTGAGACTCTTAAACAAATTCACCCACAAAGAAAAGTTTCTGATGTTGGAGCTGCACCAAATCTTCCCTCAACTTCATCAGGGGGACTGGATGTGTTCTATAGATCTACAGGACGCATACTTCCATGTGCCAGTGTCCAAGAAGCATCGCAAATTTCTACAGTTTCAAGTGTCATTCCAGTATTTCCAGTTCAAGGTTCTCCCGGTCGGGCTCAAATCAGCTCCCTGAACGTTTTCGAAATGCATGGCAGTGGTGGCAGCGTTTCTTCGCAAGCAAAGGATATTCATAAATCTTACCTGGACGACTGGCTCCTGAAGAGCTCGTCACCTGCTCTGCTTCAGAGTCATCTCTCATACTGTCTTCAACTACTGAACAGGTTGGGTCTTCATGTCAACTACAAAAAAATCGATCTTCAACCCGACACAGAGGATCCAATACCTTGGTGCCTCCCTGGATACCGCAAAGGCAAGCGTCTGTCCTTCGGAGGAGAGGTTATTCTCAATCCGCGAGAAATGTCACAATCTTCTTCACACACAACATCCCACAGTCAGGCAGGTGTCATCGCTGCTGGGATCAATGGCATCATGCATCTTCATCGTACCAAACTCCAGGTTAAACATGCATCCTCTGCAACAATCTCTGGAGGACCAGTGGATGCAGATATCGGGGCGCTGGGACGACCATGTGCTTCTTCCCCAATAGGCCAAGGATTCCATCAGATGGTGGATGAAGCGATCCCATATAATGAAGGGAGTTCCTTTTCACCTGGACCCTCCTACCCAGACGATAGTCACGGATGCTTCACTCCAAGGATGGGGTGCTCATATGGGTCCTCTCCGAATTCAAGGTCTCTGGTCAGAGATAGAACAAGGTTATCATATCAACCTCTTAGAGCTGAGGGCCGTACACTTAGCTCTCAAATCACTGTACCCTTCGTTCCAGTCTCGTTCTCTTCTGATTCAAACGGACAATACCACAACTATGCATTATTTGAACAAACAGTGGGGTACCCGATCGAGACCTCTCTCTCTAGAGTCTCAGACCATCTGGAAATGGCTTCTCGCAAGAGACTTAACCATTGTGGCGATTCATCTCCCGGGAACTCTCAACGTCCAGGCGGATGCCCTAAGCCGGGACTTCGTCGAAGCTCACGACTGGGTACTCAACGACGAAGTCACTCAAAACATTTTTCAAAATTGGGGAGTACCAGACATCGACCTGTTTGCAGACGCGGTAAACGCAAAATGCCCCGTCTTCGCATCCAGGTTTCACCAACCAGGCTCTCGGGGGAATGCCCTTTTGATAAAATGGTCTCAGACATTACTGTACGCCTTTCCACCAATTCCGTTGATTCCCACAGTGATCAACAAGTTCTACAGGGCCAACACCAGAATGATTCTGATAGCCCCGGAATGGCCTCGTCAGTGGTGGTACCCGGATCTTCTTCAGCTATCGGAAGTTCCACAAAGGAGGTTACCATGCCGTCCAGACTTACTATCCAAGAATGAAGGGAAGGTGTTTTACCCCAATCTCTCATCCCTACGATTGACGGCATGGCTCCTGAAGTCCTCCAATACGGACACCTAGATTTGACTTCGGAATGTATGAACATTCTAAAAGAAGCCAAGAGACCTTCCACCAGAAAATCGTACGCTTTCAAGTGGAAGCGTTTTTACTTATGGTGCATGAACAATGGACATGATCCCGTCCGGGATCAGGAACAGGTGATTTTACAGTATTTGCTGCATTTGGCCAAATCTGGTCTTCAATTTTCCTCTATTAAAGTCCATCTTGCAGCTATCACAGCATATAGAAAGTCCCCAACTCGGGTTACCTTTTTCAAAATTCCTGTGGTCAAAGATTTTCTTGAGGGATTGAGAAAGGTTTATCCACCAATCAGGGTCCCTTCTCCACCTTGGGAGCTCAACATTGTTCTAGCAAAACTGATGGGTGCTCCCTTTGAGCCTATTCACAGAGCTTCTTTACAACATTTGACATGGAAGGCCGCTTTTCTAGTGGCTATCACCTCTGCACAGAGTGAGTGAGATCCAGGCGTTATGTTGTAAAGAGCCCTACATTGTTTTTCATGCAAACAGAGTGGTTTTAAGAACACATCTGAGTTTCTTACCTAAAGTGGTCTCGTATTTCCATATTAATCAGACAATTACACTCCCCACATTCTTTCCGAACCCTTCAAACCCTCCGGAAAGGTCCCTTCATTCTCTGGACCTCAAGAGGGTTCTGAAGTTCTATTTAGACAAAACAAAGACCTTGAGAAAGTCAGATCGTCTGTTTATTAATTATGGTTCCATAAATACAATTTCTGCAGCTTCCAAAAGGTCTATCTCTAGGTGGATAGTGTCCTGTATATCGTTGTCCTATCAACTAGCTAACAGAACCCTCCCGGGAAAACCAAAGGCCCATTCTACTAGGGGGAAAGCATAGACCACAGCTCTCCTTAGGAATGTACCTATTGCAGAGATTTGTAAAGCAGCCACATGGCGATCAGTGCATACTTTCCCTCGCCATTACTGTTTAGACTCTGACACACAGGCGGATTCTCAGTTTGGGCAAGCCTCGTTAAGAAATTTATTTAGTCATCCTTAAAAAGTTATTTGTGCTGTATTTATACTGGTGCTCGTCCGGGGGAAAGTGGGTATGGGATTGCTATTCCATTCAGTGCTTATGACTATTGATGAGTATCTCCTGGAAGAGAAGGATAAGTTACTTACCTGTAATCCTAGTTCTCTTCCAGGGGTATACTCATCAAAGTCATAAGCAACCCTCCCGCCTCCACGAGTATTGACAGTATAGTATTGTTTTCTGCACCTTGTGCCATGGTTCCTTTATGTTTGTACATCCCAGGGCAACAATCGAGCCTCCACCTCCACCTGCGTGAATAGGCGGTCCGGTACTGCAAAGGGCGAATTCTGCAAGACGTAGAGAAACTTGGGAAGCCAAGTCATTTTATAAAGTGCTGCTTTCCCCATCAATAATAAGGGAAGTCTGCACCAGTGTCCCACATCCCTTTTGAATTCAGCCAACTAATCACCCAAAGTTGTGGTCATGGAACAACTTTGGGTCTGTCGTAACATTGATCCCCAAGTATTTAAAACCACTTTCTTCCCAGATTAGTTGGCACCTCCATCCCTCCCCGGATTGCCAATCCGTGTTAGGGTATGCTACAGATTTCATCCAGTTTATATGGATGTCCGTGAAGTGCCCGAACACCCTAAATATCTCAAGGGTCCTTGGAACAGACTTCAGTGGTTCTGCAAGGTATAACAGGATGTCATACGCATACAGCCAGATGATGTTTTCCCGTTCATAGTGCCAGTGTAGTCCTCTGAGAAGGGCGTCACAGCGGAACCAGTTGTCCAGTGGCTTCACAGCAAGTGTAAAAAGCAGGGGGGACAGAGGGCATCCCTGTCGAATGCTTCTACCTAGTTCAAACTCGTCCGAGAGCGCACCATTGACCCGAACCCAGGTGGTTGGTCTCTGGTATAGCAACTGTATCCAAGCCAAGAAGAAATTCCTGATACCCAGCTGCCAGAGCAGTGACATTGAATACAGCTACTCTAGAGAGTCAAATGCTTTCTCTGTGTCCAACGCCAGAAGCCCTGTGGGTTCCTACAGTTGTTTTTTCTTCACCAGACATCCAAATAGGCGGCAGAGGTTGTGCCTTGTCAACCAATATGACTTGAAGCCCGATTGATTTGGTGCTATCAATCATCGATCACTTGCGTTAGTCGGTTTACCAGAACCTTGGCCAGTATATTTGTTTCGATATTCAAGAGTGATATCCGGATTTGTGAATAAGGACTATGTTAACACAATAAAATGATGGACAGAGCGCTAAAACTTGTCAGACACTCACCCCCAGTCACTATTGGATCTGGGTTAAATCCATCATCGTTATTTAGCTCAATTCTCCACCCCAGTTCAGACCCAGCCATATGTAAATCAGTCTGGACCCTGTTCCTCATTGGAACAGTCCAGCTCGAACTGCCAAGCCAGGTCTTCCCTGGACTGGAAACAAGCATCTTTGTGTTTGCTAAGGACTATGGTCACCTGACAGATTGCGTGGGAGCATCCCCTCGGCTCTTGAGTCATATAGCAGATCTTGAATAGGCTTCACCACTTGTGTCTTCACACAATAAAAGAACTCCAGATGGAAACCATTAGGGCCTGGGAACTTCCTACATTTTAGTTGAGTCAAGGTCTCTGCTATCTCCCCGTCCTGCAGTACTAAACTCTTCCTGGCATCCCTTTCCAGCGGGTTGATCAGGATATAATTTACTAAGTTTTCTCAGTCTCTTCATGATCAACTTCCCTTACGAGCCGCATGCAATTTTCCAAGGTATTGCACGAAGGCGCTAGCAATTTTCCCCGCCGTCTCCACCGATACACCAGCTTCATCTATTACTCTATGCACCCATCTCTGAATTTCTTCACCAGCCAGACGAGCATTTTCCCTTCCTTATTCTGTGCCTCATTCAGTGTACTCTATTGTGCTCTATTGGGTGTAATGGACTCATGATAGTGACTTCTATCCTTATACTCCTCCTTGAGCTGTTCATACGTACGGCAAGTGTATGGTTCGGCTCCATTATGTATCTCGATTCCAGTGTTTGGAGTTTTGGAGTTTCATCTCCAATTCTGACAGGGTCTTTACCCTCTCCCTTCATTTTCCCATGACATGGGCAAACAAGTGACCACTGGCCACCGCTTTTTAAGCCTCCCAGAGGGTTACCCATGAGGCCACTGTAATCCTGTTGTTGAAGTACCAGCCGGCTACTTCCATGAAATGCTTCCTCATACACCAGTCCAATGGTTCTCACTGGTCTAGTCACCACCCTGGTCTATCGCGAGGCAGTGCCTGCCACAGACACGTCATTAACTGGGAGTGGTCCGAGATACCCCTGGTCGTGCTCCGATATCTCTCTTGTTGTGTTGTTGGTACAAGAAAACATTCAAGTCAAGAGAGGGACACAGATGCATTTGACGTAAAGGAGTACTGGTGAGTTTCTGGGTGGGCAGCCCGCAATGGATCAACCAACCCTATTGCCTACATAAAGGACGTGTGTCATCTCGTGGCCTTCCCCCACCTTTAACCATTACTGCCCAGCTCCCCTTGCAGGGTGGGATTAAGTCCCCCACTATGAGAAGAATGTTAGAGAGCTCCACCATCCAGTTGCCCAGTGTCTCCCGTCCTACTCCATGGAGATATGGTGGGAGGTACCATGAGGCCACCACTAGTGCGAACCAGTGATCCTGTTCCCCTAGAGCCTGCTGTAAAGCCTGCATGCATCAGTGCTTTGTATCTCCCACTCCCCAGAAACCCACAATTATTGCCCGACAGGTGGGTCTCTTGTAGAAGAATCAAATGCGGAGAGTAGTGTGCTAGGTAACGTGTAGCTACCCCTTGTCTCACTTTGTTACCCAGGATGTTCACATTCCAAGGGAGGAGGTTAATGGACTTGTCTCCTATGCTACCACTTGTGTCTCCCTGTGTCATCTTTGGGTACCTCTAGGACTCTCCACATCAAAGACATAAAAGTGATGTGTGATCATACCTGCTGCAACAACGTTTGCCTCTCCCCTTAACCCTCCATCGATGCCATCCTGTGCTGCGGGCATACAACTACCTTCCACCCCAGTGCTGAAGGGGCTTGTCGCCCTCCCTTTAATGTAAACTATACATTACCAACTGTTGTATTGAGCTTTCACTATGTCATTTGGGCGACACCCGTGCCGCAGGCAGAATCTGTGTGACATACCATTTGCCAGATCACTATCTGTCTCCCTTGCCCCCTGTACACAGGTTTCATTGATCATCTCCCCCAGTAGTTGTTATCATATTAAGTCCTCAACCATAATCGGGGTGGCCTTTGGCATGACTGCTTCCTCCTCATCCTCCCCCAATGTAACGGTGCCCTGGTCTGAGTCCTCCAAGTCTTTCTCCAGCGCCCTCCATCTGTTCTCCGAAGTCCAAGAGCATCCTTGCTGTAACTCCTCCACCACTTTCGCTCATTCCAGTTCCACTTGATTTTTGGAGGGGGTCATCCTGGAGCACTGGAGCCCCAGACGTCTCAATCTTTGTGTTCGCCATCCGGTTTAGCCATCCCCTTCTCTGTCACCTAGCATAGGGTGTCTGGCCGCCACCCTCACGGTGGTGACTGAGCTGAGCCGGGCAAAGCAAGGCGTACATCATACTGAGGTGGTGCAAATGTTTTCTGACTACAAGGAATGTTTTGTGTTGTCGCTGCACTACGTTGGTATAGTTGGGTAAATGCTTTCTAAACTCCCCTCAATTTGCCATGGACTGTGAGAGCGTGCCATCTTCAGGATATTGTTCCTGTCTCTGAAGTTGAGCAGCCATAGCACAGTGGGGTGCGGAGGCGCTCCTGGCGTCTGGAGGGTCCCACTCCACCATGTACAAGTTTGAAGCCTAGCATCAGCACCCTAGACAACAGCCACTGACACAAACATCTCGGTACTGGGCCCCTCTGCTTTCTTAAGAACTTCCTCTAGACATGGGTTATTTTGCTTGGAGCTCCCTTCTTCGGTGTCTAGTTTGACCACAAGGGAGCAAAATACTTGCTTCAGCTTTAAAATTTCATCAGAGTGTACCTTTACTGTGGGAAGGACCTGAATGAGCGTCGAATCCATGCCTGCCACCTTTTCAGGGATTGAAAGAAAGAATAAGTGCTAGACCAGGATATAAGAGAATGTGCTACTGTTTTTAATTGGGTGAGGGAGAAAATGTTTTTGATTTATTTTTTTAATAGGGAGAGGTAGTAGCTTTTAACTAATTTGGTGACATTTTTTGTTGTTGTGGAATAGGGATAGGGTGTTATCCAAGGTGAAGCCAAGTGAATTTACTTCAAACGATGAGTTGTGAAGAAACCTTAAAGCTTTGGTTCATTGAGTAGAGTTGGGTCAATTTTGTTTTGAAGGTTAGGGTTGATAAGCAAGACTTTATTTTTCTTCAAATTGAGTCCATGAAAATTGTGTAACATCCATTGTCGGATTGCAGTGAGGCAGGATGACAGTCATATGATATCTCACAGTATTAATCTGTTTAAGAGTCTGCATGCCTATGGTCTAAGAGAGCAGGGTAGGAAGATAATGATATAGCCCCATGCACTGATCAGACATATAAGACATATTGCCATGGGCCAAATTATACCTGAGGTTATCCTCTTCCCTGGAGAAGCTATGCAATATTTTACTTCACTACAATTCCATTGCACGAGGACTACTGATAACTTTTTCAGTCGTTTTTTTCTACGTTAAATGGCCCTGTTTTACTTAAACCTGGCTCAGGTGCTCTAGTAATAAGCTGGCAGTCAATTTTATATCAGAGTAAGGCATTAGAAGTTTATGGCAGTATCTTAACATACCAAAATACAAAAAGAGGGAACAGGGGACGAATGAATGTCCAGCAGACACTGCCCCACTCAGGCTATGTAGGTAGGAGTATGCGGTTCCTGAGTAAAATAAGAAGATATAGATCGGGGTAGCCTGAGGCACCAGATCAGGGGATCTGATTGTTCAGGAGCAAGAGCCCTCGCACACCCAAGTGGGTGGCATGCTTCACCATCGGGCAACTCGTCGTTGAACTGGTGCTGCAATGCCCAACGGGCCCCGCAAGGGGGTTCTTTGCAGGACTTCTTTTTGTTTTTTGCCGATATGAAGGTTGAGGTGCGGTGTTCAGTGTGATAATGTGAGTAGACTGGTGTAAGGTGAGGTTAAAAATAACTAAGGGATATCCCAGTATTTTAATGTACAGGTGCCCTTGTTATCAATAAAAAATATATAATTGGCCAGAAATGGATATAATGGTCCAAAGTGGTTCAGGAGATGATAAATTAGAAGAAGGTTGACATGTTTCTTGCCTATTTAATGTCAAGACTGATCATGGAAATTCACCAGGACCAGTATCCTAATCTACTCATCATGATTTGGGTCTCCCGAGTGCAAAAATATTTGAACCGTACCCAAAGGCATTCAAACAAGTATACAGTATACCTTCAAGGTTAAATACCAACCATATTAGCAAGAGTTCTTTCCCCCACCCCTCTGTGGTGGCAGAGGACGGCATGGGTCGTGTGCTAAGTGTGCTCGTGATCACCATTGCTTTAATGCCAGTGAGCGGCTTCCCTGCCACTCATGCTGGGACAGAGTACCTGAAGCATGACACCCACTTGGGTGTTTGAGGGCTCCTGCTCCTGAGCAATCAGATCCCCTGACCTGGTGCCTCAGGCTACCCCCGACCTATATCTTCTCCTTTCACTCAGGAACTGCACTCCTTCTACCTCCAGTATCTTAACATACTGCAGGAACACTTTTTTCTGATCATAGTGCATGATGTGTTGTATATTTAGTGCCCAAAAGTTTAGGCCTTTTTTAGAGTTTTGCTAATGGATCAATGTTCTTCCATCTTGGCAGAACTTTATTGACTAACAGAGTGGCAGATGACTGTTCTCCGTATTTAGGATTTTTTGTCCTGTCTGCCAACCACCAAGGCAAAATAAGGTCCGTCTGTAGTCCTTTCAATTTAGGTTAGGCGCACACCGTCCGCAATATCTAGAGTTGTCCACCTGCATGGTGTGATAGACTAGCCGCTGTAACAGAGGATGACAGTGGTTTGTAATGGCCGACTGCAAAATGCATGGTGGACATCTGTGAAAATTATGGAGATTCCAAACACTTTCATCTGCATCTGTGTTTGGGAGCATATCTCAGCCATGAGCACTGATTTCGATGGGGGAGGTATCGTTGAGAAGGGGAGACTCTACCCTATCCAATGATATCTCTCTTTAGTGAAGCCCTGCTTGAGGATCACTGCAGCAGGGTGACCCCTAAGCAGGGAGACACCAGGGAGGGAGGGCGGGAGGGGGAAGGCTCCCTTGGTAATGGGCTAGTGCTCCCCTCCTTTCACAGGCACAACAGCAGCCCACCCAGGCATGCCCTTGTTGCACAGCTTCTGTTTTGGAAACAGAACTATGCTTGGGAACACAGAACACCAGTATGTAGGGACTGAGTCACCATACCACATCACTACCTATGGGCCCAAATCCTGACTAGCTCATAGTGCCTTACCTGCCCTCCTAACCTTCCCAGAGTAACAGGTTAAGTTGGCACCCCAGAACACAACACTCTTGTCCCCTCAGGGAACCGTGGTAACAGGTCATCACCTTTCGCTCTCTAACTCATACATGTCCATAATAAACAACCAAGAGACATGAGGAAAGTTAACAATATTTATTGAAACTACCATGCTCTATCATGTAATAACTGTGCTGCAATCAGGAAACATATGCAGCTAAGCGGAGTGATTAGCATTATCAGTAGACTGTACATAATGAAAAGCCCTAACATGGCAAATAATATATTCGCTAAGCCTAATCTCACTGCATGAGCACAATGATATATCAGTGATCTCTCGGATTAGAGCCGGGCACCATACCTGATATTTGCCGGTAGCTGGTCTGCATCTCAGATTGCACAAGGCTGGTGCGCTCATCCCAGGGTCTTTCCTCCGCAAGAACTTCTCCTCTCCATTTCAAAACGGCAAATCTCTGCTTATATGATAAGAAATGCCATGCTAAAAAACAACAGCTGGATTTCTTTGTTATGTTTATGTGTTAGATGTGTTAGTGACGGACCACAGGGAAAAACAGGGCTGGTATTGTTTGACCTTGTACAAAATGTTCAGACCAAGTCCCAGGAAGAAGTACTGAATAATTAAACATGTGCAGTGTATTTCTAGAATAATATCATGGCACAAACGTGTTACTTCGTAACGGGTGCAAAGCGGCCTACAATGTGTACAGTTAGGCTAACATAATAGAGAACGACAGTGGGCCCTATAGGGAACCCACAACACTCCCCCTTTTGGTGAGGACAGTAACGTAACGACTAACTAAATATCAAAAAGTTAAGGCTCAAGCTAAGAAAGATCAAAGCTTTGCTAATAAGCATTTGATAAAAAAGAATTATAATCATAATAAAAAATTAACATGTCAACTTTGAAAAAGTAGCCAATTTAAGGTGTGTCGAAGGTGTCAATGAGGTCTCTCGCAAGTTCAAAAGTCAGTGAATCCAGAGTGGATTCCTTCTCCACAGACGATGATTGTTCGACAGCCCAGTCTATTAATTCCAGAGAACAAACATGATCCTTCATCTCAGCCGATGCTGAGAAAGTCACCTTGGTTACCCGCATCCGTGTTATTAGAGCCTGCTGTTGGTGATCCATGTGCTGAAGCACTAATTTCGGCTGAAAGAAGTAGCTCATAGCTCGCATTCTGAAGAAGCCATAGGCCCAAGGGACAACTTTGAAAATGGGTCACTAAGGAACTCATCAACAGGTCTATGTCCACGGGAGCTGACGTTGGCAGAGCCTGGCAGATATCTAGTGCCCATTCAAAGGGCACCAGAAGCAGTGAAACACTGGTTGCACACAGCTAAACCAGGCAGGTTGGAATGACAATGACCAATTAAGATCCAGTTCCTGGAGCAAGAGGATTCCAAAGAATCGAACCATGCTCTCAAGGCACAGCGGGAGTTGTGGTAGTTCCAGTGGGCTTGCAAACGGAACATCCGTTTCAGAGGAGCAAAAATAGTACCAAAACGCAGCAAATGAGAAATAACAGCAGCTGGAAGCCCCTGAACACACTGGAAAAAAAGAAATGAATGAAAGCCAGTAATACTTCAAAGATTTTCTGGAAGGAACTGGCTAAGCCAGAATCGATAACTTTAAAAATGTGGGCAAGGCCGGCAGTATTCGATGCATTAAAAATACAGTGAACCAATGCCGAAATGTAATGGGAGGTTGGTGTTTAACAAGGACTGCATCTCACTGGATGTGCTTGCAACTTGTAATTCAAAAGTTTCTCGAGCAGATGTAAGTTCTACTTTTGAAACAATAGTGCTTTGAGTCTGCTCTTGCTTGTTGAAATCTGCCTTCAAAGTTGGAATGGAAGGCCACAGTGATCTATCCATCCCCCCTTACGTGGGCTGGAAAAGGACGTTGTTGCAGCAGGTCACTGCCTGGGAAACTGATAAAATGCATGGGATCCTACCTTTCATTCCGCAACAGTCCTGATCGCTTAACATTAAATAATCTCCATTTTAAGGGACTGTAATTAGTGGGAACATTGCAAGGGCTGGTGTTCCTGTTAGATAGCAGGCCAAATTTGCTGCAAACGCATTACAAGTGGCATGGATGGTCACGTGTTTACAAACAAGTGAATTTCCGACAGAAGAGTCACATTCCTTTCCAGTAAGGTAGACCTCCTTGTTGGCATGTTCACAACAATACAAAAATTGAAGGGACCGTAATTCATGAATGAAGCTGCCTCCCAGGGGTTCATAGCTACAGACAGAGAAATGTTTCATGTAAGCTGTGAATTGAAATCGGCAAATATATTACGCTGTGTGTTAACAAGACAGCGGAAGGTGTTTCTGCTATTGTGAATGGGTGCTGTTCTAACTTCTCGAGATGTAACATTGTGTACATGGCATCTTTCTTAGCCATGAGTTGTTGTTTATGTGTCAGATTGAAAGGCAGGAATAGTTGGCTGGAATTAAGATAACGCAAAGGGACGCACACATCCTTAAGAGTTGGGAGTGTCCAGCTAAACTGCATGATAGATCTATGCTGACTTTGCCCATGGTACAATGTAAACATGTCACTTTGCGTGATATCAATTACAGATAACACAATGTTGTTCAAAGTGTAAATGAGAAAAGACAGTGTATTATTACTATTATCAACCACAGCAAGCTCTTTATCCAAATTATCTTGATCAGTTTGTCTTAAACATGCAGTAGCTTCCATTTGTGACAATTTCCAAATTTCATTATATGTAGCATAAATAAATCTTATTGAACGTGGAGACTTAGGACCTAATAGGAAGTCTGATATGTCCATGTCTTTGGGCAGGAGAGAAAAATGTTGTTTTAATGCAGATAGTGTGAAATGTTCCAACCATTGTTAACACAATTTCCCCACCGAATAGGTGGTAACAATACCTAAATGTTGTGAGTGGAAATATAGGGGGTCAGGTCTGCTTGCCTTGATCCGCAGTGTGGAATTTAAGAAACAGGCATGCCAACCATACGTGTCCACTGATCACAATGACCACCCGTGAAGACATAAAAATGTGTAACTAAATGTACTATTCTAAAACATACTATTGAGCTGTTCTTCGGTGTAATTTGTTAAGTGTTGCCAATTATCAAAACGGGCTACTGAGAGAATGTTTGGTACATTTAGGTCTTTACATTTTTCCAATCCTAGACACATGTTGAACGGTGTCATTTAGAAAAATCATTTGTGTTGGAATTAAACAGGCGCAGAAAAAGATTTCCATCCCCTGAACTTGCCAAGGTTTGGTACCCCAAATAGACTTCATGTCAATTCTGTCTTTCCAATAATCATAGCCTTTCACAGCTAATTGGGTGACAAATGAGTCTGTGTATATCAGTTTAGTTTGTGTAAGAATATTATTTCTTTGGTAGTGTAGGGACAAGTTTGAAATAATATGATGTTGGGTCCAATGTATCATATCCGGAAAAGTATGTGAGTTTATCCCTATATGTTTTGGAGCTCCCTTGTGAGGTAGTGGGGCAATGTTCCCATTTTGTGTAATTAAGAATGGTGCATTGAACACTAGCTCGGTGTAATTAGTGATGTCTATAAAGGTAATAACAGAACATTTCACCTTAATTAGCAGAATTTAAGTACAGATCCTCAGATTCGAAAACAGTTTAGTATTCCAGCTCCAAGAGCATGGAGTTTACAGTTTCAACATCCCAATCACCAGAATGTAAATCAGGCACAATTACATCACCCATAGAAACCCTAAATACATATGGTGTCCGCAGAATCTCTGTAGGAACGAATACATGGAAGGGAACTTTATCCCAAACAATTCCATCAGTTACTGGAACAGCTGTAATGTTCATGAGAGACAAGTCCCTTTTTAGCCTATTTGAAGATGAGTGGGGGGCTGATACCCCGTCAACCAGTTCCGTAGCAGAGGGTTCTGGAAGATAATAGCCATCAATCAGCAAGAAAGAAACGGTCACAAATCCAATCCACAGGAATAGGAAAACCAAGGAAAGTGTTATCCAAATATATATTCAAGGTGGTGACCAGATACGTGTGTTTCAGCCATGAAATGAAAACACGATCTGTGCAGGAGGAGTGTCTAAAACGGAAAAATCATCACAAGAATCCAAAGAAAAATCATCTCAACCCACATAATACCCAGAAGCAGTTCATTGTAAAACTGGTGCCTCAGGTACTGCAACAGGACCTGAAAAATCCAAGAGTGGGATCTGTATAAACGACATCAGATGCAGAAGAGGCAGTAGTACAAACAGTATTCACTTCAGTTGTGTAGCTGGTAGCATTCTCCAATCTGGGGAGAAATGGCTTCAGTGGTACTCACTAGCTGTAGAGGAATTTCCTGTATGGTAGCAAGAGGAGTTCGGGAACTTCCAAGGACTCCTCGTGGCTTACTGTTGAGAATCGGCCACATGATGTAACTTGATGTGATCAATAGAGACAAAATGATTGTCTTAAGAACCAGGAAGCGGTGGCAAGATTACAGTTCTTGTACCCTAAATGCCAAGGACTGGCACCGCTGTTCGGTATGATGGGCCAAACTCCTTTTTCACCTCCACCTTCTCTTGCACGAGCCCCCAACTTTTGGAATCCAGCCAGAAGCTTCTAGTTTCTCCTTGATTTCTGCAGAGGTCGACGTCTTAAACTGCTCCTTGGATTGGGTGTCACAGAAGTTTTGCAGATCCTGTAAGACATCACAACAATTATCTACGTCAAAGGGTGTGGCTGATGCCACAATGTCTGGCCGTCGAGGTCTGGAAAGTACATGTTGATGCCAAAAAAGACTTGGTATGGGGTCCAGCCAACCAGAGATCATTTAGGGAGATTGTTAAGTGCTCACTGCCCCCCATATAGGTGGTGGACCAAACAATGGTAGCGCCATATTGCAGGCATTCTGTTTTGAAAACAGAACTATGCCTTGGATCACAGAATGTCAGTAGGCAGGGACTGAGTCACCATAGCACATGAATACCTATGGGCCAAATCCTGATTAGCTCTTAGTGCTTTACCTACCCTCCTAACTTTCCCAGAGTAACAGGTAAGTTGGCACCCCAGAGCACAGCACTCTAGTCCCCTCAGGGAACCGCAGTAACAGGTCATCACCGTTCATTCTCTCACTCATACATGTCCATAATAAACAACCAAGAGACCCGAAGAAAGTTAACAATATTTATTGAAACTACCGTTCTCTGTCATGTAATAACTGTGCTGCAATTAGGAAACATGCAACTAAGCAGACTGTATACAATGAAAAGCCCTATCATGGCGAATAATATATTCTTCTAAGCCTAACCTCACTACGTGAGCACAATGATATATCAGTGATCTCTGGGATTAGAGCCGGGCCCCATACCAGCTATTTTCTGTTAGCTGGTCTGCATCTCAGATTGCACAAGGCCGGCACGCTTGTCCAAGGGTCTTTCCTCTCTATTTTCAAAACAGCAAGTCTTTGCTTATATAGGAAATGCCATGCTAGAAAACAGCAGATGGGTCTCTTTGCTATGTCTATGTGTTAGGTGTGTTAGTGACCGACCACAGAGAAAAACAGGGCACAGTGTTGTTCAACCTTGTACAAAATGTTCGGGCCAAGTCCCAGGAAGAAGCACTGAATAATAAAGCATGTGCAATGTTTTTCTGGAATAATATCGTGGCACAAAAACAAACATGTTACTTCATAACGTGTGCAAAGCAAAGCGGCCTACATCTGATAGAGGCTTCTAGCTGCAAATTCCTTACTTTGAATTTCCCACGCGTCAGACTGGATCTGGAAAATTTGCGTGAGCAGTACCTCTACATGCCGTCGGGTGGCTCCATTTGGCTCCGCATGGTGTCATAGGCGTCGTTGAAGCCGGATGTGACATCGCGCTCACCTATATGGGGCTCCCAGGTGTGCGGACATCAGTTCCTTTCTTTCTGCACCAGTTAGCGCTGAATCGAGGAACAGCTACCCCTCTGCCTCTTTTTGACAGTTTTTTTGACGTTTTGTCAAGGATTTTTTCATTGCGTCTTAAGGGATGATCTCTAGAAGGTAGTATTTAAACTGTGTGGAGCCTGTCACCACGCCATGTTGGTTACCGACCCACACCTTGTGTGCTTATGGTGTCTCAAGCGCAACCACGACTCAAAGTCGTACTGGACTGCTGGGCTATGGCGCCGAAGGCTTTGAGAGAGCTGTCCCTGAAGCGGTTTATGGCCAGTCAGTCAACTCCTCGGAGGTCCCGGTCCCGATCGAGGAAGAGAAGGTTGCGGGACCGCTCAAGGAGCCCCAAGTCCTCTTCGTTGCAGTCAAGGGCCTCGGAACACTCGGGGAAGAGGCATAAAAAGAAGTCAAAGTGGACTTTGACTTCACCTCTTCCATTAAGGATTGGCTCAGGTGTTGTCTGTCCTAGACCAAGGAGACTGGCTGGTAACGTTGGACTGACAGGATGCGTATTTTCACATCCCCATCCTGCCGGCCCACAGGCATTACCTGCTGGTCAAGGTAGGCCACAAGCACTTTCAGTTCACTGTGCTACCCTTTGGCCTTGCCATCGCCCCTTGGATGTTCACCAAGGTGATGGCAGTGGCCGCAGCTCATCTGCGCAGGTTGGGGAATCCAGTCTTCCTCTGCCTAGACAACTGACCGTTGAAGGCATCCTCTCCCCAGACTGTTGTTTCCCATCTCCAGACTACGGCGGACCTCCTGCATTTGCTGGGGTTCACTATAAACGTGCCAAAGTCACACCTGACTCCTTCTCATACACTCCCTTTCATCTGAGCTGTTCTGGACACAGTGTAGTTTCCGGCTTATCCTCCCGAGCAGCGAGCCCAGGATATTCAGGTTATGATACCAATATTTCAGCCTCTATCCTGGATTTCGGTGAGAATGACTCTGAGGCTGCTGGGATTCATGGTCTCCTACATCCTATTGATGAATCATGCGAGATGGCGTATGGAGGTTCTGCAGTGGGACCTGAAGTTCCAGTGGGCACAGCATCAGGGGAATCTTTCTGACATGGTCCAGATTTCAGAAAGAACTGCATGGACCTGCAGAGGTGGCTAATGAACCACGATTGGGACAAAGGCAGACCCCTCTCCCTTCCCAACCAGATCTCACAGTGGTGACAGATGTGTCACTTCTGGGATGGGGCGGCCATCTGGGAGAGGTTGAGATCTGAGGACTCTAGTCTCCAATGGAGTCGGGGCGCCACATCAACTTGTTGCAGCTCCAAGTGATCCGATTTCCATTAAAAGCTTTTCTTCCCTCTGTCAAGGTGCAAGTGTTCATGGACAACACGACCGCTATGTGGTACTGTAACAAGCAGGGCTGTGTTAGGTCGTGGACCCTTTGTCAAGAGGTCCTGCACCTCTGGATATGGCTGGAACAACAGGACATATTGCTGGTGGTTCACCACCGGGCATGTTCTCTGAATGTCAGGGCAGACAAACTCAGCCGTTGATGCCATAGCGGATCACGAATGGCGTCTCCATCCAGAGGTGGCGCATGGTCTCTTTCAACAGTGGGAGATCCTTGGTTAGTTTTGTTCACCTCCGAGGAGAATGCGTAGTGTCAGCAGTTTTGCACGTTGGAGTTTCCAAGGCGGCTATCGCTCGGCAAAGCGTTATGTTGCGAGTGGAGCTTAGGCCTCCTGTATGCCTGTCTACCCATACCACTTTTTCCCCAGAGTTCTCAAGAAGATCAAGAACGACCGGGCCCAAGTCATTCTTGTGGCTCCGGACTGGGCACTGAGAATCTGGTATCATGACCTTCTTTGAATGAGTATTGATCCTCCGATCAGGCTGCCCCGTCAGGAGGATCTTCTGTCGCAGCAGCAGGGGAGGGTCCTCCACCTGAGCCTGTCAACTCTCCGCCTACTTGTGTGGAGATTGAACGGTGACAGTTGATAACTTTTGACTTTTCTCCTGAAGTCTGTAAGATTATCTTGGCGGTCAGGCGTCTCTCCACCAAGACAGTATACGCCTGCCGTTGGCAAAGATTTGTAAAATAGTGTACAGAGAAGTTTATTGGCCCTCTTTCTGACTCTTTTTCTGATATTCTTCTTTTTATTCTTACCCTTGCCCAGCAGGACTCTGCTCTGGGCACTCGCAAGGGTTATCTTTCTGCTCTGTCCACTTTCCTGTCGCTGCCTGACCAACCCTCTTTATTCAAGTCCACTATTGTAAATAGGTTCCTGAAAGGACTTGAACATATGTTTCCTCCTAGGCCCTTCATTTTGCCTCAGTGGGATCTGAACTTAGTTCTCACTTATATCATGTGTGCTCCCTTTGAGCCGCTACATAATTGCCTCCTCAGGTTGCTCACCATCAAAACAGCATTTCTAGTTGCAATATCATCTAACCCGGAGGGTGAGTGAGCTGCAGGCTTTATCATCCAAGCCTTTCTATCTCATGTCATGATGTTGCCGGATAAGGTGGTGCTTCGCACCCAGCCTCTTTCCTTCCTTAAGGTGGGATCTCATTCTGTCTGGGTCAGTGGGTCACACTGTATTAAGATCTGCTATGCCCTAGCTAAGAAGCAGCCTCCTGAGGGCTTACAAGCCTACTCCACCAGGGGGAAGGCTGTGACCATGGCATTGGCTCGTGGAATGCCAGTCCTGGAAATCTGCAAGGCTGCAGTGTGGGCTGTACTGCACACGTTTACTAAACACTACTGCCTGGACAGTCAGGTCCGCAGGGATGGGCATTTCACCTGTTCGGTCCTGCACAACTTTTTAGTCTAGTAATTTGTCTACAGCCCACCGCCAGGATGTATGGCTTGGGTTTCTATTCAGAGGTAAGGAATCTGCAGCTAGAAGTTTCTATCAGATGGACAAGTTACTTATCTTTGGTAATGCATTATCTGGTAGAGACAATATCTAGCTGCAGATCCCTTACAGACCCACTCATGTCTCCCCGCTCTGTGGATTCATTTATAGGTCCAAGGTTGCTCCCTTTTCAGGGCCCTAGTTTGGACACACAGTAGTCAGTTCACTTCATTGCTCTGCGCTTCTTGTGTGTAAAGCGTGAAAAATAACGGACATGTGCGCACCTGGCTGGCACCTATATAGGTGACCGCGTCATCACATCCGGCACCAACAGCACCTCGTAGAGCCAAATGGAGCCACACGACGGCGCACAGGGGTACTGCTCACGCAAACGTGTTCGGATCCAGTCTGACGCCTGGGAAATTTAAAGGCAAGTAATCTGCAGCTAGATATTGTCTCTACCAGATAATGCGTTACCGAAGGTAAGTAACTTGTTCAACGTGCGCAGTGAGGCTAACAGGGGGGAGAATTACAGTGGACCCTATAGGGAACTTACAACACCCCCAGAGGGGTGTAACAGTCTTTCTGTCCCCTTTGTTGGTGGAATATGCCTGTGTAAGGGTAGAAATCACACTAAACACCAGGAAACAAATAGGCCCAAATTAATGAAAATAGAAGGGGTCGGGCTTCCCACCCAATCATTGGGCAGTGCCTCGACCTACAAGTGGGCAGCACAGTCTTTCTGCCTCTAGGGGTCGATTTCCAGGGTCTACACTTTGTGTACTCCAAGGGACAGAAACCCCACTAGACACCAAGGAAAAAAAATAGGCCCAAAAGAAGGGGTTGGGCTAACCCACTCTGTCATCAGTCCTGACTCCAGCCCAAAAACAGGTGCAACAGTTCTTCTGCCCCCAATAGAGGCATTGGTAAGAAAAGGTGGAAGGATCCATACAAGCCACCACCCCGGACTTCCTTTAATGTCTAGTTTTCAGAAATGTCTGGGCTAAGTAGGTTTCCTCTGATGACAGCCGAGCCCGGGCTCCCATTCCATAGTTGCCCACATCTACAAACTAGGTTTTTTTTTTGCTCCAAAATGTTGGTGTCTCAACATTGAGGTTTGGATCCCTATGTGTCATTGGCGCTAGGCCCGCCACACAAGTGTGGTACCGTTTTTATCTGGAGAAGTAGGGAAATGCTTGGTGGGAGGAATTTTGTGAATCCCAACAGCTTCCTGAACTTTCTCTTACAGAAATGTGTGGACATTTTTGTTTTAGCCAAAATGTGCAATTTGCCGGGAATTATGGATAAGAAATGTTAGTAGGATACATGCAAATCACCCCACCTTGGGTGTCCAGTTTTCAGAAATGTTCAGGTTAATTAGATTTCTCTGGGAGGCGACTGAGCCTAGGTCCAAATTCTGTAGCTACCCACATCGCCAAACCAGGTCTGTTTTCTTTCAAAACGTTTGATGGCACCATGTTGTGTTTTGGGGTGGTTCATTTTATCGGTGCTAAGCTGATATGGGGTACCATTCTTACACGGAGCTATGTGGCAATACAGAATAGTAGAACATTTGATATTACCAATTGGATTTCTCTCCATTTTCAGCTTAATGCCATCTGAAACGTGATCGTATGGTTAACCCCAAATTCAGAGGTGTAACAAAATAACCACTGTCCTAAACTCAGTATTTTTGCACATTTTAAAAATGCATACGTTTTCTTTATATTAATTTTCCATTTATTAGATTTTACCATTTGAATTGCTGCATGAATGGTATGCAATGAAAAATCAATATAAGCTGCAGTTCAGTTGCTTGGTCTGGGTATCACGTGCATTGAAAAAAAAACACAACACACACTATGGGCCTGATTACAATGTCGGTCGGAACGCCTCCGACCACTGGTCGGAGGTGTTCCTTCCGGCATTGTAGGTTTAAACTCGGACTGCCGTATTACAATGATGGAGGTCGGACTTTAAACCTGTTGCGTAACCAGACTCAGTTCCGGCCGGCTCAAGGATCCCGTCGGGCAGTTGGAATGGCCTCATAATTCATTTGGGACGGCGTTTCTGCCGTCGGGATTTTGATGTTGGTTTCCGACAGCCTTTCCATGATGGCTCTCCGTTTGTAGCCTTAGGCGGCCCCTAGGGTGCCCCTCTGAAAATCCCTGCACCATGTGCCTGGCACCATCAGGTGCCTGCCACACGGTGCAGGGATTTGCACACTCACATTTCTCAATAGGAGCTTGTGCTGCTAGTGGCTTCCGCCCGCCGCACAAGCTCCCATAGAGAAATTGTATGGTAATGAGGTGTGCGGAACCGCTGACCTATGGTGGGGCGGTACTCACACCGAAACGGTGTCGGTTGGAGGCAACCCCGACTGACATCGAAATCAAGCCCTATATATTTCTGTGACCCGAAGTACATAATTTTTGTAAATTGTCTGCCAAGGCAAACAATTACTGATGACAACATTGTCATCAAATGCTGTTTTGTCCGACTTTTTGTTATTCTTTATTTCAATGATTAGTTTCTTTGGGAAAACCATGAGCAATCTACACAAAGGATCCCTTCTTGAATTAAGAATTGTGTCTAGTTTTCAGGAATGAATAGCTTTCCGGGATAAACCACGGAATTCATACCTTTTTACACCACAAACTGCAAGTAGGTTAAAACCACTAAAATTAGGAGAAATGGACCACTGATTCGAAAAAAGCAAAAATTGGGTCCAAAGTTTTTGTTTTTACAACTCTGCTTGTTCCTGGAAGCTAAGAAGATGGTGATCCAAGCACAGCAAACATTTCGTTGATGCCATCTTTAGAAAAAAACTTCATTCTTTCTTGCACAGCACTTTTCTCCATTTTTTAAAAATAAACATAATGCAGCTATTTTATGGCTACTTTCTTAGTTCCCTCCATGGGAATCCACAAGCCTTGGCTATCTTTAGAATCCCCAAAATGTAGGAAAAGTACGCAAATTTCATATGGATTACCTTTGCGGTAAAAAAGTTATGAAGGCTTAAAAGCAAAATGCTTTGAATGTCAAAAAACAGGGCTTATCATTCTCAGGGGAAAAGGCTTAGCAGCCAAGTGGTTAATGTTTGTCTAAAAGTCTAAATATATTATATAATAACAAACAATTAATTGATAGTCTAAATACACGGCAGTCATATTATTTGTAGGAATTTTTACATTCACTAGAAAATGCATTCAGCCAAGATATCAAAAACAACTTAACAATGCCTTTACTTTTACGGTATAATAATTAATTTTACTATTCTAGAAATGCATTTTTAAGTTACTTCATTGCGAATGTTGCAGATACCCTATCCTCAGGAAACTTTGGAGCATAATAAAGTATTACTGCTCATTATGGTATATGTGTCATCATCCAAATCTGAAATTGAAAACCCTGAGCCCAAGTACAATGTTGGGGCCCATATCATGTATGACAACCAACAATAAATTAATTTTAAAATTATAAACCAGTATTCTTCTAAACTTTCTATGAAAGTAGTAATCAGTATTGGAAATAAATTTAATAATTGTGTAAAAAAAGCAATGTGACTTAATTACATGACTACATTCATCATACAATACATTTTTCTTTTGTAGGGGGAAAATCCAAGGCAACAGGTTAATGAGTCCACACTATTCTCCACTACAACTGCAGAAGGACCATCAAATGCTTTAGGTGGGAGCAGTGGCCTTCCTATCACATTACACTACAAAGATGAAACCCCTGTACCATCAGCCTTGTCTGGTCTACAGTAATCATTCTCACAGGTGCCATCAACATTACTGCATCCAGCAGTGTCTTAACCTTCAACCACCATCATTGGGCCAGTGGCAACCCCTGTGCAATATCCACCAGCATCTGCACCCTAGTCACCCCTGTCTTGCCTCATTTTACAAGAAGAAGCACAGCGCTGTTGTCCACAAGACAAGGGAGAAGTGATCACAGCTCAAGGGATACAGCTCCCTTCCTAAATTGGTGAGACAGGACCCACAGTTGAGAGGGAGGTACAGGGTGCATTTGCAAATGTAAACCAAGTATGGCAAAAACGGATGGGTGAGGCAACTGGACAAAATCATTACACTGCTACAGATAAAATGTCCTTCTAAAGAAGAACATTGATGTCACTATGCAGAAGTGTGGAATTATATTTGATGTCTGTAAGTTATTGACACGGGTGCTATCAGTTATTCTAGTGTTGTATCTTTTATATATTCACATGCTTGAATAATTCCCAGTCGTTAAAGTGGGAGTCCCACGGTACCATTAGAATGCAGTATAATGTTAAAAACAGTCTGGAAAGGCCATAAAGCCTTCACTTCAACAACAAATCTTTGTCATTTTATTTAATAAAAGAGACTAAACATTTAAGCTTCAACCAATCAGGTTGTATCACCGTTAGAACACTCCTCTCAGAGGCTTCTGTATCTCATATTTTCTACTGCACGTCATGTGAGGGAGTCTCCCCTGAGCTCGGCTCAATTCAGCTTATTTCCAGTATTCAGAGAAAGTTTTTATTATATTTTAAGATGAAACTGAAGACACAAAAGTAAGTAAAGAAGTGCTTCTTTATTTCGATCATCCACTCTCCTAACTGACAATGTCATTGTCAACATTCTAATGCAAGCTCTCCCTGGAACGTTCTAAGTGGGAGCAAAAGGGGAGGGGAGGAGGGAAGGACCAAGTAGGAAAGGAGAACGAGAGACAACTAGGAGGATTACAACACATCTCCCTTCCTGGGGAGAATGGAAACTTTAAGAAATGTCAACAAGCCTATCGCCACTCCAAGTCTGTCCATTTTCTAGGCGGACCACATTCTTGCTAGTATTTATCACACGTTGTGGAGGTAGGTATTTGCTCTGCCCAGGTTGTACATGTGTGGGTTTCCTTATTATTACAGGTGTGTTGACCTTGAAGTCATGATCTTTAACACCGTGTATCTGGTCATACCAAGTCTTGTATTTCCTTTGGTGTTGTTTGATTTTCTCTTGGCTCCTCTCATGGTCAGACATAACTCTCTTCCCACCCTCCAACCATTGGGGATTCATCTTGGTGCTGGGTTCCCCTCCCTCTTAACATTACAAAAGGAGAGACCCCTGTGATAAGGTTGGGTGTAGTGTGGTATGCCCAGATGCATTCTTTTAAGGATTCTTCGATCTTGTAGCTATTGGAGATGGCTAATTGAATGTGATCCTTAACCATGCGGTTAGCTCTTTCCACCATCCCATTGGCTTTAGGACAATAGAGTGCAGTTTTTTCATGTTTTATATTTAACTCTTCTAGAAATTCTCTCATCAACTCGGAGGTGAACTGCACCCCATTGTCCGCAACCAAGGTTGTCGGTATGCCTTCAAAGAAAAATATATTTTCCAAAAAGGAGATGAGATTGTTCGTGTTGGTGGACGGTGTAAACTTGAAATTGATCCAATGAGAGGTGTAGTCTATGAGGACAAACATGAACCTCTTTTGGGGCCCCAAAATTTCCATGGGCCCAATTATGTCTATGGCTAACTTGGTCCACGGTACCTCCGGAACTTCAACAGGAGATAGGGGAACTTTATGTAGCACTTTGCTCTTGTCACTTTTAGCACAGCTGGTGCATTCTTTCACTTTCATTTCTACCAAAGAGTCCATCTTTGGAAACCAAAAGCAACTTCTGACTTTGTTTTTCGTAAGGCTCCTGCCTAAGTGTCCTTCATGAGCAAGGTCAATTATTTTATTCCTGAGGTCATTGGGTGGAACAACCTTCCCGTTGCGGTATATTCTATCTGCCATGAGGGTTAGTTCGTATCTTACTTCCCAAAAGTCTTTAATGGAATCAGAGACATCAGAGCGATTCTCAGGCCAGCCATTGATGATCAAATCTTTGAGATTATTCATGTCACTGTCATTCCTCATACTCTCTTCCCATTCTACTTTGGTTAGGGATGGAAGATGCATGGCTAATATGGGAACGTCTAATTGGTCCTCACAATGACTGACGTTGAGGGGTGCTCTCGACAAATAGTCTGCGACCACATTCTCAGGCCCAGGTAAGTATTCCACCTTGAAACAAAAGTTCTCCAAACCCAGCACCCATTTTGTAATGCGAGGGGATTTGTTGTGATTGTTTTTTGACGAGAACATGAATGTTAATGGCTTGTGGTCCGTTCGTATAACTAATTTTGTACCCCACAGGAAGAATTTGAAGTGATTCGCAGCCCAGAAGCATGCTAACGCTTCCCTCTCGATAACCGAATAGTTGCGTTCCGAGGGACTAAGAGATCGGGAGGCAAACGCTATTATGGTTTCACCATTCTCACCTCTTTGAGATAGTGTCGCCCCTAGCCCTTTATTAGATGCGTCAGTGGTTAGCATTGTCTTTTTTTGGGATCAAAAGGCCCTAAGGCTGGTGAATCCAGAATTTGTTTTTTTACTGCGTCGATCATTTTTTCATGCTTCTCCTCCCATGTAAATTCCTTACTTTTTTTAAAAGGTCACGTAAGCCATCACACAATTCCGCAAAATTCTTTACAAATTTGGCCATGTATTCGGCCAGACCTAAAAAGGATTTTAGTTCTTCTTTGTTGGTTGGGTATGGAGCGTCTTTGACTGCTTGTATCAAACTGTACTTAGGTCTGAAACCATCTTGGGAAATAGTGTGACCTAGGTAGTCTACTGAGTTCACCTTGATCTTACACTTGTCCAGTTTCACCGTTAACCCTGCATCTGTGAGTCTTTGGCACACTGAGTTAAGAACACTGTCATGTTCTTCCATGGTTGAACCGTACATTAGTATGTCATCCTGGAAGCATAAGGTATTTTTGATGCCACTGAGGATTTGTTGCATTATCTTTTGGAAAATTGCTGCAGCGGAGGCCAGGCCGAACGGCATCCTGATGAACATGTAGGCTCCAAAAGGAGAGGTAAATGCCGTCAATGGTCTAGACTCCGGGTGCAATTCCACCTGGTGATAAGCCATCGAAAGATCAATGACCGAAAAGAACTTTGCCCTCCCCATGGTGCTTAACATCTCATTTATGTTAGGAAGGGGAAACCTCTCCACCCATATATTTTCGTTGAGGCTGCGCAGGTCCACACATAGGCGGATACCTTGCCCATTAGCTCTGGACGCTAAAACTAAAGGCGCCAACCACTCTGAGGAATCTATGGGTTGGATGACCCCCATATCACACAATTTGTCTAATTCCACTTTGAGGGTCTCTCTCAAAAGGAGAGGTACAGGACGGGTTTTGTGAACAACAGGTTTTGCCCCTTGTCTGACCTTAATCTTATGTTGAAAGTCCTTCAACTTTCCTAACCTGTCTGTAAACAGCTCCGGAAAAGCAAGGCGTAAGGCACTATTGCTGTTAGGAGCTTCAACTAGAATGACTTGGTCTTTGTTGTTGGGGTCAAGTATAATCCCTAGCTCTTTCTGATGTTGCCAGCCAAGGAGATTGGCTCCGCTCTCGACTACATACACCTTACCTACAGTAGATCTCCCTTTGAAGTCAATGTGGGCTCTCACCATGCCGACCAGGGGAATGGGGTCTTTGGTGTACCCTTCAGGTGAAATGTCAGGTGAGTTTAGCGCTAATTTACTACCACACAGGGAATTCTCAAAGTCCGTAATATTGATTAGGGTAAAAGGAGAACAGGAGTCTGCATACATTTCTATAGGCCTATTGTCAATATACACTGTACATTTGGGATAATTGGGTTTGGCGGACTCATCACAGTCTTTTAACTGAAAAACAAATTTAGCAGGTGGTTCCCTTTCCTCACTAACCATTTTTACTGTATTGTATTCTCCATCTCTACAAACTCTGGCGAGGTGACCTCTTCTGTTACACTTTTACATGTGACACCCCGCGCAGAACAGAAAGGACTGTTGGCCAAATGGTTGTTGCTGCCGCATCGAAAGCATTTGAAACCTTGTCCATCTTTTGTGGGTCTTAAGGTAGGTACCGCTTTTGTAACTCCTTTGACTTTGAGGACTTCACTGTTTGAAACTTCTGCTTGGACTGAAGCCACCACTTCTTCCTTTATTTTCATTTCTTTTATGCATTTGGCTGTATGTTCTATAGATTGCGCGAGAGCAACTGCTTCTCTCAAGGTCGGATTTTTGCAAGTAGTTTTTCCTGTACTCTGCTACTGTTAGTGCACCTGACCAATTGATCCCTTATCAGGGAATCATTTAGATCTCCAAACTCGCATAACTGAGTGAGTCCTCTAAGCGCTGCAATGTAGTTGTTGATGGACTCACTTTTACCTTGCACTCTGCTAAAGAACTTATGGCGTTCGAGGACAACGTTGACTTTGTCCCCAAAATGTGCCTCCAATTTCATGAGAGTGATATCATACACATCTGAGTCATCATCATCTTCCAAATCGGGCTCAGTAAGTGTTTCGTACACTTTGCGACCATGGACACCTAAATTATGTAATAGAATGTGCTGTTTGCGCATTGCAGAGAATTTTTCTCCCCCCATGGCAAGTAGATACGACTCGAATAATTTTGTCCAGTCCTTCCAATGAATTTCAGGATCTCCGCACTCATTTAGAAACGATGGTGGTTGACTTATGCCAGGAGTGCCCATGGTGAGAAGCAAGGTTTAAGGAGTGAGGATAGTAAGGACAATGGTGTGTAAAAAAAAAAAAAAAAAAAAAAAAAAGTGTATGTCACTGCAAAGCACAAACTAGATGGCCACCCACAATGATGAGGAAGGTGTGTGTGTCACCGCAGGAGAGGCTGGCACACAGTATAATTTGCAACGTAGAGGAGAGGTGAATGTGTCACCGCAAGGCACGAACTTCCTAGCAGCCAGAATGAGGAGAGTAGGCATACAAAAGGAAAATTCTTACTTGGCAGAAGAGCAGGTTTTGTAATATGGAATTGAAGGCAGATAAGTGCTTGCAGAGGGAACTGGTACACGAGAGGTGTAATGCCGATCTTGACCACTGGGGCACTGTAATGCTGACAGGAACTGCACGGACGTCGAGATCTGGAGTGCTGACAGGGATTATATGCGCTGACAGGATCTGCGTGGACGTCGAGATGTCAGGAAATAGATGCGCCGGAACTCAGCTGCAGCCAGGGTCACATGAGCGGACATCGAGATCTGGAGTGCTGAGAGGAATAAATGCGCCGGAGCTCGGCTGCAGCCAGCGTCACACGGAGTCTTCACGGCAGGGTAAGACTTTGAAGTCCGGCCTCACTGGGGTAGTACCACTGCCGAGAGACTTTGAAGTACCTGGTTCCAAAGTAGAGTACCGCGGAGTCTCTCACAGCGGGGACACTCTACGGAAACAGGCGTCACGCTGAGGAATGGAGAAGGTGAGAAGTGTGGGGGAACCCAAATCCCGCAGCTCATGAGCAGCCCAGTCACCACAGGATCCGGAGTCAAGGAGAAGTTGTTGGGGAAACACGGAGACTCCTTACGTGATAAGTGGTGCAATAACAAGTCCTCGACCCTGCTGCAAGGCGTGTCAAAAATCCTCAGCAAAGGTGGTCTGTAAATATCCTAGGTTTCAGCTGGAACAGCACTCTGGCAAATGGAGGGATCGGGTGACGGCCAGCACTGAAGTCAACTGGAGTGAAGCTTTAAGTCGGAGAGAGTACTGAAGAGGGGAGATGATCGATTGCCCCCTGCGCAGGATCGTCGCCAGTATTATATTTTAAGATGAAACTGAAGACACAAAAGTAAGTAAAGAAGTGCTTCTTTATTTCGATCATCCACTCTCCTAACTGACAATGTCATTGTCAACATTCTAATGCAAGCTCTCCCTGGAACGTTCTAAGTGGGAGCAAAAGGGGAGGGGAGGAGGGAAGAACCAAGTAGGAAAGGAGAACGAGAGACAACTAGGAGGATTACAACAGTTTTCTTCCATCTTCTTTATACTACTAAATAGCATGTACTTCAAATATGACTCTACAATGTCAGAGCAAGTAAAAAGTTATTTGTGACCATGTGGGACCTGTGGTAAGAAAAGGCATCATTCAGAAGATTAGCACAAGGCTTGCATTTACTGCCTCTATCCATCCTACAAAGTGAAGGTATGTCGTACCTGTAGGAGGCTGCCTCAGTATAGAGGGGCTTATTTCAATGTCCACCATCACAGAAACGGGACCGACAGACCTTCGGTCAGTGGTCCTGACTGTCTAATCACGATGCGACTGCACATGGTGTGGTCACATACTCTCATACTAAACCGGCCATAACACAAGCTCCCATAGAGGAATCGTAGTCTGTGTTCATCCCTGCACCCCGTGGCAGACACGTCAAGGTGCCTGCCACAAGATGTAGGTATCAACAAGGGGGCACCTATGGCATCCCCTCGGCCCCCAACCAGAGGCCGAAAACAGACGAGGGCCCTGCTAGAGGGCACCAGACACGCTTTCCAACAAGGTTTCCATGTCCGAAAGGCTGGCATATAAGCCCTGCCGGAAACTGTGCATCATAATACAGAAGGCGGAAATGCCTTCCATTTGGATTACGGGCCAGTCTCCGACTGGCAGACGGGCTCCTGGAGCCTGTTGGAAGCCAGCCGCAATGACCGGCAGGTCTTACTTCCGACTGGCTTTAACATAATAAGCCGGTCGGAATTGAAACCGACCTGAGGTCGGAGGCTTTCCGACACTCATCGTAATCGGCCCCATAGTGTCTACCTGTTGTGAGGCACTGTGCACTGAGTCCAGGAAGCCCTTAGTAATAGTGTTTAGGTCCTCGATAACCAAAGCACTCAAGGGGTATCAGAAGGGTGTAAAGGGGGTGCATTTACCACAATAGTAAGTCAGTAAGCCTTCTCTCAAGAAAGACCACACACGTGTTTATGAAAATACTTTAGTATTTATTATCACACCACTAAGAATTAACTTGGCTTTTCACCTACCCGGAGCTATCAGATACACACAAGAAATACTTAAAAAACAGGTAAGTAACATAAAACAACACATGGAGCCCTATGGGGGGGGGGGGGCTAAACCATATACTAAGAAAGTGGTATGTGAGGTAAGTACCAAAGCAAGGCTGATACCAAAGGATGGAGAAGCCCAGGGGAAGCATGAAACCACCCAAGGTGATTAGCTACAGAGCCCAAGGCGCCCGAGTGCAGAGTGGTTACACCGGGTCAAACGTCCATAGGATAACACAGGGTAAGTCACGGTTGGTATTTTCTTGTTTCAGGGCCCTTCCCAAAGGACCCGGAGGACACAAATTGGATCAAGGGAAGTTGGAGAGCCACCTCACCCGTGGATACCCAGAGAACTAGGATACCTACATCAGGGAGCCCGGGTGCATAGGTGTGAAGTGGTGTCGGAACCAGGCGTAGGAGCCAATGGAGGGTCTTAGAAGTCCGGCAGCTACAGCGACTCATGGACCAGGACGGTGGAACCCAAACATGGATTCCGGACAAGAAGTACCTGAAAGCAAAGGGGACAGAGTCCAAACCACCAGGAGGTTTCCAGGAGGAGCAGGAGCACAATGCCACCCCTTGTCGGAGATACTAGCTGTAGCACAACGGTGTTGATGAAGCAGCTGTGGAGCCCAGGTGATGATGCAGGATCCCAGGAGTCGTCCACGAGCTGTCCCATGATGGATGAAAAATCCAGGAGGGTCCATGGCCAGTAGGACCACCAACAAGCCTTGGCAACTGTCGGGTCAATGGAAAAGATGCTTTGTTGCAGACCAGCAAGGTCTGTGAGACTAACCCAGCAAGGGTAAGTCAGGGCCGGCCCTCAGCATGCAGGAGAGCCAGCAGGAATCGTTGGAGCCCCCTCGAGGACCCCCTGGCAGCAGGCACAGGGAAGCCTCAGCAGCACACAGAAGATTGAGGCCCACGGTGTAGGGGATGCAGGCAGGATGTCGTTCTTGGAGCTGTGCGATGCTTGAGGCTGGGGCTTCTTGGAGCTCGAAGATCTTCAGTGAAGAGAGTCAACAAGCCTTGGCAGCGGCAGACAGACGCGTTGCACAGGGATGCGGTTCAGGTCGGCTGGAGAAGGATTACAGTCTCCCAAATTGTAGGAAAGACAGGTCAGGCCTCCGTGGAACAAACAAACCATCACCTTTGTTGCAGAGCGGGGAGATGTCCGTGGGACAACAGGATCAGCAAACCGGCCGTTGATGTTGTGGTGCCTGCAGATGCAGGGAAGTGACTCCTTCACTCCAAGGGAGATTCCTTCTTGCTTGGATGCATGCGGAGTCCTTGCTGACTCGGAGAATGCACAGCCACGGAGTTGCAGAACCTTAAAAGAGCATGCAGACGAAGTTGCAGCAGGAATCTTCCCACCAAGAGCAATCTTGTCTTTGGTCCTGGCTCGATCCAGCAGCAGAGTTCCAGTGTCCAACAGCAGAAGTGTCTTCAGACATGTCTTGACAAATCTTGATGCTCATGCAGGGGTACCCTCAGAATTAGAACCATGCACCCTGCCCTTGGACTGAAGGACCTACTAAGGGGTGACCTATAGGTTTAAAGTGCAGTGATCGGGATATAAGGAAAGCCTTCCATCTAAAGTGAAAGGTGGATGCACCATTTCACACAGACTGCGTTGGCATCTCTGCAGAAACAGTTCGCATGGACTCCCATGGGTGGCACAATACATGCTGCAGCCCATGAGAGACCCCTGGTGCACCAATGCTCTGGGTACCTCAGCACCATATACTAGGGACTTACAGTGGTACCCCAGTATGCCAACTGTGGGGGGCACAAAGTACTTACCAGGAAATTTAGAGGAGAGAGCACTGCCACTGGGGTCCTGGTCAGCAGGATCCCAGTGAACTGCTGTCAAAACACACTGCCACAGGGCAAAAAGTGAGGGTATCTACGCCAGAAAGATCCCACTTTCCTACAGTACCTTTTCTTCCAAAACCCTGAAGGACAGAGTGGGGAGGCTGCTGCTGTGGCTCCAGAAGCTTAAGGCTAAGAAGGACCCTGTTTCTGAGGATGACAGTAAGGATTCTTCCTCATCCTCCAGGAAAGTTTACAAAAGGGAGAGGTCAGAAGTTCGCTCTCCCCATGAGCCTCCCAGGAGAGCTACTGAAAAAAAGACCCACCAGAAGGAATGAAGTTCTTCAGAAAAATCTCATAGGGAAAGTAGTCACTCAGAAAAACATTCTCAAAAATATAACAAACATGTTTTTTCTTAAAACAAAAGCCTGAAAAATCACAATCTGAGCCTCCTACACCTCTACCTCATATTTTCCACAAATTCAAAAAACCGTCGCCGGCACAGTCAACGGAGAGATTGTCAACGAGTCCACCATCGACGAAGAAATAGTCTACTACACCGCCGAGGATGACTACGATGGCAACTACGACTGTGACAACTGGCCAAGCAAGTCAACGCAGTCTCCTCCTCCTGCTTCAACACCCTCTGCATGCTTCGCAAGATCTACAGGTGGATCCCGACAGACACAAGAAGAACAGTCACCCAGGCCCTCGTCAGTAGCAGACTAGACTATGGGAACGCCCTCTACGCGGGAGCCCCGGCCAAGCTCATCAAGCGACTGCAACGCATACAAAACGCCTCCGCACGCCTGATCCTCGACGTACCACGACACAGCCACATCACCCCCCACTTGAGGAACCTGCACTGGCTCCCCGTCGACAGGAGGATCACCTTCAAACTCCTCATCCACGCACACAAGGCACTCCACAAAACTGGCCCAGCCTACCTCAACAGACGACTCTTCTTCTACGTCCCCAACCGCCAGCTCCGCTCCGCCGACCTCTCCCTCGCCACCGTCCCTCGCATTCGAAGAACAACCACCGGCGGCAGATCCTTCTCACACCTCGCCGCCAAGACCTGGAACACCCTTCCACTAAGCCTACGACAGACCCAAGACCTGCTGACCTTCAGGAGGCTACTCAAGACCTGGCTGTTCGACCAGTAGCAGCATCCCCACCCCCCTTCCCTCTCCCCAGCGCCTTGAGACCCTCGCGGGTAAGTAGTGCGCTCTACAAATTCTGTGATTGATTGATTGATTGATTGATTGTCATCGGATCACTGTTGACGACAACCACATCGTTGACGATACAATCTACAGCGCCTATCCTGTCGATGGTCAAACTGGTCTCTGCTTCGTCGACGAAGACAACATCATCGAAGGCGACATCGATCCCAGCGGCAGTGCTGGTGAAAGCGATGATGACGACATTGCCGAAGAGAGCAAGATTTCAGGAGAGACCAAAAGAGATGGGAAAAACTACATACCTAATACCAGAGCATACATCCCCAAGCATAAGCTCACCTTTACCACCCAGTAATATACTGGATGAGGTGACTAGGAGAATTAAGGTCCTTTTGAGGTCACACACAGTCCGTCAGAACTGCATGTCAAATACCAGCAGGAGAATGATGAAGAGGAAGAAGGTTAATATGGCCAAGAAAACTTTCACCCTTAACAAGAGGGTTTACATTACCAGTAACAGTCTCAGGAGGACGTGGTATGCATACCAAGGGCATTGGTTTCAGACTTACAAACTGATGCTGATGGATTACCATAAACGCTTTCCGCCTACAACCACTTCACCCAGACAGGTGACTTCGCCTCCGAAGACTCCTCCAGAGCAACCCTCCTCTCCACAAACCTAAAAAAAAAAAAAAACAGCAGCTGCCTCCGCATGGCATAACCCACAGTTTACAACAGTGCCTGTGCATGATACCTCATCTTCAGATGACAACAGGAAAGAGGAATAACTTCCAAATGTCCACACTGAGAGGACTGATTACCTCATTCCAATACCGACAATACCCAACACCACCACTCACGGATTCACCCCCTGAATACATAGGAGGTTTCTATAAACTCCTGGAGAGAGCGGCAAAGAGGTTTGATCTTCCCATGATGACGAAGCAAAACGATTGCTTCTTATATGACTTTAAAGAACACTTCAGGAAGAGCATCGGGCTATTCTCATTATAGATTACATCTAGGAAGAAGGAATAAAGAAAAAAAATATAAAGCCCTGGAAGATTCTCCTGCCTGCCTCATTGGGCATCCCAAAACTGAAAACTGACTCTGTAATCACCCAAGCGGCACAGCGCAGTTCTAAGAATCCATCTGCACCAAACTCCCCAGTTCCTAATTAAGAAGGTAGACGCATGGACAACATTGGTCAACGTTTTTCTTCAATGTCAGCACTCACGGTGCGAGCAGCAAACTCTTTGGCAGTGGTTTGAAGATATGACCGCTAAATGTGGTCAGACTTCGCACTGTATCTTAACCGCTTCCCATATGATGTTAAAGCTGAGGCTAAGAATATCGTACAGGAATGAGAACGTACCTCCTCCAAAATCATCGACTGCGCCATCGATATTGCGTCCACAAGTTTAGGACAACAGGCATGCTCAGCAGTCCTACAGAGGTATGGTTGGTTGAAAGCCACTTCCTTCAGACCAGAGGTGCAAAGTAAGATTCTGGACCTCCCATGTGACAGCGAAGCCCTCTTTGGGAAACACATTGACAACGCCTTCCAATCGATAAAACGGACAATGATACTGCCAAGTCACTGGGTACCCTGCAGTATCGTAAAATATGTTTCCTGGCACACGAGGTAGAGGGCAATTATCATACAGAGGGAATTATTAGCAACACAGATACCCATCATACCAATTTGGATCCCTACAGTTTCGTCTGCAGTACCAGCAGCGGCAGCCTCGTAAGGCAGCCTACACGAGGCAAACCTAGAGAGGAAGACTTGGTTGTCAGGGCAAAGACACAAGTGGTTGACAGGGACGAATTACAGGCACCGGCTACATCTCCATTCCCTCAGAGGCAAAATATCCAATCACCTTCACAAATGGACCAATTTGACCACACACTAGAATTCATTCAAAAACCACCTCTAACTCTGCCACAAAAGTCCCTGCCAAAACATCTGCATCTTCTCAGGTTAGAAGTCCAGACCATGCTCAGCAAAGTGGTCCTAGAACAAGTCCCTGGAAACTAGAAGGGGAGAGGTTTTTATTCCTGTTTCTTCATAGTCTGGAACAAGTCAAGGGAATGGAGACCTATCGTGGACTTTAGAAAACTGAACAAATATCTCAGGAAACAGACATTTTTCATACTCACGCTCTAGGATATCCTACAACTTCTAAACCAGGGAGATTATATGACAAAATTAGATCTCCAAGATGCATATTTTCATGTCCTGATACATCCACAACATTGAAAATTCTTAAGATTCGCAGTCGCTGGTAGCCATTATCAGTTCAAGGTCCTTCCATTCGACCTCAAATCCACCCTGTGCATTTTCACAAAGTGCCTGGCACCAGTAGTGAAGAAAAACACCAAGTCTTTCCATATCTCGACAACTGGCTGGTCAAAGCACCTTCCCATCAATCCACACAGAGATCGACCAACACCTGCTTACATCTTTTCAGCAAATTGGGCCTTACGCAGAGTCTGGAAAAGTCAGCCCTTCAGCCACCCCAGTGGATAACGTCCTAGGGGCTATACTGGACACAGTGCTGAACAAAGCATATCCAGCTCCAAAAAGATGGACAAGATTACTGCACTTGGCCCATCCAGTGCACAAAAAAAGTCACTTTCTGTTCGCTTCTCCAAATTCCTGTTAGGGATGATGTCCTCATGCATTCCTTTGGTATTATTCTGCAGCCCTTCGAATGAGTCAGTTGCAAGAGGAACTGGACAGGCAATGGATCCAAATGCAATGCTCTTTTGACGATATGGTTTGCATCACCTTGTAAATACGCTCAGCTCTGTCCTGGTGGATTAAAGAGGCAAATCTCTTAGCAGGCCTAATGTTCTTGCCCCAAGTTTCCTAGTTGGTAATCACCACCGACGCTTCCTTAGAGGGTTGGGGAGATCATCTGCAATATTTACAAATCAGCGGCAAATGGGAGCGGTCTCAGTTGCTTCTCCACATCAACCTGCTAGAACTCAAGCTGGTACATCTAGCCTTACAAGCCTTCCTGCCCGGGATACAAAATTCTGCAGTGCTCATCCGCACAGACCACACCCTGACCATACACTATATAAACAAGCAATGTGGCACAACATCTCAAGTGGTGTCCCAGGAAACGCAAAGTATTCTGAAGGCAGAACATGTGCCAGGAAAGCAAAATGTCATAGCAGACACACTGCGCAGGATGAGAAGTCGTTTACACAAAGGGGAAATCAATCAGAAAGTCCTGGAGGGAATTTTGCATCAATGGGGCAGACTGAATCTGGACCTGTTTGCAACCTCCCAGAACCATAAATGCTGATTCTACGCAAGCCGGGATCCACAACCAGGGTTGTGGGAGAATGCGTTTTCGATCGCATGATCTGGAATCTTTGCCTAAGCTTTTCCTCCGACTCCTCTCCTCGCAAGGGTTCCAATGAAGATGAATGCAGACCCCTGCAAGATCATTCTCATCGCTCTGAGGTGGCGACGATAACACTGGTTCACAGAGCTACTTCACCTATCAGAGAGACAGCACATCCATCTGCAACCACTTCTGTCTACTGACAATGAGTCGAGGCCAAGTACTTCATCTGGATTGGAAATCCTTACACTTGTCAGCTTGGCTCCTGAGTTCAATGAATTTGAACATCTGAACATCCTATGAGAATGCAGGGATATTTTGGCCAGAGCTCGTGCAGATAGTACACACAAGACTTACAGTCTTAAATACACGCAGTTTTGAATCTCAGCGGTCCAACGTGCACCCAGTTTCATTTACAACAGAAGAAATCCTTCCTTATTTACTACATCTGGCGTGATCAGGTCTAGCTCATGCTTCCATTAAAGTTCACCTAGCTCCCATATCCCACTTCAGCAGATCAGCGACATCACCATAGTTGTGGTCTAGCAGACCCATTAAACAATTTCTCAAAGGTCTATTTAGGGTCTTTCCGCCAGTGAGACATCCTCCCCCACTCAGGCAACTAAACACTATGCTTTCTCAACTAATGAAAGGCCCATTCGAGCCTAAACACTAAGCGGACATAAAATTACTGTCTTAGAAAGTGGCTCTCCTCTTGGCACTGACATCAGCAAGACGGGTTGGTGAAATACAGGCTTTCACCATTCAAGAAACTTTCCTACAATTTGGAAAAGAGAGCGATTCTGCTAACAAATCCAAAATTCATTCCATAAGTTCCATCGGACTTCCACTTAAATGAAGTGATAATTCTAAAGACTTCTTTCCCAAGATTGCTGCAGAAAGGCCATTGCAATCTTTGGATGTCAAGAGATGTCTATAATTGTACCTTGACAAAACAAAACAAAATCCAATCAATTTTTAGTAGTATACAGTGCTCATAGAAAGGGTTATCAACTCTCGATACAGAGCATAGCAAGATGGATAACTAATCGCATACAATTTTGTCATCAAAAAGCTAGCACACCACTACAAACAAATGTGTAAGGTCATTCAACCAGAATTATATCGACTTCGATAGTGTTGTTTGCCGGTGTGTCTACTCAAGATATCTGCAGAGCAGGGACCTGGAATAATAGACACACCATTACGCAGCACTACTGCTTGGATTCCACAGTTCACAGAGATGTGGCAGTGAGCCAGGCGCTATTACGGCATCTTTTCCAGTGAAGGTGAGCCATTGTAGTAAGTGGACCCCAGTATCCTCAGATTTATTACACACATTTTACATTGTTTATATGTGTGTATGTATAAATATATAGATAGATATATGTACAAATCTATTCTGATGTCCATACAAAAAATTTGCTATTAAAATTGCTATTGATTCTGATTCAAACATGTGAATCTATGAAAGATCTAATACTGGAGTAAGAAAATAGGTTACTTAACTGTAACTGTAGTGCTCCAGTATCGGAATCTTTCATAGATTCACATGCTACCCACCCTCCTCCCCGAGAGGCTCACCTTCTCTTTAATATTGTACTTATTCACACTCCTGCTCTAAAAATCTGAGAGACAGAAGCCTCTGAGAGGAGTGCTCTAGAGGGTGATACAACCCGATTGGTTGAAGCTTAAACGTTTAGTCAGAAATATGTTACTAAAGTGAAGGCTTTATGGACTTTCCAGCCTATGTTTAACATTACACTGCTTTCTAATGGTACTGTGAGACTCCCACTTCGATAATAGGGAATGATACAAGGATGTGAATCTACGAGAGATACCAACACTGGAGAACTTCGGTCACAGGTATGGAACTTATTTTCATCTTGCTTCTGCTATCTGTGGCCAAACGCCATCTTCTGCCACCACCGCCTGCAACATCTCAGGGTGATGTAAAGCACAACAGTGCCACACATTGCTGGGCCTGACAAACAGCCGCCCCCTATTCCAGATTCTGTCTTCCAATAGCCACCACATAGGGATGATTTTGTAGGTCCAGCTGATGCCAACACTGAGAAACCAACCACCAAGAAAAGGACATACTAATGTCATCCAGTGAGCGTTGATCTTTGTACATTCATGTCAACCAATCTAGATGATGGTTAAACATTTACCTTACTTCTCTAGACTTCGCTGTCTGCATTTTGACTTTAAGCACCTATACATCAACCATTACCATTCCCTCATCCTCTGAAAAGCTATAACATATAGAAATGTAAATACTTGAAAATAAAAGTAGTTAACAAAAAGAAAGTTTGTATTATATTTTGTGTATTTGAATGATTTGTGCTAAAATATCTGAACTTTTTTATACAATGTTTGTCTTTCTCTGAATGTTTTTTCTACAGAAACTTTTGACGTGACAATCAAGCATCTCAAATTAAAACCGACAATGCATTATGTTAGGTAAATATAGTTATAAGTATTGCTACATTGTGAAATGGCATTAACATATTAAGTAACCAAACAGATTAAATATTAAATTTAAAAATAGGAAACTTTAGTTTTGAAACAAGCTAGCCATATATTACATAGACATTGCTTTTGTATGCATAATATTTCTTTATAGACATACTGGGTTTCCAAAATAACACTGCTTATACAGACTAAATCAAACACACATGTAACATGTCTCAAGAAGGGCTTGAATCATATAATTTAAATATTTTACTGTTGATTTCTAAACAACAGCAGTGAAGTTTTATTATTGGATAATTATTTCAAAATAATTAGTCCATATTCATGCTATCGTTAAATCAAAGTAGTTTACAAGTATTCAATATTATGTATTTTAACTATAATGATCACAAAGCATTGTTAGTATTTTATTCACATCTTAATTAATAATGCACATCTTTGAGAAATGTATTATAGACTACAGCACAACAATGACCTATATTGATTTAAAACAAATTAGGTCTGTATATATGTGACAGAAACAGTACATGTCCCTAATTGCTAAATTCATGTAGGCGTTTTACTTGTAAGCAAGAAACTGTTTGCTATTATAATGTTGTAATCACTAATTTCTACTTTCAGTTTATTTCCTGAAAGCTGTGTCTGTCTACATACAGTAAGCCCTCTATTTCCATGTGGAGTTTGGCTTGTTGATTGGTAAAGGCAAAATTTGTTAGGTAATATATACAAATAACTTGAAAAAATAACATCCTGCATGGCTGAGTGTTGGAACAACATATCCATAAGCACTTGCGTTCAAACAATGTGCATGCACCTACTACTTTATAGCTTTTCATTTTCAGTGTCTCATCAAAGTGCGGTGTATCTACACATGAACCCATAGTAAGGCAGCAGATGGCAATGTGAAAAGGCCTATTAAGAAACAAAATTAGAATTATGCATGCAAAAGTATAAAATGCATTACAAGTCAACTATAACGGTTTAAAGGAAATGAAAACATTGATAGTCTAATTGTAACATGAAACCTATACATACACTTGAGTCTTGATTCTAAATAATGTTTAAAAGTGCATCAACATACATATTGCCAAGATGGACATGTTTGAGTGTGTTCAATAATTTGCAACAACAAACAAGTATTATTTTACAATGACATTTATTTAAACAGTGGCTCTAATTCAGTGAATAAACTACAATACCATTCAACATGGATGAATTTAACTTTGGTAAAAAAATATACTATATCAAATCAAGTACGACTTCACAGTCCTCTCCCTCATCACAGTCATAATGCTGTCGTCCAATTTCACCCTCAAGTTTTGCCTCGTACTCATCATCAGTGATGAATGATATGTTTCTCTGTTGGACAATGTTGTGCAGCATACACAGATTGGGGTGCCCATTTGCCAGACCTCACAGTCCACTGACTGTGATTAGAAAGACAACAACTTTACTACGTACATGTTCTAAAGTTTAAAGGCAGTTCATCGAAAGCGTTTGCCCCATGCCTAACTTCGAACAGGATTCTGATTCAAACAAAAAATGCAACAGTGATGCACTACTTGAACAAACAAGGAGGCACCAGGTCAAGGACTCTATCATTAGATGCTTAAGCAATTTGGCATTGGTTCATGGCAAGACATTTAACAAATGCAAGCAATTCATTTGCTAGGTCTTCAAAATTGTCAAGCGGAGCTCCTAAACAAAGGCTACATAGACAATCATGAATGAGAACTAGATGAGTCAGTCTTATTCAATGTTTGGGGTTCTCCCAACAAATTTCAAACCATCTACTCCTCTAGAAACCCTTTTGGCTTCCTCAGGATTGTGAAACTCTTCTACAGACCTCCCATTTAGAAAACATGCACCAACGGTGAAAATGTTGATGACTGTCGACGGCTGCAGTCTCTGCATTCATCATCAAGATTAATATCAATGACTATGGCGAACACCGCTTTATTGACGAGACCATCAATGAGCATTGCATTGACTAGGCCATCAACATTGAATCCGTCAACGACCGACTCATGTCCATTAACAAAATCGTTGACCAATATATTGAAGACGAAAGCGTAGACAGCAGCACCTTCGATGAGTGAACCTGTACTGTCAATGCCATCAGCAGAACCAAAGACCTTTTTACAGCAAAGAAAGCCATTGACAGCACTGTTAACGGGTTAGTTGATGAGACTAACTGAGGTTTAATATAGGGCAGACCAAACTTCCCAAAGCCAGGTGTCTCCTTTACTACCCGTTCAGCTTCTGGAACTGGGAGATATGGACAATGATGATTATGGTACATTTGGCTTTGCAAGTAGCCCTTCCCAACTCCATTTAAAATGTCAGGACACAGATTTGGAGGATGACCAGTAAATAGATTAATTGCAAGTGGATTTCTCATTCAAACATAAGGATCACACTGATTCAAAGTCTTACAAGGAATTCCAAGAGTAATACCCTTATGAGGATACTTTTGAAGAACAAATGTTTAGAGCGCCTATGATGTTGGCCCCCATTGCTCTGATTACGGATCTCAGACACATGTTTCAGGAATACTACAAAAGATTTCCAAAAAAGAGAAGACATAACCCAGTGGGCAAATCAAACAGCAGCACCTTCAGTTGTCATGTCTTTGCATTCTCTTCTGCTACATCTGCAAGAAAAAAAATCCCACTGTTCACAAGAGTGTTCCCCCTCACCCACGTCTGCTGGGCCCTAGCACCATACATGATGACTACGTGGATGATGATAATGATGAAACTGAGGAAGGTGAAATAATACAAGATCAGTTCACTATCGGAGATGAGTGGGATGATTATGTTGCACCAGTATCATCTATAGAGATATTGTTAGGGTATTTCCATTCACTGTTACAATTTAGTTCAGGACTGGTATGGCCAGTTACTAAATATACCTCTTTTTAATAACTGTAGGCAATCTACTGTGTCCAGCAGAAGTGACAAGTCAGAATAGTAGGCTACAAAGTTTTAGTTCTCTATTATCCCATTTCCCATTGCATGATGCCACCACTAGCGCGCTTATTCATCTGTGTGTGGTCTTCGGTGGAAGCGTTGAGAGACGGAAGAGTGCATTGCTCCCACTAGACCTTGAGTACATATTTAGTGTTATCTGTCAGCCTGCCTAAGCCACTGTATCATCCAGTCTGAGCAACAGAATCTGACAGTATCTTGTTGTGTTCTCTAAAGCTTTATAGAGAAACAGGTTTTAATCTCTGACCCCTGACACTAAGGACTCATTCAATGTGCCAACGCAAATCAGAAAACCAGTTCAACTGCAACCCATACACAACGCACTCAGCAATGTTTGCTCAATTTTCTTTTCAGGTAGCAAGTAGTCCTATGAGATATGACCGGTAATGTAACACTAAATCCTCTTTCATAAATGAACAATGCACTCAAAGATCACTAGATACACATTTTAACACCAAAACCCATGTCTAGTGCACATAACATGAATTGTTGCCACAATGAATATGAACTGTAAGGCTGCAAGGAAGTTCATGAGTAACATATACAGTAAAATATGCTGCAACATTATTGCTATGAAAGCTATAGCATTAACACCCTCATCCACTGCTCCTAAGCGCTATACTAGTACTAGCATATTTGTAGCACATTATTAATGGAAGCCTGTTTTGAATTTCAAAGGTGGTTTGCACCTGCATACCTTCTTACAGTACAAGTTCCATTTTCTGTTCACAAAGGCAGCTGTATGTGCTCATGTTAAGCACAGTGCTACCAGCTAGGAAGTCAGTGTAGGTTGAGTGCTTCACAGTGTCAGTTTAGACAAGTGTGCGGCTGTTTCTCTGTCCTTCCATTACCTGGTGTTAAAGTGTTCTTTGACTTTTAACTCTATATCTGTTTTTTATAGATTAATCCAAGCTTTGTTGAAGCCTTTTAAAATAAATATTCAACAAAGAATGGCATAATGCCGTATCCCCAAATTTCACTCTATCAGACAGTGTTCTCTTGTAAAGACAACAAATATTTAACACATAGTTATCAGCATTCTAGAAACTCTCCTTTCATAATGATGGAACATATAAATGACCAAATGCAATGAATATATGCATGTATCTTGATTATCAGGAACTGAACAAAATGAAAAGAATGTGCATCGGATTCATTCACACGTGTTCACTTTTGATTAATTAACACGTCGTTCATAAAGCGAGAAGTCAGGCCCTTAAGGGAAAAGACAAAACATGATATTTACAACAATCTCGGAGCATAGAAGTAATTAAAAAACAGAGGTCAGTTTAGTGAAGCTCGATAATAACACTGCATTCTGAATTAACTGCAATGAAACTAGAGATAGATTGTTAAAACAAGACACCAGAATGTTTTCACGACCCATGGTAGCGCTGGACTTGCAGGATGCCTAATTCTACATCCCCGTCCCGCCTGCCCACAGACGCTACTTACGGTTCACAGTGGGTCACAAGCATTCAGTTTGCAGTGCTCCCTTTTGGCCTCACCAGCACCCCCGGGTATTCACCAAGGTGATGGCAGTAGTTACAGCATATCTGCGGATGTCAGGGGTGCCAGTCTTCCACCACCTTCACGAGTGACTATTTAAGACGGGCGTGCCCCAGGCAGTCATCAACCACCTCTGGAATATGGCAAATCTCTTGTCATCTTTGAGGTTCATTATCAACATGCCAAGGTCACACCTGACTCCTTCTCAGATGCTCCCCTTGATCAAGGCCAATTTGGACATGGTTCGGTTCTGCCCCTTTTCTCCGGTAAAAAGAGTTTGGATTCCAGTGAAGTTGACCCTGAGGCTGCTTGGGTTGATAGCCTCCTGCATCTTGCTGGTTGAGCGCACCAGGTGGCAAATGCGGACTCGGCAGTGGGAACTGAAGTCTCAGTGGGCCCAACATCAAGGGAACCTCTCCAAGCATGTCGCATTTCGGAGTAGACCTGCAGTGGTGGTTACAGGACCACGATTGGGACAGCGGCAAACCCCTCTCCCTGCCTCTCCAAGAGTTGACAGTGGTGACTGACGGATCTCTTCTGGATTGGGGCAACCACCTGGGAGAAGTTGAGATCAGAGGCCTCTGGTCTCCGGCAGAGTGCTGGCTCCATATCAACCTTCTGGAGCTGGGAGCCATATACTTGGTCTGAAAGCCTTCTTTTCAACCATCAAAGGGAGGCTGGTACAAGTATCCACTGACAACACCACCTACATGTGGTACTGCAACAAACAGGACGGAGTGGGGTCACAGACTCTGTGCCAGGAGGCCTTGGGCCTCTGGAAGTGGCAGGACCACCAAGGGATTTTCCTGGTGGTGAACCACCTGGCAGGATGGTTGGTTGATGAGCTTGGTCATTGGCACCTAGTGGATCACAAGTGGCAGTTACCCCCTGAAGTGGTACAAGGTCTCTTCCAAGAATGGGGAGAAACTTGGCTCGATCTGTTTGCCACTGACAAGAGCGTGCCGTGTCAGCACTTCTGTGCATTGGGGTTTCCAAGGCATCTCTCGCTTGGAGATGTGTTCTACATCGAGTGGAACTCAAGACTCCTGAATGCCTTCCCCCCCCCCCGATACCACTCCTGCCCGAGTTCTCAAAAAGATCAGGACCAATTGGTTTGAAGTCATCCTAGTGGCTCTTGATTGAGCAAGGAGAGTGTGGAATCAGAACTCCTGGACCTGGCAATGTGTCCTCGATCAGGCTGCCTCTCCAGGAGGATCTACTGAAACAGCAGCAAGGCAGCATTTTGAACCCAGGCCTTCGCCCTCTCCACCTTCATGCTTGGGGATTGAGCAGGGCAGCTGAACACCTTCGACCTTCCTCCGGAGGTGGTTGATGTCATTTTGGCAGCCAAGTGTTCCTCAACAAAAACTTTACACGTCAGTCATTGGGACAAGTTTGTGGTTTGGTGTGACACACGCCAGATTGACCCCCTTGAGCCCAAACTCTGACGTTTTGTTGTTTGTTTTGTCCCTAGCCTGGTATGGCCTTGCTCTGGGCACAGTTAATGGGTACCTTTCGGTCTTTTTGTGGTTGCCGAATCAGCCTTCTTTGTTTAAATCTCCAGTTGTTATGCACTTTTTGAAAGGTTTACATTTGTTGCCTCCCTCGCTCTGTCATGCCGTAGTGAGACCTTAAGTTGGGTCACACATTTCTGATGTGCACTTCTTTTAAGCCGCTTCACAGCTGCTCCTTGTGGCTTATCACCATCAATATAGTGTTCTTCGTTGCCATAACATCAGCACAGCGTGTGAGTGAGCTTCAAGCTTTCTGTGTTATCCCGCCATACACACTTTCTTCACAGACCACCTGGTTTTAAAGACAAGGACATCCTTCTTAACTAAGGTTGTGACGGTGTTCCACATTGGGCAAAACATCAGCTTGCTGGCATTTAATGCTTCACCTCACCCCTCTAAAGAGGAGCGCACAGAGTCCTTTCCTTGTTATCTGTCAGGCGACTATGTGGGATTCCCTGCATAAATTCCCAAGAGGGTCATTTTGCCTGCTAGGTTCTGCAGGACTTTCTGATTTAAGTCCATTCACAGACTCTTTTCCACATAGATACTGCTTTGGTATCTATTCAAAAGGTTAGGAATCTACAGTTAGAAGTATCTATCAGAAGAGGAATTTACCTTCAGTAATACTCTTTTTGGTAGAGGATACAGGAATCTGCACACTGGCCACACTAATTTGCGTTAAAGGTCTGCGTCTGGGAGTGTTTAAAGTCTTGATCCAGCGCCAAACCGGGGGTCTCTGAATGACACAGCAGACAATGGGCCCCAAACATACAATACACAATTTCTCACCAATTAACAGACCCTACGAGAATGACACTGAATGCGGTTTGTTTGACGTTGATTTGTCTTTACTCATCTAAAGGGAAAAACAGATTTATCTAATCTTTCTTCTTTATTTTAGCCCTTTAACCTATATTATCAACCACTTTCCTCTTGGGCGATGAATCATATTGATTGAGTAGTGTAAATTATTGACATGACTAATCAACTAAAATCTTAACAAAGGTCATGAGGAAATAATCACAAACTCAAAATATTGTTAGTCTGTTTTATCTTCAGTAATTATAAGAAATCTCAGGTACAAAGTTACAGGGAAAGAAAATATACATTATAGGAGAAATATCATAAAATATGCAGACAAGATCACAAATATCTGAATCACAGTGAATATTATGGAGTGGATAGATGAAGAGACATAGGAATCATAAAGAGAAAACATTTGCAGACATTGCAAATTTCCCTATTGATACATACCTAACGATTAAAGTTCAGGGAAACCACCACCCTCTGGCCACGAGGATAGTGAAGGGGACCCGATTAAAGAAAACCGGGTTAGAGATAGGATCAGGAAATAGGTAACAGGATCAGGCCAGGTAGGCCTCTAACCGACGGATAGCGACGATCACCCTCTGCCTCTCTGTACCTACGAAAGCTGACGACACCACACCCCCTAAGAGCACCCCAATTATACCCTATCTCAACATGACCATCCCACTAATCTGCAACATTCAGAAAAATCTCAACTTTTCATTGGTCAATTTGTGGGGTGTTACACCACACCTCCATTACTTCATTTGGCTTTACATGCTTTCTTTGTTCCCAACTCATTCTCACGATTTACATCCCTGCTTCTGAATCGATTCTCTATCCCCGATTACGTCACATTTTCTGATGAATGGCTTGTCCCTGTGTTAGCAACTTTATTTCAAACAATGTATCGGCTAGACATAAAATGGTCATCAATTTGAGCTTTCCCAGGCATCTCGAAGTCCTCAAATATTGCACGTCTTTCTTTCACTCTTCAAGGTTTCCTTCATCCGCCGCTGACACCCACCAAAGTTCATGTACGGGTCACATTTTCACGGCCTTTCTCCCGACTTATGTCAACTTTAAACACCCAACTAACTGCTCACATAGGCCCATTTTTAAAACTACGATGAAGGAGAAATATAAAGAATATTAATAACACAAAAATGGAATTTACACCGTTTCCCTCCCACCATCGCACTAATCCCATGTTAATTTATATGAGCATTAATGGGCAAAGCATTATTATTTGCAATAGCATTATTCCACTTTGTCGGTTTTAATATGCAAAAAGCGATATGCAGCCTAAGCATTTCATGCATTAATCTTAATTGCAATGCACGCATGCGCAAAGCATTTCCCTGTGTTTGTGTGTTTTAATGCATATTAGTACAAATCACACGATTAATAAATGTTATCTTGGGGCATTGATCCGAGCAGGTTTACATGACGCAAACCCTGCTCCATCAGTCTCAAAAGCAACTGATGACAACTCACAGGAGTGGTACGGATATAGGCCCCCATGTCCTTTCCGGAGCGGAATGGCATCAGTGCTGAGCCACATGGCATCACCTGCTGGCATGCAGAGGTACTGCTGAAAAGCCTTTGATCCAGTTAGATGCCTGCAGAATATTCAAAAGGTGAGGAATCTGGGCTAGATTCAGTCTGTACCTGAAAGTGCATTACCAAATCTAAGTAAATTTGTATTCCTATCCTACTAAAAGAAACTCAACTCATAATAGCCAAAAAAACAGTACAAAGAATTCTTTTAAATCAACAAAACAAAAGGATAATACTCCAGATATTTTATAGGACTGTAGAAAACCTAGAGGTTTACCTAGAGCCTTGTGGCTAGAGCGGTCGACCTCGAAGCTGGGGAATTGAACTCGAGTCTCGGCAACGACGCTCAATATCCTGTGATTCTGGGCAAATCACTTAATCTCCCCGTGCCTAACAAAAATTAATGTGTCAATCTGTAACGAAACTGGTGCATATGTAAAGCGCTCTGATACCCGATATCTCTGGTCTAGTTCACGCTATATAAAACTCTGAAGAAAAAAAAAATACTCCCATTCAGTACTGACCGATATTAGATCTGCGTGTATAAAACAAATTCATCCTAAAAGAGAAGTTCAGAATGTTGTACCTTCATCAAATTTTCCCTCACAGAAAAATGATTGGCTATGCTCAACAGATCTTTTAGACTCATACTTTCACATTACCATTGAGACTCAGCACAGAAAATATCTCAGATTTCTGGTGGAAAAATCCCACTGTGAATACACTGTTCTACATTCAGGCTCAAATTCACTCTAAGAACATTCCCGAAATGCAAGGCAGTAAAAGTTGTACATCTGCAGAAAAAGAAAATATTTGTATACCTATATTTAGACAATTGGCTGATAATACCAAGTACTCCCATAAAAGCAAAACAAGATTTTCAGTTCTCAATGTCTCTTCTGAAATTTCTAGGACTCAATATCCACATGCAAAAATCAATCAAAATCCTGTACAGGCTCTTACTGACTAAAGAGCATGAATAGATAGAAAGACAGAAAAAGTGTATCCTTCAGAGGGGAGAATATGATCTTTCTAGCAAAAGTGTCTCTCTCTAAAGAAAACCTGCTACCCCATCGTTCGTCAAATGTCCTCCCCACTAGTCCCAAATGCAAGACTCCAAATGGGACTTCTTCACCAGTGTTTAGAAGACCAATAATCACAGAAGAGAGACAATTAGGAAGACCATACTCTTCTACCAACTCAAGCAAAATAATCTCTTACTTGGTGGTGCAACAGTGTGAATTTCTGAGAAGGAGCATAATTTCATCAGAAAATCCCAGAGACTGTCATTGTAACCAATGCTTCTCTAACTCGCCGGGGAGCACATGTACATGGTCTTACGGTTCAATGCCTTTGGTCTCCAAAGGAACAAACATATCATCTCAACCTGTTGGAACTGAAAGCAGTTCATCTTGCCCTGATAGCTTTCCTACCATCAATAAGGTCAAAGGTTCCGCAAAACACAAATGATGTGGCGTTGGGCTCTAGCCAGAGGAATAAACTCAGTGATTCATATTCCAGGGAAAATTAACCAGGAAGCACATTTTTTTAGCAGGCATCATAAAGATAATCACGAATGGGTCTTAAACAGCAAAGTAGTATCATCTCTCTTTCAGGAATCGTGTTTTCCAACATTCAATGTATTTGCCACAAAACATGCCAAGACTTCGTGTCCAGGGCACAGGAACGCAACTCACTAGGCAGCACCCTTTTGATAGACTGGTGGATATCATTGGTCTACTCTTTTCCTCCAGTCCCACTCATTCCAAATCAGATTGTCAAACTGCACAGATCCAACATCAAGATGATATTAATAGCACTAAAGTTATTAACAAACCAAAGAATGCTGTTCCTATGAAAATGCAGACCTAACTATAAAAAGCCCTATAACTACTCAGTGACTGCTACCACGGCTACATACATCTCAGCACTCTTATTTGTAACGTCTGTTGCTGTGGAATGTATTAGTTGGGAAAGTAGAGTTTTTCCTTAGACTCAGAGGTGGGCCATCTGGAGGACAATCACTCGCTAACTTGCTACACCGGTGATGTCAGACCAATTGCCCTCATCATCCACTGTTGTGTCTGTAGGAGCACTTTAGTCTTTTGGTATGAAGTGTTTTTTTAATCGTCAATCTTTCCAGGCCAGATACTCATTCTTCTGGAGTGTAGCAATTGCGCCAGCTGCACCAAACACCCCCTGGCCACGAGACATACTAGACACTTTATTGCCAGCCTGCTGAGTTCTGCCCACTGGTCCTTCTTCCCATACCACCCTCCTCCAAGACCCCCCCAGCGCCACAACCGACACCAACTCCGCAGCTAGGGAATTTCACCGCTGGATCTCCTGCTGCGCCAACAAGCTGGCGCCTCTCTGCCACCCCGCCAAACAACGTCCTCTGAAGGCCGCCTGGTTCACCACAGAACTCCAAGATGCCAGACGCTCCTGCAGATGCCTGGAGAAAACCTGGCGGAACCAGAAGACCACGGAAGCACAGAACAACCACAAGAGCGCCCTGAAGGAATACCACCAGCGCATAAGAGACACCAAGCGGACCTTCATTAGAGACAAAGTCAAGACCAATGCATCCAACGTCAAGGAACTGTTCAACGTCATTCAGCAGTTTGCAAAACCCACCTGCGAAGCCACCGACGTCACACCCTCCCAGGAACTCTGCGACAAACTCAGCTCCTACTTCCACCTGAAGATCAAGGCCCTCTATGACAATTTCAGCGAGCCAGCACAAGACAGCACCCCACTACCGCTGAGAAGCCGACCATCACCTCCTGGGCCCCTGCGTCCACCGAGCTCATCACCGCAACCATGAAGAAGACTCACTGAGGAGCCCCAACCGACCCCTGCCCTCCTCACATCTTCCACAGGGCCGCCGCTGTCATCACACCCGAACTAGGACAAACTATCAACTCCTCCCTCAGATCCGGCATCTGCCCAGATGACTGGAAGCGTGCGGAGGTGAAACCCCTCCTCAAGAAACCAACTGCCGACCCAACGGATCTGAAGAACTACCGGCCCATCTCTCTCCTCCCCTTCGCAGCCAAAGTCACCGAGAGACTCGTGAACGCCCAGCTGACCGCCTTCATCGAAGAAAACTCCATCCTAGACGCCTCCCAGTCTGGCTTCCGCAGCAACCACAGCACCGAGACCGCCCTCCTCGCTGCCACCGACGACATCCGCAAGCTGCTAGACCAGGGACACAGCGCGGCCCTCATCCTCCTAGACCTCTCCGCAGCCTTCAACACCGTCTCACATCGCACACTAGCCGCCAGACTCCATGACGCAGGGATACAGGGAGCCGCCCTCGACTGGGTCCAATCCTTCCTCTCCAGCAGAACCCAGAGGATCAGACTACCCCCCCCTTCCTCTCCGAACCCACTGACATCAACTGCGGAGTACCCCAAGGATCTTCACTCAGCCCGACGCTGTTCAACATCTACATGGCCCCCCTCGCCGCCATCGTCAGACAGCATGGACTCAGCATCGTATCCTACGCTGACGACACCCAGCTCATCCTCACCCTCACGAAGAACCCAGAAGACACCAGACTCTGTTTCCAGGAAGGAATGAGGAACGTGGCAGCATGGATGAAGGACAGCTGCCTAAAGCTCAACTCGGAGAAGACAGAGGTCCTCATCCTGGGACCCTGCACCTCCGCCTGGGACAGCACCTGGTGGCCCTCGGGAGTCCACCCACCCCTACAGACCACGCTTGTAACCTCGGCATCATCCTGGACTCCTCCCTCTCCATGAACCGCCAGATCAACGCCGTCGCGTCCACCAGCTTCAACTGCCTCCGCATCCTCCGTAAGACCTTCAAATGGATCCCCCCCCAACTGCAGAAGGACCGTCACCCACGCACTCATAACCAGCAGACTGGACTATGGCAACGCCCTCTATGCTGGAATCAACAAAACTCTTCTTCACAAACTCCAAACTATCCAGAATGCCGCAGCCAGACTCGTCCTAGGGACACCGCGCCATGAACACATGACCCAACACCTACGAGGCCTCCGCTGGCTCCCCGTGGAGAAGAGGGTCACCTTCAAAATCCTCACCCATGCCTACAAATCCCTCAACGACATCGGACCCAAATACCTCAATGACAGAATATGTTTCCACGTACCCAAGAGGAACCTCCGCTCCGCCGACCTCGCCCTGGCAGAGGTCCCCCGCATCCGCAGAAACAGATCCGGCGGGAGAGCCTTCTCCTATATCGCAGCCAAGACCTGGAACAAGCTCCCTGTCAACATCAGACGCTCCCCGACCCTGCACACGTTCAGGAAGGACCTCAAGACCTGGCTCTTCGACTGATCCGGATCGGCTCCCTCCCACCCCCCCCCCAGCGCCTTGAGACCCTCACGGGTGAGTAGTGCACTTTACAAACCCCTGATTGATTGATTGATACCAATTGGTCAATGGTTCTTTATCCAGGTACACTTTTGTTGGATAATCCAGATAGTATTGGACCATCTTCTGAATTGTCATTGGTTCTGCAACTTGCTGTGCCTGCGTTGCCTGTGCCTCTGCACTTGACTTAAGTCTCGCCACAAGAAGCAAACCCATTGCAGAGGTTGGCAGTGAACTTGAATTTTAGTAGCTGGCGATGGTGTTGGTTGCTGCTGCAGAGACTGCGAGCCAACAGCACCACCCTCTCTGGTGGTTGAAGGCTGCAGTTCAGTACTTCTGCCCAGGCGTCAAATTTACTGTTGTCCTTCTTGATCACTTGCTTTACCAGTGATTCAAGTCTTGTAAACTAGAGATCTACTTCTGTAAATGGAATAAAGATGGACAGTGTTTTATTGTATTGTGGATCGAGTATCGTGGCACAGATATACTTATTTGTAGGACGCAATGTAATTTTTCAGTCTTTGATTAGTGTTCATTCGAAGAATTAAGCAATTTTTGAAAGAAGCTGCTTTTTCATTGAAATTTCTAAATGTTCATTCCATCTTTTGCAAATGATCCTGTAGCAGATGAAATAAGTGGATTGCTTGTCTCTTGGTACTCTCCTCCTTGCGGACTTCCCGTGCCATATTCTGGAAAGGAATTAGCATTTGTATCAGGCACTCCACTGGCCTCCATTTTTCCACCTCCATTGTCATAACTTAAGCAGTTGTATCTCCTCTCCTTAGAATTACTTAATTGTTACACTTATACTGGTCAAACAGGCTTGGGTTGAGGTCCACATGTTGGCACCTCCTGAGTGAGGGCTTTTACAGGTAGTTTATTAGCACACTGAAAGATCCTCAGCTGCTTCCGGGCTTTGAAAGCATTACTAAAATGAGTGCATATTTTTGGCAGGTGACCATCATCTTGCCGACTATCTCTTTTTTTTCCAGAAAGTCCTGCACAATAAGGTTTATGTAATGTGCTATACACACAACTCTGAAATATCCACCACCAGCCATGGATTTCACTATGTTACTGCCAATATCAGTGGCAGCAAGTCCAATGCTGAGATCTCTGGGTTGAAGCCATTCATAGATGTTATGTTAACTCGTCCAATATGTTGGCAGCTGTATGTGATTTCTCCATGACAAACATCACAAATGTTGCATGCCTCCAAATGCCCCGAAAAGCATAATTAGGGGTGAGACCAGCAGCTACCTCCTCTTCGTCCTCATCACCATTTTCTATCTCTTCAGCTGCTTCTTCTCTCTCACCACCAGCAGCTATGTTTTTAAGGGACTTTTCCCACATCATTGTGTGTTGTTTTTTCACATGGGACAATTGGCGTCTGTACCGTAATGCCCACCTGACTTACCAAAACAAACTTTGTTATGGCAAATCGGGCATTCTGCGATGTGGTCCTTATGTGGGCAAAGCATAAAGTAGTCACAAACTGGGGAGGAGAGCTTTCTTACTGTGCCAAAGCCTGAAGGACTGAAAGTAAAGCTTGGTAGTTTTTGTTGTTTGCCTTTCTGTAGGGCATGCCCCGACAGCCATGGGGGTGGTTGTGATCAGTGCAGGTTTCTGGTGTCTTGGAAATATGGATGCAGGCGGTATTGGTGGAACCACATGCTTCTGAGCCAGTTGAATAGAAGTGAGCTCTACTTCCTTTGTGCCACTCTCCACACTAATGATGACTGACTCATCACCTTCCTCACAAGGCTTTTGGCAATCTTTCTTTTCCTGGTCTCTTGTGGAGAATTGCTTACTTGGTTGGGCTTCAATCCATGCCCAGATCAGCAGATGGGGGCTTAAAGAAGAAGGGAAAGTGCTCTTTTCCTTGCTGGAGATCATGAAAGCTGGTGGAGGAGGGGGGGGGGGATTGAAGCAGTCTCAATAACATCTTGGTCAGCAGGAACCTCATCCTCCTGTTCTGCTCTTACTTCAGGAAGATCTCCTGCTGGTTCTGGCCCCTGTTATTGTTTCCTGAGACATTTCATTATGATGCCGAGACAGTCCCATTTCTCATTCACTGCTTTCCATGACTGGAATCACTGCAGCACTGACAGAAATGGGCTTAGGTTTTGCTGGTGGTGCCGGTGATGCTGGAGGGATCCTACTCATAGCCTCTTCCTGCGCAGAGAAGGGTGCAACAGGTATATCATGTTTACTCAAAAAGGATGAGGGTTTGATGCCAGTGGTGGCAACAGGCTGCTTCTCCTGACTGGCCACTTTCATGGAAGGAACCTCCTTCTTAGAACTAGTAGTTGGCACTTATCACAAGCAGAAGCACTTAGCCGAGGAGGACTCAAGTGTCACTGTCAGCTAATTCACAGACTTCTCTCCATCCCACTATTAGGGGTAGGCGCAACTCGGGTAATTTCCTGTAGTGTAATCACCCAAAATTACAGCAAAATTACAGGAGATTACAGAAAATTACCTGGAGGATAACCCAGCATTTAGAGCTATTTATTAGAACAAAAAGCACCCTTTTGTCTAAAATGATCCGGGGATGCTTTTTGTGCTAAAAAAAAAATTGTATTAAATGCAACAGAACATGAACAGCAGTAGCCGCTCACACTTGCTAATTTCATTGTTCCTGTGTTTTTTGTGCCAAATTACTCACAATTACACAAACCAGCATAATCACGTAAATTTCTGTCATTTTATGTTCAAAGAGTAATGCACAATTTCCAAAATTACTGAGAGTACTCCGGCGTAAGTAAAATTACGCCCAGGCCTAGTCATTGAAACATGGGCAATCTGATTTTAAGGCACATGATGACTTGAGGTAGGTAAACGGGGGGGCAGGCAAAATTGAATAAATAAATAAAAACAACACTGTACTATATTCAGCCAGAAGCACAAATAAATATATCAAGAATTTAAAAAAATATAATACAAATGCCAGGGAGGAATTCTATCAATTGTCCTAAATAAGGGCTTTTCAAAGTGGAATAAAGGGATAGAAACACACCCTGGCTTTACAAAACGGTGGTAGTTAGCTCATCTACCACATAGCCACTGAAGAAGATGGCATGGAAAACAAGGACAAAATTCCCACCAAAAGCACACACACTCACTGGCTTCACAAAATGGTGGTTGTCACATGGCCAGCAAAGGAGGCATAGAGAACAATGACAAAATGGTACCACGCACACCCAAACTCACTGGCTACACAAAATGGCCACCGCTACATGGCCAGCGCAGGAGAAGGTATGGAGAACAAAGAACATACGGGCTATGCCTATGGCAAACAGACACTGGCTACACAAAATGATCACTGCCACATGGCTAGCAAAGATGGAGGCATGGAGAACAAAGAACACAGTTGCCTTGTCCTGCCTGAAGCACCTCTCCCACCCAAAAAAACATCTTGTAGCATTGCAGAGAAAGGCTAGCGAAGATAATTATTTATCCAAAATGTGGCTTAGCACACACATGCTACTGCCCTTTACGCACCACCATTAAATCAGCAATGCCAAAAACGAAATTTAAATTAACTTTGAAAATTCCCCAATCACAAGTAACCCACAGAAACATCAGTCACCCCTCAAAAAATCCTTTTAAATGTTGTGAAAAATACATAAAACAGATTACTTCAACCCTGTTACACATACAGAAACTCACAAACAAAATGGTGGGCAAACACATGGGGAAGAAAGTAGCTGAGAACAAAGGTAGATGTTTGGCTACATGGGCCTGGACTCCAGAAGCCACCCCTACCCTATCCATCAACAGGCACTTGCGGACAGTAATAACCTACATTTTTCATTTAAATCAAGGGCATTGTAATCACTCAGTGGTCTTGAAAAGGGGCACACATATAAAAAGAAGGGATTCCGTCGTACTGCTAGTGCTCCTTTATTGGTAAGTTTTACCCAAAAAACAGTCAAAAGAACCAAGAAAAAAAGAAAAACAAAAGGAATTTGAGGCACTATAGTCCACAGACAAGGGAAGTAGTCTTACTCTGTATGCTTCCTTTCCCTCTCAGGACACAACAGGGCTTGCTTTCTTCTCCTTCACCCAGTGGACGGTTGCAGGGGCTGAAGGTACATTTTATTTTCCCTCAAAACGAACAAAAAGAAAACATGATATTAAGGGTTCCTGTGTAGACCTCCACCGAAACACCCAGGTGTTTGTGTTATCTGTTTTCAACAGGTGCTTCAGGACATGCAGTGCACTGGTGCAGGTTTACAGCCCCCACCACCTCCCCATGGCAAAATAACAGAGGAGTGGTACTTGCCTCTGGCCACGGCCCTCCTGGGTCGTGGCAGAAGGAGTCCAGACGTCCTCTTCCCTCTCAGGACGGTCGGACCGATAGGTGTTGCCTCTGGGCTGTTCCCCGTAGTCTGCTCCTGCCTCCTTCTCCTGGCTCCTCCTTGTGAGTTTCTCGTTCTTGGGCCCCTCGCTCTCAGCCTCCTCGCTCTTGGTGTTCTTTTCTTGTGTCCCCTTCTCTACCGACGTAGGGTCTCTTCCTCCCTCGGCGTTCTGCACTCCCGGCGTTTCTAGCGAAGCAGCAGTCACATGATCGACGTCCCGCTCCGCTGGGAAGGTAACCGACTTGCCTTCCAGGTGCGTCACTGCAGCCATCTTTGGTGTCCCATTGTGGGATTACACTGCCCCTCTGCCGAGTATGGACGTTCGGGCCATATCGAGGCCGGGCATGGGGACAGAAAATCCACGTTCCTTTGGTGCTTGCCAGGTAAGTGCAGGGTCTGAAAGAAAAAAGGTTGAAGGGACAAAAACCAACGAAGAATCTTTGGATTGGTGTCCTTATTGGTGGCTAGCTAAGTTAAGGGGGCGTGGTCTGTCACCAAAAAGAAGGTACGACCCAACAGATAATAATGGAGAGCCTCCATGGCCCACTTGATGGCTAAGCATTCTTTTTCTACGGTTGCATAATGTCTCTCCAGGGGAAACAGTTTCCTACTGAGGTATAGCACAGGTTTGAGATGCCCTTGGGTGTCTGGCTGGGATAATACGGCCCCCATCCTCCTATTTGATGCATCAGTCTGCAAGACAAAAGGTTTTTTGAAATCTGGGCACATTAAAACTGGTGCGGTACACAAAAGGGATTTCAGGGATTGAAAACTGCTTTCTTGTGCTTCTGTCCACTCTAAATTACTGTCTGGGTGTCGCTGAGCTAACAAGTCGGTTAGAGGACTAGCAATATCTGCAAATCAGGGTATAAATCGTCGGTAATATCCTACCAACCCAAGGAATGCCCGTATCTCCCTCTTAGTTCTAGGGCGTGGTATGTTCTGCACTGCTTCTAGCTTGTTGTGCTGTGGACGTATCGTGCCGGCTCGGACGGTATAGCCCAGGTATTCGATTTGATCGGTTGCTAGTGTGGTTTTCTTGGGGTTTAGGGTAAGTCCTGCTTGGTACAAAGCGGAGAATACCTGGTTCAAATGGCACATATGGGTGTTCCAATCTGGGCTGTAAATGACTATATCATCGAGGTACGCCACAGCATATGGTTGGTGGTGTTTTAAAAGGACGTCCATTAGCCTTTGAAAGGTGGCAGGGGCACCGTGAAGACCAAAGGGCATTACATTAAAATGATATAACCCGGAAGGTGTTGAGAAGGCGGTTTTTTCTTTGGCACTGGGGCTGAGAGGTATCTGCCAGTACCCTTTAGTCAGATCGATAGTGGACATTACCGTTGCTCCCCCCAGTCGTTCTACCAGCTCCTCTACTCGGGCATGGGGTAACTGTCGAACTTGGAGTGGGCGTTTAGTTGACGAAAGTCTATGCAAAAGCAAAGGCTACCGTCAGGTTTGGGTATAAGTACCCCCGGGGAGCACCATTCACTTTGAGAAGGTTCAATGATGCCAGCTTTTAACATGGTTTCTACTTCTTGCTGCACAGTCGGTCGCCGGGCTGCAGGTATTCTAAAGGGTCTGAGTTTTATTATCTTCCTGCTTTCTGTTTTAATATCGTGTTGTACTAGGGAGGTACGACCGGGCATGCTAGAACATAACCCGGGATAGCGATCTAAGAGGACGTATAGCTGATGTCGTTGTTGGGACGTTAGATTTTCGCCAACATTGGGTCTCTCTGGTGTGGTCTTCGACACAGTTGGGAACGTGATTTCTAGGGGGTTTTGGGAGGGTGACATGTTTGATCGCGACCCCAGTCCGGGAAGCAGGGTCTTCCCATTTCTTTAGTAGGTTGATGTGGTAAATTTGGTCGTCACTCCCTTTATGGGGGATGGATACCCTATATGTGACAGGGGTCACTATTTCTTTTATGACATAGGGCCCTTGCCAAGTCCCCAACAGTTTTTTTTAACAGGACGGTTGGAGAATCAACACCCTGTCTCCTACATTTAGGTGTCTCGTCTTGGTCCCTTTATCATAATAGGTCTTTTGCTTTAGCTGAGCCTGCTCCATGTTAAAGTGCACCTGTTCCCAGAGGGTGGACAGGGTGTCTTTTAGTGACGCTGCGTACCCAAGAAGAGGCTTACCCTCGTCCTCTTCTTCGGTCCATTGTTCAGTGGCCATTTCAAGAAGTGTGCGTGGTTTTCGGCCAAACAGGAGTTCGAAAGGGCTAAACCCGGTTGATGCTTGTTCATGGGTTCTAATAGCAAAGAGGACGAGTGGAAGTTTCCGGTCCCAGTCTCACTGATGCTTTTTTTTCAGAATGGTCTTTATGGTCCTGTTATATCGCTCAACCAGACCATCTGTTTGTGGATGGTAGACGTCTGTTCTAATCTAGCGGACACCCAGCAGTTTGCATATTTCTTTCATGAGACAGGACATAAACGGTGTTCCTTGATCAGTCAACAGTTCACAGGGAAAACCCACCTGAGAAAAGAAGGAGACCATAGCTTGGGCTACTGAAAGGGTGGTGATACTGGTGAGGGGAATGGCCTCGGGGTATCTGGTGGCATAATCCACCTGAACGAACATGTATTGGTGGCCTCGTGCGGAGGGAGGAAGGGGGACTACCAGGTCCATACCTACTCTTTTAAAAAGTACATCAACAATAGGCAGTGGGTAAAGAGGGGCTTTTCTTTTGGTTGACGGATTTACCAATTGACATCTGGGACAGGAGGCACAGAACCTCGCCACTTCCCTATAAACCCCTGGCCAGTAAAACCTCCTCAACAGGTATTTGAGGGTGTGTTCTTGCCCATAGTGCCCACCCCCGGCCTGGCTATGAGCGAGGTGCATGACTTGTTCCCTGAAGGCTACGGGGACAACTAATTGTTCCACGTGTTTGTCAGGGGACTGGCAAATCCTGTAGAGAAGCCCCCTTTTGATACAAAAACAAGGGCCTACCGTTTTGTGGTCTTTTTCTTCGCTTGTTTCCAGGCGTACACCAATGTACTGTCTTCTTTCTGGTCTGCCCTTAAACTCCGGGTTGGCATGTGTTCGTTCTCTGGGGAGGAAAGAAAACATGTGACGGGGGCTCGGAAGACCATCTATACAGTTCTCTTTCTCTCCTTTTCTCCGCCCTGGTTTTATTGGTTTTTGTTGGGGTGCTTTGTATATCTTTTGTACAGAAAGGGGCCTCTCTCAGCCACTCTCAGTCAGATGCTTCCTTTGCTAGTTTGGTCACATATTCATCAAAGTTCGGGAGGTCAGTGCCTAGAAGAACTTTTTCTACTAATACCGGAACTACTCCTACCTTCCGGACCTGAGGGTCTCCAATAATTTCTATTATGACTTCCGCTAAGGGGTATGAACATACGTCCCCATGGATGCAAGAAACCTGCATCTCTTCTTCGCCCAATATCTGATTAAGAGGGATCAGCTCCCTACAGACGATGCTATGATGACAGCCTGTATCCGATAAGGCCTCCACTGGCTTTCCGTTCAGGCGTATGGGCATTTTATATCGCCCTTGAGTCCCTCTTGTGGTTAGAACCCGACTTCGTGACACCCCTATATCCATGGGTTCTGTTCCTTCTGTTTTTAGGGGGCAGTTCTGGGCAATGTGGCCCCACTCCGCACAACGGAAGCACTGGGGTCCAGTTTGTGGCGGTGGGGTTGGTGCCGGGGCCCTGGGTATGGGTTTAGACACCCCAGATGTCTTGGCATCCCCTCCTAATCTCATAGCGGGTTTTTGGGGAGTAAAAGGGCTTTTTGTCGGTTGGGCCTTAAACTCTGGGGATCTATGATAGGCGCATGCTAGCTCCACAGCAGTTTGTACTGACAGGTGGGGATGTTGTTTTACCCATGTCCTGGTGTTTGGTGGAAGGGCGTCTAGGTACTGTTCGAGGTATAATTGTTCGGTAACCTCCTCTACCGTTGTGGCGTCAGGTTGCAACCACCTATTCCCAAGGTCCCTGATCCTATAATAAAGGGCTCTAGGATTATCCCCTGCTACCCACCGTTCCTTACGGAACCTAGTCCGGTAGTACTCCTGGTCGTGGCCTAACCTTTCAAGGATTGCCTTCTTAATGTCAGGGTAGGGGGTAGTGCCATCAGGGTTGGCGGCTTGATAGGCCGCCTGCAATTCCCCAGACAGTAGGGGTGCTATATACTGGCCCCACCTCTCTGGGGGCCACGCGGCAGTTGTCGCCACCCTCTCGAAATTAACAAAAAAATAGTCGGGGTCATCACCCTCTTGGAATTTCTGTAAGACCGAACTAGGAACGTTTGGGTGTACCCTTGTGGCAGAGATAGCGTCCGTCAGGCTTAGTATGGCAGAATCTTGTGTTTATTGAGTGGAGGCCTTTAACGCCGCTTGTTCCCTTAGGGCCGTTTGGAAAGCCTCCCTTTCTTTTTGAGCTGCCTGGTTTTGCTGTTCCAATACTAACTGGAGGTGCTGCTGACCCTCAGCCAACTGAGTGATTATGGCCTCCATAGTGACGGGTTGGGTCATGATGAAGCAATGACGCTATCCCACTTCTGACACCACTGTAATCCCTCAGTGGTCTAGAAAAGGGGCACACATATAAAAAGGAGGGATTCCGTCGTACTGCTAGTACTTCTTTATTGGTAAGTTTTACCCAAAAAACAGTCAAAAGAACCAAGAAAAACAAAAGGAATTTGAGGCGCTATAGACCAGTCCACAGACAAGGGAAGTAGTCTTCCTCTGTATGCTTCCTTTCCCTCTCAGGACACAACAGGGCTTGCTTTCTTCTCTTTCACCCAGTGGACGGTTGCAGGGGCTGAAGGTATGTTTTGTTTTCCCTCAAAACGAACAAAAAGAAAACATGATATTAGGAGAAGGGCTTAGGGGTTCCTGTGTAGACCTCCACCGAAAAAACCAGGTGGTTGTGTTATCTGTTTTCAACAGGTGCTTCAGGACATGCAGTGCTCTGGTGCAGGTTTACAGCCACCACCACCTCCCCATGGCAAAATAACAGAGGAGTGGTACTTGCCTCTGGCCAAGGCCCTCCTGGGTCATGGCAGAAGGAGTCCATATGTCCTCTTCCATCTCAGGACGGTCAGACTGATAGGTGTTGCCTCTGGGCTGTTCCCCGTAGTCTGCTCCTGCCTCCTTCTCCTGGCTCCTCCTTGTGAGTTTCTCGTTCTTGGGCCCCTCGCTCTCAGCCTCCTCGCTCTTGGTGTTCTTTTCTTGTGTCCCCTTCTCTCCCGACGTAGGGTCTCTTCCTCCCTCGGTGTTCTGCACTCCCAGCGTTTCTAGCGAAGCAGCGGTCACATGATCGACGTCCCGCTCCGCTGGGAAGGTAACCGACTTGCCTTCCAGGTGCGTCAACGCAGCCATCTTGGGTGTCCCGTCGTGGGATTACACTGCCCCTCCGCCGAGTATGGACGTTCGGGCCATACCGAGGCCGGGCATGGGGACAGAAAATCCACGTTCCTTTGGTGCTTGCCAGGTAAGTGCAGGGTCTGAAAGGAAAAAGGTTGAAGGGACAAAAACCAACGAAGAATCTTTGGATTGGTGTCCTTATTGGTGGCTAGCCAAGTTAAGGGGGTGTGGTCTGTCACCAAAAAGAAGGTACGACCCAACAGATAATATTGGAGTGCCTCCATGGCCCACTTGATGGCTAAGCATTCTTTTTCTACGGTTGCATAATGTGTCTCCCGGGGAAACAGTTTCCTACTGAGGTATAGCACAGGTTTGAGATGCCCTTGGGTGTCTGGCTGGGATAATACGGCCCCCATCCCCCTATTTGATGCATCAGTCTGCAAGACAAAAGGTTTTTTGAAATCTGGGCACATTAAAACTGGTGCAGTACACAAAAGGGATTTCAGGGATTGAAAACTGCTTTCTTGTGCTTCTGTCCACTCTAAATTACTGTCTGGGTGTCGCTGAGCTAACAAGTCGGTTAGAGGACTAGCAATATCTGCAAATCAGGGTATAAATCGTCGGTAATATCCTACCAACACAAGGAATGCCCATATCTCCCTCGTAGTTCTAGGGCGTGGTATGTTCTGCACTGCTTCTAGCTTGTTGTGCTGTGGACGTATCGTGCCGGCTCGGATGGTATAGCCCAGGTATTCGATTTGATTGGTTGCTAGTGTGGTTTTCTTGGGGTTTAGGGTAAGTCCTGCTTGGTACAAAGCGGAGAATACCTGGTTCAAATGGCACATATGGGTGTCCTTATCTGGGCTGTAAATGACTACATCATCGAGGTACGCCACAGCATATGGTTGGTGGTGTTTTAAAAGGACGTCCATTAGCCTGTGAAAGGTGGCAGGGGCACCGTGAAGACCAAAGGGCATTACATTAAAATGATATAACATGGAAGGTGTTGAGAAGGCGGTTTTTTCTTTGGCACTGGGGCTGAGAGGTATCTGCCAGTACCCTTTAGTCAGATCGATAGTGGACATTACCGTTGCTCCCCCCAGTCGTTCTACCAGCTCGTCTACTCGGGCATGGGGTAACTGTCGAACTTGGAGTGGGCGTTTAGTTGACGAAAGTCTATGCAAAAGCAAAGGCTACCGTCAGGTTTGGGTACAAGTACCCCCGGGGAGCACCATTCACTTTGAGAAGGTTCAATGATGCCAGCTTTTAACATGGTTTCTACTTCTTGCTGTACAGCCGGTCGCCGGGCTGCAGGTATTCTAAAGGGTCTGAGTTTTATTATCTTCCCGCTTTCTGTTTTAATATTGTGTTGTACTAGGGAGGTATGACCAGGCATGCTAGAACATAACCCGGGATAGCGATCTAAGAGGACGTATAGCTGATGTCGTTGTTGGGACTTTAGGTTTTCGCCAACATTGGGTTTCTCTGGTGTGGTCTTCGGCACAGTTGGGAACGTGATTTCTAGGGGTTTTTGGGAGGGTGACATGTTTGATCGCGACCCCAGTCCGGGAAGCAGGGTCTTCCCATTTCTTTAGTAGGTTGATGTGGTAAATTTGGTCGTCACTCCCTTTATGGGGGATGGATACCCTATATGTGACAGGGGTCACTATTTCTTTTATGACATAGGGCCCTTGCCAAGTCTCCAACAGTTTTTGTTCGCAGGACGGTTGGAGAATCAACACCCTGTCTCCTACATTTAGGTGTCTCGTCTTGGTCCCTTTATCATAATAGGTCTTTTGCTTTAGCTGAGCCTGCTCCATGTTAAAGTGTACCTGTTCCCAGAGGGTGGACAGGTTGTCTTTTAGGGACGCTGCGTACCCAAGAAGAGGCTTACCCTCGTCCTCTTCTTCGGTCCATTGTTCAGTGGCCATTTTAAGAAGTTTGCGGGTTTTTCGGCCAAACAGGAGTTCGAAAGGGCTAAACCCGGTTGATGCTTGTTCATGGCTTCTAATAGCAAAGAGGACGAGGGGAAGTTTCCGGTCCCAGTCTCACTGATGCTTTTTTTTCAGAATGGCCTTTATGGTCCTGTTATATCGCTCAACCAGACCATCTGTTTGTGGATGGTAGACGTCTGTTCTAATCTGGCGGACACCCAGCAGTTTGCATATTTCTTTCATGAGACAGGACATAAACGGTGTTCCTTGATCAGTCAGCAGTTCACAGGGAAAACCCACCTGAGAAAAGAAGGAGACCATAGCTTGGGCTACTGAAAGGGTGGTGATACTGGTGAGGGGAATGGCCTCGGGGTATCTGGTGGCATAATCCACCTGAACTAACATGTATTGGTGGCCTCGTGCGGAGGGAGGAAGGGGGGCCTACCAGGTCCATACCTACTCTTTTAAAAAGTACATCAACAATAGGCAGTGGGTAAAGAGGGGCTTTTCTTTTGGTTGACGGATTTACCAATTGACATCTGGGACAGGAGGCACAGAACCTCGCCACTTCCCTATAAACCCCTGGCCAGTAAAACCTCTCCAACAGGTATTTGAGGGTGTGTTCTTGCCCATAGTGCCCACCCCCGGCCTGGCTATGAGCGAGGTGCATGACTTGTTCCCTGAAGGCTACGGGGACAACTAATTGTTCCACGTGTTTGTCAGGGGACTGGCAAATCCTGTAGAGAAGCCCCCTTTTGATACAAAAACAAGGGCCTACCGTTTTGTGGTCTTCTGTTTCTTCTGCTTGTTTCCAGGCGTACACCAATGTACTGTCTTCTCTCTGGTCCTCCCTGAAACTCCGGGTTGGCATGTGTTCGCTCCCTGGGGAGGAAAGAAAACATGTGACGGGGCTCGGAAGACCGGCTATACAGTTCTCTTTCTCTCCTTTTCTCCGCCCTGGTTTTATTGGTTTTTGTTGGGGTGCTTTGTATATCTGCTGTACAGAAAGGGGCCTCTCTCAGCCACTCTCAGTCAGATGCTTCCTTTGCTAGTTTGGCCACATATTCATCAAAGTTCGGGAGGTCAGTGCCTAGAAGAACTTTTTCTACTAATACCGGAACTACTCCTACCTTCCGGACCGGAGGGTCTCCAATAATTTCTATTATGACTTCCGCTAAGGGGTATGAACATACGTCCCCATGGATGCAAGAAACCTGTATCTCTTCTTCGCCCAATATCTGATTAAGAGGGATCAGCTCCCTACAGACGATGCTATGATGACAGCCTGTATCCAATAAGGCCTCCACTGGCTTTCCGTTCAGGCGTATGGGCATTTTATATCGCCCTTGAGTCCCTCCTGTGGTTAGAACCCGACTTTGTGACACCCCTATATCCATGGGTTCTGTTCATTCTGTTTTTAGGGGGCAGTTCTGGGCAATGTGGCCCCACTCCGCACAACGGAAGCACTGGGGTCCAGTTTGTGGCGGTGGGGTTGGTGCCGGGGCCCTGGGTATGGGTTTAGACACCCCAGATGTCTTGGCATCCCCTCCTAATCTCATAGCGGGTTTTTGGGGAGTAAAAGGGCTTTTTGTCGGTTGGGCCTTAAACTCCGGGGATCTATGATAGGCGCATGCTAGCTCCACAACAGTTTGTACTGACAGGTGGGGATGTTGTTTTACCCATGTCCTGGTGTTTGGTGGAAGGGCGTCTAGGTACTGTTCGAGGTATATTTTTTCGGTGACCTCCTCTACCGTTGTGGCGTCGGGTTGCAACCACCTATTCCCGAGGTCCCTGATCCTATAATAAAGGGCTCTAGGATTATCCCCTGCTACCCACTGTTCCTTACGGAACCTAGTCCGGTAGTACTCCTGGTCGTGGCCTAACCTTTCAAGGATTGCCTTCTTAATGTCAGGGTAGGGGGTAGTGCCATCAGGGTTGGCGGCTTGATAGGCCGCCTGCAATTCCCCAGACAGTAGGGGTGCTATATACTGGCCCCACCTCTCTGGGGGCCACGCGGCAGTTGTCGCCACCCTCTCGAAATTAACAAAAAAATAGTCGGGGTCATCACCCTCTTGGAATTTCTGTAAGACCGAACTAGGAACGTTTGGGTGTACCCTTGTGGCAGAGATAGCGTCCGTCAGGCGTAGTATGGCAGAATCTTGTGTTTATTGAGTGGAGGCCTTTAACGCCGCTTGTTCCCTTAGGGCCGTTTGGAAAGCCTCCCTTTCTTTTTGAGCTGCCTGGTTTTGCTGTTCCAATACTAACTGGAGGTGCTGCTGACCCTCAGCCAACTGAGTGATTATGGCCTTCATAGTGACGGGTTGGGTCATGATGAAGCAATGACGCTATCCCACTTCTGACACCACTGTAATCACTCAGTGGTCTAGAAAAGGGGCACACATATAAAAAGGAGGGATTCCGTCGTACTGCTAGTGCTTCTTTATTGGTAAGTTTTACCCAAAAAAACAGTCAAAAGAACCAAGAAAAACAAAAGGAATTTGAGGCGCTATAGAACATTCCACAGACAAGGGAAGTAGTCTTCCTCTGTATGCTTCCTTTCCCTCTCAGGACACAACAGGGCTTGCTTTCTTCTCTTTCACCCAGTGGACGGTTGCAGGGGCTGAAGGTATGTTTTGTTTTCCCTCAAAACGAACAAAAAGAAAACATGATATTAGGAGAAGGGCTTAGGGGTTCCTGTGTAGACCTCCACCGAAAAACCCAGGTGGTTGTGTTCTCTGTTTTCAACAGGTGCTTCAGGACATGCAGTGCTCTGGTGCAGGTTTACAGCCCCCACCACCTCCCCATGGCAAAATAACGGAGGAGTGGCACTTGCCTCTGGCCACGGCCCTCCTGGGTCATGGCAGAAGGAGTCCAGATGTCCTCTTCCCTCTCAGGACTGTCGGACCGGTAGGTGTTGCCTCTGGGCTGTTCCCCGTAGTCTGCTCCTGCCTCCTCCTTGTGAGCTTCTCGTTCTTGGGCCCCTCGCTCTCAGCCTCCTCACTCTCTGGCTCCTTGCTTTCCGCCTCCTCGCTCTTGGTGTTCTTTTGTTGTGTCCCAGTCTCTCCAGACGTAGAGTCTCTTCCTCCCTCGGCGTTCTGCACTCCCGGCGTTTCTAGCGAAGCAGCGGTCACCTGATCGACGTCCCGCTCCGCTGGGAAGGTAACCGACTTGCCTTCCAGGTGCGTCACCGCGGCCTACTTGGGTGTCCCGGTCGCGGGATTACAGGCATCCACAAGCCCCTAAGGGCCAGATGTACGACCCGTTTTTGCATGCGCAAACGGGTTTGCGACCCGTTTGTGCATGCAAAAACCTACAGGGCCATGTACGAACCCTATTTAGCGAGTCGCAATTTATTTGCGACTTGCTAAATAGGATTTGCAACTCGCTATTAGGAAGGGGCGTTCCCTTCCTAATAGCAACCCCAAATGCCAGGTATGACTTTCGCAACCGCAATTGTGGTCGTAAAACAGTCGCAGTTTACCACCCTTCACAGAAGGGTGGTAAACCACTCGCAAACGGGAAGGGGTCCCCAGGGGACCCCTTCCCCTTTGTGACTGGCTCTAAAAATATTTAAGGGCAGGCAGTGGTCCCAGGGACCACTACCTGCCCTTAAAAAAATGAAACGAAAACGTTTCATTTTTCTTTTTTTAAATGCATCCCGTTTTCCTTTAAGGAGAACGGGCTGTATTTAAAAAAAATTTAAAAAACAGCTTTATTTAAAAGCAATCCCAGACATGGAGGTCTGCTGAGCCCAGAAGGCCACCATACCTGGGAGGGCCAGCCATTCCCAATGGGGTCGCAAATTGTGAGTGCCTCATGAATATGCATGAGGCATGCAATTTGCGACCCATTGGGAATCGCGATCAGTGTCGCAGACACTGTAGTACATACAATTTGCGAGTCGCAAATTGCAAGTCGCTATTGCGACGCAATTTGCGAGTCGCAAATTCCTTGGTCGTACATCTGGCCCTAAATGTTTTTAAAAACACATAGCACAGCAGCAGTGCGAATGTGAAAAACACATCAAAAATAAACCCAAGGCCTAGTGCATTACAGACTAAGCCTCAAAGAGTTAATCACACATAGCCTTGCACCTATTCCGAACTTCAGTCTATCCACCAACAACGATACAAAGTAAAAAACAAGGACAAAAATACTGGTCCCTGCCCTCCATCAACCAATATTTTTTTTCCAAAGTACTGCATTGAAGTTACTTGATTTTTTTCTAAAAAGTGAAAATTCCAGGAGTGTGGATGCACTGAAGATTGCAGACAAAAAAAAAGAGTTATTCCTTCCCTCCAAAAATTCAAATCCAGAGTGACTATGGACCGAACAAAGCAAAGGCAGGAATCTTTAGGACAGAAAGTGTAAGTTGCTACTGTATGTATACTTGAGTTCGATTCAGGTAAAATACCTACTCAAAAATACATTTTGAGTTGATTTTCCAGCCACTGGGGTAAAAAGACCTCTCCGAAGTGATTGGTGCCTGCATTAATGAACTCCCGCTTGAGTTTGAATTGTCTGCTTAGTGTTTTGATCATGTTCGCAAGATGGCAATCCTGTCCTCAAGAAGGATAATGCGTTTGTGCATATTGCATTGCATCTGTGCTTCTCGCGATACAATTTGCCTCCAACTGGAAAACCGTTACCCTACATGGCATAATCTCGTAATCTCTGCAATTCCGTGACACAAAATTATCCCAATTCATCCATTGAAATTACTCCCAGGTCTAGAGATTAACCGTGGTCTATGAGAACAGTCCTGGTTTGTTTGCAGCAAGAATCATGGAGATCGTACAAGAACATCCGATGCTCTACCATATATAGATGACATGTATATCACAGATGATGACATGACTAAATAAATGGCTAGGGTAGGCAGGATAGTGACATTGTTAGCCCAAAATGGGAATACAAATTAATTTCGAGAATTTGTGTATTTAAATGTGATTTGTCTTGGATACGAGTTATCCGATGAGGGTAAAGGTTTGGCACCATACTTCCTACAGAACTTTTTAAAATATTAATATTACAAACCCTACATCTGCACTTGATCTTCTCAAGGACAATTTAATTGGCCTTATGAATCATGCAATGTTTTGTGATTCATTTGTGGATTTTATACTAAGTGGAGTCTGACTCTGACCCAATGTTCTGGTAGCAATAATGTAGAAATATGGAAGCTGGCTTTTCATTTTATTGCATTTTTTGCCTGAAATCGTACCTTTTTTCTTTTCTCTCTTAACATCACTTTTTCTCTAACTTTAAGCACTGTTAATTGACATAACCTAGAGGCATACATGAATATGGCAATCATGAACGCTGGAATCTCGATGTTTGGTTTAATGCCTGATCCATATTTTATGTATACACTCTGATCTGCACTCTAGCTGACAATTATGATTTTGGAGTAATGTATTTAGATATTATGAATCTATTTGTTAAAACGTTAACACTTGTATGCTACAGCTATGTCTATTATGAAATGACATATTTTCGTATTTAACTTGTTCCTTCTACTCTATTTATTTACCAGAGGAAAAATGTATCCAATAAAAATATATTTAAAAAAAAAAAAAAAAAAGGAAATTACAAACCCTGTTGGAATTATTTTACTTTGCGAGAGCCATACTGAGCAAGTGAAGCCCTTGTATGATTTGATTACTCCCATGTTTCTGAAAAACATTAGACGAAAGAGCACAGAGCTATATTGCATGAACTAAAAGCAGACACTGTTAGAGAGGGCCTGAATTTGAGGGTGGTGCATACTCATTTTGAATTGGGTAAATCTTCAGTATATCAGAACTCTGTCTTCGCCATACACTTTCAATGGCCCGTTGGAGTAAGGGCTGTTGGAGGTCGTGCCATTTGTCCACCAGCCCAATTTAGAGTGGGGCAACAAATACCTTACCTTACCACCATCGAAAATGTGGCGGTAAGTAAAAGTAAAAACATTTCAGTGACCCTCACACCATGGAAGAAAATTTCCATAGCAAATGACTCATTCCTTTTTTTATTTTCAAAAAGAAAATACAGCTTTGGGATGTTCTTTTTGATGAAAAACAAAATTTGAAACTGTGCCTTGTGCCGTACTGCTCTGTCATGTTGACGGAGCCGTACTCCACAATTTCAATGCATGACAGGGACTGCAGTTATGGCGGTTTCTGCTACTGTAAGAGATGTCCGCTGGTGAAGAGAAGTTCTCTAAATTTGGGGTGTGGTTACTCTGTCAGGGCGATGGAGTAAAATACTCTGTCACCCTGATAGAGTAACCACACTCTAAATCGTGTCCTAAATATTTGCAGTCTAGGGATAATAAAACAGACTTAGTTGAGTTGTTCCCAGTACTACTGGCTATACTTACATAGTGTACAATAAAGTTCAGACAACTCCCATAGCTTACTGATCACATCTGTACTCCTCTGCCAAAGGGAAGATTCACACCTACAGAAAAATTCTTACTGTGGTGCAGATGACCATATTAAAAGAGTGCATTTAGCACAGGAGAAACAAATCATTATAGTTTCTCCTATACCTACACTAAAAGCGGCAAACGCCTGTGCTCTACACCTGCGCTGGGTGCAGTGGGCCTATTCTTTAAATGCTTTTGACATCAAATTTGAATATGAGCCTAAACTACACATTCAAGAACTTTTTCAGTACACTCAAGATGTTCCACAAACTCTGGAAGTCTTACCCATACATGAGTATGAGAGTGAGTTCTACACGAATGGCTCTGCACAACTTGCAGTCGGTACTAAACAGAAAATATTCCACATCTTGCGCTGCAGTGCAGGGAACTTTTGAAAATTGCAACTTAATGCCTCCACACACACAAAAACATTGGGTGATTCTACTGCACAGTTAGCAGAAATTCATGCCAAAAGAATTGCCCCAAAAAATGTCTATCAATCATTTCCCACACTAATAGTGTTGGATCTGGCATTTTGTGTTCAAGTGTTCAATGTAGATTTGCCACATCGGTGCCTGAACGGATTCAGAGGTTCAAAGGGAAAGTTGATCAAGATTAAACAGTTTTAAGAAATTGCAACTATCCTACAAGATAAGCTTCCTTTGGTTTATTTACAGCACACAATGGTGGATAAAACTCAAGGAAATCATGCTAAAAGGAACTGTGCAGCAGATCTGGCTGCAAAAAACAGTAGTATAGACGTCCGAGATAGTTGCTGTAACTCGATCTCAATCTAAAATAGACGTGGACATTTTGGTAGAAATACAATCCACATTGGTAGGGGAGACGCCTCCAGAAGACTTTCCTTCCAAATTTTCCTATACCCTCACTCATGTTAATGTTCTCATTACATTACCCTGACTAGTAGATAGTTATATTCCTAATGAATGAGCTAGGTTAGAATGCATCAAAGCAACTTTTGAAGGAATAGCCTTGGTGCATGCTGGAATAAGTGCTATTGTATCGAAGCTACACCAACCATATGGGTGGCCATATTTACTATAAAAAAACAAAGAAATATGTGTAACCATGTGCTATTTGACAACAGATAAAACACTCTACTGTATCAAGACCCCTTTAACTTTCTGCAATAGACCCTTGGGGGTAATTTTCCTCAACCATATGAGGCCAGTCCCAAATGTAAACCAATATTAGTACATATTAGTTGCTGTCAATTCATGCCCCAGATTCTTATGGGTTTATCCACAAAAGACTGCCACTGTTTGAGCAGTCATAAAAGACTTGCAGTGGATAGTAGCCAGGGGAGCAGTTCATATTTTTTTATTCAGAAAATTGTCCTGCATTCTCTGCTAAGGCATTCATGGTATGATGTATGAATACATCTTTATTGTATGAAACTATTAAAATATTATTAACAATAATAAGATACAATAAAAACATAATTTGAGAGAATGACAAATGATGTAAAACTTCAATAAAATCCACATCTCTTTTACATTTTCTTGGGCCAACGATAAGTAAGATCTAAAATTGTGGACAATTTCCCAATAAATTTGCAGTCTTTTGTGGAAAAACAATATGCAACAGTGTCCTTAATTGATCTGCAATTAACGGAAACATATGCATTTTTCAAATATTTCTCCCCCAAGTCAAAAAGAACTGGGACACACAAAAAAAATGCTAGATTGACTTTTCCTTATAACTACATAGGCGACAAACCTTTGAAGGTAAGCAATTAGTGTTCCATGCGACTTCAAACTGAGATATCGGGATCAACATAAGATGGAATTGTAAATATTTTAACTTACATCCTGGATCCAGATTGTGACACAAATATTCTTGTTTTACACCGAGATACGACTCCGTTACATAATGAACATGTCTATATTTCTGTAATGCTAACAAGTCAGCAGCCCGAGCATTCCTAAACAAATTTTGCCCTATTAGCCCATTGCGTTCCGACGTGTCAATTTAATGAGTTCTATTAGTAGCAGTAGATTATTTTCCGTAATTACTCTATTAATAGCTGCTGGATTCAACTCAGGACAATTTTCACTTGTTTGTGATCTCAATGTAAATCAGAGATCTCAATAAATGTTTGTTAGCAATTGCACAATCAAAGTAATAATTTAGTCTTGCTGAAATATGTCTCACAGTTTATTAAAAGAATGAGGATTCAGTAACAATCCAAGTTCTTTTATGTAAATTTTATCCAAATCATTAATGAATTTTCCAGGAAGTACTATTGCTTCATTTAATAAGGCAGGGGCTAATTTAGATTTGATTGCCTTTAAAGATTCACAAATCACATATCCTCCATGAACTTTCAGAAATCTTTGAACTGATTGTAACACTGTATGAGCCCTAGTTTTCAAATTTGAGACATGATTTGACAATCTAAGCTTATTCTCAATCATTAGACCAAATATATTTGTACTCTGAGACTTCTTCCAGAATATTCCCATCAATTTCTAGTTTATCTTTATTCTGATATTTACCAAAGACCATAACTTTTGTTTTACTGGAATTAACTTTAAGGTCATTTTCCACATTAAGGGGCCCATTACGATGGCGGGCGGAAGCACAACCGCCGTGCTGGCGGATGCAAAAAGCACCAGTTACCGCCGGCACGCAGCAGTCCACACGCCCGCCCAATTATGATGCGAAAAGCAGGCCAAACACCGCCGGCAAGCCAGCAACACCGTCCGCCATCAAAGTGCGCCCGTTCACGTAGCGGCGCAGCACAACTGACACACACCGTCCGACGAAACACGTCCCGCCCGGCGCATAAATTACGATGCCGCAAACAAACGGCTCCCACGGCTAAGAGACACCGCACGTGAAAGAGAGGCGGTAACACGGACGCAGAGCACGGACAACGAAGAAGCGGCACCCCGAGCATGAATCCAGCACTGCAGGCCCTTCCCATGCTTCTGCTGATGCACCACCAAGGACGCAACGTACCGCGGAGACGCAGGTAGGCACACACACAACAAGTGCACGCAAACAGCGCACACAGTGCAAGAGGCGGAAAAGCGGACAACCCCCACCCCCGCGTGTACACTACACATCCACCATTGCATCCACATATGACACACAGGCCAAATCGTAACATCGCGGAACACATGTGTACACACCACCTGGGACCAGGAACCAACCACCCCGTCACGGCCCCAAAGCGGCGATGACGCCGCCACACATGCGCACAACGCAGAGGCCAACCGCAGCGCCATGCATGCGTCGCACACAGACACAGGGACACAACCAAGCAGCACACACATCAGCCCCACCCGAACGCACATGACACGTGACAGGCCTGCCACAGACATGTCCCCAACGCCCAAATCACGGACAACACCCAACGCCACACAACCGACGCACACATGTCAGTGAAGTCACGCAACAGCAGGACACACCCCAGTGTAACAAACATGGCGTAGCACACAGCGGCGGCAACACCAACTAGGAGAAGCAGGGCCCCTTCGGGAAGAGGAACGCCAGTACCACACTGAAAAACCCATACCACCCTGCACATATGAACAAGACATATAAAACGGAACACCAAAGAGCACGGGGACCGACAACAGGTGGCCCAAGAATAACATTCACACACAAGGCCCAACGCAGAGCGGAAAGGCAGCCTGCCGCCCACACAAGGGAGAGCAGACAGCACTGAATGACCTTCCATTCCAACACCGAAACCACAGCCCTACGACAGAAGCCGGTGAATACAGCCATTGTCCAAGAATAGACCAACACAGGCATGCCGAGGAGACCGACCACAGGGCAGATAGCGCATATCACAGAAGCACACAACGGACGGGGAAGAAAGAAGAAAACACTCCCCCATGTCGGCCACATGCAAGTTAATTGGAAGGAGTCACACAGCACTGACCTTGAACTGTCTGAGAAGCATGTGGGAAGAGGGCCCGTGTCCTCCAAACAAGCCAACAGAACACAAGTCCTGTCTCCCTACGACTACACAGAGCTCACAGCAACCCCGGAGCGTGCACATTGCAGACTGCACACACAGCCGGAGCACGCCACCTCAACGAACCGCTGCGAAATGGCAACCGCAACACACCTACCCAACTACGCCGAACAGCTCAAGCTGTACAAAACCAACCTGTGCCATACATTGGGATGCGATCTCCTGTCCCTGCTGAACGTAAGTTACCGACTGACTTACCGCATCACATTGTTCAGCTGCGTCATGCCCGTCTTCTACTGTCGGAGGTGTCCCTACCAGCATCCCGTCGAGATATGCCTCTCCAACCCGGCATGTCTGAAGGCGGACCTGCTACCACTACTCCTCCCTCTGGACGCACACGACAGGGCCTGCTCTGCCTATGGGGGCATGGCGTATGTGGCCAACATCGCACCCGCACTGAAATGGGACCACTGTGCCTCCACACGACGGATCATCGATAACAGCTACATCGAATGTCACCCAGCATGCCCCATCATGGTCCTCCAAGGGACAACTTACGAACAACACCTTGACAGCCACCATCCGCTTCATTGGCTGGCAAACATGTACACCACCAATGACATGGAAGCCCTGCTGGACGGCATCGCATACCTGACAACCTGTAAATACGTCGGACCACAACGCAGGTTCCCCGAGTGACCTATGATGTCCAACCCCGCACCCATGCTTAGCTTCCGCACGGACTGGCCAGTCACCACCACAACAGCCATACCAAACGACCGGCAACTGTAACCACACCATCAACGACATCGCCATGACATCGGATATGACCGGGACATGCACACTGTTCCCCATCACATCCAGGAACACCGCATGCATCGTGGGAGGCAGTGGCATGGGCTCTGTGTATCGCACCCACATGGACGGAACTGCACGAACAACCAGGACACGACATGGATCCAGCGCCCATGGACACACACACCGCTCAGTGGACATGAATAGGTCGCCTGGAGTCTGTGGGTGCTGCACCCCTCCCACCCCCGCCCCGGGAATCCCATACCAGGACCTTTGCATGGACGACAAGTGCATACAACAACAACACGACCCCAGTGACTGTGACATGTCCAGTAACCACCACAGTGCAACAACAAGTGGCACGCCGCTGCATGCACGCAAGCACATGCCCTGATGTCATCTCACATGCACGCGTGCATGAGGAACAACCGCAGCAAACCTGTCACATGGAACTGAGATGGACTGTGCCCATGATGCCAAGCGGTCTGGTAGGCTACATGTATACCGTCTGTGTCAAAGTCCGCAGCTCCGCAGCTATACGTAAATGTACATTAGCACAGCCTTGGCCAAGCAGATGTCACTCTGAAGCCCACATCCCACATGCAACAGCCAATCACATGTAACCCCACACCCTATCCCATTTGCAATCATGCTCAGTATATCCTCAACATGTATTCCGCTGCCAGTAGTGTCCACTATACTGCATCACAGAGGACAGAAGACTCAATATAATGTTTGAAACCAAAACTGTCTCCGCTGACTCATTTCACAAGTACGAATGAGAGAGGATGAGAGTATGTGAAGTACACGGCAGTCGTGACATGACCATGTAGTCCACTGGTATTGGATGTCAACGCAAATGAGTAGCACAACTGTGGAAGACACACATGTGTCGTGTGAAGTCGTATGGACGCAGTGCTCAGGTGGGTGGGTGTGACGGGTAGATGCCACATGCCAAGTTGGAGCACGCCGTGTTGGGAGGGGTCATGAACAGTACACCACCGCTTCCCTGGGCATTGTGAGAGGACACCTGTCGGGGGGAGTGAACACGTGTGTGCACAGCAGCCGGGCACACGTACAAAGCGGTACCAGGCGCACCTCAGCCCACCCTCTGTGGACAAGCTGGATCCTGTTGTGCGCCCGCCATGCCCCTTGACAAGGCACACACAGCCCCAGTCGACCAGGTGTAACCCCAACATAGTCAATCCGCACAGGCGATACAGGGCACGGGATGGCAGTGGAGCATGGTGTGTGAGAGGTCTCCTCGCGCTCCTCCTGGTCATATCACGCAGGCAATAGAACCTCAACGTCTAGCATGGCACAAGTCAAATGGAAGTGTAGGGGGGACGCACCACAGCACGAGCAGCACTGACGTCACGGGAGGTGGCTCGCACCATCCCATCCATTGCCCATCATACCAACCACGCCACATGCCATTGCGACTAAGTGCAAGCGCGTGCGCCACCACCCCGAGCCCTCCCCAGAGAGGCCAAAGAGTGAATGTGTGGGCCATCAGTCACAGACGGACGCGGCATGGCCGCAAGGGCAGCCACAGCCACTGGGTGTCGCAGGTGGCGGATCCGGAAGGCGAAGACTGTGATGCATAGTCCATGCAGGCCGGGTCTCCATTTGGGGCACCACGCAGGTGGACGGCGTCCCGCCACACATCATACCCTGAGACAGCCCACTCGTGCAACTGGACCCACACATACACTCCTTGCCCTCTCTGGTGCGAGCTTGGGGCTGCCTGTGCAAGCGCTAGCCTCGCAGGTGAGCATGCATATTGGGGGGCGAGGGGTGGACATGAGGGCTGGGGCGAAGATGACTGTATCACTGTCAGTTAGTACAAGGGATGACCCAGATGTGGAAAGGAAGAGACGTGTCCCGTGTGTACTGCAACTAGTCGCCAATCCAACTACCCCCATGTCCGGAATGTAAGCCCGCACCTAGGCCCGCCCATCCGCCACATCGAACATACCACCAGCACGACAACCTTCCCATTCGAAACACTGACTGGGGGTGGCGACCAGTGAACAATCATGTGTAGCCTACCCACGCGTACATGTGGGCCCTCCATGATCCATGTCACCTGCGGCAAAGTCATGACATGCGCAATGAGGGAAGTGAGGAGAGCTGTCCGCCCCACGCGCAGAAGGTGCATCAGCTCCACAGACCCAGCAGCGAGTCCAGCAGGGGTCACATGTGCAGGGGCAGCTGTGCCTGGTGTGAAGGCACATGCATATAGACAGCACATCGACCAATGTGTAGTCTGCCCACATCTACAGTCCATCATCATGCGGACATAGGAATTGAACACAGGGCAACACATCTTCAGTTGGTGCACCCACCGTGACCAACAATGCGCAATCATCGACGTACCCGCCCTGTGCATGGCCCCCACCCAACGGAGGCACATCCAGTGCCACCATCCCACACACACAAGCCTTCCACGGAACATGCTGTGTCCAATGGTCAGTACAGAGTCAGCGCCCATCTGGTGGATCCTGAACAGGAGACACATGCACACACATGCCAGCTCCCACTATGTACGTCTGCCACCTGGCACGTGCAATGTAACCACTCACCTGTGACGTGTGACTGCAAGCACACAGCCGTCTTGGCATGGGGCTGTCAATGTGGACACCTGTCAATGTTTCGGGAGGTGTGATCCGTACAGTGCTGTACATAGGGTGCAGTGCTGACACCTACTACTGTCTCATATCCCCTCGTGCCACAGGTCCCACTTGTTTTGGCCGCTCAGCCTGTGCCCACATCGTCGTCGTCGTGTGCCATACTCATCCAGCCTCGGAAGCAGTTCCATGCTCAGCAGACACTCATGTTGCCGTGGCGTTGCCGCTTGACGAATATGCAGTCAGTCCCCATCAGCACGCCCCGCAAGTCATTGGGGCCTAGATCCCCATGTGCATGCACATGGCAGTGGTATGTCTCACTAGCCATTGCCATTGTTGGGAGACCTGTGTAAGTGTATTGTGGCCGTGCCGTCCCAGCTTGACAGCTGGGCTGTGGCTCATGTGCTTGCTCAGTCATGTCAGTGATGTGTATGCGAAATTGCTATGTGTCGTGTTGCTTTGACATGTGTCCTCTGCAATTTCCCTAGGCGGAGACCGAACATTGACCGCCCATACCAATTGCTGGTGGACATGGACGATACAGAGGTTATTAGGAAGTTTCGGCTGGACAGGCCAACCCTGCATCGACTGTGTGCCATGTTAGAACCCCATCTCCGTCCCCGCAGGGTGTATCCGACTGCTGTCACCCCCACGGCTAAGGTGATGGCCGCCATGCATTTCTTCGCCACTGGGTCATTCCAGCACACAGTGGGCAGTGGAGGAGGGATGTCCCAGCCCATGTTCAGCAAGGTGCTGAGGGATGTACTGGCAGCCATGATGCTGTGCCGAAACAGGTACATCCGCTTCCCCAGGGCTCGTGAATTGGCGGCAGTGAAGGGTGCATTCTATGCCCTTGGCAGAATCCCACACGTCGTTGGAGCCATTGACTGCACACATGTTGGCCTTGTTCCACCACAGGCCACTGAGCACCTGTGCCGCAACAGGAAGCACACGCACTCCCTGAATGTGCAAGTGGTGTGCCTTGCGGACATGGTGATCACCCACGTGTGTGCAAAGTTCCCAGGCTCGGCCCATGGCGCACACATAATGCGCAACAGCATCTTGCCACGACTGATGGCCAATCTGCAACAGGATCGTGGCTGTATTGTCGGTGAGTATGTGGAGTGGTGTAGCGTGCTGGTTGTGCGATGCTGTCCCCTGTCCAGTTGGAATAGCAACGGTTCTCTGTGTCCCTCACACCCAGGTGACTCTGCGTACCCGAATGGGGCATGGCTGCTCAGTCCATTGAGGAATCCTCGCACCCCAGCAGACGATCGATACAATGAGGCACATGGGAGGACCAGACGTGTGGTCGAGCGTACCTTTGGCCTCCTCAAGTCCAGGTTCAGGTGCCTGGACCGCACCGAGGGTGCACTGGCGTACTCCCCACAGAAGGTGTGCCAGATAGTGGTGGCGTGCTGCATGCTGCACAATCTGGCCATTCGGAAGCAGATCCCCCTCATTGTGGATGACGGAGATCAACCAGGGCCCCAGCCCGCAGACCAGGACAGCTCGAGTGAGGAGGACAGCGGAGAGGAGGAAGCTGGGAATGTGCGTCAGCAGCTCATCGCCCGCTACTTCACTTGACGGTGAGTGTCCATGTACGACGGCTGATGTGGCTGTATCTGTGCAGGTGTGTGTGTGCTGTGTCAGGGTGGCCGTTTGTTCACTACGTGCTGTGTGTCAACGCTCCATGGCCAGGGTAGTATGCCACTGTTGGTGACTGTGGCATTGTGCCCTATTGCTCTGTGCGATGTGTGTACATTGCCTGTAGTTGTTGACATGTACTGTGTGATGGGTGTGTGACACACTCATTGAATGTGCTCCTGTTCTGTCTCCCACCCCTAGGTCCCTACAGGCCCTCCGGATTCCATTGCCATGCCACGCATCAGGTGCCTTTCCGCCCAAGGTGGCCGTTGTATTCCGTACAAATAAAACACAGGGCACAAACAGCAGTTAGTGAAAAAGGTGCATTTATTACAAACTGTGACATGTGATTGTGTGTAAGGTGATGACAAAAGTGGTGCGTGCAGTGACAATGAGCTGTCGGTCATGGCTGCGTGATGCTCAGGGTGTACCCACTGGTTCTATGTCCATAGTCCAACACACACATGCCATCCAGATGGCTGTGTGGAGTGGGATCGTAGTCCAAGTCAATGCAGTGGCTGGTCAAGGAAGGCTGGCGGAAGGCTGGCTGGCTGCCTCACTTGCGACTGGAGCGTGCGAAGTCCTCCCGGGAGATCTGTTTCCTCTTCGGACGGCCCCTTCCACGTTTGCGAGGGGGGTGCCTGCTTGCGACATGCTGGTGGTTGAGGTGTGCTCACTGGCTGTGGACGCAGGGGAACTGGACACTGCTGCTCGACCCTGCGCCCCGGCAGGTGGTGGCGGAGGGGGAGCTGCTATCCCTGGCCGTGTCCTCACCGCCACCACCAGCTGGCCCATGAGGTCCACGAGTTGACCTATACGGGCGTCCATGGACCTCAGCACCCCCAGCACCTCCCGCGTGTCTGAAGCAGACCTGACCCATTGTTCTTGGGCCTCCTCATAGGCCCCAAGGACTCTGGCCATTTGAGGCAGGGCATGGCTCCCAGGGAGGCTGGCGTTTCCCTGACCCTGCTCCTCCTACCAGTCCTGCTGCCACCGGCCTGCCCACTAGCCACATTGCTCACCACGGTCCTCGCTGTGGCTCCCAGGGTGGATCCAGTCGGCCGGGCCACCACCTGCGCTGGGGCTGGTGCCAGCGAAGACGTGGTGGTGGTGGCGGCGGTGGTGGTCGGTGCGGCGATGGTGGCGGTTGCGGCAGTGGTAGTGGCCGCAATGACCGTGGGTGTGGCCGCAATGACCGTGGGTGTGGCCGCAACGACAGTGGCAGCAGGGGGCTGGGACTGTTCAGCAGCCCTGGATGATGGGTTGGTGGGTAGGAGGGGTCCTGGGGAGCGGCTGGGCCCTGCCACACCAGATGGGCCTGCTTGGTGGTCCGTGTCCGAAGAGGAGGTGAGATCCTCCACATCCGTGTGTCCTCGTTGGGGGCTTGTGGGCTGGCTGTGCTGGCTGCTGTCTCCATCCCCAGCATCCGGCAGTTCGTCACCTGTGGAGAGAATGAGATTTGTTATTGTGTTGCACCTGGCGAAGTATGTATTTGTCGTCTGACATTGGCAGTTCGTGCAATCTCGTACATGGGTTTCCCGGAGGCGTGTGTGTGGCTGTGGCATTTGTAGTTGTGTGTGCTTGGCAATGGGACTGTGTGCTGTGCACATGTGGCATGGGACGGATTGGCCATGCCGATGGGTGTGTTGCTGTGCCCCTACTCATTGTGACTCTGGTGTATGCGGGCTCCTGGCCCATCCTGGGTCTGGTTTGTACTTTGCTTTTGGGGTACAAATGGAGCAGCTTAGGAACGCATATGGCAACATGGGGGCCATGCCCCAGATTCGCATTTGGGAGGGAATATGCTTTTGGGGTACATGCTGTGAGCCATGGGTGCTGAACGTGACATGTGTTGTGGCAGCATGACAGTGCATGGTTTGAGGTGTGTGCATGCTTGACATGGCCTGCATATTTGCTGTCTGTTGTGATTACTGGACATGGCATTGGACGCATCGTTATGAGTGAGTGATGGTTGTGTGTGAAAGCCAACGTATTGCAGTTGTCCCATCTCCTTGGTGTGCGTGCTGCCCTGTGCCATGTGCATCACTGCAGTGCTCGTGGGGGGGTGTGGCCCATGTTGTGTGTCGTTGCTCACAGTGTGACGTGCGCTTCATTGACTTCTGGCACATGGTTGGTCATGGGCATGTATCTTAGCGTGACTGCTGTATGTGTGGCAGCTGTGCGGATGACATGCCTTTCATGAGACTGGGGCTGACGGATGGGATGGATGGTATGTTGTATGTGCATGGTGTGTCTGTGTGTTTGATGGGTTCAGTGGTGTTCGTGTGCATTTCTGTTGTTCCGCTCTGTTGCGTCTTGTGTTGTTTGTCTTACATAGGCGTAGTTGTGGGGTGTGTGGTTGACAGGCAGTAGGGGCTACATGGACAGGACTTCAATGGTGTTTCGGTTGTGTGTGATGAGTTGCACAGTGGCTGCCGTGTGGTACTATTTTCAGTGTGGCTTGTGTATGCAGACGTGGCTCCTTGGGTGTTGCTATGTCTGTGATGGGTCATGTGGGGTGTGAGTCTGTTGTTCATGTCCGTGTGCACATTGTTCACTTGTTCGTGACGGTGGGCGGTGCTGCGTTTTCGTCTGCTACGTGACATGTCCCATGTGTTGGTCGTGTGCCGGTCCTCATGCCTCCAGTAATCCAGCCCTGTCCAGTTTCCCACCTGCAGGTTGTTCGTGCGTGCACTGTACTGGATGCCACATGGCTCTAAGCGGGGGTGCTCCATGTTGCAGGTCTGTGGGGGTGGGGGGTGTTGTGGGTCGTGGGGGTGGCTGGACACCCACTGACACCGATTGCTGTGGAGCGTGATGTCTGCCTTTCGGCTGTCGTTGTGCACTGCGGTGGCTGACACGTGGCTGTGGGGTGTGGGGGATGCTCCTCCTTGCTGTGCTGTGGGACTAGGGGCCTGGTGTGTGTTGTACTTGTGCTGTCCACCGTCCCACCCACTGCACTTTGTGTTCCTGCCACTTACCTGTTACTTGTCGGTTTGTGCAGCTGTGGCGGACACATGGGTGTGGTGGGTGCTCGTTGTGGCGCTTCTGGCATATTTGGGGACCTGTTGGTGGTTACGTGGCTAGCTGAATGTACACATGTCCCCACGCATCTTACAGTTGTTCTGTTTGGGCTGTGTGTGGTGGTGTCTGTTGCATGTGTGTGTCGTGTATTGTGTGCTGGACATGGGGGTGTTTGTCCCTGGGAGCTGTGGCATGGTGGTAGTGCATGTGAGTACATAGCGGTGTGCTGGTATACATTAGTTTGTACTTACCAGCCTCCACTCCCCCTGCTAATCCGGCGAGGATCTCGGGATGTATGATGACTCGCACCTTCTCCTCCCACGCTTTGAAGGTCTTGAAGAGCGCGGGATTCCCTCCGCCAGTGACGGCAGCCAGCTCTCTGTTTTTGCCCTCCTTCTTCTTGACCAGGCTCTTGACGTCATTCCACCGTTTGTTAATTTCGACTCTGTTCCTGGGCAGGGTCCCGACTGCATTGACCTGGTCTACGATCCGGTTCCACATTCTGTTTCTGGTGGCTAGTGGTGTGTGTTGGACCATGTTGCCATAGATTTGTGGGTGCACCTTGATGATCTCGTCGACCATGACCGTCAGCTCAATGGGCGTGAACTTGGGCATTCTTTGTGGTGCCATGGTGTTTGTGGTGCTGGTGCGGTGTGTGTTGTGTAATGTGCAGGGGTTTGTGGTGCCGGTGTTTGGTGGTGGTGGTGGTGGTGTTTGGTGGTGGTGGTGGTGGTGGTGGTTGTGATGTGTGCGTTTCTGTGGTGTGCTGCTGTCCTTGCTGTGTCACTGTGTCCTCTCCTCTCCTCTCTGGTTTGCAATGTAGCAAGGGGTTGTGGTCTGTGGGAGTGCTGCTTTTGTACTCACCTATGTGGGTGTGTCCTCATGGTCTGTTGTTTTCAGGTGTGTTGTGTCTGGGGTTCTGGCCTTTGTATTTTTTGTTTGTCCGGGGGTGTTTTCGGGATATGTACTGTGCTTGTGTATTTGTGCGTGCCTTGCTGTGTGGACTTGTTGGCCATGTTGTGTGCTATTGGTTTTGTGTGCGGATGGTTTCTGTGCAGGTACGTGGGCGCCATGGCTTCTGCCGTGTCGATTCTCATCGGCGTTGTTTGCGCTGGCGGGCGGTATATTTGTGGTTTTCCGCGCTCATGTCGGTGCGATCGTAATTTCACGTGCGGTGTGTCGGCCGTGAGGGCGGGCGGTTTTGTGTTGTCGTGCGTGTTTCCGTCCGTGGCGGGCGGTTTGTCTCCGACTCGGACGTTGGCGGGCGGTATTTTGTGTGCTTTTTCCGCCGATGGCGGTATTCGGTTTGTGTAATCGTAATGGCGTGGTCGGTGTTCAGGCGGTGTGTGCGGGCGGATTTTTGCCGCTTCCATGCCTGGCGGTATTTTTTGCGCCGGGTATCGTAATGTGCCCCTAAGTTTTTGTAAGTTTGATAATAGTAATTGAAGGCCTGAGGGGGCTAATGAGAAAAAGATAAGAGCATCTGCATATACTAAACCGAGAAGGTCTGAGGATGGTTTAAACATATTCACAAATCAACAATGTTTAATGAAAAAGAAGCAGCGCTAAAATACAGCCCTGTTTGAGTCCATTTACTGCTGGAATTTTTGTCGACAGGGAATTTTTCGTCAACTTAAACTGAAGCTAGGTATCATCATGCAGAGATATTAAAAAATGTAGAATAATAGGATTGACTTCAAGTTTGGACAATTTATCCCGTCGTTTTTTTTCGATTGACCTTGTGAAATGCTGAGGAATAATCAAAATAGCATACATTTAAACTGAGATTCCTTCTCAAGATTTTATTTTCCAAAAGTTTTAATGCATTGATGTTATCAACCATCGAACATCCTTGTGTATAACCAGATTGCTCCATAGGGATTATGTTAAGATCAGAGGCCCACCATAACAAGTTATCACATATGAATTTTCTGAAGAGTTTTTCATCAGCATCTAAAAGGGCAATGAGACGGTAGTTATTAGAGTCCTGCTTTAAACCTTTTTTGTGCAGGGGATGCATAATAGATCTTTTCCAAAACCCTTGTAATTAAATCGTAAAGTAGATCACCCCATAACAGAGGATCTCATTTTATCACGCCAATTGGTATACCACTAGGGCCTACCACTCTGGAGGGATGTGATTTTTTTTTTTATTAACACCACTATTACGTTTTTAGTCATCTGAATACCAATATTGTGCTAACATGGAGTTTCAAATGTTGTGGAAGCATGGAGATTGCACCACATACATTTTCCATGCTTCATAAGGTATGTAGAACTCATATGATTTAAGAGAACCGGTACCCCAACCGATCAAAGCCCACAATAGTATCATATTACGAGTGCAAACTCCTGATTCCTTCAGCGGATTTCCTGAATCTCATTTTGGTATCTCTGTTTTTTCTTTTTTAACACAATATTTCTCCGTGCAGTTCTCATTTTCTTTAGGATTGCTCTCATTTGTTTCCAATGGTTTTTTTTGTTGCTAAAATTAATCAAGTGGTCTTGTTGGGGCAAATAGACGATCTCTTAGTCGTGTAGATTGGAAAAAAGATCAAATATACCTTGTAAAAAATTCATCTCATCACTGCACCAATGAGTAGATTTCTGTGTGAAATAGAAATTTATAAAGCTTTGTTTACTTACTAACAATAATTTATGATTAAAACAGGTATTCCACTCAACTGATCTTGGATTAGTTAAAGTGCTGGTACCAGCTAAATGTCAATCATCTGGCCGCCAAGTGGGATAGTTGATAGCTCAGGTTATATGTTGCGTATTGTGATCACTTTCTTGTCTTGGTAGTATTCGATAATCCTGACGCAAGGGAAAAGAGCTTCAGTACAAAAGGGTAAACTCAATAATACTTTTTGACTTGGCCAATAAAAGGGTGAGTTTAGCTGGTTGGTCAGCTGAAATCTCCCATTTAAAGCCCGGAAACCTAAGTCAAAGAAAAATCCCCACATGCAATAACGTTTAGGCTTAGAATTGTTCCACCAGTAGGCCATTACAGGGTCTGAGATATTCCAAGCTGATTCCGGGGAGCTGTCATCCGAAAGAGAGGACGGACAACTGAATAATAAATTATTAAAATCTCCTGATATAATTACCATCATTGTGGCATTCTGATCAATAATTAATTCCAATGTGTCTAGTGCTGCTTCAATCTCATTTTTATTCTTCACTGAAGTTGGAGAAAAATAAACATTTACTATCAACATTTGTTTTTGTCATGGGGGTCCTGGCCAACCAGCCAAGCTGGCGGATGCAAGCTCCTAATGCTCCGCACTTGCACCCTCGATTATCCTGACAAACCAATGTAATCCCACCCGATTGGCCAACTGACTATAACGAGATCCTCTCTTGTGTGCAGAACGTTCATGCCTGGCGAGTTTGGGAGCTGCAGGATGGAGGGTTGAGGTGAGGAAAAGTGAGTGATCTCACTCGTAGGGCGCCCGGCGAGCTTTGAGGCCACCAGGAACCGTCAACGCCAGGCCGGAGAAGACACCGTAGGCCTCTGGCAAGAAGGGGACACGGGAGCCGGTAGACCAGCCCTGGTGGCAGCGAGGAGGAAGCCCGGGGCCAGTGGTGGTGCTCGAGGCCCCCGTGGAATCCCTGATGTAGAGCAGCATCGCGGTGAGTGGATTTGATCGGTGGGCTGGCCAGGCAGAGCGGAGTACGGTAGTCCCCCTGCACCAGCTCCGAATCGCAAGAGCCAGGCAGCGGCCGCCGCGACCCAGCCCTATTGCTGAGAGGTGTACCTTACTGGAGCACATGTAGAGAGTCACCGAGAAGACTGCGGAGCCCGGGGACGAGGGCCCACAATAAAACACAAAGCAGGGGTGCAGCCTGAGAGGCCTGTTGGTGCAACCCGAGGCTGATTGCGCTGGCCCAAGGTGAAGACGGCAGCCATGTGTGGTCCAGCGGATCACAACCCCTAACTGAGGTGAGTCTCACCCACTGCACTGATCCTGGAGTCTTGAGCAAATGGTGGGGTGCGAGAGCTGGACGGAGCCTAAGACTGGCTGTGGGGGCATGAGGCGGGGCATGGGGGTCGATTCGGGCCTCGGACCCTACAAAGAGGCACACAAGCGGTACGGAGACACCGAGACATCCGTGGGCCGAGGCACGCAGAGAGGCACCCCGACTAACACAAAAGACTAGGGGGAAGCCTGGAAAATACCGGCCTGACCCGCACCTGCATGCAACATACTCTGTATTAGCGCATTGAGGCCCAACAAGGTTGTATGAGTTCCGGAGGCCGGTTCGGGGCTAGGTCTCCCAACGAGTTGAACAACCACAGTACTGGGATGCCGAACATGCCTGGGACACCTCTCTGCCTCTCCCTCTCCTCCCCTGTCCCCAGTGTGGAGAGCGGAGGGGCCTCACACACACAAGTGCACCTATATGTCTGTGGCGAAGCTCCAAGATCTGCCTACCGAAGAGAAGAGGGACCCAGGCGATAGCGCCCCATGCGCCTACATCACAGATCTGGACCGGGAGTGGACCTCACCGTGCTAGGACTGCAAAGATGACCACCTCCCAATACAAGCTGACCCCCGCCAATACCTCGCGGAGACCGCAGGTACACCGATGAATGCACTGTGGAGAACACAAGTCTAGGCGGCACCACCCATCACCACTCAACGGCAGCGTAATCAAAAAACAGCTCCTGTCGACATTCGCAGAAACAATCGGAAACTGCAGAACAAGCTAGCCTATCACCCCCAGGCAGTGACAACATAGCCCGCAGCTCCCAGAGAGGTGTCCTCAGTAATTTCTACATGCCCTCAGTGCAAAAATTAGCCATGGGCCGTCTGTGATCAAACACCCTGCAGCTGGCTACGCACTCGGAGGCGCATGAGACCTCACATACAGATGATGATAGAGCCAATTGGGCCCCACACTCTGCACTATCCACTAAACTTGACTCTGTATTTGCCGTGGTCGAGAGAATAGGCGCCGCACTGGACCAAACATGCACATCCCTAGAATCGAAAAAAGATAAGGTCACGTCTGACTTTATGCTATTAAGAGCTGACCACCGCAAGTTGACCGACAAGGTCCAGGCCAACGAGCTTGCTGTATCAGACCTGAAGCCGACCACTAGAAGTCATGTGACAGCAATACAGGACCTCCTAGATCGAGTGAATGCCCTAGAGGACAGACTGGGAGATGCGGAAGGACGCGCACGTCGCAATGTTCAAGTAGTAGGGCTTCCAGAGGGAGAGGAAGGACAAGACCCATGTCCTATGTCAAGCGCTGGCTGAGGGAGCTGCTCTCGGAAGATGCATTGTCGCCCCCGTTCGTGGGGGAGTGAGCTCACAGGGTACCTGCTCACAAACCACCACCAGGAGCCAGACCAAGGCCACTCCTATTTAAACTGCTAAATTATAGAGACAGAGACTCCGTATTGAGGGAAACATGCAAACTGTCCAACATCAGGTTCCAAAACGCTCAAGTCATGCAGTTCCTGGACTATGCAGCACAGGCACAGACAGCGGGGATTTTTGTTCCAGTGAAATGCCAGCTTCAAGAGTTAGACATCCGTTACTTTCTGATATTCCCATACCGACTGCGGGAAGGCTTTGGAAGGTACCACCCGCTTTTCTGATACACCCTCAGATGTTTGGGACAGGCTAGAGTAAACGGGCCTTCTGACGGGGTCCAAGTCATCTACTGAGCCAACGAGATCTCAGCGAGACAGAAGAAACCGGCACCGCAGCAGGGGCAGAAGCCCCAACTGCGCTATGCCACCGTCGGCGGTCCCAGATTTGTAGCAAAGCGGGGTCTACTCGTTCACTAAGTGCAGACGGATCGACTCCAGCACGGACTGAAGATTGGGACTCTGCATCTGCCAGACGTCACATCGCAAACGCCTTACGATGTAATCTGAACATTCATCAACAACCTGATAAGTGAACAATGTTGCACGATTTACAAATGCTGCAATGTTTTGTTTTCATGCCTTATCCTTCTAACCACGCATAGGGTGGGGGGAGGGTTAGTCATTTAGAATGCCCAATATGAGAGCTAAGCGTGACATGGCACTCCCTTTAGTCAGACAACACGCACACCTACACCTAAAACTTAGAGGGGATTACCCGACACTCCAACAGAACATCGAGGGGGTGATAAGATTTTAAAGGTTACACAGCGCACCCCTATAGCTAGACACAGGCCATGATAGTAGTTGCCACGGTTGGGCAACTTTGTTTGGACGAACTCCAACCGTGAGTTTGCCCTCATACGGTTATACTGATTGCATTTGACCCCCCAGTTTTGCTTTTATTTTTGACACCTCGAGGAGCTTTCCACAACCACCTGGTCTCCTACCATGCATCCACCCCTCCCTAATATAATAGGGGTAGCACTTCTGAAACATGGCATAAACGAATATTCTCACATGGAATGTGAGGGGAATGCACACACCGAGCGCAGATACAAAATATACACATACTGACAGCACAGATCCACCAGCATAGCTTTCCTACAGAAAACACATTTTAACCAGACAGAAGCGGACCGCCTCCACCGTCGCTGGCGGGGCCAGGTATACGGCACCAATTACTCCTCCCAAGTGAGAGGGGCCTTAATATGGGTAAAAGCAGGGGTCCCTTATGTGATTGAGGAAACGGTAACTGGCACAGAAAGTAGGTATGTGTTTACAAAAAGTAGGCTGAATGGCCACAATCTTCTCATAGGCTCTATATATGCCCCCACTGTGGAACAAGTTTTGTTTCTCCGTAAATTAACCGAGGTCTTAGCCCGATGGAGTGGAATCTCCTGGCTGATAGGGGGCGATTTCAACTCGGTGTTGGACGTGGAGCTGGACAGGCCGCTTCCACCTCCGGCGTCGAATGCGCAGGCACTGACCGAGTGGCTGGCCCATTGGTCTTTGACTGACATATGGCGTGTCCTCAACCCAGACACGCACATTTACTTGTTCTACTCCCCAGTGCACTGATTACATGTAAGACTGGATCATATAGTAGGGTCACATACCCTCTCCCCCCTTATCAAGGGGATTGAATACCTGGGACCCACACATTCTGATCATAACCCCAGCTGCTGCAACTTAAATGGGAGATAGGCCCCCTGCCAGTCCCGAGCTGGCGCCTTCAGCCAGCAGCGCTGGAAGACCAGGCATTTCGTTGCTCTTTGGGGACAGCAATCCTGGGTTATTTCGAGGTAAATGACGGTTCCACAGGCAACACACTCTTGGAATGGGATGCCTTTAAGGTGACCACCAGGGGGTATTACTTGGGGTTCACCTGGAACATACGCAAGCATCTAAGCGAAGGGCTAAGCAAGGTGGAGCGTCAGCTACTGAACCATGAGACAAATGAGGCAACAAGTATGGGAGACACCCGGCGCTTAGAAGAGCTGTGCGCTGAACATGCAGAACTACTGGAGAGGCTTGGATGCCACAATTATGCCGCACACTCTGCACGCACACATGCCACAGGAGAGAGCGGATGCTTGCATGGCTTCTGCGCCAGGAACAAATTCATCATCCCATATGCTGTACGAAACGAGGCGGGATATATGCTATACACACAGCATGAAATACACACAGCAATGACACTACGCAACACTATACCAGGCCTTAGGGCACTGTGACGAACAACGGCTACACATCTTCGTAGACTCTGTGCATCTACCCGAAGCAACCCCAGAGCAAAGAGAGATATTGAATGCGCCAAACTCCCCTGACGAAGTTTGAGACGCGATAGCGGCGCTGGCAAAAGGGATGACTCCTGGGCCGTATGGACTCCCGGCCGAATACTATAAGGCATATGCCACATCACTGATTCCACGCCTGCACGCACTTTACACTATGGCCTTGACAGAGCAGAGACTCCCCCTGTCCATGCTTGAGGCGAGCCTGGTGTCATTACATAAACCTGATAGGGACCCCACAGATTTAGGCTCCTATAGACCACTGGCCCTCCTTAACTCGGACTACAAGATATTGGCGAAGATCCTAGCCGACCGACTAGCGCCAGTGGTCCCGACCCTGGTCCATGCGGATTAAAATGGGTTTGTGCCCTCTCGAAGCACCTTTCTAAATCTGAGGTGGTTCTTCAGAGTCACAACATACTCCGTGCCCCACTGGCCTCACTCAGAGTGTCTAATACTGGATCTCGAGAAAGCCTTCGACTCCCTGGAGTGGGAGTTTCTATTTGCCACACTAGCGTGATGCGGCCTTGGCAGCATGCTCATAAGCATGGTGTGGCTGTTATACACTGAGCCAGCGGTGCGGGTAAGAGTAGGCCCATACATATCTGACCCAATCTCTGTGAGAAGAGGGACTAGATAAGAGTGCCCACTGTCCCCTCTCCTCTTCTCGCTGGCCATTGAACCACTATCAGGCAGTCGTCGCTGGGACGGGCGGGGCATTCCACTAGGGGATGGCGCACATATATCATTGTAAGCAGATGATCTCCTGGTGTACATTAAAGCCATCTGCTCGATTCCTCCGCGACTGGCACATATTTCAGGAGACTTCACCTCCCTATTGGGGCTGAAAGTCAATGCTGTTAAGTCATGTCTATATCCCTTCAACAAGACATGCCAAGACCCGGCATATGTCCTTAATGGGGTGCACGTGCAATGGCAAGTGGACACTTTCCACTACCTGGGTATAAGAACATACAGGCAACAGAAAGACTTGCTGGATGGCAACATGGGTAGAGCACGGACAGCTGCCATTCCCAAATGTCATTTTGGGGCACACTTCCACCATCGGTGACAGGGTGCTGAGACAGAATATCGAGTTGGAAATATCATGATTCAGAAATATCGACAGCAAGAATATCATGGTCAAGAATATCGAATTTAGGGTAGGAAATATCGTTTTTGAAAATATAGAAGTCATTATTATTGTTTGCAAAAATATAGATATTTAAAATATCGATTTTTTAATTAGTGTTATGTATTTTAGTTTATATTTTAAATGTATGTGATATATGTTTTTTTGTATAAGTATTGTTTATGTTTTTTAAAATGTGTTAAATTTTACTAGTTATGAATTTTATTTTAATTAAATTTAGCATTTTTTAGTTCCGTAGCAGGTAGTGGGTTTAAGGGAATAGGGTGGGAAGTAATAAAAAAAAATCATTAATTTATTACAATTATATTTATTTTATTTTATTTAGATTTTATAGCGTTAATTGTGGGAAGTAATTTATTTGCAATTATTAAGTGATTGTTAATTAATATTAAGGCAATTGTGTAATTGTTTCAGGTGCGGGTTGTGGGGTTTATAGGGGTAAAGGGTGGGAAGTAATTTATTTTTTATTAATAATTAGTAGTTAATTTATATTGACTAATTAATTGATAATTAATTATGGTAATTGTGTGATTTTGTTAGGTGTGGGTTGTGAGGTTTATGGGGTAAAGTGTGGGAAGTAACTTATTTTTAATTAATTGATAATTAGTTCTTAATTAATATTAATTAATTGATAGAAAAGTAATTTATGGAAACTAATTCATTTTAGGTGCGGGTTGTGGGGTTTATAGGGGTAAAGGGTGGGAGGTCATTTATGTTTAATTAATAATTGGTTAATATATATTAACTAATTAATTGATAATTATGGTAATTGTTTTAGGTGTGGGTTGTGGGGTTTATGTGGTAAAGGGTAGGAAGTAATTTATGTGTAATTAATTAATAATTAGTTGTTAATTAATATTAATCAATTGAAAATTAAATATGGAATTTGTGTAATTAATTTTAGGTGTGGTTTGTGGGGTTTATAAGGGTAAAGGGTGGGAAGTAATGTTTGTTTAATTAATTAAAAATTAGTTGATTATTTATATTAATTAATGTATATTTAATTAGGGTATTTGTTTATATTTTTTGTGTGTGGGTTTTATTCTTATAGGGGTACAGTGGGGAGTAAATTAATTTTACTTACTTTATAATGAGTTGTTAAATACTATTAGTTTTTAATTGAAAATACGTTTTAATTGTGTAATTAATTTTTTTATAGTTTGATTTTAACTGTGTTTTGGGGATTATAAGGGTAAAGTGTGGGAAGTTAAATAATTTTCATAAGTTTTTTTAAAATTAATATTTATTTAATTGGTAATTTATTATGTTAGTTGAGGAAGTACATTTTTTAAATTTAGATGCGTGTTGTGAATTGTGTGGTGTTATAGGGTAGGAAATTAAAAAAATACATTTATGTAATAATTAAGGTTTTGTTTCTAAACAATTTTTAATTACAAATATGTATTTGTATGGAAATTGTTTTTATTTAATATATTTGTAGGTATTTGTTATATGTATTTAACATTATAATATTTTTTTCAATTTTCTAAATATTAAATATATATGTATTGATTTTATTTTGGGGCGCTAGAGAGTCAGCGAGCCAAAGGGCCGCACTCTGGTGAGGCTCTTGCGGCCCAGAGACATAATCCACAAACATCCGTCGTAAGGTAAAGGCAGAAGGCGTAATTTATATACCTACAAGAAGTGCAAGCCAGCGCCGACCGATTGGTAGCCGTCAGAACCGCTTCCATTACCCCTGGAAGGCATTTTATCCAGGGAGAGCTGCGGCGATAGTGGGAGACAGCATGGCGGCTGAATAAGAGGAAAAAAGCCTGCAAATACCTGTGAAAGTTGACCCGCCTGCTGCCGACACTGCCACAGTGGACACAAAGAAGATCACAGCGGAGAAGGGGATGGTGCGGTGAGCTGCTGCCCTTGAGACGTGCGGAGCCGTGAGTGCTGAATCGCTGAGACCCTGCTGCCCTGTGCCCGCGATCCGCTGATGCTTCGGGAGGCTGATCTCCCGGCGTCCCTGGAAATGAAGGCCGGTGAGGTCCGCGGCCTGCTGCGCTTTCAGGAACTCTGCGGTAAGGAGGCGCTGGGCCAATAGCCCCCCACGACTGCATCTACGCGTCCCCCTCGATCCAAGCAGAGGAGAGGGGGGAGGCTTGAAGAGCGTGTCGGTTAAAATCCTGAGCGCTGTTAAACCCGCGACCAAACCGCTAATGAGCCGCTGAGGCCCTTGGGACACCATCATGCTTGATTAAGTAGCGGCGGGGGAGTGAGCCACCCCGGAGTAAGGCACAGCAAATAGCAGGAGGCTACAAAGGCCCCAAGGCTCTGAGTAAGTGCCTCCAATTAGTGACGTGAGGGACACCAAAGCATAGAGCGAAGTACAACTGCTTTGGTGGAGGCCGCCAGGGTCACCAGAGCCTGACCACATTTTAAAGAATGAAAAAGCGGGCATAAGACTAAATAACAGCATAGGGGAAGAGAGAAGATAAAGTGAGCCCTTTGCTGATTGACAGTCTATGTACTTTGCAGCGGTGACAAGATCAAGCAGTGTGAGACACCAGGGTGAACAACAAAACAAAAACAATAAATATATATATATATATATATATATATATATATATATATATATATATATATCACATGCAATCCAAAGATAAGTGTGCTCTCAGGAAACCAGAATCCACGACACGGTAACTTGGCAAAGCGTTTATTTACACGACGGGTTTCGACTGCAGCCGCAGTCTTGGTCACGTGTAAGGTGCACACCCAATGAAACACTTAAATAGAGATAAAAAATGTGTCACATGGTTCTGTGGACAGGAAGTGTCTGTACATAGAATACATGGCGGCCATCTTATAGTGGTAAAAATACAATATACATATACAAGTGCAGATAGCCCACTGGAGTACAAATGAAAACAAAAATGAGGTGCATGATAAAAGGTAACACCCGTTAAACTCAACATAAAGATACAAAATTACATCATGTTAGATCATGTTGAATAAAGAAATAACGATGTTGTCCAAAATTAACACATGCACATCAAATGACATGACATGCCAACTGAATGAATAACACACTTCACATGGTCTAATCTGTACAAGAAGTGCGTGGCAGCCATCTTGTGGTGGTGAAACTACCATATACACATGCACGAACACATTGGGGTCATAGTAAAGTACAAAGGAGAGGGCAACACACCTGCATTTTATGGATATAAGAATATCAAAATTGTCAACGCTAGGTAGAAAGGACAAATATACTGCAAAGTGCATAAAACTGTGCGCCCTACTCCAAAATTGACAATTGTCATGCCGACCCAGTGGGCAACGACCTACATGGTGAAAGTAAATCACCCACAAGAAAATGCCCCAATGGGCAACGATCTGTGCGAAAAGTATGAGCCAAAGAATAATGCCCCAGTGGGCAAAAACCTGTGCATAGGTTATGAGTCAAAATGAAGCCTATGTCCTGGTGGTCTACACGTCAGGTGTCAAGGAATAAAGAGTAAAAATCCTAAATGACATAAAGATACACCAGGACTACACTGGTGAAACCCCCATGGTTGAGCAGGCAAATGTCTCTATAGTCCCAGAAGAGTAATGGAAACAGGCTAAATTGGCCCAATACTGTTAAAACATTAACGCAAACAGAACAGCAGTATGTGAATTCCACGCTAGACAGAACTGAAGACAGTTTACCATGTGAGATGATGATCAAATGGAGTGAAAATCGAAGAAAAGGTTGGGTGGCCCGTGCTCGTGACATCCAATCAAGTGGGCCCCCTCCTTTCCTCCTGCAAAAGAAACAAAAAAAAACAAATGTTAAAATGGTAGACCCCACCAAGGGTCAGAATGTACATGGTTCCAAATGCACTACTGAAAAAAGGAGGTAAAAAACTATTCTAAATGAGACAATAAAAACTAATTAACAGCAAGGGTACCTCTATCTAGAGAAACGAGAAAAGGAAAAAGAAAAAGAAAAAGAAAAGAGAAAAAGAAGGAAAAAAGAAAGAAAACAAAGAAGACAAAAGAAAGAAAAAGAAAGAGAAAGTAAGACAGAAACATCCTATTCCATTTTTGAGGTGAATGGCTAATTCCTCATCTTGGTTCAACCCCCGGGATCTTGGTCTGATAGTCTGATAGTCTATTATGTACTTGGATTCTTTCTGCCTCAGTCTGAGTGTTCTATCTCCTCCTCTGGGGTTGTTACTAATCATAGAATGTCCCTGTAAACTATGGTATATCGGCAGCACCACTCTTATGGCCAAAAAACGCATCCTAGAACACATGCGGGCAATAACCAACAGAGATCCTAAATACCCAGTTGCCCGCCATTTTGAAACTATGCATTTTTCTGACTCCTCTATTCTCAGCTATTTTATCTTGGAGCAGATTAGTAACAACCCCAGAGGAGGAGATAGAACACTCAGACTGAGGCAGAAAGAATCCTAGTACATAATAGACTATCAGACCAAGATCCCGGGGGGGTTGAACCAAGATGAGGAATTAGCCATTCACCTCAAAATGGAATAGGATGTTTCTGTCTTACTTTCTCTTTCTTTTTCTTTCTCTTTTTGTCTTCTTTTGTTTTCTTTCTCTTTTCCTTCTTTTCTCTTTTCTTTTTCTTTTCTTTTTCCTTTTCTCGTTTCTCTAGATAGAGGTACCCTTGCTGTTAATTAGTTTTTATTGTCTCATTTAGAATAGTTTCTTACCTCCCTTTTTCAGTAGTGCATTTGGAACCATGTACATTCTGACCCTTGGTGGGGTCTACCATTTTAACATTTGTTTTTGTTTGTTTCTTTTGCAGGAGGAAAGGAGGGGCCCACTTGATTGGATGTCACGAGCACTGGCCACCCAACCTTTTCTTCGATTTTCACTCCATTTGATCATCATCTCACATGGTAAACTGTCTTCAGTTCTGTCTAGCGTGGAATTCACATACTGCTGTTCTGTTTGCGTTAATGTTTTATCTGTATTGGGCCAATTTAGCCTGTTTCCATTACTCTTCTGGGACTATAGAGACATTTGCCTGCTCAACCATGGGGTTTCATCAGTGTAGTCCTGGTGTATCTTTATGTCATTTAGGATTTTTACTCTTTATTCCTTGACACCTGGACGTGTAGACCACCAGGACATAGGCTTAATTTTGACTCATAACCTATGCACAGGTTTTTGCCACTGGGACATTATTCTTTGGCTCATACTTTCGCACAGATCGTTGCCCATTGGGGCATTTTCTTGTGGGTGATTTACTTTCACCATGTAGGTCGTTGCCCACTGGGTCGGCATGACAGTGTCAATTTTGGAGTAGAGGCGTACAGTTTTATGCACTTTGCAGTATATTTGTCCATTCTACCTAGCGTTGACAATTTTGATATTCTTATATCCATAAAATGCAGGTGTGTTGCCCTCTCCTTTGTACTTTACTATGACCCCAATGTGTTCGTGCATGTGTATATGGTAGTTTCACCACCACAAGATGGCTGCCACGCACTTCTTGTACAGATTAGACCATGTGAAGTGTGTTATTCATTCAGTTGGCATGTCATGTCATTTGATGTGCATGTGTTAGTTTTGGACAACATCGTTATTTCTTTATTCAACATGATCTAACATGATGTAATTTTGTATCTTTATGTTGAGTTTAGCGGGTGTTACCTTTTATCATGCACCTCATTTTTGTTTTCATTTGTACTCCAGTGGGCTATCTGCACTTGTATATGTATATTGTATTTTTACCACTATAAGATGGCCGCCATGTATTCTATGTACAGACACTTCCTGTCCACAGAACCATGTGACACATTTTTTATCTCTATTTAAGTGTTTCATTGGGTGTGCACCTTACACGTGACCAGACTGCGGCTGCAGTCGAACGCATCGTGTAAATAAGCGCTTTGCAAGTTACCGTGTCGTGGATTCTGGTTCCTGAGAGCACACTTATCTTTGGATTGCATGTGCTGTTGATTGCCGGTACGCTCTGCCGGCGTGTGTGCCACTTCTCTTGGGTCCCTGTGTTTCCGGAAGGAGCTCTTGTTCGCATATATATATATATATATATATATATATACATATACATATATATATATACCACAAAGTCCGATGAACATAGAGGCTGTCAAGCAGGGCGGTACTCGCTCAGGGTATTGGAAACCCTGCAATATACAAACACAGTTTTTCGGACGTTTCCAGAAAAAATGCAAGGACACCTTGAGAGTTGCTGTGTAGGAACTTTACTGACTGCACCAGCAACGCGTTTCAGCTTACGCCTTGATCACGCTAGAGGGCTAAACAGTACCACCACATTATAAATCATATGTGAAGACATAGTGAAAGGACAATTCATTACACCATATGTGATAAACATAGTAAAAGGACAATTCATTATAACATAACGAACAAATAACGACACATGGTGGCCATCTTAACACAGTTCATTATGATGTATAAAATATACAAAAAATGACTTGGATTCGCATGAAAATTCATTAGTCCCACTGTATAATCAATGAAATTCAATAAATCTCAAAATATGGATATAAGCTCAGCAAAATCAAATATATAGAAAAATCTAATATATAGAAAAACCATCTGAATGACTAACTAATATCCGTCCATGGATGAATATACATAATATAACCAAATGTAATAGTCAGTAATCTTGCTGCCTGATGTAGCCAATTACCAATTCTGCCCAAGTGGGCAAAGGATTACATCCAATGAGCAAAGCTGCCCCCATAGATGAAGAATTCCATACATGATATGTGTATAAGCGGCCAAAATTAAGCGAAGTGTACATCACCTAAAAAATTTGAAAAATAACTTACGTTAAAATCAACACTAAGTTTCATAATTCTACACATATTAAAATAGTTACACAACAAATTTAGCAGCATAATTTCAATTTACAATAACATATATAAATGTTTTAGAGCTTAATGATGCAGGTGTACTGCTAATTCTTCACTTGAATTTAACCCAGAAGGGGTCATGGTTTCTAGGTCAATGATATATCTTGACTCTAGTTGACGTAATGCTAATTGTCTATTGCCACCACGTATATTAACAGGAACAGCATCAATGACCACCATTTTTAGATGTTTTTCATCCTGCAGATGTTGATCAAAGAAATGTCGGGCAACAGGATACTGCCTGTTGTTATGGCGTATAGCCCTGACATGTTCTAATACACGTTTCTTAGCACAGTGGATTGTGCTCCCTATGTAAGCTTTGTTACAAGGACAGACCAGTGCATAAATGCAATATGTCGTATTACAAGTGAGAGCCTTTTTGATGATATGTTCCTCTTACTGCTTGAAATGGCTAATGTTGTACAATCATTGCTGTTCCTACAGGCTTTACACTTCTTACAACAACGAAACCCCGGGCAGCTCTTATTCATTACCTCTAATTTACGGGTCACATGATTGGGACTTAATACATCTCTAAGTGACCGGCTTCGTTGGAAAGTAATTTGGGGGCAACTATTCAGATGTTTACAAAGGTTAGAGTCAGTTAACAAGACATGCCAATGTTTTTTAAGTATATGGCGAACGTCTTGTGCTTGACCTGAGTAGGTGGTAATAAATCTCAACTTGTCACTGTTCGTGTCACGATTGATAGGATGTAACAGCTGTGTACGGGTAACCGACTCAACTCTAGTGCATGCCTCAGAAATAGTTCTAAGGCTATACCCTCTATCTTTGAAACGTTGGAACATCACTTCCTTTTCTTTCAAGTAGCCACTCTCAGAACTACAATTGCGCTTAGCGCATAGCAACTCACCATACGGGATACTGTATACCAGTTTCCGAGGATGGGCACTTAAGGCACTCAGAATGCTATTCCCTGCAGTTGTTTTACGGAACAGCTGTGTCTGTATGGTGTTATCTATGACTTCTACCAAAACATCTAAAAACTCGATTTTGGTTTTACTTATATGTTCCACAAGACCAAATTAAAAGGATTGTCATTAAGATTCCGGACAAAACCCCTAACTGAATCGATGTCACTATTCCAAATGATAAAAATGTCATCTATATAGCGCAGCCACAGGACACAGCGATCATAATCCACCATTTGTGAGACCACCCACTCCTCCCACCAGCCCATCACCAGATTGGCGTAGCTGGGAGCGAAGCAGAGTTCCCATTGCAGTGCCCTGTGACTGGCAATAGACGGTATCATCAAAAGAAAAAGTTATTGGATAGACAAAATTCTATCATAGCCAAAATCATTTCAGAATGTGACCATAAGGAGATAGAACGAGTTTTCAAGTAGTGTCTGATAGCATGCAGGCCAATATCATGCTGGATACAAGTATATAAGCTACACACATCTAAGGTAACCAGAGTATAATTAGGTTCCCAGTAAATCCCATCAATGATGGTTAAAAAGTGTGTTGTATCCCTCAAATACGCTGGCAAACTGACCACAAATGGACGTAAATAATGGTCAATGAACTGTGAGGTGTTCTCTAACAATGACCCAATAGAGGAAACAATTGGCCTCCCGGGGGATTAACTGAATCTTTGTGTAATTTGGGTAGTAGATAGAGGATTGGGATGCGTGGGTGGGGGCATTTAAGATAATTATATTCCTCCCACTCCAACAATCCACGCTCTCTCCAATCCACCAACAGTTCACCATACCTAGCATTAGAATTCAAGATGGCATTCCTGTCTGAGACACCATAACAAGTAACATCGGATAATTGTCTGAGACCTTCTATCAAATAGGCCTGCTTGTCTAATACCACGATGTTCCCGCCTTTGTCAGACTGTCGAATTACAATAGTCTGATCGGCTTTAAGATTCTCTAGTGCCCTCATCTGTTCTACACTAAGATTCTTATTCCCAAAGGGAGTTTTTTGTATCAGATTTTTTAAAATCACGCCAGTACCCCTCTCTCAAACACCTCAATGGCATCACATTCAATCTGAGGTAAAAATATCGACTTGGGTTTAAACCCACTTCCTGCATTCACATTTACATCAATGTCAAACTCATGTGCATTCGAAATCATGTCTTCATTAGTTGCCAATTCCTCATTGTGAGAAGCTAAAATATTAAGTATCTCCAAATCATCAACAATCAAATTACTAAAGGGAGCTCTCCCTGCTGTCGTACAGCCTGTCTTGCATTTAGTATCAAACCATTTCTTCAATTTTAATTTGCGAGAAAAATAAAACAAATCTATCCTAGTCTGGGCAAAATTCATATTATTAGTAGGACAGAAGGACAAACCTAATTCTAGGAGCTGTGTTTCTTCTACAGAGAGAATTCGCTGGGAGAGGTTGACAACATTCATTTTTGTGCTTGTTTGCCCCTTGTCAGCATTCCCACTGGGGTTAATACATCTTGTTTTACTCCTCTGTTTGGCTTTTTTGTTCCTCTGGTTTTTCCTCTTCCGCCTCTCCCTCTCCCTCTCTGAACACCTTGCTCGTTGTGCTATTCTGTCCTTCCCTGGTTCATCATCTGGAACTGGACTAAAAAATTACTTGATTTTTTCTGTTGAACTTGATTAATTGCTGATGTCGATGCATCTGAAAGACTTCCATCAGAAACATCGCTCTCTGAGATTTCAGCATTCATAGGCGGTACGACGGAATTAGTCGCCAACTTGCCCTCTTTGTCAAAGAGATAATCGTATTTTTTATGAAATGTTAAGGTGCGACCAGCCTGATAATCCTTGTAATCTCTGAGAAATTTACGCTGTTTTTTGGCAGTGATCTCATCTTCTAATTTTTCCATTTTAGTAGCCAAATTATTCATAAAGGTATCAATAATTTCCTTTGATGATACTTTCTCTAATTCAGCAACTAACACATCTATTTCTGCCAGTAACTTGCTGCGATCTTTAAGAGCATATTTTACAAGTATCCGTAGCATAATAATTGAGCAAGAGTTAGAGTTGTTGGACCACTCCTCCAACATCTCAGGATCGGGATCCTCATAAGTAGGTATGGTGAAGATGCGTAAGCCCCTAGGTACACGTCCCACATCTATGTACCGTTGTAACGACTCTGCTTCCCACCATTTGGCGAGTTCTTTCTTATGAAGTTTTTCCAGTTGGATAAATAGTGCCTGTGTTTTAATTTCTTCCGTAATTGTTATGGGTGCAAGTAGTGCATTACCATGTACACCTGCTGCTGTAAAAAATAATTTATCTGCCGTGTTTTTACGCTTAGCCTCCAAAGCTGCAGCCATGATGTAATTTGTCCCTTAATCACAGTCCTCTCAATGCCTCTGATAGAGTATGGATACTCTAGAATCACAGAGGCTCCCTTCACCTCTCCGACACGCTGACGAGCAGAACGGCAAAACAAAACCCGAACTGGACTCTACACCCCCGCGCTCCAGCAAGCACTCCGTCAACTGACGCAAGTGTCCGCGGTGCAGCTCGGGTGCCGATAAACCAGCTCAGCCCCCAATTCGCCGGGCTCTATCGCAGAATTATATACAGTCTGCCGGTTTCGATTACATCGCGCTCCATACACAGCTGCGAAGTCTTTGTATACTTGGAATCCACACAAACCTGGATTCCCGAAACTCCGGCGACAAAGTCCGTGTGGTGGTCAGCCTCCAAAACCAATAACATGTACCACAAAGTCCGATGAACATAGAGGCTGTCAAGCAGGGCGGTCCTCGCTCAGGGTATCGGAAACCCTGCAATATACAAACACAGTTTTTCGGACGTTTCCAGAAAAAATGCAAGGACACCTTGAGAGTTGCAGTGTAGGAACTTTACTGACTGCACCAGCAACGCGTTTCAGCTTACGCCTTGACAAGGGGCAAACAAGCACAAAAATGACTGTTGTCAACCTCTCCCAGTGAATTCTCTCTGTAGAAGAAACACAGCTCCTAGAATTAGGTTTGTCCTTCTGTCCTACTAATAATATGAATTTTGCCCAGACTAGGATAGATTTGTTTTATTTTTCTCGCAAATTAAAATTGAAGAAATGGTTTGATACTAAATGCAAGACAGGCTGTACGACAGCAGGGAGAGCTCCCCTTAGTAATTTGATTGTTGATGATTTGGAGATACTTAATATTTTAGCTTCTCACAATGAGGAATTGTCAACTAATGAAGACATGATTTCGAATGCACATGAGTTTGACATTGATGTAAATGTGAATCCAGGAAGTGGGTTTAAACCCAAGTCGGTATTTTTACCTCAGATTGAATGTGATGCCATTGAGGTGTTTGAGAGAGGAGTACTGGCGGATTTTAAAAAATCCGATACAAAAAAACTCCCTTTGGGAATAAGAATCTTAGTGTAGAACAGATGAGGGCACTAGAGAATCTTAAAGCCGATCAGACTATTGTAATTCGACAGTCTGACAAAGGCGGGAACGTCGTGGTATTAGACAAGCAGGCCTATTTGATAGAAGGTCTCAGACAATTATCCGATGTTACTTGTTATGGTGTCTCAGACAGGAATGCCATCTTGAATTCTAATGCTAGGTATGGTGAACTGTTGGTGGATTGGAGAGAGCGTGGATTGTTGGAGTGGGAGGAATATAATTATCTTAAATGCCCCCACTCACGCATCCCAATCCTCTATCTACTACCCAAATTACACAAAGATTCAGTTAATCCCCCGGGAAGGCCAATTGTTTCCTCTATTGGGTCATTGTTAGAGAACACCTCACAGTTCATTGACCATTATTTACGTCCATTTGTGGTCAGTTTGCCATCGTATTTGAGGGATACAACACACTTTTTAACCATCATTGATGGGATTTACTGGGAACCTAATTATACTCTGGTTACCTTAGATGTGTGTAGCTTATATACTTGTATCCAGCATGATATTGGCCTGCATGCTATCAGACACTACTTGAAAACTCGTTCTATCTCCTTATGGTCACATTCTGAAATGATTTTGGCTATGATAGAATTTTGTCTATCCAATAACTTTTTCTTTTGATGATACCGTCTATTGCCAGTCACAGGGCACTGCAATGGGAACCTGCTTCGCCCCCAGCTACGCCAATCTGGTGATGGGCTGGTGGGAGGAGCGGGTGGTCTCACAAATGGTGGATTATGATCGCTGTGTCCTGTGGCTGCGCTATATAGATGACATTTTTATCATTTGGAATGGTGACATCGATTCAGTTAGGGGTTTTGTCCGGAATCTTAATGACAATCCTTTTAATTTGGTCTTGGTGGAACATATAAGTAAAACCAAAATCGAGTTTTTAGATGTTTTGGTAGAAGTCATAGATAACACCATACAGACACAGCTGTTCCGTAAAACAACTGCAGGGAATAGCATTCTGAGTGCCTTAAGTGCCCATCCTCGGAAACTGGTATACAGTATCCCGTATGGTGAGTTGCTATGCGCTAAGCGCAATTGTAGTTCTGAGAGTGGCTACTTGAAAGAAAAGGAAGTGATGTTCCAACGTTTCAAAGATAGAGGAAATAGCCTTAGAACTATTTCTGAGGCATGCACTAGAGTTGAGTCGGTTACCCGTACACAGCTGTTACATCCTATCAATCGTGACACGAACAGTGACAAGTTGAGATTTATTACCACCTACTCAGGTCAAGCACAAGACGTTCGCCATATACTTAAAAAACATTGGCATGTCTTGTTAACTGACTCTAACCTTTGTAAACATCTGAATAGTTGCCCCCAAATTACTTTCCAATGAAGCCGGTCACTTAGAGATGTATTAAGTCCCAATCATGTGACCCGTAAATTAGAGGTAATGAATAAGAGCTGCCCGGGGTTTCGTTGTTGTAAGAAGTGTAAAGCCTGTAGGAACAGCAATGATTGTACAACATTAGCCATTTCAAGCAGTAAGAGGGAACATATCATCAAAAAGGCTCTCACTTGTAATACGACATATTGCATTTATGCACTGGTCTGTCCTTGTAACAAAGCTTACATAGGGAGCACAATCCACTGTGCTAAGAAACGTGTATTAGAACATGTCAGGGCTATACGCCATAACAACAGGCAGTATCCTGTTGCCCGACATTTCTTTGATCAACATCTGCAGGATGAAAAACATCTAAAAATGGTGGTCATTGATGCTGTTCCTGTTAATATACGTGGTGGCAATAGACAATTAGCATTACGTCAACTAGAGTCAAGATATATCATTGACCTAGAAACCATGACCCCTTCTGGGTTAAATTCAAGTGAAGAATTAGCAGTACACCTGCATCATTAAGCTCTAAAACATTTATATATGTTATTGTAAATAGAAATTATGCGGCTAAATTTGTTGTGTAACTATTTTAATATGTTTAGAATTATGAAACTTAGTGTTGATTTTAACTTAAGTTATTTTTCAATTTTTTTTAGGTGATGTACACTCGTTTAATTTTGGCCTCTTATACACATATCATGTATGGAATTCTTCATCTATGGGGGCAGCTTTGCTCATTGGATGTAATCCTTTGCCCACTTGGGCAGAATTGGTAATTGGCTTAATCAGGCAGCAAGATTACTGACTATTACATTTGGTTATATTATGTATATTCATCCATGGACGGATATTAGTTAGTCGTTCAGATGGTTTTTCTATATATTAGATTTTTCTATATATTTGATTTTGCTGAGCTTATATCCATATTTTGAGATTTATTGAATTTCATTGATTATACAGTGGGACTAATGAATTTTCATGCGAATCCAAGTCATTTTTTGTATATTTTATACATCATAATGAACTGTGTTAAGATGGCCACCATGTGTCGTTATTTGTTCGTTATGTTATAATGAATTGTCCTTTTACTATGTTTATCACATATGGTGTAATGAATTGTCCTTTCACTATGTCTTCACATATGATTTATAATGTGGTGGTACTGTTTAGCCCTCTAGCGTGATCAAGGCGTAAGCTGAAACGCGTTGCTGGTGCAGTCAGTAAAGTTCCTACACTGCAACTCTCAAGGTGTCCTTGCATTTTTTCTGGAAACGTCCGAAAAACTGTGTTTGTATATATATATATATATATATATATCCAAAAGATTCGAAACCTCCCGCAACCTCCAAATGGCGATGAGGGAGAGACGGACCACAAGGTATCAGGCAAGATGTTTTTATTGCGACCTTCTCCTCACAAAACGATGACGCGTTTCGGGCTCAGACAGCCCTTGATCACATACGAAGAACAGTCATCCATGATGGTTTTTAAGTGTTGCTGAGTGCACACACCCCTCTTTCTCAAGTTCCGTTTCATGTGACCACAAACAAGGAAAAACAGACTTGGCAATCTAACAGTTAGACATTTCAATACAATGAATTACAAAGGTTACAAATCCCGAAGGATATTAAAATCATTAACTTAATTTCACAGTATTACCATCCAAGCATATTTATATATTTCTGTGTAAATACAATGAGAATGTAGCTGTATATGACATATTTATGTTTAAGTCAATTGTTCTTCTCAAGCACGACATATGTTGTCATAAACTACTCAGTTAATTGTGCAGGTTTATCCTTATCCGGCAAGCTGAATGTAGCGACATAAAATCTAACACCGGCTGTTGCTAAAATAGCGAAACCAATCAAATGGCGGTACCAATACCTAGGTTTGCAAACCAAGTGTCGTGAAATCTTGAAAAAATACACTAAATGTAAAAAATGAAACAGATATATAATATGCCATATAGATGTCACTCTTCTTTAAATACGCCCGATAATAACTATAACGGCATATATATATATATATATATATATATATATATATATATATATATATATATATATATATATATATAAATATATATATATATATGGGAAGAGAGGCGCAGGGAGAGAACTGAGACCATATAGTATAAGGAAAACTCGCTCCTGGAACTTCTGTTGCCTGTACGCAACACCCCTGCTCGCACCCCCATAACACACAGAGTGGTCAGGGAATAGCGGACATGGGCAGAACAGAGGGCAAGCAGGCGAAGCTGCAATTTGAACCGCGCAGAAACACCAAAGGCCCAGATGGCGACGCCACCTCCAAGGAAGGAGATAACTCACAAGAAGGGGAAAAGGATGTGCGCTCATTGCTGGTCGCCATGAAACAAAGCCTTGGATCCATTGAATCCAAAATGGACGCCCTAAACATGCGTATGGATTACATTACACAGCGGCTAGAAAAACAGGACAGTCGTCTTAACGAGACGGAGAACAGAATATCACAGCTGGAAGACACATCCACAAGCAGCACTGAACAGATGCAGAACATGGAGCGCCTGTTGAAAGTGATCTCAGCTAAAAACGAAGATTTGGAGGCGTTCTTGTGCCGTAACAACCTCCGCATCATGGGCGTGCCAGAATCTACAGACACAGGCCGGATGGAGGAATATGTTGAACGGTTGCTTGTGGAACTGTTTGGGGCCTTCGCATTCTCCAAGGTCTTGATCGTGGAGTGCGCTCATCGATCACTGGCGCCTAGGCCTCCGCCGGGTGCCCCTCCCCGCCCTATAATCACTCGCCTATTGAATTACAAAGATAGGGACAATGCGCTCCGGCTGGCACGGGGAAAAAAAGGACCTTCATTATGACAGCTACTCCATCTCCATCTTTCCGGATATTACACAGGCAGTTCAGGAGGCTCGTAGGAAATTTATCCCGGCGAAGCGCAAACTGCAACAGGCAAGCATGCCTTATGCGATGTATCCGGCGAGGCTGCGGATTACTCATCGGGGAAAATAACAAATCTTTAACACACCTCAACAGGTTCAAGACTGCCTCAAGAAAACAACAAGGCGTAGTCCTCGTGCTGACAGAGACGACGAGAGCTCCAGAGCCACATCTCCCGCATCAAATGCAGACTGAATGCTTGCAGTAATCAGTGAAATAGCTGAATTCAACTGACACAGTGAGAATCAGACTCTTTAAATGTTCATAATGAATCGGAGTGGGGGTTGGCCTGGAGGGGGGGGGGATGCTAACTTTGTTCTCCCCAAGCGCGCATGAAGGTTGGAATGTGCTCCTGCAATCTCATAGGATGTGAAGGTATATCTTAAAATGTTTATATTGGACCATAACGATACCTTATTGGACTCTGGGCACACCCGTTATATCGGGGTGGAATGCCAGACTCTCTAGCGAATTACCCCACAAGGGTGATCCCGATTAGAAGATGTTTAGGGGGTTTATGTTGGGATATAATGAGTTCCGATTGCTCTCTCTTCTTTCGTGAGTCATATAGCTGTATGCATTGTAGACCTTGCAATAATGATACGACATTTCCAATGCTAAGAATGTCAATGCAGAGCGCTGAACAGACGCCTAAATTTGCATTATCAACTTGACTCTATTTTATATGATACACAGGGAGATTGCGTTATCAATGGATGCTACATTCACCTACAGGATTGGGCCTAATGTGGGAGGGGGCGGAGGGATGCTTGAGGCTGTCAATAGGTACTGGAGCAGCACAATCAGTATTGTAGCAGCAGGAGCGCCTGGGAAAGGGCTCCTTAGAATCGTTTTTAAACATTACTTAGTGATTCACTTTTTACCTTCGTAATCGCCCGCTTTTAAAAGAAAAGTCACTTGCTTTTAAAATTGCACTCTACCCTTACCAAAAGTCACTTGTAAACTGTCCTCACTCGCAATCACGCAGCGCTCATGAGACACTCCGTGGGGTGCCTCCCTGTTCCACCTCAGATTGTTCCGCTTGAGTGGAGGGAGTTAATCACCACCCGGAAGTGACGAGCGTAGCCCAGGTCAGCAGTTCAGCTGCCTGTACTACAAAAACAGATGGCCGGACTGACGCGCAGCGGGCGCGCCTAAGGCAAGCCCGTCTGCGCCTGGACGTCGCCAGGGGCCAGAAAGCCCCGCAGCCCTCATCAGATATAACAGACAGGATTTAATAAGCATTAGGGACAACCTCCACTGGCCTAATATGCAAATCACCAACTCATGGGTGAATACCTTCCCTATAGAAGTAGAAGGCCCTCTCGCTTGCAGAAACTGCGGATATCAAAGTATACTTACTGCTCAACCCAGGACTAACGATAAAAGAACTGACTCGAGAATTAGGGCTACACACAACCCCAGCAAAAAATCAAGTCCTTTACATCTAGCTGATAAGACCACAAGCTGGGAATGTTTTCTAGCAAATGTCAGATCACTCCCCAAACACGCCATCAATATATGGGACATGATTGCCTCTTCCCTACCCCACATCGGTTTCCTGACGGAAACTTGGATTAAGCCATCATCCAACCCAGCTATTGCACTTGCACTGCCCGATGGCTATCACATTCAAAAACTGGATAGACCACGTAGGGCGGGGGGAGGGGTAGCTATCATCTACAAAGACCCTATAAAAGTCACAGTACTAGATCACCTAATCAATGAAAAGATTGAAATTCTGGTGTTTAGAATAGACCTACACGCTCAACTAAGTTGGAAAGGAGCCGTGGTATATCGCCCTCCTGGACCACTCCTCGACGCCATCACTATACTTATGGAACGGATTTCCCCTTATGTTATTTCTTCTAACAATTTTTTGCTTCTTGGTGATCTGAATGTTCATAGCGAAAAGCCTAACGACCCTGATGCCACCTCCCTTCTGACAGAGCTATCCGCGCTTGAGCTGACCAAAATCAATAATGAACCTACCCACGTAGCAGGACACACGCTAGACTTAATCCTCTCAAACTCATCCAACATTATTTGTGGAACAACTTGCCCCCTTATATGGTCAGACCACTCAAAAATCGACTTCAGTATTGTGGGATCTACAGAGCACAAAGCCCCCAAAACTCAACTAACAAGGAGCTATAGACAGTGGCACAAATTGACGCCCACTCTCTTTAGATACACTTTTGTCCCACCACAGTTTTCCAACTCCGACACGGTAGAAAATCGTGTAACAGCCTTTCAATCAAGCGTGAAGACCACCATAGACACGTTGGTACCCCTGAAAATGACTCCCGCAGTCCCTAAATGCCCTCAGTCCCCATGGTACACCCCTAATCTCCGAACCGAAAAAAGTCAGTGCAAGAAATTAGAGAGACAGTGACGACGCACTCACGACCCCCAAGATAGAGAACGATTTAAATCTGCCCAGACCAAATACCACAGCAGTTTGAAAATCGCACAGTTTGAAAATCGCACGCAAAATATATATAGCAAATCAACTTAATCAGGCAGACAATACTCCCAAAGTTTTATTCCAGGTCCTCAAAACATTTACTAATCCAAAAGCGTGCAACTCGGAAGAGGCGCCATCTCAGACGCTCTGCAACAACATAGCAGAATATCTCACATTAAAAATCGAAAATATTTACAAGATAACGGCGAACAAATGCTCTAGCTTAAGCCACATATCGGAACCCCCCATTATCTCAGCTAGTAATAATAAACTTGAAGAGTTCCACACACTTTCCCTAGGGGAAACTGAATCTTTATTAAAAAACAACCAAATCTGGCTCCCCTCTAGACCTGATTCCCGCCAAGATCTCAGGCTCGCTAGCCAATCAACTCACTATTCCCATTTGTTCCATTTTAAATAGCTCCTTAAAAGAAGGCAAGCTCCCCAAGGAATGGAAAGCAGCACAGATCTTGCCCATTAGGAAAAATGCCAAACTGCCCCCGGACGTCATCACTAATTATCGCCCCATCTCACTACTCCCTCAACAAAGCACACTACTAGAGAAGCACGTAAATAAACACCTGTCCAAATACATAGAATCCTCAAACTGCCTAGACCACTCACAGTCAGGATTCCGACCAAGACACAGCACAGAATTGGCACTGGTGACAGTCACAGATAATATCCGGATGCTTGCAGACAATGGTCAAGCAGTACTTCTTATACTGCTGGACTTGTCTGCAGCTTTCAACACCATCTCACATCAGATCTTGCTGGACAGACTCTGGGCTCTAGGGATCCAGGGGAAGGCACTAAAATGGTTAACAGATTTTCTGGCGGAGAGAACTCAAACCATCAACCTTGGACCTTTCAGATCACAAACCACGAATGTTTCGAAGGGTGTACCACAGGGCTCATGTTGAGCCCCACCTTATTTAACATTTATGTTACACCACTTGCATCTCTACTAAGAAACCTAGGGTTCATACCAATTTCCTATGCCGATGACACACAACTGCTTCTCTCTTTTGACAAGAATAACACAAGTATTCAGGTCACCTTCTCTGAGGGCATGAAAACCATCACTGACTGGATGAGTAACAACTTCCTTCAGTTAAACGCGGAGAAAACAGAGATCATGTTATTCAAAGAAGCAGTCACTAGGTGGTCACCTAACTGGTGGCCAGGAGAACTAGGCCCGGCCCCATGCCCAAAACAAGTGGTGAAGAACCTAGGGGTCCAAATAGACCAGAAGCTGAGCCTGGAAGAGCATGCCAAATCAACCACCAGGACCTGTTACCATGTACTCAGCCTTCTTCGCAAAGTTTTCCCCCTACTCCCACTATCTACACGCAAAACCCTGATACAAGCACTAGTCTTAAGCCGTCTGGACTACTGCAATGCTCTGTTAATTTCAGCCAAGGAATCTTCCTTAAACAGACTGCAGGTAGTCCAGAACACGGCTGCCCGCTTAGTGACCAATGCCCCTACCCCCCCCCCCCCAGAACAGCCTCACTTCCCCTACTCAGGAAATTGCACTGGCTACCCATTCGCAAAAGAATAAACTTCAAGATTTGCTGCATGTTGTTCAAAGCCCTGAACAACATGGGACCAAGATACATGTCAGATAAGCTGGTCAGATATACTCCATCTAGGACCCTTCGCTCAGGGTCCAAAGATCTCCTCCGCATTCCTCGAATAAAACAAGCGAGACTAGGGGGTAAATCCTTTTCATATCTGGCTCCATCTATATGGAACCAACTGCCTATCCACCTACGTCTCTGTACCAACTACCTATTTTTCAGGAAGCTGCTGAAAACCTCATTGTTCTGATCTATCCCATTTGGTTGCCTCAGGATGTTGCAGCGCGGAGATACCCCGGTTGGGGTGATTCATGCGCTCTATAAATGATATAAATAAAATAAATAAGGGAGGGACAGTTTGTTGTTGTTGTAATGGTTTACAAACACAGCGTTGAAGAAAAGATAAAAGATGGGAGGAAACGATACGGCGAAAGAGCCAAATTTGGGTACAGTTCAAGATATAGCATGGATAATGCCTGCATATATCACACAGACAAAAAAACTAGCCCATGACCTTGCCTGTAAGTATGCCTGAATGTACACTTAACGAGCTGTCCTAGAATATACGAGGACTGAGGGACCCTCGCAGAAAGAGGCATATACTCAATTATTTGGATAGACACCATATACAAATAGCCATGCTACAAGAGACGCATCTGGAGTTGGGATCCACCCCCGGTTTTGCCGGGAAATGGGCCACCCATAGATGTTTCTCCTCGTTCTCCACCTATTCCAGGGGGTACGGCCATTTTGATCAAAGCTGAAGTGGGGTATTGCCCCGCTGGCATGATTCAGGACCCCCAGGGGAGGTACTGTATTATGTGGGGCAGACTGGCTATGCAATCAGTGACACTGGTCAGCTGCTACGCACCCAACATGGACGATGCGCATTCTTTGATACACTGTGGGGCCTTATAGTAAATATTGGATCCACTCACCTGATATGGGGAGGGGACTTTAACCTAGCCCTGAATTCTCAGCTGGATTGCTCTGGGGGGTCAGTGGAGACTCACGCTAGGGCAGCCCAACACCTGAATGATATTATAACATACTACCGTCTGCTGGATGCGTGGAGAACATTACACCCCACAAGTAGAGAAGGCACACATGTTTCCACTGCTCACGCTAGCTGGTCCCACAATGACTATCGGCTGGGCTCTTCTCTTGGCTCAGGGAGACTGTTCACCTGGCAAAAACATTCTCTGACCACTCCCCGGTGTTGCTAAAGCTTTGCCCTCCGATCAATACGTCCCTATACAGATCTTGGAGACTGCTTCCCATGGCCCTCCTCGGCACTTGCTTCCGCGAGGAGGTGAGGCAGGAGGTGAGGGACTTCTTCCCTCGCAATATAGGCAGCGTTGAGACACTGGCAAGCATCTGGGAGAGTTTTAAAGTCACCATTAGGGGTATATGTATAGCCAAAAGCGGGGGCATATTGCGGGATCTAAGGAACACGTTATACAAACTGGAAAAAAATATTAAGACCATTGAAAAATCCACACTAGAATCACCTTCCCCTAAGGAGAAAGCGCGATTGAAAGAACTACTCACAGAATTTATAGAAACTGTAGAAAGAGAGGTGCTGTTCCGCTCAAAATATGCTCGAGCATATGGAGAGGGTGAGAGGCCGGGGAAGGCCTTAGCAGAGACTATAAGAGCTCCTAGGTTCTCCAATACAATATTTGGGGTGGAGGATGAGGAGGGGGTGACACACACGGACTCAGGGGAAATTCTCAGCATATTTGTTTCCCATTATAAGCAGCTGTATAGAACGCATAGGACAGGGCATATAGACGTTGCAGCATATTTTGAGGACACAGCTTTAGGGTGGATAAAGGATAACCGCAGGGAATTCCTATCAGCTCCTATTGAGGAGGACGAAGTAAGAGAGGCTATCATGCAGATGCGATCTGGAAAGGCACCGGGGCCTGACGGGATCCCTGCAGACTTTTATAAATGTTATATAGATGATCTTGCCCCAATTATTAGGGAATTATATGAGGACAGACCTATGAGACAGACCCTCATTATTTCTCTCCTTAAACCAGGAAAAGATGCCTCTAATGTGACGCTTATAGACCTTTATCCCTAATAAACTGCGACCCCAAGATACTCGCCAAAATCCTAGCCAACAGATTGAGCTTACTTATGGAAGGTATGGTTCTGCCGAATCAGGCCGGTTTTATTCCTGGAAGGGCAACCTTTCATAACTTGTGCACCATCTTTGCATTATTGCAGGATATAGATTCTGAGTCAAGTGCTGCAGCTATATTTTTAGATGCCACTAAGGCATTTGACTCACTTGAATGGGACTATCTACTAGCTATACTGAGTCGTAAGGGCCTGCCCCCGGCGTTTCTCGCCTGGATAGCATTACTCTACAGTCAACCAACTGCAATGGCGCAAATCAACGGGCTGGTATCTGACCCCTTTACCATCTCCAGGGGCACTCGGCATGGATGCCCCCTCTCTCCCCTGCTCTTTGCCCTGGCTATAGAGCCACTGGCGTCCAAACTTAGACAACAGCCTAGAGAATACGCCATACCTTTTCCTTCCCAGCAACTTCTGGTGTCATTGTATGCAGACGGCATCACACTCTACCTTTGGGAACCCAATGTGAGCCTAAACCCTGTGCTGCGTAAGTTCATAAAATTCAGCGACATTTCAGGTATACACATAAACTGGAGTAAGTCACAGATCTTTCCCCCCACTCCTTCTACCCCCCAAATTTTCACCAGATTTTCCACTAACATGGCGCGCCTCAAAGATAAAATACCTGGGGGTTTGGGTAGCTAGAGATGGAGAGGAGACGCTGAGGGCAAATTATGGAGTGACCCTGGAGTCTATCACTAACCTCGTCACCTGTTGGATAGCAATGCCGCTTTCCCTGGCCAGCAGAATCTCGCTGATGAAAATGGCAGTTTTACCTAAGCTACTCTATTTTTTCATTACCATACCACCCGGGACGACCTTTCTTTTGTGCACTAAAAACACAACTCACCAGACTGGCATGGGTAGAAAAGCAACCCCGCATAAACTGGCAAACACTAACGCTCCCATTTTCTCGAGGTGGGTTTGATGCACCAGATACAGAGCTATACTTTCTCTGTGCCCAAGCACATCATGCAATATATAGGCGCTTCCCCCCACCATTAATGCCCCACCTCGCCATTGAGCAGAGCTATATGGCGCCGCTGTCACCAGAGGCATGCCTGGGGTCAGATGTTCCGTTGGGAGGTACTTTGCAGTCCACTGTAGAGTGCACAAATCGTGCTTGGAAGCGGCTGATCAGTAAAATGGGATGTTTCTTCCCATACTCCCCTTTAATCCCCTTGCCGTTTCTGCGCTGGGCACCGGTTACTTATGAAACTGCCTGCAGGAACATGCTAAAAATAAGAAACTTACACACAATGGCCGTTCTTTATCAGGAGGGAACATTTAAGGACGGACAAACATTATTAGGGGAAGGAGACACAACACCACTAGAGGTTTTTCTTTACATTAGACTCCGGCATGAGATAAAGGCAAACACTCCCATGTTCCCGCAGGAACCCGCGATCCGCGACACCCTACACACACTGTACCAAATGAAAGACGCATCTCATGCAGTGTCCCGTCTTTACCACGCTGCTTCTTTAGAACGTCCACATGCACAGCGGGCGGCGAGAAGCGGATGGGAGGCAGACTTAAGTATTGCATTAACAGACAAACAATGGGACTACTGCTGCAAACAAACGGGGGCTATCACGGCGAGTAGCCGTCTGCGAATCATACATTTTAAATTCATTACAAAGAGCATATTACACCCCAGAACGCCTACATAGATACAAATTAAGAGGAGACAGCCGATGCGATAGATGTCGCCAAGAGGGCGCTGGATTCCTGCACTTATCGTGGCAGTGTGAATCAAAACAGAAATGCTGGAGAGAGGTGTTGGTGGCAGTGTCCGAAATGGTGAGCAGCCGAGTCCCTATGTCCCCCATTGTTGCGATATTGGGTTATACAGAGGAGTTGCACAGAAAGTTCATAGCATTAAGCCTGCTGCTGGCAAAGAGGCGAGTGGCTTGTCGATGGGGACGGGGGCGTGCCCCCAAATTTAAGGAATGGCTATTGATTTAATATATAGTAAGGAACAGCTTACTACATACGCTGAGTTATTGCCGCCTTCTTCTTGTCACAGGGACATATGGGATCCAGTGCTTGATTACCTGCGTGTACGCAAATAATGAAAAATAAATTAACCGCCCGTTGATGACTGTAGGTGACCCGCCTTTGATACTCTCGTTTGTTACTGACAATACTTGTGAATGGGGCCGATTATACTTCATTATGCCTTTACTATGCAAAAGAAATATACCCAAATACAGATGGGAAGAGGTATGACAAAAGTCAAAGAAGACAGACTGTATACATGTGATATTGTGTTCTGCTGCTGTGGAGAACGTAGTGTACCATTGAGAATCAGGATAAAAATAGAGAACAGATCATTGTTAAATCGAGAACAAGAATATGTCGATACATAGGCTGAAAATATATTATATTGTATGGCGCTTCTCATCACCATGTATAAGAACTGAAACTGAGTAATGTACCGCTGTGTTTTGTTATGAAAATACAATAATAAAGGTTTTAATATATATATATATATATATATATATATATATATATATATATATATATATATATATATATATATATATATATATATATATATACGCTGACTTCGTCTTTAAAATACCAATTCCAAGGACAGACGAACACGGACCCAAAGTTCCTTGTGCAAAAAAGTTTTATTTGCCCTGCATCTCCACCAACATGACGCGTTTCAGCCCCACCTGGGCCTTGATCACATGATGCGTTGCGATTGTTACCACCCCTATTTAAAGTGCCAGTGCATTAGTGACGTCTAAACCATATGACCACTCTATAAACATGGAAGAGGTATTCAAAAGATATACACAACAATGCACAGCGTCAGACCTAACATCTTGAATGTGCAAAAAGGCATGATTTGGCTTACATAAATACATGAATTTAAAATATGACTTTGAATAAATATATACATAAAATATATATATACACATATAAAAAACTCACAATTAGTGTGACTTCTATTCAAATAAAATCATAAAAAGACATGTATCATGTTGTTTTCTAGCAAATCACTATTTGGTTTAACATTGTAATTTATTCTGTGTGAGACCTATACCTCTGCACACACATATGATAAACCTACTCATATATTCTAAAATAGAAAATAGAAAAATGAGGATCCTTTGATGTTAAAATTCAAGCACATAAAACCAAGGAAATAAACTAAAATCATTCTTAAAATAATGATTCCAGATATCCACTTTGTGCAAAAAAACGCAATGTGCAAACAATAAAGCCCCAGTGGGCAGAATACATATTGCATGTAAAGCTAGTCAAATTAAAAAAGTGCTATGAGTGATATGTAAAGTGCCTCCACTTGGACCCAAAAGTTCCAATAAAGTGCTATGTGCCTTAAAATGTACAATTATTTTTAAATAATTCTTTTAGGATAAAAACAGGAAAATACAGAATGATTCAATGATGGAGGAAAATTACAAGAAAAACTGTTGCCATCTATACTATTGCATCAGGATAACGACAAACACTAATGCTGATGTTAAACAGGCAACAAGATGAAAGAAATGAAACAGTGATCTAGATAAAAATCCTACAAGCAGGTAAACAAATTCTCACTGGCGTTCAGCCCAGTGGGTATCTTAGTGTCTAATTCTAATATGTACCTTGTTTCAAGGAGTCGCAATTGGGCTTCACGATTGCCTCCCCTTCTTAACGGGGGAATTGAATCAATGACATAATAACGCAGATCTGCCAGGTTGCTGTGATGGCTTTCCTCAAAATGTGTGGCCACCGGGTACGCTTGATCCTTGTTGGTAATTGCTCTAATGTGCTGGAGTATCCTTTTATGAACTGGCAATTTAGTGCTGCCTATGTATCTTAAATTGCAAGGACACTCCAGCACATAGACCGCATACTCGGTTTTACAAGTTAATCTTTTACCAATTACAATTGGGTCTGTTTTAAAAGGGCTTGGAAAACTCGTCATGTTCTGTGCATATTTACAGGCTTTACAGATAGTGCATTTAGTGAAGCCCTTGTGAGCAGTTAGCCAATTAGTAGGAGGTCTGGTTACCAAATTGTTCCTCACAAGGCTTTGGCCCATAGATCTGGCCCTTCTAAATGTGACCTGTGGTTTCTTCGGTTGGTGTGCACCCACTATAGGGTCACTTCGAATCAAGTTCCAATTTTTGTTGAATATCCTCCTAAGAGATTGATGTTGTCTACTATAGGTTAGAATAATTCTACAGGATTGATCCATTTGGTTTTTAATTGGAACTTGTTGCTTGGTATTGATTTTAAGGGCCTCTACTCTGGTAATTGGCATGGTTTTATTTATAGCCCTGTCTACAGTAGCTGATGAATAGCCCCTTTCCAAGAAACGTAACTTACTTGCCAATTGTGCTGCATGGCACTCCTCCTCGCTGCTGCAGATACGTTTTACCCAAAGCATCTCCCCATAGGGGATACTTTCAATTAAATGTTGTGGGTGCTGACTCGAGGCATGCAGCAAGGTATTGCCAGCAGTAGGTTTGCGGAATAATTTAGTGGCTATGTTTCCGTCTTTAATATAGACTTCTACATCTAAAAAATAGACCGACTCCTTGCTAATGTTAGCCAAAAAGTTGAGATTGAGACTGTTATCGTTCATCTGTTCTATAAACTTAAGGGCTTTTGACTCTGAGCCTTTCCAAATAAAAAACAGGTCATCAATATACCGCAGCCATAGGGGCACATGCTGTTCAAAAATGCTTTTGAATTTGCCATTGAGGGCCCGCTCCTCCCACAGTCCCATATGTAAACAAGCATAACTGGGAGAAAAGCAGGCCCCCATTGCAACTCCCCTGGTCTGCTAGTATATTTGGTTCTTAAAAAGAAAAAAATACTGTTCCAAACAAATTGTGACCATCTCAATCAACATCTTATTATGCATATATAAATATGCAGGTCTTCGATTTAAATAATGCATGATTGCTTTAATACCATCTTGATGCCGAATGGATGTATATAGTGAAGTTACATCCATGGTTATCAACAGCAAATCGGAACTCCAAGCCATTTCATTTATCTTCCGTAGAAAATCTGAAGTATCTTGTAAATAGGAAGGCAACTTTTTAACCCAATCCTGTAGAAAATAATCTATATATCTTGATGTATTCTCCATCAAAATATTGATGGCCGAGATTATTGGCCTACCAGGTGGGTTTATTTGGTTTTTATGTATTTTGGGAATTAGGTACAACTCAGGGATAACTGGGTGTTCTTTCTTTAGGAAGCGGTATTCATCCTCACTAAGAAGCCCCCCACTTTTCCATGCCAACAATTTAAGATAATAATCATTCCATGCAGATTTAACAATATGGATATTACTCTTTCTGTAGCATTCAGTATCACACAATTGAGACAGTGCCTCTGTCATGTATAATTCTCGAGGCCACAGAACAACGTTTCCTCCCTTGTCAGATTGTCTTATTATGAGGTTATCATTGTTCTGTAACTTTTTCATGAGTTGAATATAGCGATGATTGTCCTGACTTGTTTTATACCTCACGCTGTTAACTGATTTATACAAGTTTTTTAGTTCCTTTGTGACTTGTTCATGATAAACATCCAAGTTGTCATGTACCATAATCGGTTGAAAAATGGACTTTGGCTTAAACGGGGTTTTGACCGTCCCACTGATGTTCATAGTCTCAAGGCCCAGTAACGTAGTAGTAGCAGTTTGTTCATTCTGAAGGTCTCTAAGATCCTGAAACAAGCTCACATCTCCTGCTGTAAAAAGAGGTGGGCTGTTATTAACTATTTCCAAGGAATCTACATCCTTACTCGCCCGTAATGTGTGGAATTTCTGTAATTTAAGTTTCCTGATGAATCTAAAAACATCCATCCTTGTTTCTGTGTAGTTAAAACTGCTTTCTGGGCTAAAGGACAGTCCCAAAAACAAAATTTGTTTCTCCGCCGTTGTTAAATTGATATCTGTTAAATTGACCACTGTGTTAGAGTTGCTGTTGCTTCTTACTTCTGTTTGCGGTTCCATCTGCCTCTTGCTTGTTTTTTGAAAGTCTGCCTTTCGTTGCTGGCTTGCACCTTCGTCTTGCGCCACGTTTCTGGTTGGCTCTTTTATTGTTGTTTTCATTTTTTGACCAGGTTGCACTCTTGGTCTGAGTGTTTCTCTCCTGTCCTGGCGCAAGCAGTCGATCTCCTGACCCAAGGACATTTTTGTAAACCCCAATCCTTGAGCTCTTGACATTTATTGCATATTGAAGGTGATTCAGCTTCCGTCATTCTTCATGTTAGCCAACGCGTTTCAGTATGGAACTGTAGTAGCCTCACAAAACCACATTGCCATATAGCCCTGGAAGAAAGTGCGGACAGCACTGAAACGCGTTGGCTAACATGAAGAATGACGGAAGCTGAATCACCTTCAATATGCAATAAATGGAAGTTTTAACTTACCTGCTGTCGAGTGCTTTTCTGCTGCAGAGCCTTGGAAAACAAAATTTTAAACACGACAGCTTCGTCGTGAGAAGAGCACCACCTGGAGATGGAGGAAGGAGCCGTTGGAGCGAGGGGCCGTCGAGCGGGGACTGTCCCTGATGGGAGACGGCACAGCAGATTGCCACACTAATGAGGGTGAATTCGCATACCGGGGCACACTGGAGTGCCTTAAACATTGCAGTGGATTGTCACGTTACCACTGTGAACTTGTCTAATTGCAGTGTCATTGCGGAACCCACTGTGGGTAAAAGTTAGTGGTAGTTTGAACTACAGGTCCCAGAACTCACTGCGAGTAATCACGCGCTACTTAGCGCGAAGCTGTACTACTAAAGACAGCTGAAGTATGGAACTGTAGTAGCCTCACAAAACCACATTGCCATATAGCCCTGGAAGAAAGTGCGGACAGCACTGAAACGCGTTGGCTAACATGAAGAATGACGGAAGCTGAATCACCTTCAATATGCAATAAATGGAAGTTTTTAACTTACCTGCTGTCGAGTGCTTTTCTGCTGCAGAGCCTTGGAAAACAATATATATATATATATATATCCACATTTGAATATTTATATATTTATATTTTTTTTTTAAATTATTTAGTTTTTTAAATTTTTTATTGTTAAAATTTAGTTTGTTTTTAATTTTGAACTGACTGGAGCGCTAATATAAATTTTTACTGCTCTGAAATCCAACACTTTCCCTACTGTTGCACTCACTGAAGTGGGAATAGTAATTTTTACCCCTCCGCAATCCAACACTTTCCCTACTGTTGCACTCACTGGAGTTGGAATAGTAATTTCTGCCCCTCCGCTATCCAACACTTTCCCTACTGTTGCACTCACTGGAGTTGGAATAGTAATTTCTGCCCCTCCGCTATCCAACACTTTCCCTACTGTTGCACTCACTGGCGTGGGGATAGTAATTTTTACTCCTCCGCTATCCTACACTTTCCCCTACTGATGCGCTCACTGGAGTGGGAAATTTAAGTTTGAAGATTTTTAAATAGTTTAATGTTTTAATTTATAATAGAACGTTTCTTTATTAGATTTTATGTTATTGGTACACACACACATATTTGTAAATTTTTATATAATTTTTTAAATTATAAAATAAATTAAAATTAAGTTTATTAATTGTTTTAAAGGAAATATATATAAATTATTATGTGTGTTTAACTTTTTTAATTAAGTTTATTTATCATATTTGTTTTAATTTATATTAAATATACTTAATTTGTTATTAATTTTATTATTTAACATATTTAATATTTATTATTTTATTATATATATATAAAATTTGATATTTTGTACAACTATATGTTTTACATCAATATTTTTGTACTTACCTGTTTAAGTATAGGGAGTTGATATTTTTGCATTCTATATTTTTACATCAATATTTTTTACTTCTATATTTTTTTATTTTTTTATAAATCTTTTTATTAAACATACATCGGTTTCAATAAACAATACAGAGGTATCAACCAAATTATACATTGTAGAGAGGCATAGGAGGAGACTTGTAGTATCATTGCATTGCATAGGAGGGGAATGCTACGGGGCCAGGGGGTCATCTTGGTCAGCACAGCGGGGTGGCACACAAATCTCTCCACGGTATGTATTCCAGGGACTCCATATACGGGACCACTTTTTGGGGCATCCCCTAGCCGAGTACACCGTTTTCTCTCTATACATACACCAATCAAGGTCTCTTTCCCAGGCTTCAAGTGTAGGTGATTGGGCTGCTCCCCATAATTGTGCAATATTCCTTTTGGCAATCATGAACCCTAGTGTAGCCCACTGAGTCCTATGAGTGTTCAGGTCCGTGGGTTCCCATATATTCAAGAGGCACCTACGCACCTCTGGGCGAAGATGGACATGTAACACCGCGTTGATTATGTCATGGACCTTGCTCCAGTAGGAGCCGATATATTTGCACTCCCAGATGATATGCATGAATGTCCCCATATGGCCACAGCGCCGCCGACATTCTCCATTTTCGGATCTTCCCATGTGTACCAGACGGGCCCAGTGATGTATATTCTATGAAGGATTTTAAGCTGCACTAATATAAGGCACGCTGGAATGGCAACCCCTCTAGGGGAGGACACTGCCTCTTGCCAGTCCTCGTCATCTAATTCAACCCAATCTCACCTCCATTTCTCTCGCAGTGCTTGGAGGGGATCCGCCATGTTATTAATTAGTTTCTTGTATATTAAGGAGATAGTTTTTTCAGGTAGGTGACCATCTAAAATTCTGTCCTCTAAGGGTGAGGCTTCGGGAAGTGGGGTTCCCTTAGGAAGATGAGACTGGAGTGAATGTAAGATCTGTGCATATCGGAAACATTCGGTGCCTGCCAGCTCGTATTCCGTCTGTAGTGCGTGGAAGGATTTGACCCCTCCCTCTCCCCAAATGTCTTTAATGTGGGAAATGCCGATAAGGTCCCACCTATCGAACCCTTTAGACTTCCATAGGTTGCCCAGCTTCTCAGAATCCCAAAGCGGGGTGGCCAGAGTCAATTTCTGTCCCCATCCGAGAGAGTTAGTGGCGTCATGCCAAATGCAGACGGCATGGTTGGTGGGGCCTGTCAAGGTGGTCCTTTTGTGTTGTGAATATAATGCCCTGTTACAGTTGCCTCCGGGAAGGAGCCATCTATCCATGGCATAGCCGGGGTCATCAATACGGCCGTACGTTCCATGATTGATGGCCGCTAAATGTGCAGCCCAGTAATATTTTTTAATGTCTGGGAGGCTAATACCAGTTTAGTGTTAACTTATTTAGGGCGATGCGAGGTTTGCCGTCCCACAACAAGTCCCTCTGGAGACCTTCAACTTCTTTAAAGTAGCGTGTCGGTACAGGGTCTAGAGTGTTCTGCAATACGTAGAGGAACCTAGGTAAGGACATCATTTTGAATAGGGCGGCTCTGCCCAGGAGCGAGAGGGGGAGTAATTTCCAGTTGGCAATGTCTGTTTTAAGCTTACGCAGGGGCGGAAGAAGGTTTCGGGCGTAACGGATTGTAGGATCAAGAGAGATAAAAATTCCCAAATATTTAAAGCCCGTAGTGTTAATCTGTATTGGGCAGTCCCTCGGGGGGGATGGGTGGATCCCCCCGGAGAGGAAACAATAGGGACTTACTCCAATTGACAGTAAAACCAGAGAATCTGCCAAACACAGCTAGGATATCCAATACTACTATGAGGGACTTCTTGGGGGAAGCCAAGTAAAGCAAAATGTCATCCGCATAAAGCGAGACGCGGTCTTCCAGGTCTGGGGACCATCGCAGACCTCGCATCCTAGGATCCTGTTGGATCCAGGCTGCCAGTGGTTCCAGGGCTAGGGCGAAGAGAAGTGGTGAAAGTGGGCAACCCTGACGGGTGCCCCGTCCAAGTAGGAATGTAGCTGATAATTTATTGTTGACTACCACTTGGGCCAAAGGCTCATGGTATAGGAGTCGTATCCATTGGATGTATTTCAGGCCAAACCCCATCTTGGCCAGGACCGCCCAGAGGTATGGCTACTGAATAGTGTCAAACGCCATGGTTGCGTCTAGGGATACGATCACAGCTGGTTCCTGGATAGTATGTGCCCTATCCAAAACCCCATGGACTCTGCGCAGGTTCAAAGCTGTATTTCTGTGTGGCATAAAGCCGGATTGATCGGGGTGAACTAAGTTACTGATTATTTTGACTAGGCGATTAGCTAGAAGTTTGGCCAGGATTTTAGGCTTGGCATTTAGAAGGGAAATTGGCCTGTATGAGGCGCAGTCAGTCTTGGGTTTCCCCTCTTTATGTATGGTGACTATGGTGGCTATTCTCTGCTCCCTGGGCAGTATTCCGATTTTTCTGGATTCCTCAAACATGGCTTTTAGGTAAGGTGCCAATTTATCTGGTCGCAATTTGTATAACTCAATGGGGATACCGTTGGGACCAAGGGCTTTCCCTGAATTTAAGGAGCGGATTGCTTGAGCTATCTCTTCTGTTGTTAAGTCACTATCCATGAAGTCACGGTCTTCTGGGGAGAGACTGGGGAGCTTAATGTCTCGCAACAATTCCTGAGAGTCCTCTTCGGTGTATGTGGTGACTGTCTTGTAGACGGTCTGGAAGTGGCTGGCGAATCTGTCAACTATGTCTTGTGGTTCAGTGAGAACGATGTCTCCGTCAACCCTGAGTTCCGGGACCAGTCTGCTTGCCCATTCCCTCCTGTCTAGCCATGCTATGAGTTTCCCTGCTTTATCTCCCAGTTCTTAAACCCTACCCTGTCGCTCCCTACCCAGTGTCTTGGCCCTGTCCGTAACTAGAGATTTGTAGTCGTGCTGTTTCAGGCTCAGTAAATGAAGCTTCTCCGGCGTAACTCCAGATTCCAGATCCCTCTCCAACCTATAAATATCCGCCTCAGAGTCTAGGACCTCTTTTTGTTTATCTTTCTTCATTCCAGAAATCAATGATAATGCCTGACCCCGAATTGCAGTCTTGAATGCTTCCCACAAGGACTGGGATGAGGACACGGACCCCACATTATCGGAAAAGTAATAGTCTGTGGCCTTGATAAGGGATTTGCGGATTGTCGGATCACGTAGGTACCAAGGGTTAATAGGCGCTATTCTTCCCACTTTGGTCTGGTTAAGGACTATGTGGACCCATACTGGTGAGTGGTCGGAGATGCCTCTAGCTAGGTGTTTAATTTCATGAATGTATTCGGCTTGCGCCGCGGGTATTAAACAGTAGTCCAAGCGGGAGAGGCTATGGTGCGCCCCAGAATGAAAGGTGTGTTGTATCTGATCTGGATGATATGTTCTCCACCCATCTACCAGTCCCATGGTTTCGACAAAGTCAGTGAGCCATCGAGAAGAGGGTCCCACTTCCCTTGGGGGGGTATCGGTCTAGGGTGCCCGAAACCACTGCATTAAAATCGCCCCCGAGGACTAAGAGGCCATCCGGGATGGTGAGCAAGACCGAGCCCAGGTCCGTGAAGGTGGTACCTTGCAGGCCCGGAGGGACATACACAGACATGAATGTAGTGGGGCGGCCCTCCCATGTGCCCGAAACCCCAACATATCTACCCCGAGTGTCCGTCCATGTGGAGCTTATGGCAAGGGGGAACGTGTTCCTCACCATGATGCCTACACCCCGGGAACCGGAGGTAAATCCTGCATGTGCAACCATCTTGTACCCCCCTCTGTGCATTGCCTTACATAGGTTTCCGATCAGGTGTGTCTCCTGGAGCATGACAATATCTGGGGCCTGTCGCTTGATATACTGGAGAACTACACTACGTTTGATTTTGTCCCCGAGACCATTAACATTCCAACTCAATATTTTAACATTCTTGTCCCCCATTGCACCTACTACACACTTCGTGAATACCAGAGCCCTCTGTAATGAAGTCAAATTCAAATACCGATGCTAGAAACATAACAATAGAACAATACAATTCCCCCACCCAACAATATTCAATCTCTACCTTCTTCCTCTGATTAGATGTCTGAAGGAAAGAAGGGTGGAAACCTTTAATTATGCCGACGATCTCCAACTTATGTTTACTATCGACAACTCTTCCCAGTCAATATCTGATTTTCAATCCACTATGACATTCATCCGTCATTGGATGGACTACAACCACTTAAAATTAAATCCAGGTAAAACTGAACTGGTCCTGACAGGTGGCGCCCATAACCACTGGGGCCCACAGTACTGGCCAAACAAATTAGGCCCCCTCCCAGTCCCCTCACCCTCAGTGAAAAGTCTAGGGGTCACCATTGGTAATGACCTCTCCTTAAAATCGCATGTAGGTACCGTTATTTCCACTTGTTTCCTCCAGCTGCGCAAAATTAGGAAGATAAGTAGGCTTTTGACTCAGGCAGCTCTGGTACAGGTGCTGATGGCGTTGGTAATATCACGCTTAGACTATGCCAATGCAACATACCTTGGTCTACCACTTGGCCTTACTAAACGGTTGCAAATGGTTCAGAACCAAGCAGCCAGATTGATATATAAACAACCCAGATGGCAACATGCATCCCCCCTTCTTAGGAAACTGCACTGGCTCCCCATTCCCCAGCGCTGCTTTTTAAAGTGGGATGTCTGGTGTTCAAATCTCTGAACGGCCCAGAGCCCTAAATTCATAAACAATCTTATCTCCCGTTACACTCCTTCACGCAACCTCCGTTCGGCACAGCTCCAACTGCTGACGGTCCCTACCTTTAAGCTAAAGCGCCAAGGGGGTTGCAGGTTTGCAACTCTTGCCCCCCGTCTATGGAACTCCATCCCCCTGGAAATCAGGTCAAGCGCTAGCTTGCTGGAGTTTCAGGAAAAGCCTCAAAACCTGGCTCTTTATCCAAGCTTATGAATGATCTGTCTCCGGGTTGGCCAATCCCCTAGCAATCAGCGCCAAGAAACCAATCGGTGTACGTGCGCTCTATAAATACTTGATAAGATAAGATAAGATAAGAACAACCCCCCTCCCTGCTGCCCTGCACTCTGGGCGTGGAACTGCCCATATTAAGTTTGCAGAGTGCCTGTCGCCCTATAAAAGAACTAAATGCAGAAAAGTTAAGGACGTGGCATCCCGTTTCCCTGTCCCCCCCCCAAAAGGATAACAATTATAAAGTCCCCAAGGTGAGACATACATCACAGTTCTAAGCGTCAGCCATCAGGAGGGGAGAAGCCCCCCCTGTGGTTCGACCGCCATGCAGCCCGATACCTGTCCCAGTCTGCGCAGGGAGCGGTCTCGATTGGGGAGCCATCGTGTTTGTTTCGGTCTCGTCAGTCATTAGCCAGAGAGGCAGCAGCACCGCCATCATTGCGTTCCCGTGGGGCCTGTTCCGTACGGTGTTCAAGCCAGTCAGCCACTTCCTCCGGTTGTTCGAAGAACCAGGTCCTCCCTTCCGCTTCCACTCGGAGACGCGCCGGGAATAGCATCGAGTATTTCAGTCCCCTTTCTCTGAGCCGCTGCTTCACCATAATGAATGACCGTCTCTGCTTCTGTACTCGCTGTGTGAAGTCCGGGAAGAAGGAGATGTCTGCGTTCTCGTAGCGGAGGGCGGCCCCCAGTCTAGCGTTTTGAAGGATTACGTCCCTGTCCCGGAAATTCAGTACTCTCGCCAGGATCGGGCGCGGGTGGGGCTCCCGGTTTGGGGCGACCTCCAGGGACCCTGTAAGCCCTCTCAATAACAAAGAATTTGCTGAGGCCTTTCGGTTGTAGATGTTGTAGGATTAGGTCTTCTACTAAGAGATCTGGGGCCTGTCCCTCTGCCCTTTCCGGCACACCCAAGATGCGCAGGTTGTTGCGACATAGGCGTCCCTCATAGTCATCCAGTTTGAGCTCAGTAGCCTTGCGAAATACTTGCATTTCTTGGATTTCACCTTGAAGCTGGGTGACGTCACCCACAAGGCTAGAGGTGGTGAGCTCCACCTGTTTGACTTTCTCATTAAGTTTGGCAAGGTCGGCTCGGATCAGATTAACCTCGATAGCGATGGTGTCCATCTTATGTTCCAAGGAAGTGTGAACATTAGTGATCGCCTTCATGACGTCTTTCAGTGAGAGCTCTTGGTCTTCTTTTCCCTGGTCGTTAGGTGTCCCCCCCCCAGACTGTCGGCCTTGGAGCATGTCTTTGGGGATGGTGTAACGATCAAGTCTGTTCGATTGCGTGGATTTCGACCCCCTTGCACCTGCAGCTTTATTCTTCTCCATTGTCGTCTCGCCGTTGCGCGCTTCTGCTCCTGGTGTGAGCCGTATATCTACGCGTCGCGAAGGCGAGATCCAGGCCTCTTCAGTCTGTCACCAGGTGTCCTGCCACACGTTCCTTAGATGGTCAAGTAGTTGCTTGGGTGATAGCTAGGTGGTGAGATCAGGTTTCATCCGCCACCACCTGCACCACACCTATCACCTCCAAAGTTATTTTCAGATGGGGGGCAGGCGAATCTAGATTACTTGAATAGTTCCCCACCTCCTAGGAAATAGAGTGGAGCTCAGCGCCTTTCGCGGCCCACGCCGCGACTCACAGATGGGCGGGAGGAGAGGCTCATTTGTGTAGGCGATCTCCGGCCTCAGTAGAGGGTTGGCAGATAGATAGTGCTGCTCTTGGCCCCCGTCGCTCACTGCAGTTCACAGGAATTGGGGGAAGGGCCAGCCAGCGCCCGCCAGTTCAACCAGACAGTTCACCAAGTTTGGAAGATGCAGGGGGGGTGGGGGGGGAGGGGCCCTGCCACCTCCTCAACAACTTCGGGGGCCCACCCACCACCTCATCTCCCTCCAGCGCGCTCACCGTTGAATCTGGCTGCCTCCGGCCCCGTGCACCGCCCGTTGCCGCGTCATTGGCAGCCTGTGACGCCGCCTCCGCCCGCAGCTTGATTTACTTCCCGGGTGCCGCCTGTCACTCCGCACCCGGGTCTACAGCGTCGCGGGAGACTCCACAGGGCCTCCGCACCACATGCGACAGCTCACCAACGCACGCGGGTGCAGGCCGTGTCCGCTGGTCTTTGGTGCAGCGAGTTCGCAAAATCGAGTCCCCGGCTCCAGGATAGAGATAGGCCCTCCGCCTGCGGGACACAGAACGTCAAGCCACGGCGGTTTCTGGGAACGGGAGTCGGCGGAAGACGTCCCGCTTGTTTTCCGATGCGATCCCTCACCTCGGTGCCTCGGATGTCACAGCCGGATAGACGGGAGGGGGAAAGGTGTTACGGAGCTAATGGATCAGGCGGCCATTTCGCTCCGGGTCTTGGCCACGCCCCCTACTTCTATATTTTTAACTTTGATATTTTGTCAGTGAACCGGTGACAGGCCGGTTGGCCCTCACCAAAATGGTGATCCTCCTGTGATTTCTATATTAATTCGCGAATTTACCATTATACATAACTCCTTCCTTTTTTCTCCCTGTAGAGAGGTTGGTTAGAGACTTTATATGGGGTAGCTCTTGACACCTAGTGGCAATAAGGAAGCTCTACCTGCCCACAACACTTCAAGGCCTGCAATGTTCTATGAGCAAATGAGTATTCTTTCATTTAGGTTTAAGGCTCTAATGCTCTCTTGGCTAGGAATTAATTGGTTCAGTGGTAACTGTATGATCAGCCTTCTGATATTTGGTGATGTTGATGCCTAAATTTAGATCCTGAATGCTACACATAAGACCTCAAAAATGACATTTTGTTGATAGGCCCCTGTTGTACAAATTGCTCTTATAGTGTATGTGGTTATTGTAATTTGGAAGGGTTTGATAATAGGATACCCCATCATGCGAGCTCGGCCTCTTTTCCCAGTATCTTTTATACAACTAATTCATTTGACCAAATTGTTTGAGTAAGCTCATTTAGGGTACTTTTTCTTTCAATAAACCTTACGCTTATCAAATCTGCAGAAGGTATGTCCCTCAGGTCTGGAAAACGATGTAATAAATTCAAGATATTTTGACCTTTGAGAATGTCATGGGATCCTTGTGAGATGTATTCTGGGATAAAATCCAGGGTAGTAATATCATTATCAAGATTAACAGTGGATGATGATATTGGGTTACACAGAGTTCATAAAAGGTTTCTTGCCACGATTTAAGGTATCTTGTTCTGTCCTACACATTCATTTTTGTTTGCTTCTTCGCTCTCAGTCAATATTTGTCGAGTTTGGAAACAGTTCTGAGGAGGTAGTAGTGAATGATTGGTGTTCGTTCCTGTTGTGGTTACACTGGAGAGCGCTTTCGCTAGAGTTGTAAAGCCCTCCGCTATCGTTTTTTGAATAATCATAGATTCTTCTTCCGTGCGATGTTTGTTGCTAGGAGAATCCGGGAGGAAGGCTTGCTGAGACATTGAGCATGGTACAACTTTGTCACTGCTTGAAGGGGATGTTGATATTACTAGATCCACACCTTCAGTGGGTTTAGTTGACCCACTGACGTTAACATAAGTTATTCTTACGCTCTACTTCTGAAGGAAGAGGTGAATCCTTGTACAATATTTTCCTCTTTTTGATTAAATATGGGAAGCAAATTTACTTTGGGTTTACTATACGTATGATCTGCCTGTGTTTTGGTGGATGCCATAATATTAGATTTTTTATTTAAATTTCTTCATTTTTTCAAATTGCGTTTGCTGATGTACGGCTGAAAAGTATCCTTGGTCACACTTGTTAAGGGAATAGTTGAGGCTTCTTTACAGTCTGGCTCAACAATTATTAAACAAAGGTGCTGGTGTATCATCCAGCACAGTTTGGTGTGGGGTTGAGGTTGGCAGATCATTTAAAGTACATGATGAGTTGAATTGATGTTTAGCCCCGTTATGCTCCTCTTTACTAACAATTTTCATCTTCCTCTGTGGTAGGCTTGTTTTGTGATTTGGGAGATTCAAATTGTAAAACATCAGATTTGACTAGTTGGTCTTTCTGGTAGTAATGGCATTTGACTGATCATCCAGTCTCATCAAGTTAGAGAGATAAAATTCAAGCTTTTCCAAAGATTTTTGATTTTTGTTAAATAAATTGGTTACTTAGCATATAAATCTCATTTTTACGTCCTTCAGTAAAGTCATTTGCTCAGCACAACCAACTGATTGATTATCTATTACAACAGTCATTCTGGGCAGGGTTGTTGTAATGTCCCAATTGCCTGCAACACTGGATAGACTGGAGGTGTAGATGACTTAAGTTTATCCTCTCATAGAACAGATTAATTTGTTCGATTATTTGTTTTATGCAGTAATGTATTAGTTGAATTTGATATTATTTCCTTAGGAGTTATTTCATCTAGATTTGTCAGTTCTGATAACAAGCTCAAGTCATTCAATTTATTAAAGAAACTGTGATTTTCAGGTAAATCACTCTGGGGTCGATTCCGATTCGGCCCGGAAAAAGCACCGACCGACTCGGAGCCGGAAAAATTACCGACCGACACGTACCAGTGGCGCCCGACACGCCAAGTACGATGCAAGCCGCGATAAATCCGACCGACACGTAAGGAAACCAAGCCGACTGACCGAGCCGCACGGAAAATAGCAATCCGGCCGGAAAAACACGCGAATCCAACCAACCGACACGCACCCGGAACAAATCCGACCGAAACGTACCCGCCAACTCCAAACCGCAAAGTACGATGCAAGGCACGAAAAACACGACCGAGTCGGACGGAGGACAAGCCGTACGACCGACACGCATACAAAACCGAGCCGAAGCAACACAATACACCGCGACCGACGCGTACGCAGCATAGAAAACTGCACAAACACAGCGTGAACGAAACGGAAAACAGCGTACGAGACCAATGCAGGGTCCGACTCGGTCACAAGAACGTTTCCAACATACACAAACAACACAAAGGAAAAATCACCCAAAAAAAGGCCAAACAAGCAATTACCAAGCCAATAAATACTGGGGGGGGTGGGGACAGAGAACAAAGACACACCCACAACTCCACCTATATAAAGGACACAAATCACTACCATGAGCCTTTGCAAATGCCATTCCACTGCCAGCACCCAAGAGAAAGCAACCACACACCCACAGCTCATCCCTCACACAAGCCACACACCAGCAGCACACCAACAAATACCTACCTCACATACACCCAGCAAAACACACACTCACACACCCTCACCTGCACACCAACACACACATCACTCACCATCACCACCCATCACCATGCCCCCCAAGAAGAATCACAAGTTCCTAGATTGTGAATTGGAAGTCATGGTAGACGAGATCCTCAGGGTAGAGCCACAGCTGTTTGGCACACTGGTCCAACAGACCCCCATCTCCCAGAAAACCAAGATGTGGGAGAGGATCATCAACAGGGTGAACGCACAATCACCATGTCTGCGCACAAAGACCGACATCCAGAACAGGTGGTATGACGTGCGCAGGAGGGTACGGGACCTGCTCAAGAAAGACTACCTCCTGAGCCAATACACCGGCAGTGGCCCTCCTGCCAAGCCAGTATACCTCAGGCCCTGGGAGGAGAAGGTGCGGGCCATCCTTCCGCCAGTGAGCGTCTATGGACTAGAGAACATCCCAGAGCCTGGTGAGTACACAACAAATGTACACAATATTCTGCCACAATACACACACACATCACTGTCAAGGGGAGAGTCAAACCATGCACTCATAGCAATTACACAGCAACCAGCACAGAATCATCCCAAAATGTGTATGTCAGTCAGAGAAACACAACACATGCCATCAAAAAAGTCACATCCAACTGTGCCAACACATGTACAAACACAACCACAACTACAGCTAGGCAGTGGCACAAATAGAACTAACAAACACATCCACACATGTAGCCACCACAACAACACCAACACACAGTGAAGACCACTCAAAGGAAGGAATTCTGTGTATGCTGGCCAAGTCAGTGTAGCCAATAGCATCATGGGAGTCGCAGTCACACATATTGCCCGCCCCAAAACTGTCCCATCAACACCACCATGAACCATGCGCACATCACAGGGAGTGGAGAAGGACTCACAAGATGGCTGACACTGGCTACTGCTGTGGGGAGCACAAGGCCCTGCTGGCAACTGTGCACCAACAAACAGCAGGACACCACTGACTGACATCCTGAGAGACAACTTACACTCCCTGCAATGCAAGCACGTTCCATGGTGGGATATCTGGCTGGCTGGGTGGGAAGGAGGACTCACAGCACTGACCATAGTCACAAGCACCTCCCCTCACACCCTCCCCAACACAAACTCCACAGTACCCACCTGGTAGAATGCAATGCCCTCCATCCTAACACAAGATCCCACAAAGCACCACCACCCTGGGTTATGTTGTGTGAAGCACAGGGACACTCTTGGGACTCTTAGCCAAACAACTGCCAGGACAACACTCCCAGCCATCCTGTCAGCACAGCCAGCCCACCCCACAGGGAAGCAGAGTCAAAAGGAAGGAAGCATGGGCATGCTGGGAAGGGGGTGGAGGCAATAGCATGATGGGAGTCGTAGTCACAGACATTGCTCAGCCTCACAACTGGCCCATCAACACCACCCTGAACCATGCTCACATCACAGGGAGTGGAGAAGGACTCACAAGATGGCTGACACTGGCTACTGCTGTGGGGAGCACAAGGCCCTGCTGCCAACTGTGCACCAACAAACAGCAGGACACCACTGACTGACATCCTGAGAGACAACTTCCACTCCCTGCAATGCAAGCACGTTCCATGGTGGGATATCTGGCTGGCTGGGTGGGAAGGGGGACTTGCAGCACTGACTATAGTCACCAGCACCTCCCCTCACACCCTCCCCAACACAAACTCCACAGTACCCACCTGGTAGAATGCAATGCCCTCCATCCTAACACAAGATCCCACAAAGCACCACCACCCTGGGTTATGTTGTGTGAAGCACAGGGACACTCTTGGGACTTCCAGCCAAACAACTGCCAGGACAACACTCCCAGCCATCCTGTCAGCACAGCCAGCCCACCCCACAGGGAAGCAGAGTCAAAAGGAAGGAAGCATGGGCATGCTGGGAAGGGGGGTGGAGGCAATAGCATGATGGGAGTCGTAGTCACAGACATTGCTCAGCCTCACAACTGGCCCATCAACACCACCCTGAACCATGCTCACATCACAGGGAGTGGAGAAGGACTCACAAGATGGCTGACACTGGCTACTGCTGTGGGGAGCACAAGGCCCTGCTGCCAACTGTGCACCAACAAACAGCAGGACACCACTGACTGACATCCTGAGAGACAACTTACACTCCCTGCAATGCAAGCACGTTCCATGGTGGGATATCTGGCTGGCTGGGTGGGAAGGAGGACTCACAGCACTGACCATAGTCACAAGCACCTCCCCTCACACCCTCCCCAACACAAACTCCACAGTACCCACCTGGTAGAATGCAATGCCCTCCATCCTAACACAAGATCCCACAAAGCACCACCACCCTGGGTTATGTTGTGTGAAGCACAGGGACACTCTTGGGACTCTTAGCCAAACAACTGCCAGGACAACACTCCCAGCCATCCTGTCAGCACAGCCAGCCCACCCCACAGGGAAGCAGAGTCAAAAGGAAGGAAGCATGGGCATGCTGGGAAGGGGGTGGAGGCAATAGCATGATGGGAGTCGTAGTCACAGACATTGCTCAGCCTCACAACTGGCCCATCAACACCACCCTGAACCATGCTCACATCACAGGGAGTGGAGAAGGACTCACAAGATGGCTGACACTGGCTACTGCTGTGGGGAGCACAAGGCCCTGCTGCCAACTGTGCACCAACAAACAGCAGGACACCACTGACTGACATCCTGAGAGACAACTTCCACTCCCTGCAATGCAAGCACGTTCCATGGTGGGATATCTGGCTGGCTGGGTGGGAAGGGGGACTTGCAGCACTGACTATAGTCACCAGCACCTCCCCTCACACCCTCCCCAACACAAACTCCACAGTACCCACCTGGTAGAATGCAATGCCCTCCATCCTAACACAAGATCCCACAAAGCACCACCACCCTGGGTTATGTTGTGTGAAGCACAGGGACACTCTTGGGACTTCCAGCCAAACAACTGCCAGGACAACACTCCCAGCCATCCTGTCAGCACAGCCAGCCCACCCCACAGGGAAGCAGAGTCAAAAGGAAGGAAGCATGGGCATGCTGGGAAGGGGGTGGAGGCAATAGCATGATGGGAGTCGTAGTCACAGACATTGCTCAGCCTCACAACTGGCCCATCAACACCACCCTGAACCATGCTCACATCACAGGGAGTGGAGAAGGACTCACAAGATGGCTGACACTGGCTACTGCTGTGGAGAGCACAAGGCCCTGCTGCCAACTGTGCACCAACAAACAGCAGGACACCACTGACTGACATCCTGAGAGACAACTTACACTCCCTGCAACGCAAGCACGTTCCATGGTGGGATAACTGACTGGCTGGCTGGGTGGGTGGGAAGGAGGTCTGGCTGTCAACCAAACACAAGCAATGCAGACCATGTTCACACCCCAGAGAATACATAGAAATGCCCAAATAATGCAGGACAATGTGCCACACCAATATCAACCCCTGACTGTGACGACTTAGGACAATGCAATGTACAGGCCCGCACCCAGAGGCACAGTCACAACTGTCAGGTGTGTCAACCACTGATGCCTGCAGAAACATGACATACATTGTTTGTGTCTCCCAAAAACAGGTGATGATGGGGACACAGCAGCAGACGCTGAGGAGTCCCAGTCCCAGGCTCAAGAGGATGCCGAGCTCACTGGCGTCGTACAGCCTCTGTCCTCCTCGGACGATGAACAACCTGGCACATCCGGTGCAAGTCAACATGCTGCACCAGCAGGACCACCAGCTGCAGCACCAGCAGGTCCACCAGCTGCACCCCCTGCACCCACCCCTCCAACGACTGTCACCACGAATACCATCCCTGCCGACATGGACAGAATAAGGAGCAACACCAGCGCAGTGACCCTGGACCAACCTGGGGCCATGGACACCACCACCACCACCAACCCCCAAGGTGGACCAGGGTTATCTGTGCGTGCAACTGCACACACTGCACATGTCAGCAGGGGTGGTGGGAGGGGTGGGAGACAGAGGTCGCTGCTTGCAGACGTTGCTGGTGTGCATGAAGACCCACAACTGGTACGCATAGCTGATGCGTACCAGTCCAGCACCGGAGAGCTCAGCCAGGTAGTGGGGCTCCTCAGAGACATCAAACAGCAGCAGGCTGCCCATCATGCCCGCTTGGACTCCCACATGTCCCACGTGGAGTCACACATGTCACGTGTGGACTCACACATGTCCCGCGTGGAGTCCAAGTGGGATGTACTACATGAGATGACGGCGGTGCACAGGGACATTTTACAATGCCTCCGCCAGATGAACAGCAACCAGTCCACACCTCCCTGTGTGCCAACAACATCTGGTACCGAACAAACTGCAACTGCCACAGGGAGGGAGGAGGACTCTGGCGGAGAGTCCCCTGCACCGCAGCAGCCTGCACTTGAGGGCCCCCCCCCAAGAAGAGGGGTCGTCCGAGGAGGGGAAAGTGAGAGGCTGATGGCCAAGCGCAACTCCCAGGAAGCCTGAACCTGTTCTGGATTTTCGCCTTTGTGCACAGACTGTTCACCCTGTTGACGGCAACACTACTCCCACACATTGCATGGGGAGTACAAGTTGGAACAATGTGTCAGACAACTGTGGCCCCGATACTGGGGATCCTGTCTACCTGGACTTTCAATTCACCTGGGAACTTGGGATTGCAAGATTCATGTACAGCACAACCCATCCAATGCACTATTAACACAAATGTATCACAATAAACACACTAATACACCATACTTGCCTCTGTCGTGATTCCAACGTGGGTGCTGTTATGGGGATGATGAACTGCAAAATTACACTGTGTATGCGAACTGCAACAGCAAGGACAACACAGGCATGTGAGTACAGGCAACGTGACACATATGAGGGAGACACACCACCAGGGCTACACAACACATACACACCTAGGCCATCTGACTCATTGCCTACACTGATGTTGCCAGGGAAGACGGTGCAATGCACAGACACCACACCCATTCCCAGTTGTAGTCAAGTAGCCCACAGGTGCAGTAAGCAAATGGCAGTCAAATGTGTGACCACAGACAACGCACATCACTAAGTGAAGCACAGGTTTATTACACAGTAGCAACATGCCGTAACCACTACAGATGCAAGGTAACCCCACCTGGTAGCGGGCACACAGTCAACAACTGTAGACGGAAGGAAGTCCATGGGTGTGGCGCACATCACCTGTAGGGACACAACAGCTACCAGCCTGGATGTGCAATCACGTCGTCGGTGGACACAGTTGACCAAACGAATCTGAAAGTACCCTGTGAAGGACAGAAATGACACACAGTCAAAAGCAATGCAGTACAGGACAGAACAGCAAAACTCATGCACAATACATGTTACAAGATACCCACCCAGAACCAAGTTAGCATGTCAACACTGTTGGGGAGTACAGCCCACCTGTCACCACACATCGCAACACACATCCAGTCAAGTAGCCCATGGACACACTCCAACAGCGCCAGAGCCCCACCCACACATCATGCCAACTCACATCATTCACATGACACCTCAGGATACTCACATTCAGCTAAAGAAGTTGGTGATGAGCTGTGTGCGGACATCACCATCACCATCATCATCATCATCGTCACTGGCATCGTGGTCCAGGCCAGGATCCTCCACAGGTGGCGGATGTTGGTCATCGTCATCCTGGATGAGAGGCAACTCCTTCCGCACTGCCAGGTTGTGTAGCATGCAGCAGACGATGATAATCTTGCACACTTTCGCAGGGGCATATGGGAGGGACCCTCCGGTCTTGTCCAGGCAGCGGAAGCGGCTCTTCAGGAGACCAAAGGTCCGCTCAATCACTCTCCTGGTCCGACCATGTGCCTCATTGTAGCGCATCTGGGCAGGTGTCACAGGGTTCCTGAGGGGTGTCAGCAACCACGGCATGTTGGGGTATCCCGAGTCACCTACGGACAGACAAGTGCACATCAGCTGACTTGGAAAGGTGGGCGGAATACTACAGATCAGATCACACACAATGGCACAAAGTCAGTACACACCGACAAGCCAGGCACGCTGGTTCTGCATCTGTGCCATCATCCTGGGGATGCGACTACTCCTCATCACAAAGGCATCGTGTGCTGAACCAGGGAAACGGGCACACACGTGTGTGATGGTCATGTCTGCAAGACACACCACCAGTGCATTGACCGAGTGGTAGTGCTTGCGGTTCCTGTAGGCCTGCTCCTGGGCCTGTGGTGGTACCAAAGCCACATGTGTCCCATCAATGGAGCCAATGACATGCGGCATCCTCCCCAGGGCATAAAAGTCACTCTTCACGTCAGTGAGTCGTCGCAGTCTAGGGAAATAGATGTACCGGTTCAGGAAGAGCAACATTGCCGCCAAAACATCGCGGAGCACACGGCTGAACATGGTCTGTGACATCCCACCAGCAGACGCCACAGTATGTTGGAAGGTACCGGTGGCAAAGAAGTGTAGGGCTGCCATCACCTTCACCTTGGGGGTCAGCGCTGTAGGATACGGCCGGCCAGGCTGCAAATGTGGGGACAACTGCACTGCCAAATCCTCAATCAGCTGCCTGGTGAAGCGGTACCGTCGGATGCTGTCCCGTTCCACCATCGTTGCCAGGTCTGGGAATGGCCGATGGACAGCAGGAGCCCTGCAGTGCAGAGGAGAAGTAAGCAAGATCGTCAGTCACCCCACATATGCGGCATTGAACACACTCAAGATCCCAACATACATCATCATGAGGCACAACTACATGAAGTGTGCAGTACCGGAACGACATGTATGGTACATACATGGCCAACATCTGTCAACACGGTCCTACAGGTGGCATCAATTTGTCCCAGGTTGGCCCATTGGATATCATGATGCCGTGTCACAGTCACCCCCCACAGTGACATGTGAGGACAGATGTGCCCCAGGCACCACAGCTCAACGACAGGCACATTCCCAGGGACCCTGTAATGCCACATGGACACTGGCATCACCTGGAGTATCATGTGTACACCACAGCAAAACAAACATGACCCCCACAGGTAGTGGCCACACTTGCCATGGCAGGACAGACATGGACGTCTGTGACACACACGCACAACATCAGAGTCCATGCACACACAACGTGGATGTGGAGACTGTCTCCCATTGTGCACATGAAATCAGAGACATTGTAAACACTACATGCACAAAGACTGTGGAGGGCCATCACTATTGTGCCACTGGGACACCCTGGCTCAAACATACCGTCCCACATGGGACTCACGGGGTATGTGACATGACATACACAAACACCACTGTGAAATGTGACCATGACACATGCACAGATATGAACAGTTGCACATCACAGTGGTCACGTACACGTAACACCCAGGATCCTGTCCCCATGAACACGTGCACAGCCTGGGGGTGGCTGCCCACAGGTGACACCCACAGGACAACATGTACACCAACATACACACAATAGGAAATGCAGCCTTACATGCCTTATGATAAGGTTTGGACAGGTTGTCGTGATGTAGGTGTGCCCCTCACTCCCTGGGAGCTATCTGTGGCTGGCATATGTACATCTGAGACAGGCATGCTGACCTATGCCAGTCACATGTACAGTGATGCGTTGAACCGCAATGGACCGATCGGTGCCTCCGGCCGGCCCATTGCCTTCAATGTGTGCGGGTACGCGTTGTACCCCTGTGCGCGTTGTACCGCAATGGACCGATCGGTGCCTCCGGCCGGCCCATTGCCTTCAATGTGTGCGGGTACGCGTTGTACCCCTGTGCGCGTTGTACCGCAATGGACCGATCGGTGCCTCCGGCCGGCCCATTGCCTTCAATGTGTGCGGGTACGCGTTGTACCCCTGTGCGCGTTGTACCGCAATGGACCGATCGGTGCCTCCGGCCGGCCCATTGCCTTCAATGTGTGCGGGTACGCGTTGTACCCCTGTGCGCGTTGTACCGCAATGGACCGATCGGTGCCTCCGGCCGGCCCATTGCCTTCAATGTGTGCGGGTACGCGTTGTACCCCTGTGCGCGTTGAACCGCAATGGACCGATCGGTGCCTCCGGCCGGCCCATTGCCTTCAATGTGTGCGGGTACGCGTTGTACCCCTGTGCGCGTTGTACCGCAATGGACCGATCGGTGCCTCCGGCCGGCCCATTGCCTTCAATGTGTGCGGGTACGCGTTGTACCCCTGTGCGCGTTGTACCGCAATGGACCGATCGGTGCCTCCGGCCGGCCCATTGCCTTCAATGTGTGCGGGTACGCGTTGTACCCCTGTACGCGTTGTACCGCAATGGACCGATCGGTGCGCACCCATTGACAATGGGCTTGCCTGGCAACGGACGCGTTTTCGAATTACGAACGAGTCGGTTGCTGGGAATTCAGTTGGTCACCCACAACAATGTTGCAAAATCATGTATGTCATGAAGTTGAAGTTTTGAAGGATGCTGTGGGCGTGTTTTGGTGCTGCTATTCCATGGATTGGCCAGATTCAGAAGATGCAAACGACTTGGACCTATCACTTTGGACACAAGGGACAGGATCTGCCTCTCCAGCACATATATATTGCTGGCTGTTCCCCTGAGAGCCCACTTGCCTGCACTACATGCTCCAGGACGACATCTGCCACTGCACTGCTGCTGTCTCTGCCCCTCTGGACCCTGCAATGGCACGTACTGTGGAGAGAGCCCCAGCCTTCAGCCTTGAGGAGAACCAGGCCCTGCTGGACAGCCTACTTCCACAGTACAGCAAGCTGTATGGGACACCAGGGGAGCAGGTGAGTGTCCTGTGCACTGCCTTTCTGAATGTGCATTTTGTCTGACTAGCAAGGCTGAGAGTCAGCACGCCACTGGCTAGCAGGCTCACTGAGTAGTTGTCACCCCCCATAGTGTGTAGTGACTTGCACTGGACAGGTATGGTGCAGTGACAGTGCTTCTGAACAGGGTTGTACTCCCCATGCAATGATACCATGTAGTGACTTCTGGAAAACTGTCCATGGGCAGCCGTGCACTGCCTGTGTACACCATGTGCCCCTGTGATTGCGACATGTATATGCAACTGTGTCATGCACGGATATGTTGCATGTGTAGTAATGGCCTTATCACTTTGTCATCCTGACAGGCTTCTGCCCATCGGAAGCATGAGATATGGAAGGACATCGTCCGGGCTGTCCGGTCCGTGGGGGTCTACAAGCGCCGGATCCGCAACTGCCAAAAGAGGTGGCAGGACCTTCGGGGCTGGACCCGGAGGATTGCACGGGTCCAGCTGAAGCTGTCGCCTCCTCGCAGGAGGGGCGGAACACGGACCCTGACCCCCACATGCTCAGGATCCTGGCGGTGGTCTTTCCAGACCTGGATGGGCAGCTGAAGGCCAGAGAGCAGCAAGGAGGGGGTGAGTCAAAGACTGCACTGTGTACTCTGTCTAACATGCTATGTGCCCTCCTCGGGCCTGGTTAAACTGCCACAGTACAGCAGTCATGTTGTCCAGGAGCCATGTCCCTCTATTGTGCACTGCCCACTCCTCATCTGATACCCAGGTGTGGCCCTTACATGCAGGGAATTCTGTCACTTAGGACTGTGTCCTTGCAGTTTGCTTGACTCAAGGTGGGAGACAGCATCTGTTTCCCTGACTCTGTGGTGGGCATCATGGGTGGGTCCATTGCTTACACAATGCCTGTATTCTGACATGTATTCAGCGTGTTACTTTGATCTGTGGTCCAATTGCTGAGCTGATCCACCACATGTGGCTGGGGTATCTGGCACACACCCATGCTGCGGGTGGGAACAATGTTTGGGCCCCAGGAGTATGTATATGACGTGTGTCACACATACTTAGCCAGCTGCCTACAGTCCAGGGCTCATCCCTCATTCATGTGGGGCTGGACAGTCATGCCTACTCCAGGCCATACAATACACTCTGTACTCCCACTCCCGTGTATCAGCGGACACATTGTGCGCAGTGATTTGACCCCTCAGGTGTCTGCCTCTGTGTCAGTGTGCTGTGGATTAGTCGCCAGGACTGCTGTGGAGTTTCTTGGTAGGGGCTCAGCATGCCACTGGAGATGTGACCATAGGAGACGATACTTGTGTGACACATAGGTGTCTGATCAGCTGCCCATGCAGACTGGGGCATGTAAATGTGAAGTTCAGGCAGCTGTTCCCCATGCACAGCAGAGTGTGAGGGGCTCAGGTCCAGAGGGTAGTGTCACAGGTCTACCATATGTCCAATAGGTATGACCTGGACAGATGAGGGTTAAGAGGATGTGTTGTGGGGGGATGTACATGTGCACTTGTGCAGCTCCAGGACTTGCATTCCCCATGACCTACTATTGTGACACAGTGCAGAGTGTTGTTGTCTGGCTGCAAAGTCATACATCACTGAGACAGTGATGTATGACTTTGCAGTCATGCCTCCGCCATGGCATGTGTCTACTGATTGGTGAGCCTGCAGGGGAGTGACATGTGCTACATGCACACCATAGTGGCGCTGGCTATCAGGACATGGGTGCATCATGGTGTCTGTCGCTGGTATGCATCACATGCATTTCCTATTTGACTCTGGGCATCCCTTTCATCCGGAAACCTGTACTGACTCAGTGGCAAGAGCTGTGATGTGTCCACACCGTGTCCTCTGCACTGTCCAACTACTGTGTACTTGGTGCATGTGTCAACACTGGGGTGTTGCAATCCAACAGACACCAGACAGATGGGTGCAAGGCCATGTGGGATGTGAGTGCCATGCTTGGCATCAGACTGACAATTGACTTCTCCTGTTCAATTAGGGCACTTTTAGCAATGTACAACTGATGATGCCAGGGCTTGCTCTGTGATGTGCTGTGCTCACAGTGGTGTGTGCGTTATGTGCAGGTGACTGATGTCTGTCTGTATCCCCATTGTTTGCAGATACATCCACGGCCACGGAAGGGGACAGCTCCACGGACCAGGAGGAGCCAGAGAGCCAGACTGGGTCAGCAGCCGAGGAGTGGTCGGAGGGACCCAGTGGCACGGAGGGCGAGGGGAGCCACACCGAGGAGTCCTCAGCAGCATCCACCTCAGCTGAGGACCAGAACAACTCGGAGGATGACTCCCTTGTGGAGGCGGGTGTCAGCAGCCACCACACCACAGCTAGTGTTGCTGTCCCCGCCACCACCAGCACCACCACCGCCCTCCCATCGGCTCCCATTCCCCAGGTCCGTGGAGGCTCCCATGTCCGGGAGCGTGTTTCCTTTGGGCCAGGCACCGCACCCCCTGCCCCTGTGTCCCCTGCTGCCCTGAGTGAGGAGTCTGTGTACCTCCTTCGCCAGCTCCATGTAGGGCAGACAGCCATGCTGAGTGTCCTCCATGCGCACACCGCGCTGTTGACTCAGCTGGTGTCGTTCATGGAGGGCATCTCATCGGGCATGTCTGACCTACAGAGGGGCAATAGGTCCATGGACTCCTCCCTGACGGCAGCAGTGTCCCTCCTCAAACGGTCCCTCACCCCTCCTGCCTCTGCTCCATCCACACTCCCCAGCACCTTACCCGTCCCAAGCACACACACACCGGCACAGGCACACACCAGCACACACACATCCAGCACACTGACACACACGCCAATGACAAAACGCACACGCACGCACATTCAGGGGACTGAAGCCAGACTCACAGGGGATGGGGCCCTGGAACACACACACGCATCCACATGCACTGCGCAGTCCTCAGTTCCCTCTCCCTCCAAAGCACCCTCCCTTGCCTCACATGCAACCCCAAAGTCACAGCAGCTCTTCCTCTGTGACCTCGGCCTCTTCCCCACCGATGAAGCTGCTCCAGCATCCCGGGGGAAGAGGAAGCCCACCCACACGGAGCAGAGTGCCCCTCGCCCCCGGACACCCTCCCCCAGGCGCAGACGGACTGAGGCCCCCACCCGCAAGTCCCCCGGAGTGGTAAGAGCAAGACCCCGCCACCGCCCTGCAGCTCAGGCACAAGGTCTCCGTCCTCCATCCCTCAGGCCCCCACTGCACAGGTGCCCCCACCACACCCTGCCCCAGGTTCCCCCACCCACAGATATACCATCCCCAAGAGGATCAGGCCTTCTCCCCCTGCCACTTGCTCTCCCAGCACCACACCCCCCGCTGCGCTTGTCTGTGCCACTGATGTGGTGAGGGTGTCCTCCCCCTCTGTCCCACCCACCTTGCCTGTTCCCCATTCTCCTCCCCTGGAGGTAGGCACTGCAGTGGAGTCCACTACCGCCCTGTCTGACTTGGGCACTGCAGTGGCGGACCTGTCCACCCCATCTGCAGGGTCCACTGCAGTTGTGCCGGCACCCACGACATCTGAGTCATGCCCCCCAGTTGTGCCGGCACACACCATGTCAGACACCTCCACTGCAGTTGTCAGTGGCTCTCCAGCACCCACCACCCCTTCCCTGACTCCCCCTGGTGAGCCCTGATCCTGTCCCTGCGGTGCCTGGCCTGCCCCCCGGTTGCCCCTCCTAGTGGATTGTCCCTGGTTTTGTGCAGGCATGCGTAGGGTGACATCTGCCAGTGTCACCCTGTTTGAACTTTGACAATGGACTGGCCATTGGCCTTTGCTCTATTTTTTCTGGACGTCGTTTTCAAACAACACATATGCTGAATAAAGCAACTTTCTTTTCTCTAGTGCTCATGCTTCAGATGTACATGTTGTTGGTGCTGCTAACCATGCCCTTGCTGCAGTGATGGTGATATCTGGTCTCATGATTATGAAGTGTTACTGTGCAGGAACCCATGTGGTCCAGGGGGAATGTGTCCTATCATGTGGTGTATCCATGTCATCAATAGCAGCATCTGAGGGTGTCATGTGTTCAGTATTTGGCAATGGGTTTCCTACTTACATTGGCAATTTCATATCTGTGGCTTCCACCCCTGCACATCTGTTGTGCCTGCCATCGTTGCATTTGTCTACTTCCCTGACCGTGTTGCCATCTCCAGTGGACATGCAGGTTTGGGCATCAATGGGGAAGGACTCATCCGTGTAGTCAGTGCAACATTGCTATACAAGTGTGTTGGATCTGTGCTGATGATTCCGTTGGCACATCCATGACCAGGCTGATGTGATGGGAGCCCTCATTTGGTGCTAATTGTTGATTGTGTGACCAAGTGCTCAGCTGACATGATGGGGCCCTACTGAGGCAACATATGGCACAGCTTTCCTCACACAGGAGTGGAGTCCCCTCATGGCAGTGTGTACACGTGTGACATTGCCTGCGCCCAAGGTGTGTGTTGTATGTGCATGTCTGTGTGTTCACTTCCATTCATCTGCGCATGCTGTGATCCCTAGTGTTGTACCTGTTTGTGATGCTTGCTGACTTGAGCTATGTTCCCCCAAAGTCTTCTCCCTGTGTTCTCTGTGATGTGGGTGCATGGCACATTACTGGTCATCAGGGTGTCACCCATAGGTGTGTTTTCG